>OZ012667.1:62616073-63816073 GCA_963942505.1 Lordithon lunulatus | reverse complement strand
ACACATGCAAAAAGTTTAACTTTGAATATGTTTGTTTAATAATATGAAAATCCTAGCTGCTATGATATGGAACAGACTTTAGGCTGTAAACATCTACGTTGAATATCAGTTTTTTGAGCGCAATTAAATTGCACATTGCACCGAATTGTCCGAGACGAGGGGTTGCATGGGATGACACAAGTGTTAACTAGATGCGCCTGATGTTGCAGAGAAGTGGTGGGATGACAAATTGTCGGATATTAAAGGGCAAGTTGGGGGATTGATGGCCGTTCCAGGTGATGCACCCCACACAGAAACATCTCGTTCATAATCGGACAACACAGGGAAGGGTTGCGTGATTAAAAATACGTTTTGGAAGAGACATGATTAAATGCTTGTAGTTTATGGACAGATTTGATATATCGAGCAAGTTAATAAAACCGTGTAGGGGGCGAGAGAGGGGCAGATTATATATTTAGTCAATTTAATTAAAAGAGCAAGAGTTATGAGAGTCTAAACATGTGTGAATAATTTTAAAACATATTCAAGTGTAATCTATTTTTTTAGGGTAACTAATTTTAATATTCTAGCTTTTATTATTGTGTACGAAATTAGATTAGTTTTCCAAAAAGACATCCTATATTAATTTGTACAGAATCATCAGCACTGCTGGTAGTCCTACTATTTATTTCATAGTCCCTTTTTGTAGGAATCTGTTATAATATAACGGCGCAAATATATACTGGCCTTTATATCGTATATTATCGTAACGCCCGGTTTCTCCAACGAATCTTAACTAGTTTAAGACCGCCTTAATAATAAGACAGTCTTAAAGCGTTGCACCAAATAAAAATCGGATCTTAAAACGATAAGACGGTCTTAGATTGTAAGATTAAATAAGATCTACATATGAACTTTAAGATTCGTTGGAGAAATCGGCCGCTTTCGGTTATCATTCGGGAGTTGTTTTGGGCTCGTCTAAGACCAGTCCAGAATAACTCCCAAACGATAAACGAACGGCTATATTAAGCAGTTGTTGTTTATCGATTGGGAAAAACGAAATAAAACTGCCTGTATCAGCTTCCGAGAGATAAAAGAAAGCGGTTTTACTATAAGCTTCAACCGTAGTGAAAATACATAGAAAAATATATTTATTATGTTTTAATTGACTTGAACTGCATGTACACTACAGCCCTATTTGTAATCCGCCAGTTGTCTCCCAATTAGACTAGACGTATTAATAATAAAACAAAACACCTATTATATAATTTACTCCGACGCTGGGACATATTCTTTCATTCCTCCTTCATTATCCCACCCACAATGGGCCGACGCGTGCTAGTTAGCGCTGCCGTCCGTCGACGCGCACATTTACATGTCAATTAACCATTGCCTATTGTTCCCCGTTTCCATTATGCCCTCCCGCCGGCCTTCCTTTTTTTGCGTCTCCTCTCGCAGGCGCTCACGGTGTGTGGGGCGAAAAAGTGCACTCGCCGGAAAATCGGATTACAAGCGGCTTAGCGCCCCAAAAGGGTTGCGAAAGAAATTACCTTTGCAGTGTTATGATTGTTTCCGATAAAGCGCTTCATTGGGCCCGAAAATCGTCTGAATGTGCGATTTTATTTACATAAAAGAAAATTGCAGTGTGTTAAAAGGGCCAAATGTTCTGTAGGATTTGAAAAATAGTCAGTAGAATGGATTAGCTGGACTTGCTATTGAAGTCAGATCGGATTTTTTCAAAAAGAATAAGTATTAAATGCAAATAATAAGATTTGCAATATTAACAAAGGATTGAAAGGCTGCTCATGGTGCATGTATGTGTGTTCGGGAAAGATTATATTTCGAACCTGGGGTTTAACTTTATAGGATTCATAAGAAAATATGGATTTGTATATATCCATTCTTCTATCTATAGTTAAGTATTTATAGGTAACTTTTAAATTTAATCAAATTGTCTTGTACTGGGGACTGCGGAGCGTGAGTTCAACCCTCATCTTTTTCGCGAATCGTGTTTTTTCAGTTTTTACGGTAAATACCGGGCGATTAAACACCTCTGAGCTTCTTTACCGACGGAAAATACTAATAGCTAATAGCCCTATAAAGATAGAAGTTTACATGTTAATGGGTGAATAATTAAATCATGCGATTCAATTTTAAATTTAAGTAGAAAATAAAGTATTTCATCATTAGATTTCGTGTTAACAGCTGAACAAATGTAACAGTAGCGTACTTACAATACCCAAATTGTAGGGGACACTTCTTTTCAAGTAAACTTCACAAAATTTTATTAGATCATTTGCAGTCGTCACATTTATTACGTTTTTAACTGCTCAATGCACCCAACAAAAGCGCCGTCGCCCCAAATAGCCATCCTTTTCACTTGGTCACGACTAAACGCTCCCATTGACATCTGCATTTGAGTATTTAGTAAATAGGCAGAGGCAATTAGTTCAGCCCCGCAATGGGCATAACGACACGCCTGCAAACTCGGACCCGCTGACCCGATCAACAGCAACAACAAGCCAATTTTACAGAGAAAGAGCCAATTTAAAGGAGGGAAACATGGAAATGTCCCGCGGCCCAATTCAACCCTTGCCCGCGATCCATCTGTTGCCAGTCTACTCAGGCGATTACGGCGAGGAGGAAATGTAAATAAATAAATAGTGGCGCGATGGTCTTTTGTTACCTGTGTAGAACATGTGTTCTGAAATTCGAGACGCATAAAATAATCGAGGACAGTTTTTCAAATTTCTATATAATTTGTGGAGTGAGATTTGAATTTTATTTGATGAAAAATGTAATGTGATTGCATTTTGCAAAATATCCTTTGGGCCTTTAAAAGTTTAGGGGAATATTTTTCTAAAGTTTAAAGATCATTTTATGATATTTAATGAAGTTTTATTCACAATTGAAAGCTATTGTGCTCAAGCCTCAAAATAAGGAAAAATATCCTGCTATTTGCAATATAAGATATTTTATAAGCATAAATGAAGAAGTAATAACTAAGTTCAAATCAAGAATTTCATATATCATGATATTATAACCCAGTTTAGTGGCGTTGTGGTTGGATGCGCCGTCCGTCTCGTACTGACTCTCCCAAATGCTCTGAGGAGAGTGAGTTCAAACCCCATAGAAACAAATTTTCGCGAATCATTTTCACAGGTTTTCAGAGGTTTATTAAAAAAACGTCTATTCTTATTGGGCTATCGGCCGTAAGGCTTTTTCGCCGGTCACGAGATGCAGAGAGGAGTTAAATAACCCGGAATTTACTTTAACTTCACAGAAAACCTCTGTAAATAAATAAATAAAAGCAATGATAGACAAGTAAAGCAAGCATGGGAAGCAAGACCTACAGCAAAGAGATGAAAAGGATGACTACGAGAGACCTAGAACGACACAATTGGTAAAACGCTTCAACTCAAAGGCAAAACCTGGAGACAAACAGATCAAGATGCGGCAGACCCACAGAAAACGTCTGAAAAACTGTGAAAGCTAAATCGCGAAAATTCACCTAAATGGGTTTAACTCAATACTCAGTACCAGACGGACGTCGCCTCTAGCCACTCGGTCACTGAGTTGGGTAGAAGTTTACATATATGTAAAACCTTTTTACTTAAAAATTATATCGATTTTACACCGGGTGCTATGAAACAAAAGCTTAAGAAAAAGTGGAAAGCTTTTGTGCGTTTTTATTGCATTTTATGGCAAGTATAAATAAACATACTGTTCATATAGTTAAATTTAGATGCTTATACAATGTTTTTCGGAACATTGTAGTCTTTACTACTAAATTATTAAGCTATAATGTAGTCTTCGCGTGTGGCATGTTTATTTATTTTAAAACTAATGTAACGCTTCGCGAAAACTCCTGTTGCGACCCCACTCGCTCACATCTATCTCTATCAGCAGCTGTGCAACATTCTTCAAACCAACACGCGTGCCACTTGAACCGCTCAAAGGTTAAACGCGACGAAGAGCAATTTTCCGCCCTCTCACTAAAACCGCGCTCTGGATCAATTAGCCCCGCGCGTCAGCGTCAAAATAAACACAGCCGTGAAGATTTACGACAGTTACAACAGTTTTGTCGGGCCCTTTTGTGTGTCGCCTCCTCGATCCAATTTATATTTAACACCGGTCGTAAATAACGCGCGCATTGTTCCTGCGACCCGTGCCCGCGCCGAAATCCGACAGATTACCATTGAAATCTTGCTATGCCGTCGTAAGTGTCTGCGAGATTAGTGCGCCGCGCGTCAAAAGCGGAGCGGAAGAAAGGAGGCAGTAAATTATAATTTTTCGAAAAATAAAGGAATAGCCCCTTCGAGGAATCCACGTCCTTGCGTGCCACGCGATCACCATCTGGGGGCCGCCCGATCGGGGGAAATAAAAGGAGGCCTGTCGGTGCCCAGCACGCGCCTTTTGTGCACGCTTAATTAGCTGACACCGGCAATGAGTTAAGTGCGCCGTGTAAAGATTCCATCCAGCGTGTAATTATAGTACATTTAAAATTATGTTACACAATGTTAAAAAGCTCTGAAAGCTAGATAATTTGATAAACGCTCTGACTGCATACAGGGCTGTTTTTCTTTAAAAAAAAGTGTTGTAATTATATATATATATATATATATATATATATATATATATATATATATATCAGCATTGGCAACTCCTCACCCGCCAGAGTTTTGCAGCTCGCACGCAAAATTGACTGGTGGGACGAGTGAGCAGCCTTAAAGGGAGGTTTCACAATGGGCCCATTTTGAGGCCTAAGTGTCTGTAGCTATGCTACCCTCCAACCCACTATCCAGATGTGTCAAAATTGTCAAAAATGACATTTGAATCACGGAAGTTATCTGCTTTATATAACCGAGCCTTAAAGTTTTATGTGTATTTTGCACAAACTGGAGGATATTTCCGTTGAAAGCATGGTTAATTATAGTCATTATATGAGTATTAAACGAGAGCAATGGAACTTGTTTTTAAGTGTTAAAATTTAAATCTTTCAAATTGGTTGTATAATATCAAAAAGCGTAAAATGCCATGTGTACCCTGCAGCGGCGGCGACAGCACGCACTCTCTCAATTTGTAACCGTGCATTCCTTCTTGAAATTTTGCCACAGCGATACATTATCAATGATTTTCAATCATTTTTAGTGTTTTTCATGTATCAACGTTAATTATTAAAAAAAATGTAGAGTCATAATTGATTTGAACTATTCTCTCACTAATTAACATATAAATACAACAATGCTCTCCTGCTGTATCCTTTGAAACAATAAAGCATCTCATAACAACCTTTGATTCGATTCAAAACAATGCTATAAAAACATTACTATTATTAAACGAAGTAGGATTTATATATTTTTTTATTGAACAAAAGAATGAAATTTAGATTTTATAGGATTACTAGATGAAATTCCCGTCGTTGGGTAAATGCGAAAAATATAATTTATAGGCAAATTCTTTAGAAAATTAATTCATTTGATAAAAAAAACTTCTATCTTTATAGGGCCAATTGCGGCCCTTAGTCAACCCGACTACTCTTTCGCCTTTTAGTTAATTTATTCTCTATATTTTCTTGTTTGAATTCGCCGAGGTGTCTCTTGCTGTGCTGGCTAAAAATGTATTCGTGATGGCGTCGGTAGGATCAATATGAATGCAGGGCCGCGATTGGTTGCGACGCAGGAGCGTCGCTTTCCGCCATTTTGAAGGGGGACGCTCGAATCCTGCATACACTTTTAATGCGAGCAAAGCGCGTCCGCATAGCTTTGAACTGGCTGTACTGTGCTGGCAGTAAATCAATTCAGTCATTCCAAAGCGTTAACACATACAAATGATTGTAGTAACATATAAAGTTTAGTATTGTAGTATGAACAAATTTGTAGTGTGAAAATACAGTTCAAAAAAACAAATCTTCATAAACATAAAAATTACATAAATAAAAATAGGCGCAACAATAAAAACAACATTTAATTAGAGTAGTTTTGCCAAAAACCCTCCTTGGAAGCGGCGAACGGCAGTGTAACTCCTTATATAGGAGTATAGTATAGTATAAGGAGTTACACTGCCGTTCGCAGCTTCCAAATAGAGTTTTTGGGAAAACTACTCTAATTAAATGTGGTTTTTATTGTTGCTCCTATTTTTATTGATGTAATTTTTATGTTTATGAACATTCGTATTTTTAAACTTAATTTTCGCACTACAAATTTGTTTGCTTTTGGCAAAACTACTCCAATGAAATGTTGTTTTAATTGTTGCTCCTATTACCATGTTATATCTTTAGACAGTTGTCAGGTTTCGCTTTACAGAATGTTCTATCTGAAATAAGTCATTTCGACTAGTATTTATACCCCATTTATAATTACTTTTATTTATGAAAAAGGGGCAGTGAAAAACATCCTTGTCCTTTGTTGATTTGCCAATAATTGTTCTATCTAATTTTCGGCAAAAACTATCCTGCTCCATATTTTAGTTTACTTTGTGTATTTGTTATAATTTTAAGCAAAATGTATATTCCCACGTACATTATCCAAAATCATCTTAATCGTAAAAGACTAAACTATTGCTACATATTTGTGATTGTAAAAAGCGAATCTTACCTTTCCGGGTTCTTTATCGAAGTCGCATTCCCTCTCAGACATGTATCCAGATGCTGGTGGTGAGAAAACGAGCTGGAGGTTCGTGCCTGTAGCCGCAAACGCGATTTCTGTGTGTCCCTCTCTGCACGCGTTTTGGAAACGAACTTGCCTCTCTTCCTGCGGTCTGTCTCTGTAGCCAGTGTAACGAACCTACGAAGAAATAAAACAATATGTAATAATTATATAATGAATGAACAAAATATTGACTAATGTAAAAAAGGATTTCACTACCCGTTGCCGTTTTCTAATTATACTACTCCCTAACTAATTGTGTATTGGCAAAAAACTACTTTCTCTAAATTTGATATTATCTTATTATTTGTATATACAGGGTAAGTAGCGAAAAACAATTCAATAAAAGCTTTATTTGATTGATTTTTCCAAACATTACCCGGACACGTCGATTTTTAATTTTAAATTGCCAATTTTTAATGAAAGTGTCCATTCCTGAGCTTTTTATTGTTTAATTGAATACTAAATTATATTAATTATATTATATTTGAAATGATTTTTCTCGGAAATGTGACCTATATCATAATATACATCGCTGATCGCAGAAAAGAATCCCTTTTATAAAAAAAATAGAGTTGTCATGTTGAGAGAATTGTCAATGGCGTCATTGCTCATTCAAAAATGATCTGAATAAATTGACACTTTCATTAAAAATTGGAAATTTAAAATCAGTGTCCGAGCAATTTTTACAAAAATCATAAAACCTTTATTTATGATTTTTGCAAAAATTGCTCGGACACTGATTTTAAATTTCCAATTTCCAATTTTTAATGAAAGTGTCAATTAATTAAAAATTATTGAATTTATTCTCTACTTAAATTCCGCCCTGTATAATATAATAAGTCTTTTTGATACTGATTTCTTTCACAATGTTGGTACCGTTTTAAAAATTAAGAATTAAAACTTCATATAAAATTATTATTATGAGAAATTTGTTGTTTAAATAATAGTTGATAATAATTATAAAATATAATCACGTACCACATAAACATATGACTAACTGTAACAGCGCAATATCTTATTACAACAGATCGTGTCATTTCAAGGATTATTAACAATAATTTGTATTTCAAACGAAGAGTAAGTACATCAAATACAGATTCAGGGTTTTTATGGCTTATAATCTGATAAAATTAAGTATTTATTTTCTTTTTCCATGAGCTCTACAACCCTAGGTGGGTTGGCTTCCTCTACTTCACCCCACCTCTTACAGTTTTCTGCAGCCCTTCTACAGTTAGTTTGTATCACTGAAACATACCTAGCTAAAATTTGTTTAGCTTCCTCCAACATTTGTTTTTTTGCTTATACTATCACTTTTTAATCATAATTATTCTGCAAAATTAATTTGTACATTTATTAGCGTTTCCACGTCTATATTTGAAATTAATATGACAACCAATAATTGTGCTTGAAAGTATTAGTCACCGATGCGTTTCACGCTAATTTGTGCGGTAATTGCGTTTTGTTTTACTTTAATCACGAGCACTAAACGGGCAAGGTCGCGGAGTCATAAAAAGGACAAGAGATTTACATTTGAATTATATAATTGCAGTTCTATAGTAATAAATTATAAAATGCAAGGTCGTTGCTACTTTATTGCACACAAGTATCTACGCGCGAACTTGCTGTTGCTGCTAATTAGAAAACGTCAAATTGATAGATATTTATTAATATTATTAAGCTGACTTACTCCCATATTCACCAACGATCTATAAATCTATCGATAGCTATTGAACACATAAGTATTCATTGTTTTAGCAACAATTACAGTATCTAGAGAATGTAGTTACTTTAGATTCGCTCTATTGAAAACACTGAAAAATAAAACTAAAGATCTCTAATCACAAGCGCTATTCAAGGTTTTTGACATTTGTTTTGGCATATTCTATCACAATGAAATTTTAAATGTATCCATTTAATAGCTTATGGGACCTATAAAGTTAACATTTTAAAAGGTTCTTCAACAATATGCATTTAAGGGTTAACCCTTTCCAGATACAAAAATTCTGTTTATGTTTATATCGCTGCAAATGGACTTGAAAGCAATGTTTTTATAGAATTTTGTATTTCAGACGCGCTTTTTTAATATATGATGATACCATCCGCCCGAAACCATTGTAAATGTAATTAAAAAACGTTAAATTTAAATCGCTATATGGCATCAGTGGACTGGAAAGGGTTAATAAACATATTCTTACTATAGCTATCAATTTGTAGTCACTATAGGTGTCAATTTGTTGCAATACGATAGTTCGTTTTAAGGTGCAATATATTAATTAAGTCTTTTCTGTAATCAAAAATCATCCCCTGTCGGACGACGGTCATTTCACCTAGTATTAATATGCCTAAATTATTGCGTATCACTTAAAATGTTTATAGACAAACAGTGCCCACCTTTATCCTTGTTTGATAAATACTCATTTAAACAATTAATATCCATCTAAATAACCCCCATATCTGTTACATCTGTATATTCATTTATTATTATTTTCTTAACTCGCATATTATATTCTGTCCCATCTATCAACGCGTAAACTGTGTCACGCCTTCGACATCTGCGATTAGTAATGTTGAACACATTATCTTAAAACGTAACAGTATCTTCTACGCAAACACATGTTACATTTCCAGCACGCGCTTGCTGGAAGAAGGAACGAGCGGCCCGTCGCGTTTCCCTCGCCCGGATGACTAAAGGAATGTCCGGTGTTAGTCAGCCGTGGGGGGGCCCGCGGCCACCGCTGCTACCGAGAAATCGGATTGCCTCATCAATTTATTTATTAAAAGACTACGCGGAAGTGTCGTTTAATTCGGCATTGTTGCTAATACCGCGAAGCGTATTAGTAAAAAAGACATGAATTTAAAAAAAAAATGTTCGGATACTGGGAATTCATGAATTAGACTTTTATTAGTTGTATTTGTTATGTTGCTAATATAATTTCTGTAATATAAATGTTAATGACATAATAGTATGACTATTATGAGAATAATATAATATATACAATATAATAATAATACGGGCTGTGGGTAACATTAATTTTCAAGCCATCTTCAAAATAACACATACTGTTTTGAAATTTTGTTTAATTTCAAAACAGTATGTGTTATTTTGATTGCAAACCTTTTGTTTATTTATATTTTATGTTAATACCTGCCAACTAATTCTCATAATGGAGCAGTGATAACGCGAATAGAAAATATGAAGTAGTTTATGGAAAAATTACTTTTGATGATTATATGTAGAAATGTCCGAACAACAGCAGCAGGGATTTATGTTGGTTTGTATTGTATATTTTAAAATTATTTGTTGATTTGTTTTGTTCTTCCTCTTTTGCAATTAATGAATTAAAATGTCGGGGGGCTTCTTGCTGGCTTCCATAATAATTGTGCTCACTAAACCCCGTAGTCGTGACAATATTTATTCCGAAAAAAATACCCTGTTTATATAAGGTGATTTCGTTGCTTTCGTTTAGCATGGTTTATCATTGCTATTCGCCCCCGTGGCGTGCAGTATCGCCGGTTGTAATGGCCGAAGTAGAATTATGCGCATGGAAAACGGCAAATAGAACAAGAAACAATAATATATAATATGATATTTATATAAATGTATGACATGTATGCGCTATACCACAGATGTATACTCTCTTTTTAATGTTTTTTTGTTTGTTGTTACCTTTCGTTGTTTTTGCAACATTTAGAAATTTGACATAATTGCGCAATGAAACACAAGAACTAAAATAAACTGTACGATTTCATGTCTATTTCACGCTTGCAGAGCTAAATGAACGGAACGGGCTAGACTTTAATGGATTACAATGTTCTTTCGTCCAGATTTAGTGGCTAAAATAACAATTACAGAACATGAAAACCCGTTTTAGATGACAAGATGAGGAAGTTTAGTTTAGCAAATTTGTTTGCGGCAATATACCGCTACATATAATTACAATTGATTCCTAGAAATTCGTTTTTGACTTTCTTGTCTGCTCTGTATGGATCTAACAAATGATTTTTCGGTGCGTTTTTAACTTGAAAATTTAAGGTAAATTTATTAAATCTCTTAATATTTTATCTGTTAGCGCATTAATTATTTTTTAACATGTAAACTGTAAGAAATTTATCAATATCAAGAAATTTATCAAATTCTTCTTCAGTCATCAACAAATTATTATATATAATGGAAATGCGGATATTAAGCTTTTTAATTTGTCAGTATCAGCCTTTAAATGTTCATTTTAAAATTGATTTCACTTCTATGTTTAAATGAACACGCGTCTACGTATAATGGTGTATGGTGAATCTTTCGGGAATTGTAATGATATAGAATCTGCCACAAGTTTTATTAACGGATTAACGAATTACGGAACCTACAGAAATGTGTTGACAGACTTGCAAGGTGACAATTAGTTCATTATTTAGTTTAGTTGCGCTACAGCCCTAGATGGACCTTGACTATCCCAGATAGCACCCTATTTCCATACTTGATTTTTACGTCGTTTATGTGTAAGTAACTCATACAGAGGATGGATGAAACAAGAGTTCCAACAATAGTAGGGTACTGGTACTGGTACTAGTACTGGACAGAAGAGGACAGAAGTGGACGGAAGAGGACGGAAAAGGACCAGTAACCAGATGGAAAGTGTTAAAAGACTTGGAGAAACGAAACTTATTAATAATGTATTCTTGTATCAAATAATGACACTATCTATGTATTGACGCATTAAATAATAATTCTAACAATTGATTCTGAATATTTTAAGTTTATCACTAACATAAAAAACACCGTTGTAAATTTTGAAATTGTCAAGTTTTAAATTTTAACTACCTAACAACTCAATTCCTATTTATTTCCAATATTCCGCCCTTTTAGCTGATTTATAACACTCGCATTGTCCGAAAATGTCCCACTTTGTGATTTCGCCTCTCCACAGGAGCAGGTCGGTTGTCGAAATGCTAACCTTTTTGGGGTGATTTATTTATATGCTGCCCTCATAAAAAATTGAACCGTCACCCGTCACGTATATTCTGTGCGTATTCTAGGCGTTCTACAAAAGTGGCAAACATTTCAAGAAGCGATTGTGTTTCTCGGAATGCGGCCTGGTTTTTAAAATTGTTTGGGCTGACGCTGGCCCCCGTCATTAGTTTTCCGCTGTATTAAATGTAGCCATTACAAAGAATTATGGGAGAGGCGTTTTAAAATTCTTAATGAATGTAAAATATACATACATATACATATGATTTGAATGATTGAATCATTTTTGTAAATAATTATTTGAGTTGAAATTTTCTATTCTTATTTTGTCATACAAATATGTGACCTAAAACACACTTGTATCACGTTTATGGTCGTAATAATAAGTCCTAAATCATTGTTGAAATTGTGTCACAGAATCAATTTCAACAATGTTTTAGGAGTTATTACGACCATAAACGTGATAAACGCTCAAGAAATGTATCTTAATCAGGATGAGAAATCTTCCTTTCGTGGAGTAATTTATATATATTATGTATACAATAAAAAAAATGCTTGCTGCAAGAAATGGTCATAATCACTAATGTGCCAATATATTCTACCAATCATGTGTTAATAATTATCTTTTAATAAACAGATATCTTAAAAATGTCTACCCTTGGTACATGATTAGCTAGTTTTGACAACTATAAAACGAAACATTTACGTTGGTCGCCCTATACGTTTAACTAAAACCAGCAACAAGAACCTCGCTAACTCGCGATAATTCACGCTAATGGTTAAATTGTTATGTAATTAAATATCAATCTGCTGCAACCGAGAAATTGTTTGTTGGAAATGTGACTCATTGGATTAGTCGCTTTGAAACCGTAGCCACTTTCTTTTATCACAGCAGTGTTTTTTTAAGTTACCGCACAAAAACGACGCAGCGGGCAAAAACAGTACACGGCATAAAACATAATTGCAAATTCCACAGGAGTAAAATAAGAGGCTGTTTTGTTAAAAGAGAAATTATTGTATACTCCAGTGATTCTTAATCTTGCAGACTATACATAGGTAAAATACAATACAACAATATTTTACTCATGATAAGAATTTGTTTCTATCAGGACAATAAATGTAAAGTAATTATAGTCAAAATTATTAAATGTTGCGCGAATGTGGGGAAAAGAGCTGGAAGAGTGGAGAGACACGAATGACTTAGTGGGTTTGTTGAATACTTGGGTGACAAGAGTGGGTGTAAGTGAGAGGCAATATACGACGGCATTGGACTGGGAGATGCAGGGGCGAAGAAAAAAGCATAGATGGATGGAGAGAGCCCAAGGAGGAATTATGAGGGAAGTGATGCCGATAGTTAGATGATGGAGGGAGTCGCTGAGATAAACTACGGGGTTGGTAGTAGTACATGGTCAGAAAGAAAATGTGTATGAGGACAGTCAATATTAATTTAAAGTGCATTAATGTAAAATGATTTTTATTATTATAAATTATTATTTTTTTATAAAAATTATTATTATTATGTAGTATACGTTGTTTTATATTATCAAATCTGATATCACATCATAAGAAGAAATCAGTTTTTTATAAATATTTTATGTAATGCATTGTATTGGTATATATTTAGATTTTAAGGATTTTTTTAGTTCAAGTAATGTACCTTTAAAAAAATCCTTAAAATCTAAATGTATACCAATACAATGCATTACACTTTATAAAATTTATAAAAAAAAACTGATTTCTTGTTCTGATGTGATAGGCACTAGATTTTAATTTTAAGTGAATTCATGTAAAAACTTAACTTTTTAAAATTATATTGCTTGATGAATGCATAAATGTATTATATTATTAAAAAGGAAAAGTGTATAATCTTTGCTTGGCATATATAATAACTGTTATTATATCAAATAGAAATACATAAATAATCTATATTTATAGGGCTATCTGACGTGAGAATTTTCCGCCGGTAAAGGGTAAGCTTCTCCCTTTACCGGCGGAAAATCCTCACGTCAGATAGCCCTATAGTATTATTTCACAGAAAACCTTCGTTAATCTGTGAGGGGTGACTCGCGAAATTTCACCTGCAATGAGGTGTGATCTCTCGCTCCCAAATGCTTAGTTCGAGACGGCCGGTGCCTCTAAACATTAGGCCACTGATGCCCATATGCACCAACATCCCATACACTTTATAGGTCTCATAAGCTATTGAATGGATAAATTGACAACGTCATTGCGCTTGCGATTGGAGCTTTGATAACACCTTTTGTTTAATTATTCAGTGTTTACAATAGAGAGAATCTAAAGTAACTACATTCCCTAAATAATGTATTTATTGTTGCTATAACAACGAATACTTATGGGTTCAATAGCTATTGATAGATTTATGGAACGTCGGTGAATACGGGGGTGAGCTGGGTAAATATAAATATTATGTTAAATATGTGCTATATTATTATCATATGTTACATTTTTCTAGTTGATTTCATTCTATTTTATAATTGTTGCACTGTATATAAGTTTAGTCAATATAGTTAAAATAACAAATAATTGAGATGATTGATATTAATAATTGCCATATGTTTACGTTTTTTGGTTAATTCACCTTATCTTGTATTAAATGCACTGTAAGTACCTGGGCAATAAAGATATAACAAATACAATAAAATACTTTTATATGTCCTTAATATAAGATATATTTTAAATTTTATAATAGTTATCTGTCCTCTAACAACATTCCAAAACTGATAATATAAAAACTATCTATTAATAAATCTATTTACCTCGCTTTCCCTGCTCAATCGTCTAAAGAGCTCATCAGACTCAAACTTGGCTTTCTGGTCTGGCACCACACGCGGCATTTTGAAAATAAATCGTGGCTTAGGTTGCTCGTACAGGCCTATCGAATCAAAAGGCAACATGCCCAGAGCGGACGCGGCGTCGTTCATGGCGTGCATCGCGAAACACCAACAAAAACCCTTACGCGTTTTCAGAACCAAAGTGATCGTTCACACAGGCACACACACGCACGTAGCAACAGCTTGAGTCGCACTAACCCGTCAGCAGCTCTCAGCTAGCCGCCTCACAACTCAGCTCGCGAGGCGGGGCCCGCCTCCGACCAATCACTCGCCGGCCCTATTGTACAGAATCCCCTCTAGCCGGGGCTCCCTATTACATTATTAGGGGCGGCATAAATCTCTCATGAAAGTAAAGTAGCTCGCTTTAAATGTTTTATAGGATTTATCTCGTAATCTCTTTGTGCGGACGCATCTGCGCCCCAGGGCAGCAGGGAAATTTGTTTGAAAGGCATAATGAAACGCCCGTTTACGGATGCTAGTTGTTTACTCTATGAGAGATTTTACGGGAGCGGCACAATGGGCCGAGTTGACACATTTAATGTTTGCCCATTTCGAACAGATTGATTTCTCGAGAGAGGAGAAGATGGTTCAAAAGACGCTATTAAATCTTGAGATTTATATCAACAAATAGTAATGGAGAGGGCTTTAAATATGTTTATTTTTAAGCTATTAAATGAATATGGCGTGTTTATTTATTATAAGAAGAACTAGGCGTGTAGAAATTTTAATACAATCGACCTATCAAATCAACTTTAGAAGCCAAAATAAATAAGATTCAGAATTTAATAATGAAAACAGGACAATTCCTAACTATTTTTGTATCCCGCGGAATAAGACGATTTATATTAATAGTATAAATTATTATTAATAAGAGTTCAATATTTTTGATTATTTATTACACGCATAAAATCGTTTGTATAAAGCCCCTATGACATTATCTAGTTTCTTATAATATCGGTTTCGATGCAGACAGAAACTACCTAGTGTCATACACACATGTAGAAAATGATATAGCGGAGGAATAATAATAAATTCATTTAACTATAACAGCACCGTAATACACAATGTTAATTTTCCATTTAGAAATAGTTATACAGTTTAATATATATATTCTTATATATAAAACGATATAGGAAACTAGATGATGTCATACGGGCTTAAAGCAGATAATTATCGAGTTAATTGCCAATCCATTATTCAAACGTCACTTTTAACAATTTTGAAACATAATACGACGTTGCCATTTATAAACAATATTAGGAAGTACCCAAAGAGAACTACAGAGGGTCATTAAGAAGATCATTGAGCCGACACAAGCAATGGGGCTTGAAATAAATGAACAACAACCAAGTTTATGATACTGGGGAAAACCTCACAGGTGAACCAACTGAGAATGCAGCAAACAGTTATCCTACCCCAATGTAGGGCTACATTTTCCAAAGGTAGGTCTCTTCACCAGGGCCGTCCTAAGATATTCGGCGTCCGTGAGCTACTCAAAATAATGTGCCCCTATTCATAAGAAAATACGTCAGATGGCTAGTGGATTATCGAATAAGTGATAAAATTGCGCCATCAAGAAGGCTTGCGTCCTAGGACTATATGCCATTTAGCCTCGTGGTCAAGATTACCTTAACCGACTATATATATATATATATATATATATATATATATATATATATATATATATATAATATATGTAATAAGACTATGTAGATCCTTTCTGTTTTTATTAGCTTCAATATGTTTTACCTACTCGTTTGGGTATTCAGTAAATTATGTGTTGTCAGCGGTCATGTACGAGAGGCAGCCCAGTCGCAGCTCCTCCTTTACTTAAACTTTGTGTTATATTGGATTATTCGTGCTACCGATCTGCTTGATGAAATCTTGTTGTTACTTCTAGGGAGCTCATCCCCTTGAACTAACAACACAAAGTTTCAGGTGTCTAAGGATGTTGGTCTCTGAGCAGTTATACAGCCAGGTGGTTTGGGTGATCGCAATGCAGCACTGATGGTTTTTTATTTTCTAATTGTATTTATTACTTGTATGGATATATTGTATGTGTTGAAAAAAGCATAAAGCATTTATTAATATTATTTTATTTTTATACAGTCGTCATGTCATGTCATGTCTTCAACATATTGTCGCCTAAGCAGCAACATCTAAAATTTTATTCGAGGTGGACCGCAGAAAGAAAAACTGATTGTAAAATCTTTATTGGAGTAATTCAATATTGCTGTATATTAGTATTTACTTAAATATTTTGAAGTAAAGTTAAATTAAATTAGGCTCAGTATATTTCCAAAAATGAAAATGAAAAACATTTAATACTACATTTATTAAGCATTTGTTAAGGTTTTCTAAAGAAATTTACGAACCTTATTCTCCTCCACCATCAATCTCACGAATTTATACGTCATGCAATATTGTGACTACATTATCGATTACGCCATACCCCTCAATTACTCATACATTCGACAATAACGCGGAAATTTCAGTTATTAACGTGCACCCCTTCGGACACCCCATTGGCGCTCCAAGTGGCAACGTAGCGCTCCCTTGCCAATGGCGACACGTCGCGTTCGAGGGGTTCCTCTAAACAAACACTACTCATGACCTACGTGACATTGTGTCGATGTCATAATATAAGAATCGGCATTTGCATGACAATGGGGAGCATATCAGGATGCCGACAACGTCGACGACTCCCTTATTTGGCATACTGTTAATTATTAGTACGACAGTAATAATAATGGTATATGTATTCAGATAGGGGGTCCGATTTAAATGTATTAGGAAAATTAATGTGCTGAGTTATTAAAAATTTTTGGGTTTTATAAACATTAGTTGTTAGAATGCGAGTATTGTATTTTCGTGCGCATTTTATGGTTTTATTGGACCTTTTTGAGATATTCTATAGTAGGTATTACAACATGTTTAATAAAAATATTGAAAATAATTAGATATAATAATAAAAAATCAGGTTCTAATATGATAGGTGTTAAATATGAAGTGGCATAATAAATCATATACTGCTGCCAACACAACCTAAGTGAATGTGTGAAATTACAATAAATATAACATGTAATGAATACATTTGCAATTATTAATAGCAATAGTCGGGGCTATTTTGTCATAGACGGGTCACTCTGGTATAGACTCGACTGTAGTTCTGTAGGGTTCAAGTAAACGACAAAATCATCTGCGTACGTACATTAAGCATTTTGTTTCTTGATTGCTGATGAAAGTGGTAAGTCCTGTGCGAAAGGATGTTTCCAAATGAGGACAAGATTTAAGTTTTCTAGAAAATAATCGAAAATTCCAAATATTATTTGCAAGTTTACATAATCCGATTATGTGTGGAATAGAGAATAGATAGAGGTATAAACTACAACATTTAACAAATGTTGTAGTTTATACCTAACCCTGTTTACAATCCAAATGTTTGTAATGAGACGCTTAATTTGTGTCCCCTCAAATATATAAAACCTAAAGTCTAAATAAAATACAGTTATTATTTTTATTATTTACTGTTAAACCAGTACGCAGGTACTTGTGCTCTCATTTATTGCTCGAATTTACAACGTCTCCGGTTTATAGCCCTGATAAAAATTTAACCCGATTTGTGTGCACCCTCGTAAACGCAGCATCAGCCCTGGGGGCAGCTTATTGCAGCGAGTTAAAGGCTTTATTACGGGACCGGCGGGGGCGTTTTCCAAAGTCGCACAGAGTAGCGTCACAAGACACAATTAAGCTTGCCCGGAGTTTTTTTTTGTATGCAACATTTGCTAAATTGCACTCCTGATTTCTGCGAAATTTTAATCGTGACCGCTCATATTTATAAAAATAATTAACGTTTGCGGTGATTATTTAAAATTAGAGACATAACAAGACAACATATTGGGCTGTAATTAAGGTGGATCCGTTGAGCAGAACAGTTCAAAAATAATGTATTTATGAATAAAATGCAATTATTAGTATGTTACGGCATCAAAGGTTCGAATTGCGATTTACGACACAAATCTGTATTTGTAATAATTGCATTTTATTCATAAATACATTATTTTTGAACTGTTCTGCTCAACGTATCCTCCTTAATTTGACGATTTACTAAAATAGCAAGTTACATTAACACTCAAATATACACACACTAAATCGTAGACGAGGCCAAGGCCCATAAAGGGTTGTAGAGCCGAATGAATACACTGAAACACGGCAGAGGGTCTGTTGCTAATAACTAATACAATAACTATTACTTGGAACCTATTTAACTTCAAAATTAAGCATTTCAATAAAAACTTCTTTCTTAAAAAACGTAATATATTTATTTCTAATTATAACTTGTTAATAATATTAACTGAATTTTGTACTGGTTGCTATTTGTAAAAAAAAATACTTGCACAAAGCCAAATTACTAATCATTCATCATAGTATCTATGAAACAGTAATCTTTCATATTTGACATTTAGATCCCATACATGTTCCAAAATTCTAAGTGAAAATGGCCCAATTAATAAATTATATGTCTTGTGTAACACTTTTGTTGGCAGCATCATATGCTCTGTATGGAAGCGTAGAGAAATCCCTATGGAATTCAAATACCTATGCTGCAGTTTCCTTTATCAGTATTTTCATGTTTGCGGTAGTTAAGTTTTATAAAGAAAGTGAGTATTTATAATTTTAATTTGTCTACTACAATGCCGTCTCTATGGGGTAGAGGGTGCGCCACTTGAAATAGCTCTAAACATACGCTTATAGATTTCAGAGAAAAATATATTAATTAAAGAAAAGCTCTCAATATTTCTATAGAAATGCAAAGTAAATTGTAAATTATTTTCGGATATTGAACTCGAAAAATACTAGAGGTAACGGCATTGTTAGTTAACTAGTAGTCTCAACCCTTAAATGCATAATTTTTAAAATTGATATTAAATAATAGTTATCGCCTACTTGCTACAAGACAAACGAATCGCCATTTATTACCAAAATCATGTATCATATGTATGCAGATATCTATACAGTTTTTAGAATAACGTTTTTAATTAGGCAGCGAACATTTTAAAAAGTAATGTTGCAGTTGCAACAATATGGATTTAAGGGTGAATATGTTGAAGGCCGAAATAATAACTTTACATTTAGGTCGTTTTAGATAAGACAATTTCTTGACTCAAAAGTTAAGGTCGTTTTAGACAAGACAATTTCTTGACTCCAAAGTTAAGGTCGTTTTAGACAAGACAATTTCTTGAGTGAAAAGTTAGTCAAGATGCGAGCCAATCTAAATTGTCTCGTATCATAGAGCAAATTATTTGAAATATTTAATTGGATGGTAGATCGAATGGAAAATATAACACGTTCTATTTGTCAAGAACAAATAATAGTTTGGGAGGAGGATATATGAATTTATTTCTTGAATTACTTTTGAGCTAAGAAATTGTCTTGTCTAAAACGACGTTTAGTATTTGTAACCAGCGCACAAAAATGTACTTGTATTTTTCAGATGTTCGATCTAAATATAGACGAATTATTTACACCCCAGACAATTTGGATTCCATCGTGCGCATCCTGGCGTTGCCCTTCTTCACCGCACAAGTCCTGTTCGCATTGGATTTATATCCGAAGGGCTACGTGCTTGGAGTAATGGCCTGCCTATTTGGGATGTATGCGACTTTTGTGTCTTACGATCAGTCGTACGTTAACAGTCTTATAGTGTACACTTGTGCCATAACACTGGCGACGGCTAGTTACATGAATGAGAAGATTTTCTGCACCCTGGCCGGGCTGCTCTTCGCCTGCGGGGAGTTCTTGGGCAAAAGAAACCTACTTCCATTTAAAATTAAGCCGTATGCGACTTTTAATTACTGTTTGGCGGGTTTTACTATTCTAGCGTACCATGGATTAACAGAGTTGTAGATATTAATAGCGATGTTGAAGCACAAGCATTTTATAAGAACCAAATTAATATGACGATTCAATACACTACATGCATGTGGAACATTATTTATTTAGAGTTCTTGCGAATTTATTTGTATTTGTATTTGTTTGCGAAAGGATTACAAAAGGAAATGGGTGACACAAAATGCATTTGAAATTAATAACTAGGAAGATATCGTGGAGATGTTGTTTTAATACACAAATCCAACTTTGCGGACAAGTCAATTTTATGATCTATGTTTTACAATTAGTAAATATAAGGAACACATTTACTAATTTTAAAAATTCACACGGTAGGACTCGAACCTGGAATGTGTTTTTCGAGACTAATTAATTATTATTAACAATTCTGTATGCATTTTTACCACGAATCCGATAAATATCAAAACATGTAAGTTAAAGGGTTTATTTCTCTTAGAAAATGGCTGCCTAGCTATGATATGTATTGCGAGATTGCATATACCACCGACCGTCATAAAATAGATCCAGTACGCATATGCGCTCAAAATTATCTTAAAATTCAGTACAACGTATGCAACATGTTTTACACATAGAGAGACATCTATGATTGAGGGGATTTTAAATAGGGGTGTCCAAAGACCCCTTAAACTGTATATCCTGTGTTCGAAAATACACCCGACCAATCGTTTTTTTTTCGGCTCACCAACCAGATAGCCGTTCAGCGGTAATAAACTTTGGTTTTAAAATATTGATTTCCTATTTGATCCTGCAGGACAATTCATTAAATCTGACATCTCTGACTACTAGATACAGTTAATTAAACTGTTATTAAAACGTCACAAATTCACAATGCAAATAGGAAGATTAGTTTCATACATCATTTTGACTGGAGTTTCAACTTACTGCTTAACGCGTGTAATTGTATCTGAAGAGCTTATCCGGTTACCGGTGATGGCTTACAGCATGATTATGATTTATGGATGCACCGGGATTGTGGATGAAGGTATGGAATTACTATTTTTCCACTTAAAATGGAGTATGCGATTATCCAATACTGTTTTCTAAATATTTCGTCGCGCAACTGGGTAGTAAGATAATTAATTTTATTTTTTTAGTGCTTTCTTTAGAAGAGTCTAAAAGCATAGTCGATGGTGCCTACGAGGCGCACACAAACTTCACATATCCCTGCATAGTCGGACAACTATGGTTGAATTCTCGAAGCAGTATAGCACGAATCGGATACATCCATCCAATTATATCACTCATACCGTACATCATGTACCTGAACAACAATAAAAATGAAGACATCGAACAGTCGGTTCATATTATCAACACATTGTCGTGCCTTTACATTACCACGACTGAAGGAAACTGGATAGGATTTATCTGTGGGCTATATTTTACAGTTACCCTGTTAGGCAAAACGGATGAGGAAACATTTTTCAATATACCGAAGGAAGACGCTTACAACTACAATTTAGCGTTGTGCGCTATTTTATTGTTGTCTGCGTTTGGAGATAAGCTCGGTATTACAAATTATTTTTCTTCTTCCTCTAAATGTTCATCCCATACTACTCCTACTGCACCACGACAGGGGAAATGCTGTAGGACGAAACGGAAACAGACCTGATTTAAGTGTATTTAAAGAGTAAGGACCTGGAGTCTTATTTGCGCAAAAGTAACTGTTTCAAAGCACTTATTAAACTGTGTAATCATCTTCAAGCTGTTAGTGATTATAAACAGTTAATAACTATTGTTTATATGTTAAAACAGCTCTTACGCAAATGAGGCTCCAGAACTCGCCTCTTTCATCTACTTTAAATAACAACCAATTTTAATCTGTATGTTGGAAATATATCGACTTATTTGCATTATGAATGAAAAGTTTATTTTACGTAGATTAATATAGTCCACTTTTTTTTCAGTCAAAGTAAAAAATGGCCACTAATACATCTGGTAAGTACAAATAAGGAAAAACAACAATGAGCAACCTCTATCGAAAAAACTGATCTAAATAAATTACAACCTATTTTAAAGTAGACCATTTATTTATTTTAGGACTGGTGTCCTCGTGGGCATAAATATATTTCGCGCTGATAAAAGTAGGAATAAAAAAAAACATTCAACCAGATTGGGCCTGCCAAATATTACGCAGCACCTCGTGCGAATTGATAAGTGAAGATTTCGCGATGTTTAAATTGCACAGTTTGAAAAAACTACAATTTTTATATATAATATTTTTTCTATAAAAATGATTTCATTATTTTTTCGCATTTTTGCATAGCTATTTTCATACATTTAAAGCAATTTTTATTAGCTTAACTTCTTTGTTTACAAATATTTTTTTAACCCAAATAGCCATACAAATATAACGCATAATCTGCCAAATTATGTCTATATTTATTGGGAACTAGTTGTCTGTGTTGGGAACTTCTTGAAAAGCGATTTATGTAAAACCGATGGTGAAAGCGCGAGGAGGGCATCCTTAATATAGATTGTAACAGGCGTCGGAGACCTATGACCAAATAGGACCAATTTTGACCTTATTTAAATGCCGGTATTTCGGTATTATCTATTTTTTAATATCTAATCTAATTATATCCATATTGTATTTTTGAATGTAATCACGACTGATGCTGAACATTTGGAGAAAATAATACAACACATGTAATCCTGGGCTACAGTTAACACACATTTATACAAACTAGCCTTTTTTGTTCAGAATCTTTTCATGATTATAGAATTAGCCAATTTGAATAATTTTCACTTGTGTCTACGGAGCGATATGTATTTTCGCCTTTTAAACAAAACGTATATTTACGCCTTAATATTCATGACATGTAGAGTAAAAATATAATGTCATTGTGATTTATTCAGTCGAAATTAATCAAAATTTGCAATGAAATCAACATCATTTGTATCGAACGTGGTGCTATGCGTAAGCAGCGGATACTGTCTATCTGGAACTCGTATTGATCCTTTCACGCTGCCTACCCTTTCCTATGGGTTGATTTTCATGAATGCCTGCTGTGGGATAATATGTGATGGTATGTAATGAAATGATTATAGAAAGTGAATGTATTTATATCTAGTATAGTATATTCATTAGTAAATTTATTTTCGCAATATAAAAATCCAGTGTTTAGTTAAAATTCGTCAATTTAAGATAATTGTAGAGTTTACAAGGTATTTAGAAATATCTCGGTAATTCCGGATTTTATTATCGCTATCCCCCAAGTCATTCTCGCTTTTGCTTGCATACACTTCACATGCATCCTAAACCCATATCCGCAGTAAAACCAAAAGCTCAAATATTTAAAGCCATTCACTCTCTTAATCATTCTTCCCTTCCATTTCAGCTCTTCCTACTCCTAAAGCATCATCCATTTGATCTATTCCACATTCACCTCCTATCAAAGATCCCATTCTTCCCATTCTATAAATGTAGTTATTGCTGTAAAGAAGCGGCTAATTTTTATCATTTGAGTAATTTTAGTGCTCGATTCTGAAGAGGATGGCCTCCCGGCAGTGCAGACGTTCACTAAAACTAGCTACTGCATATTCTCCTACCCCTGCATTGTTGGCCAGCTATGGTTGAACAACAATCAGAAAGAACTAGGATACTTCCATCCGGCAATTGCACTTGTCCCGTTCTGCTTGTATATTCAAAACAAATCTTATGAAGATATGTTAAATATGATCATTCTTGGAGAAACTGTTACCTGCTGCTATTTGGGCATCATCAAAGAAAACCAATGGGCAATTGTGTGCGGGCTTATGTATGCGTACAATTTGATAGGCAAATTGGAGTGCTTTGACTTGCCTCCAGAGCAACTTTTTTGTTATACCACAGCTGTGTGCGTTATTTTATCGTTTTTATCATTAGGGGGAACAATTAATGTATGAGATTTTACTGAAATAAATTATAAAACTGTTCAGCCTCAATACTAGCTTGCAATCATCCTATACGATTGTAACCATTTTTAAATACCTTCTACAATATGCATTTAAGGATATTTGGATAATTCTATTTTGGTTCTGCATGAACGTAACATAATTGCTTATGTTATGTTTTAGTCATAACACTGATCGAGAATATAAAATAATCAACCAGAAATGTTACCAAATATACTCATATGTTCATGTTGAAACACATAATTTTAGATGAATAACAAATTCTCACATAATACTCATTTGAAAAATTTATAAATGTAATATTTTTATTTTACAATTAATATATAAAATATAACATTTAGAGATTCACTCAATATAACTTACAACTAAGAAATTACCAGGTCCCAAATATGCAACTTAAGTAGAGTCAGATTTGTATATAATTAGGTGTCAGGTGTCACAATAAAATCAGATTGTTACTTTCCTGCAAGGAAGCATTGCAGTAAGGAAAATATTCATGCTCAGGTTGACATTTGTTTTATGCTAGAGTAGATAAATTCCAGAAAATGTCTGTGGTTCTAAATAACTGGAGAGTAGTACAGCTACAAACACTGTGTCCATTGTTAAAATAAAATGTCTGTAGTTATACATGTTTGTTCAAAAATATTATATCATGACACCATAGACCCAATCCAATAAAAACCTTACTTTATATATCTATTAGTACAATCATATAGACATTTATATATAATATTCTTTTTTATACAAGCCTTTTTAGATTTGTTAAATATAACATACATATATATATATATATACAACAATGATATGAAATCCAATTAAAAAATATCGAGCAGCAAAAGTGTAAAGATTTTGCATTCAGAAAATTCATTATATAAAAATATATAAGTATGTAGTTAAAATCCCTGCAATGCTTTCATAGAAAAATATGAAAAGAAACAAAAAGCATAATTATAGAAATCAATGCATGGCATGTCAAACAGTTCACTATCATCCCGTAGAACAAAGTGGTTTATTGTATATGACACAGCCAGAGTAAATCCAAAATAATTATCAGAGTAATATGATAAATAGCAACAAGAGACAATATTTAGACGTGTAATAAAATCAATAACATATGGTTTATTGTGTCTGCACAAATATAGTAATAAAGGTATAATTGAAAGAGCTGGATGTAAATAACCAATCTCTTGCCATTCATTTTGATTGAGCCATAACTGTCCAACAATGCATGGGAACACAAATAATGTTTGGAGTTTCTTCGTTAAGTTATACAAACTCTTTAATCGATGTCCATGAGCAGGATTACCTAAAATCATATCTGTCACAACTTGTTACAACAATTGCAGTCTTATTTACCCCATTTCCATACACCAACCAGGCTGTTCACAAGAATAATCGTGTATGCGACCAGGGGTAATTCATCGGTGCACGTTTTTAAACAGTAGAGGCCTATCACAGCGGAAAACAGATGGGACAGCGCTGTCGAGTATCGGTGGACCATTGTTAGCGAAAACTACTCACATTGTATTTTTAACTTGAAAATGCGCGCACTAAAATACCCATTGCCCAGAACACGCGCCTTATTGGATTACAGGTCATGAATAAATAAACACACCATCAATGGCGCCAACGCCTACAACCAGCTGATTTATTTGAATTTTTACTGGGATGAAGGAATGACAAAGACTTTAACAATGCGCATGACAAAATATTGTAATTGAATTTATAGGAAAGTTATGTAAATATTTAATCCTTTAGATGGTTTCATGTTACGAATTATTAATTCGTTTTATTGATAAATAATTGTTTAGTGGATTGTATTTAGTAGTTCATGTAATTTCTTTTATTATAGTTCAAATGATTATTCTACATACTGAAATATAGTTCAAATGTTGAAATGTTCTTGAGATGTTCGCGTGTAGTAGTTCAATTGCAACTGACATTAATTTAACCTTACTTTGTAATGTCATAATATTAGCATGTGGTTGCTTTAATTCGAATTGGATGATTTTGTTGCTGTTTAAATGAGTTATAATGGTTTCCACAAGGTTGTGCTATGAGAATAAAAACATCCTAGCGCCTATGGTGAGGGTGGGTACTTTGCCCATGCGACTGCTATGTTTGGATTATGGTGCTGATATTGTGTATACTGAAGAGTTGATTGATTGGAAATTCCTTAGATCAGTGAGGAGGGTTAATGGTTTGTAATAACTGTTATTAATACATAATTTGATAATTTATTTTGTACATGTGAAGGTACACATTTTTGTCAGTAGATGACATTATTTTTTGAACTACTTGAAAATTTGTATATGTGGTTTTTATTAAAATAAAATTATGAAATTAGTGCTATTTATGGATGAATTGCTGTTTCAGAATTTTTGCATTTATATTCAGTTTAAATATATTGATTGTCATATATGATACTAGTTTTTTAGCTATTAGACAAATATTATATTTGAGTTTTCTTCAAATAAATATTATTAAATTAATATTATTTAGTGATGAATGAAATCAAATATAAATTCACAGTGTTGATTGTACTAATTCTTATATATGGAAGGATCTTTCCTTAGAGTTGTGGTTGCAAGTGGATGGTAAACTTTATCTAAGGCTAAATATGACTGCAAGACTGATAGCAAACAAGTACTGTGAAGGAAAGTTGATAAGAACTTTGGAGGGTTTTCAATTCAATAGTATGTGAAACCATTCAGGGGTAAACCTGAGAAACCTAAAAGGTTGAACAGTGAGATTCAACATGTCTCAAGCTGTACACAATATGATATAATATTGTTCTGAACACTAATAAATTATCTATATAATTTTCAGATGTTCTAAACACAGTTGACTATATTGACAAATCTGATGGCACCATCATTTTCCGGACATGTGCAAAAGAAAAAGACAAGGTTGTACTCCAAATGGGGACATGTGATGCCAATAGGGCTCTACAAGTAGCAAAATTTGTGTAATCCACTTCAAATTGTAACAAACTTAATTATTTAAATATCTGTTTGTAGTGAAAATGATGTAGCAGCCATCGATATCAACATGGGATGCCCAAAAGAGTTCTCAATCAAAGGTGGTATGGGTGCAGCATTATTAACACAACCAGAAAAGGCTCGTAATATCTTAACCACTCTAGTACAGAATGTTAACATTCCAATAACTTGCAAAATACGGGTTTTTGAGGATGTTGATAGGACGATACAACTGGCACAAAGTTTTGCGGCTACGGGCATTGCTGCGATTGGTGTGCATGGTCGTACAAAGGATGAACGACCAAGACATCCAAATAGAAATGGTGTTATTAAAAGGATTGCTAAGGCTCTGAATATTCCAATAATAGCCAAGTAGCTTTGTTGCAGATGTGGATTTTATTGAAAATTAATTTATTATTGTTGTAGTGGGGTATCAAGAGAGGTGGCAAAGTTTGAGGATTTAGATCGATTTCGTGAGGAAACTGGATGTACTAGTATTATGATTGCTAGGGTTGCACAGGGGAACTGTTCGATTTTCCATGAAGCTGGTTTGAAGGATTTGGATGATGTTATTGTGGAGTACTTGAAGTATGCTGTTGATTATGATAATTCTCCAAGTAATACAAAGTACTGTGTGCAGAATATGTTGAAGGATTTGCAGGAGACACCAAGAGGGAAGAGATTTTTGGAATGTCAAACATTAGAACAAATTTGGTAGGTTTTGAAATCATATTTTTATTTGATCCTAAATCCTTAACCCTAAATCTCCTTAAACACATAAATATTATTGTTGCTACCCTTAAGGGCTTTTTCACATGGGAATTTGAAAGCTAATTTAGTTTTGATCCTAATTTGATAGCGCCATCTGGTATATGGATGACTACTGCCGTCAAAAGCAACTAGAGTATCAGGAAAAGGGTATTTTGGGGCGTCGTGAGGTCACTCCACAAATGTTCAGTTCTAAACCCAAACGTATCAAACTAGATGAAGATATAATCAAGGAGAAATGTGCTTTCGTTAGGGCATCATACACGTACGACCCGGATTTACCAAAGAGCAGATTAATGGTGCATTGCAACAAAAACTGCTTGAAGCCCGTCTATGAAACATTTCAAGAAGATAAACTCTTCAGATCTGTGGTGTCTGTTGATGGAAAACGATACACTTCCACATTTTGGGAGAAGAATAAGCGAAATGCTGAACAAGGAGCTGCAATTGTTTGTTTGTTATCACTAGGATTAATTGATTATAATAGTCTTGTAAAAATGGGAAGTGTTTTAAAATAGACAAGTTAAATTTTGATGATATTTTATTCTTATTATCACCATTAATATAGATAAGTAAAGCTGGTGAATAGTCCGGTGTATTGAAGCTGCAATAAAGTACAATCATGCCGGAGTACGTCCCTGTTCAGAAATGTCCGATATTTAATCTGCATTGACTGACTTGGTGTTTATTGCATGGGACTCTGGTCTATGCATGGGACCCCCACAGCTCGGACAATTACCCGAAATATGACCTAGTCCTTCCCGAAATGGAACGACTATGCATGGATATTTAAAAATCAATTAGTGTATGCATTTTATAATGAAATTACGCATGCGCGGCTGTTACAGTATGTATATTTCTAAATAAAGATATAATCTTTTAATTACAAAAACAATGTTATTTTTGTTAGATTATTAGTGCTCAAAGATTGTTTTGCAACAGAATAATCGATTTCTAACGACTTGCAATGTTGGTTGCACACCCGCCAGGGGGTTAATTAGTTGGTTTGTTTGTCGACATGTCAAGTAAACGTCAGAAATGGATTTTTCATAACAGTGGGTAATACATTTTATATAATCGCCCTCCAAATGACCGTTTTTCACATTCATCTTAAAATTCTTGTAGAAACAATTCCAGAGGAGCAATGTAGGAGTCAAAGGAGGTCAGCAAATTAAAAATTTGTTTATCAAACAATTGGTTCATAAAAGCTGGAATGTTATAACACATGAGATGGCTGATTTAGAACAGATGACACTAAGGTACCAACAATTGCTACGCGATTTGAAGTCTACTGTGGAGGGTTTGTTGAACTCACAAGTTGCCAATGTTTGGCAGATTTATGGGGGTTTAAATCGACTGCATGTGGATCTTGAGAAGGTTTTTAAACATGGATGCAAATGCTGCAGCAAAAATATTGTAAGTATAATTAATTTGAATATAAATATATTTACTCTCCAAATACAGAGGAAAGCATTGATATTGTAAACTGCTAATTTTGATTGTATAAATGTCATCGTTACCATAAATGTATTTGTTACATTCATAACTGGCTATTGACCATTGTTTTAATATGTCATTTTTGTATTTATAAGGCACCTTACATGGTTAATAATACTGTCATCAGTATTTGATTCAATCATCCTTTTATATTTACCAAGTAATCATTTATTTGGATATACAGCAGTATTCTCTTCATTTCACTGTTACTATACCTTACACGAATACTGTGAATATTATTATATTATTAGAATAATGAACATTTTAAACATATTATTGCACAGTAATACTGTCATTATTCTAAAATATTGACAGTATTATTGGTTGTGTAAGGTGCCTTTATATGTGAGTGTTACTATTTGCTAGATTCATTAAGAAACTAACAATTTTCATTCAAGACTACTCTAGCTGAAACTTGAATGGAAATCAGAAATATTTTCATACAAGAAATAATAGGACCAGCCCTACTTTTTGTGTGAGTAATTGGTTACAAGTACAAGCGAAACTAGGTCAAACCAATATGACATGCACTTCACTTCTATTTTAATTTACTTGTATGAAACTTGTATGCTAATTCAACTTAATTACTAGTTTCATGATGACTCTTGAAATCATGCATCAGGCTGATTTGGTTTCATATTGGGTTAATTATATTCATCAATTTCAGTTGGATTCTGATTACTGGCAATTCATCCAAGGTCTTGAATGGTTACATCCAGACACAACTAACTCCACTTTTATAGTAGACTGCGAGTACAAACCACACATTCCACAAAATATCAAAACAGACAGAGCCTCCATCTGGCTGTACCGCACACTCGAAAACCACTCCTTATCCCAAAAACTATCCTGGCTGCTCTCTGACGCCAGCCACCTCTCAACATGCTACCAATCAACAGCATTTTTACGCCAACCCAACTATTCAGAAGCCACCCTTATATGCCTACGCGCTGTCGAACGCAATCAACCCTCACTAATCTCAGAGATCAAACCGGGTCTGTTTCTAATCAACCCAAATGCAAGGGAGTTCTACAAAATGCACAGACGCTGCTCATCATTCCCTGATGCGCATTTAAAAACAATTAGAGAGCCCACGACACGGGTGAAATCAGGGCACAGTTTCGATTCGTCTTTGAAAAAATGCGATGAAATCCCGACAGCTCCAGTTAGATTGTTTATGGGAAAATTACGGGCTTGGAACAGCACGCCCAACTTGCGGTCAAGCAGTTCAAAACTGCGGAAGCGTAGCAGCACCATAGTGCAATGCCGTACAACACCATCCACCCCAGCTAAAAATGTTGATAAGCTTTCACCTAGTGTGCTTGCTGTTGATTATGACGCCCTTCAACGCAACACACAAAAGGTTCGACCGTTGAAACGGTTAGAACGCAGGGTGAATCATGTGAAGATTGATGATATTGTGGAACATACACCATCACCGGGGTGTTCGAAGGTGTTGGATGCTAAATCGCCTGGGTCTTCCATGCAGGATTTTGGATTTTTGAGCGGTTTGTCGGGTATTGCTGGTGAGAAGGATTTCAAGAGGAAGCCTAAGAAGACTTTCATTGAGGATGGAGGGATGAGTGTACTGCCTATGGCTACAGGGTGAGTTGATTAACAAATAATTTGATTTTTAATGTTATTATGTACGTTCTCACTTTGTGGGATTTTAAGAAATTGCATGATTTAGTTTGATTTGATTTGGATTATTACATAGGTATACTCTATATTATATCTGAAAAACTAAGTAAAATGTCGCAAATTTACCTTTAAATATCTGGTGTGTGCACCACATGACTTTCTGAATTACATTGAAACTTGTTACTTTTTTGATATTTTCGACAATTGTGAGAAAAAGTCAAAATTCGATTTTGGCTCAAAAAGTTTATTGGATATGGAGGTTGAACTCTCGCTTCTCAATCTGAAACAGAATGCACCTTTAGTTACTAGCCCGCTGCATAATGAAGAATACTATTCAATATAAATGCATATTGATTTTAAATTTTTAAATTCATATGGTTTGATATCTATAGATTGTAAATTTGTAGGTATTTTCCGCGTCCACGCAAGGGTCAATCGCTGACATCGTTTCTGATGTCGAACAATTTCTCGCGCACCAACGCCGAGCTGGACCGGGAAAACGCACATTTCAACATTTCCGAAGCGGTGATATCGGCTATGGAGCAAATCAAGTGTCGGCGCGACGTGGGCACAATCGAGGAGAACCAGGAGGACAGCGATGATGAGATTAAAGACTTGAAGCAGAGGTTAAGGATGAGGCGGCGCCAGAAGTTCGAGGAGAAGCATCGAAAGGTGTTCGGGTCGCTAACAAGCAGCGAACGAACTGACAGTAAGTGGAAGAGATCAAGGGTGAATGTAGTCAGTTGAAAACAAATTTGTTTCAAAGCATTTCATTAAATATAGCTCACTGTAGATTGAAAATTGAAACTAAGTTTTGATTACGCTTTTAAAGTAGAAAAGGTGGTTCAATATTGTTCATATTTCAGTTGCCAATAATTTATCTCTAATTATCTTTAAAGATATATTAAATGTTGATTAATTTTTGGATTCTATTATAAATATAATTGTATTGTTTCTTGTAGCGACAACCACAGAGCAGAGTCCAGTTTCGTTCTCCTCCTCGCCAGGCACATTTTCCGCTAGTATATCATCGGAGGAGGTGAGAGATATGGAAATCGATGAAGCATCAACGCTTACAGACAACAGAGACCTATCTTTATCGATGGCCTCGCTCTACTCTGAGGCTGATATACTTAAACGACCTAGGGAGGCACCGGATGGGGCTTCAGATATTTTGTCGGCAGAAGGAGTTGCATTGTCGTTGATCAGGAAATTTAGCGAAAAACAGTTACCCAGGTAAGAGTTGAATATTATATTAAACACACCAATAAAATTTTTGAATCAAATAGCTTGAAAAATACTTTGTTAGAATGTTTTACAATTTTTTGACGAAATTACAGAGCTTCCGAACTAGAGTGGTTAGTTTCTGAGAAAGAAGCAAAGCAAGCATTGCTGCCCTTGCCAAAGAGTTGGCCTGTCAACCCTGATGATGGAGGAGAGGCCTCCGCCACACCGTTGAGGGGTACTTGCGAATGGGCGCCGCCGCGACCGCAAATCATATTTACTTTACATCCTGCACCATCGTAAGTGTAGGCTTTTAAGCGTTAGGTCAAATGATATTATTTAGAAAATGTATTGGCCTTTGTATATAGACAGAGTAGTGCACAATACGAACTATTTTCTAGTTTATCAAACCCAAGTTATCTCGAATACAGGGCTTATAAATTAAAAAACATCGGAATATGTTCGTGTTTTATAGGCTATAAAATAAAGTTAGTAGTAAAAAAGAAGACCCGCGCAGTAATAATAGTATATACAATGCTTTAATTTCAATTTAAGTCATTAAGTTTCCCCTTTTACGTTGATTATTATATTTTAGAAGGAAAGATCTGATGGCCAGTCAAAGCTACCGATGTGCGGGCTGTGGAATGCGCGTCGCCCAACAGTACGCCTCGAAATTTCGCTACTGCAACTACCTAGGTCGCTACTTCTGCACCGGATGTCACACCAACCAGCTAGCGATAATACCAGCTAGGGCAATCCAGAAGTGGAATTTCACAAGGTACCAATATACAACGATACACATATAAAGAGAGATATATTTTATAAAATATTAAATTCGTTAATTCAAGCGGCTAGCTCGCACTGAATCTCCGCAAAAGGTCGAATGTTACAGAACATTCGACCTTTTGACCTATAGAACATTCGACACATTAAATGTAAAACTAGATAACTGGTGGAAATTCCCGTAATTCAATATTTTTTTAACTTACAATGAGATATATCACCTTTTACTCATCATTATAGTCTTGGCTTGCGCCAGATTCTGACTTAATGGAGCCACCTTGTCTACAAGTCCTCATTTTCTAAGGAAATGGTACCAGACAGCGGTCAATAGTGACGTCATATTAGACATTTTTATGCTTGAATAAAATATGTAATATATAATAAAAATGTCTATTATGACGTCACTATTGGCCGCTTTATGGCACCATATCCTTAGAAAATGAGGACTTTAGACAAGGTGGCTCCATTAAGTCATAATCTGGCGCAAGCCAAGACTGTAATGATCAGAAGGCCCGGATTAAGAGAGGCTAGTCCGAATTTCAGTTTTATATGTCATTGTAAAGTTTGATTTTCACAGTGGTAGTACGTTTCAATTTCTTTGATATCCTAAATATGTATCAAATAAACTTCATAGGAGGGATAATTCAATAAATTGTTGTACAATTTGAAAACAAAGGCTTAGTATAAAATAATGTTATTTGTTAAATACAGAATGGGGTATAAAAAAATGCTATAGAATATACTTTTCTAAGAAATCGGGACTACATTATGTTCCCATTACAAATACCGTGCGACGTTAATTAAATTATTTTGTAGGTACCCCGTGTCTACATTCTCATACCGCCTGCTTGAGCAGATGTACACTGATGCATTATTCAGAGTGTTTGAGTTGAATAAGAATATCGCAAAACTGTCGAAGAACTTGCAAGTATGCCAGAAGTATAGGCAGGGCTTGAGCTATTTGAAGGATTACATTTTGAGTTGCAGATTGGCGGAAACGTAAGTAACTCGAGTGATAAATGAAACCTATGAAATCTTAAAAATTAATTTATTAATGTTGTCATAAAATACTGGGTCTGATGGTAACATTTTAAAAATAGTTGTCAAACTATCACATCAAAGAAAATAGACTAAAATAATGGAATGAATATACAAATTGTAGCCACAATAAAATAAGCAGTGTTTTTCACTTTAACTGGTTGGGGTTTTTGGTTTGAAACTGGCTTTCCCTGAAATGGATATTTTGTTAATACATGTACTATTGGTTGTTTTTCACCCTTATATCTATATTTAAATACTTTACTGAGCAAACATTTCAGTACTCAAGATTTCTTCAAGAGCGAACCTTCGTATATTTTTAATGACCCAGGAATATATTCAATGGAGGATCTAGTCAATGTTAGAAGCGGGGAAATGAAGGCTAGGCTTCAATACATCGTTGAGGTATGCTGCAGGCACACATCTGAATGTGAAGTAAGTTGAGTAAATTTGAATTAATCACAACTAAGTGTGAGGTGTTCAGACACCAGATGCAATGTAGCTTTACTGGTATGATTTTATTAGATTAAGAGGTATAAATTTAAAAAATATATCAAATATTTTTTATTTTATTATACGTGCAATTTTGTAAATAATATGAAAGTATAATGAATTAAAAATACCGGATATGGGTTGTCAAGCAGGGCCGTTTTCTGAAATTATTTGCTGATGGTGTATATAGTTTAGCTGTCAGATATTGTGTGAAAAATAAATAAAAAATGTTTCCTCATTTAGAAAGGTAATAGCTACAAAGTAGTATAGATTAATTAATTTTTGTATAAGGAAATGACAGTTGTTTGAAAAAACACTGATTTTTAATGAATATTTGACTTTGAGTTTGTAACTCATGAATATGGTAGTGAGAAACCATATAAATAATGGTAATAATATTCAATAGTTGTGGACAAATTGATTTATTAAACAAAGTATCAAAGTTGAAAATAATTCATATTAACACTTAGAAGTAGTTAATAAATCTGATGACTAGGGTACGCAGGTTTGTCATACCCGTCGACCCTGAAGGGGCCGCCCTTGCGGTAGTCAATATCTATATCTATTATATATACTTTGCATATATAAAGCTAACTCTCATACTTTTTAGCTACCATGTACCCTTGCGGACAGGTAGTAGCCTTGTAGCAGATTTACATCAAAAGAATAACAATATTCAGTAGAATTAATTGGTGTTTTTGTTTCATTTTAGCTCTGTAAGGGTCGCGGATTCTACTGCCAAATATGTAATGCGGACGAGGTGCTGTACCCGTGGCAAATGCGCACAGTACGTCGATGTGCACAGTGCGGCTGCTGTTTCCACACGAAGTGCTGGCAGCAGGACGAGCCTTGCCGACGATGCGCCCGCATCAAACGCCGCCAAAGCACTTCCAATTAAAACCATTAATATTTATTAATAAAAAAATACATTTATTTATACAAAAAGAATAAAACTAAATGTGATATCCGTAACAATATAAGCAAAGACAACTCCGATTGATCAAATAAGCTATATTTTATTTATCCATTAATATTATTATTATTACAATGTTACAGAAAAGAGAAATAAAGTTTATCTTTCTTACGAAGTTGCGTCGTTTATGTCACCCAACCTCAACAACAATAAAATAAAACAATGACAAAAGAGGTAGTAATAATAAATCAATCATACAAAAGATCTATAAACATTATTTTAATAAGTGTAGACAAGAAATTTTGAATCAAACAGAAGTCTTACTTAAAAAAATATATTTAACATATAACAGAATTTTACATAAACTGCAATTGATAATTATGTAGAAATAAGCGCGATATTTATAGACAATTATAAATTGACAGCAGTAAACAGAATTACTGGGAACGCTTTAAAACAAGCGGGCGCGAATAAAACATAACATAGCTATTCAAACGAAATGAGGGTTTATGTTTTATTATTCAGATAAAATATGTATAGATGTTAAAACATTAGTCATAAAAAAATAAACATACGTAAATTCGATGTAAAATACATATAGGTATATATGCAATACGTCAGTTTAAAAATTACATTTAAAAAAGAAAACACAAAGGGTACAATACGTATCGGCTGGGGTGGGCTTATTTTAAGTCCTCGTTTTTGATCACTGGCGTTTTCGCGACCTCGAAAAAGATCTTGTGTGAGTATTTGTTGCGTACTGTCATTAGTTGTTCTTTAGGCTTGCGGAGCAGCCCAGAGTTCAGCAAGTGAACTACACTAATGATTTCCTCAAACTTATATCCTGCAATTTAGAGACAATTTTAGTTACAAGTGTTTATTGATTAATGGTTGAAGTAGTCTCAAATCATAAAATATTGTTAAATGTTATTGTAACCAGACGCAGCTGGGATATATAAAGATTACGTTCTATCAGATTCGTTCCGAAAGAGTACTGTAAAAGTAAGAGGATTCACATCCCAGGCTTTAACTCTGTCCTGTTCCGGTACCCCCGAGTTTGCTCCCTTACTAACTGCATAGAACCGCAATAATAACATTTGTCATACCTGTATAGAACTCCAATGTTGGTGTCCATCCACTAACATGTTTCATTTGTAATGCCAAATACAAACATGCGGCTGCCAACTTTGAGTCCGACACCAGAATAGTCGCATAGTCCATTAATGAATATTCCAGAATGTAACGTGCCAACGTCAAAATAGGCATTGTTACTTTGGAGCACTAAAAAATGACCCGCAATTAGTTTTATGACCTCACAACTTAACTCTTACAATCCTCACCCTAGCGTATCTTCTCAAAAAACGATAACTTAAAGGTATACCCAAATCAAAGTTGCAAATTTTGAGCAGATTGATTTCCATTCGCATCAGTTCTTTCCGGGAGTATGCTCCGTCGCAAATATATAGGAAATCGTCCACCATCGGCGGCGTCCGTTCATCATACTTACTAGCTATGAACATTGCAGCAGCACCAACCAGCTGCAACGTTTCTTTGCCTACAGTCATTTTACTTAAGTACAAGTCTACCAATTTAACACCCAGGTACAAGGTTTCGTGATTCAGCTCAAAACTCTCCTGGATCTCGACCATCCAATCGATCAGTAGTGATCGCATCCAACGCGTTAAACAAACCTGCCGGTCCATGTAGTCACTGGGTGTGAACAAAGGCTAAAATTACCGATAATTAATATTGAGAAGAGCAAATAGCAATAGCCCAAAAAATATAATTTTTTTGCTACCACGCTTGATAATCAACAATATGATGAATACGCGAGAATATAGTTGAAATGAAATGAAACTTATTGATATTACCTCTCTTGTTTTCAAATAATTAAAGATATCCATTGCATAATGTGAGATTTGGTAAATATCATCCCAATTCTCTTTGTCGAAGTCTGCCACACCCTCGGGCACTTCGTGATTGCCCAAATTCAATTGCGTTTCCATCTGGTGTGCCACCATCGTGATGGACATCTTGTCTACTGGCGAGGTACATTCCTTTTTGTTGCTTACAGTTGAAATATTGCTACTTAGAAATGGAATACAAATTTAGTGATTTTAAGAATGTCATAGGGGGAAATACTAACATATCCTCCAATGCTGAACAGTAGAGGGATTCTGCAGTCTTTTCGAATTCATTGCTGAGGCGCGTTTTGACTTTGGTGGCGGTGATCTCCTTAATGGCCTCCTTGGGTTTCAGCGCCGTTTGGTTGGGGACCGCGGGCACAACTCGGATGGACTGTCGTGTTGAGATTTTGTGGCATGGGGCAGGCGGTGGCGCGCAGTTTTCGTTTTGCCTGGGCTTCGTTACGGTCCTAACGGACGGTAATACTTTGGATTGCACTGTTACTTTCTTCGTGACTTGTTTGGCAATCATTTTGGATTTATCGTCGAGATTCTTTAGTTTCAGTGCGTTCGTCACGTCGCCAAAAGCTGAACGTTTGACGGCAGACTCTTTGGCTGGGGAGCCGTCTGCTTTACGTTTGCCCTTTACCATAACGTGCGTGTTGTGGGCTTTGCTGCGCGTAGTCACGCGGCTGGTTAGTGATGGCAGGATGGGTCTGGTAGTTTTTGTTGGCGCCATTTTAGGTTGGTTGTTTATTTATTATGTTCTAAAAAGAAAAAGGCAGATATGAATTGTTGTCACCTCTACCTATTCTAACAATATCTCTATCACGTTGAGCTCCGGCATGAGAAAAAAAATCTGGTCTAACATATTTTTTACATTATCAACTTTATATTAACCATATGTATCCAAGAGACTTGATTTATTAACAATGTGGCTTTTTAATTTTTGTATGGTTTGTGGTATTACATATATTCCTCGCCGTTTGTGCCACAATTTTAGCTTCTGAGGAACACATGTTATCAATGTAATGACTCATATTGAGTCGCCGAATCAACATCATTATCAACATAAAATAAAATTAACTGTATACAAAATGATTAATTATTATTGGAGTAGTAGTAGAAAAGAAAAAACAAAAATGAAACATACCAATGTAAATTTTTCAAAAATGTAAATTTGATTCAGATGTAGAATGAAGTGTTTTTTGATGAAAATATTTATAATAGTCATAACTATACAAAATTTAGAATTTAAAATTATGAATGCATATACAACATAATCATAATTATATAGAAAGTAAGATTAAAATTAATTGTACATCTACAAAAAAATGATGAATGGTGGTTTCTTCCCTCAGTCCTTGCCATGAGGTTTGTGGTTTTGACCTCAAAAAATAGTTTTCCTCTAATACAATTTGCATAACAATCAAGAAAATAATGGAAAATAAAAAATATAAAAATTCTATTTTAATTAGTCTGGCCACATCCATTTAGGGTAAAATATAAACAAAAATTTATATTTTACCTAAAATGCACCTCATAAACTTTTGTTATTCTTTTCACCATTTCTGAAAAATTGATGTCATCTGAGATTTTGAATCAATAATTTCAGAAATGCTAGATTACAAAAACTAAAATCAAAATGTTATTTATATTTTACTGATCTCTGTTAAACTTATTACAAGTTTCTAGTTGAATTATTCATGTGCCAACACTTCAGCTTGTACTATGACCTCTTGAATAAAAGACATGTGTATTACATGATAGCATATGATTTTGATTTGAAGAATGATATCAGGTGCAACCAGAAGGAGCACAATAATATAATATACCAAGTATGGCACATTTTTTACTCAACTATTGTATGAAATGTTATTATGATTGGACAAATAGGTATTTATCACTTTTTTGAGATTTTATTAATTTAATATTTTGTTTCTACACAACTATACCTTTCTTCTGGTGCACATTGTGATGTTGTATTTAGCTTTTAACAAAACTATAAAGCAGAATGATATATATTTTAACAAATTAAGAACTAATTTACAAATAATTACATTTATGTAATTAATACAGATAGTCACACTGTAAGAGTGAAAGATGGGTTTATGCTGACAAGATAAGAATAAATAAAATAAGAAATTCTTCGTATAGGGATATTTTCAATTATATTGTTTATTGTGACAAAATTAGTAAGAAGAACTGAATAGTAGGTTTGCATTGTGAGCATAATTACTCTCAAATAATCCTTATTTCCACTTACTTCATATTTTATTTATTATTTCTATTTTATGTCTGCATAAATATACTGTTTACAGTCTTATGTAATACAATAATAGTTAAGGCATATAACAAATATTGTCGAATTTATTCCAATGATGTTTCCACTAACCATTAATATTAAAAATTCAATGTCCATAATAAAACTCCCGTATTAATTTAAAGATCAATAAAAGTCTTAATTATAGTTATTAATTAGTAGATCATCTTACTACAAATATGATTGATTCAATATTGATACCGATTGTGTTTTTGCGGGGGGGCAATCGTTCGCGAATTGCATCCTTAATGCAACATTGCAAGAATTCTTCCGCCTTTTTTGCAACCGCCAAAAATAACCTACAAACCGCAAAAACTCCCCACGTACCCGCCTAAAATACCTCGCTGTAATCACAACGGGCCACCCCGTTAAGCTCTAAGGGCGCGATTGAGACCGGTTACCCGTTGGGGGTGTTGTAAAACCGCCGTTGAAAAAAAGATGGTGACCGTTAAACGCCATAACTCGCCACCGACGTGGAATTACTCTATGAAATCCACCCGAATTTCAGCGCAAATAGACAAAATCACACACAATAATTACAAAACTAAACGCTTACCTTCTAAAATCAGTAAAGTGGCTTGTAAATCTCGGTATAAAAACAGTTAAAAACTAGGTGCTGTAAAAAGTTCGTTGGTCACGGAATGCTTGCTTCGATTTGTCTCATCAGTTGTTTTGAAATAAACGTTGGGGACAAACTGGCGCAGGCTATTGGCCGGATTTCGTTGGTGGGGAGAGCGGCCCTCTGGCGCCCATACCGCCAACGACTAAAACATGTGGTTTTGACAGACTTAGCCGGGCTACAAACCTCGAACCCAATCAACAAACACCTTTTAATTAAACGTACTCAGCAAACAGAAATTAGTTAACAACTCAGCTGGATTTCGTTATTGCGTTATGTCACCTATAATTAGTTTAATTGATTGCGATGCGAATAATTTAGTACGGATTGCATGAGTTTGTGTGTGAACGTCACCCGCAAAACTCAATGGGGTTCTATTTTCAATTCGGACGTTTTCTTTTGCACCAGCTAGCCAATTTTCATAGCATACGCTTGCGTTTTCCGCCGCCCCAGTTCGCCAGTTTTCCGTCACGATGCTCGACCGGGATTACCGAGTGAAATTTATAACCTCAAAAAATAGTTTTCTTTACCTGTCTGATAAGGATTGCAGGCATTTGGATCAAGATGTGAGTAGAAAATGCAATTTTCAGACGAGGGATGCTTGGTTTGTTTTGGGAGTCGTTGCATTTGGATGTGTAACGGTGTTTAAAAGGCCTATGTAGGTCGATTAGTTCATAAATTATGCTAATTGGTTGGCATTGTTATACATTTGGGGGTTATTTACATGAAAATTAAGTTTCTTATGTTGGGAACCTTGTTTGTTAGGTTTGTAGGTTGGTAGTTTTGATTATTTCGCGCCATTATTGTGGGGGAGGATCATAGACAAGAATCAAAATGTTACAATTTGCATAACAATTTAGAAAATAATGGAAAATAAAAAATATAAAAATTCTGTTTTAATTAGTTTGGCCACATTTTGTTTATATTTGACCTAAAATGCACCTCATAATCTTTTGTTATTCTTTTCACCATTTCTGAAACATTTATGTCATCTGAGATTTTGGATCCATAATTTCAGAAATGCTAGATTTCAAAAAATTTAGAGAGGATCAAAGAAATGAACCCTGAACGAACAGGGAGGATGTTGCATATAATCTTATAATTATTATGTGAAATTGATACTTTTCAACAAGGGTTTTCAATTTATATTACCCGTTATCCGGCTTTAATGTCGATTTATGTTGAAGTAAAATAAGAAATAAGTATTATTTTGTACTGTTTATGCTGACAAAATAAGAATATTAAGGGTGGTATCAACAATTATATAGTACTAGGTGAAATGGCCCACGTCAAATGTCAATTAGGAATGAAAATTGGATTATAATAGAACCAAAAATTAATAAAAAAACAATTTAATGAATTATAATATGAACTGATTTCATCTTATTAATGATTCTATTTGTTATTGTAAGATTTGTTACCTCCAATTCTATTATAATAAATATAATACACATATACTTTATGATTCTAAAATTAAATTCACTAATTTTAATAGCTAAGTTAAAAAAGTCACATTATTATGGCGTGAATTCTGAAATTCTATTGAGCTTTTAGCAAACATTAGGCAAGTCATTTATGCAAGGTAAAAACAATTTGTTGTTGGCTTTGGAAATTTTTTTTAATGAATTAATGGCTAAGATTTGTTGTTGCTGAACTTAAAAGATACTGCTATGAAGTCGTAACTTCTTTTATGGTATAACCATGGAATATAGTCATCAATGCTTACAAAATAAGCCAAAAACGAAGTGTTTTTTTATTAACTAGCATACATTTTATCTCATTTCATTCCGTAATTTTTACTAAAAGTTCAATCAAACTGGACAATTCGTGTCATAAGAAAATTATAGGTGATCACACCCTTTAATAGAAGCATAAGACATTAGTTATGCAACTTTTTTTTTGAGGGAAATTTCTAAACATCTTGCACCTTTAAATGTAAAGCCTGTCAATAAACCTCAACTATTCTATCTCTTTCTATTAGTTCTTAATTCGTGTATCTTACGGGCTAAACAAAACGGCCTATTTCTCCCTGGGCCCGCCGCTCTCGTCCCTCAAAGAGGGCGAGTTGGCTTTGTGCTCGGTGCTCGCGAAGGAGCTGGGAATTTACAAAAACGACACGGTCGCATTGTCCAGCACGCAGACGATCGGCAGCGTGGGGCGGCTGACCATTGTCCCGGAAACGGCCGACGAGTATGAGGTTTTGGTAAGTCTTGTCGCCTATGCACGCAATATAGCCTAGTGTGTCGTGTGGAAAATTAATAAGGCGGCAATTATTAGGAATTGTTGGCCGGCGATGTGCAGGCCACCCTTCTGAACCAGGTGCGCATCGTGCACAACAACCAGAGGCTGGTGGTATGGATTTCGAATTCACTCCATGTAACCGTCAATGTCGGTAAGTGGGAGCAGGCAATTCAAAATCTTATACTTTTTATTGATTAAACAAACGTTTTTGATATAAATAACTTAATTTAAAACTGTTGTTTAAAGTAAGAAATTTAATAATAATATAAATATGTTTCGGTGAACATAGACTGTCCTTTTCACCTACAATATCAGTTTATCATGTTGTAAGTTTATCATGTAGTAATAAGGACGAAATTAATCATATGTAGATATTACATCCAATTGCAATTACGAATACCTGCAAATTTGCGGTTTAAATATACAAAATTGTATTTTAATGAAATACTGATTTTAGCATTAAATATCTTGAAAATTAGCACCACTCTAATTTTTGATTATGACTTTTGTAGAATTTTATACAACACTATATAACTAATGCTTTAACAAAGTTTGACAATAATCCTTTAAGGGATTTTGTGAAATATTTATAGATATGCTGTTAAAACATACAATATCTTATTTTTATGAAATACTGACTTTGGGATTATATAGCACGAAAACCAACAACACCGTAGTTTTTGATTATGATTTTAATAGACTGACGAAGTTTGAAAAATGTTCATCGAGGGATTTTAAAAATATTTAGTCATTTCTGGTTAATGCATACACAATTTTATTTTTATGCATTTTATGCGATTGTGTATGCATTAACCAGAAATTACTAAATATTTTTAAAATCCCTCGATGGACATTTTTCAAACTTCGATAATGTATTAGCAATATATTCGTCAGTCTATAAAATCATAATCAACAACTACGGCGTTGTTGGTTTTCGTGCTATTTAATCCCAAAGTCAGTATTTCATAAAAATAAGATATTGTGATACACAAATTAGAAATTTTAAAAATATTTAAAAATTTGCGGTTTTGTAATTAAAAATAGCGTGAAAACTAGCAATACCGTAATTTTTAATTATGATTTTAATAAATAGACCAATATATTGCCAATGCATTAATGTTGTTATAACAATATCCATCGAGGGATTTTAATAATATTTACAATTTAGCGGTTAAAACATAAATAATTATAAAAATCAAAAGTTTGCCCAGCTCAGTGGCCTAGTGGTTAGAGGCGCGTTCGTCTCGTACTGCGCATTGGGGAGTTCAAATCCCGAATTTTCGCGAATCGTGTAATATTAATGCGATATCTAAGAAAAAAAAAATAACTAGAGATCACTAGTTTGAGGAAAACTGTTAAGGATTTGAATTTCGAATGCACAACTAAAGATAAAAAGCTACAGTAATCCCATATCGATACAGATAATTGTTTCCTCCCACTATTTCCCCTCAATTAGTTACACTTTCTATTCGCAGAGGACGTATCGCCGATATCCCCCGGCCGGTTAGAGTTTCTAACAGAAATCGAAATAATGCAGCCGACAAACAACAGCAAACTAGCACAAACGCCAAAGAGGGGCAGCTATACCCCTAAAGAGAGCGCCACGGTGGATAAACCAAACACGGTGGCACGCCTGCTACCCCTCACAGACTTATGCGAAACTAAATCCGCGTATTTCGAACAACCGTTCAGCATTTTCGCGCATAGCAACTTCCTGCAAATACCCAACGATAGCTTCTACAGCCTAGATATATTTAAAATGACATCAATTTCACTACCACTAGATTTTAATTTTAATGAGAATAATGATGGAGGTGGTAAAGAAATGCACGTGCGCGTTTTTGCAATAGAAGACCTTAATGGCTCCAATCAGTCGGATGATGATTGTGTTTATGTGAATGAAACAATTTTCTCGCATTTCACTGCGCAATTTGGATCAAAAGTCATTTTAGAGCGTGTTATTGGTCGTCCGTCCGCGCCACATGGTTTCGAGGTGGTTACTACTAGTAGTTTCTTCAGTAAAGCGGCTGAAATTGCACGTAATTATTTGCTGGGGGTAAGCCAAAACGGGCTGTTAGTTGTAAATTCTGATGTTGTTTTGGAGGAGGGTGGCTGTCGGTTCGCGTTGAAATTGCGGCCGGAAGGTGCATTTTCTTGTGTGGATGGGGTGTCTCTGAGGGGGTGCAAATTTGCAGTACACGAAAACGAGTTGGTGGATAAGGAAATGAAGAAAGAAACGCACGATGAGCCGGTTTCGGTGTGTTTGGACTGTTGTAATTTTGGGGAAATTATTAAGGAAACTAAAAGGTGTATTGGGATGAAGGTGGTTGATGGAACGGGTGATTGTAGTAATGTTCTTATTGTTGGTAAGTAGTTACTGACTCTATTTATAGAGAAAAACAATTTCAAACTAGTGGGTGATCATAGAGAATAAATTAATTAAAAGATAATCACTTTGTTTTAATAATACAAAATATCTATTTATGACTAACGTTTATTTTATTTTCTTTCTGATCAGAGTATTTTATGAAAGAATATCAACATTTGACATATTGGTATTTATCAAAATTTCAGAAATTTTGGAATTTTATTAATTTAATATTTGGCCGTTTTAAACAGTTGTATTACATCTGGGGTAGAATAATTGCATGAAAAATAAATAAGCTATTTATAACAGCTTTGAACAACTACCTGATTTGGTTAATAGGTATTGTGAGACCTTGGTCTGAGAACTAAAACTTGACCGTGAGAAAATTCTTATCAGTAGTAAATGTGTCATCTTCATTATCTTGTCATCTGTCAGATGCCTTCAGCTTAGCTGGGAGGTGTCATCATCTTATCTCATAGTTGTAATATTAATTATCTCTTAAGATATGCGACTTTTTCGACCGTATAACCATGGGGATGTTACGGTCGAAAAACAGGCACTTCACCGTTCTCTAAACATTTTTCTTACTATTTTTTTTCTACGGTGAGTACAACCCCCGCCCCTAGGTTGTGTGCACTGCGGCCCTTCACGGACCTATTGTGCCTCATACAACATCCATGATATGCTAGCCGGGTCAACTCTTTGTAGAAAAGTTTCCCGACTAGCGGTGGATTCGAACCACCAACGTTTTGCACGAAATGGCTTCAGACCGTCGCCTTAAGGACCATTCACAATAAGCGTGGTAGTGGTAGCGGTAGCGGTAAACGAAATTGCACACATGTATAAAAATGTGGGCGTTTACAGCAGCACAGTAAAACTATGACAGAACATGGGTAATTATCTCTACCATAATTATCGCATAGTATTACTGCCCAATTCTGAATGTCTGCATTTGTATAGCCATACAAAATATTGCTTACCACTACCGTGCTTAATGTGAATGGCCCATTAGATCACTGCGCCACGGACCTCTTATTCGTTGCATTTAAAGTAATATACTCTACAGTATTTTGCCCTGCATACTATCAGATATTTTCGAAATCTGATACTTGATTATAGACGTCAAATCTATGGTTAAGAAACGGATATTAATAGTATAAGTAACAGATCTTAGCAGATATTCATAGCTTGCATACATCTCGATGAGCAACGCTTCTTCTGATCAAACAAAACATTTATTCACCCACTAGTAGTTTGACAAACAAAAAAACTGATCGATTATTGTAAAGAAACAGACGTTTTAATATGTTTCGATGAGGTATCATTTACTTATAGGTAAACCTGGCACTGGAAAGTCTGCCTTGGTTTCCCATCTAGCTAAAATTATATCCAAAAAACCTCACAGAATACACGTAGAGATATTAAATTGTAAGAAACTGAAAGGAAAAAACATCGACTCTCTACAAAAAATATTACATTCTACATTCGTAAAACTTATTTATTATCAACCATCAATTCTAATACTGGACGACTTGCATGTGGTTTGCGAAAAGGTCGTCGAAGGCGAGGCGCCAACACAGGAACATCTTCATTTTAACAAGTAAGTGCTAATATTTATCGATGTTAAAGTGGTATGGCATATTAATTACTTAATACAAATAATAAATACATTGAGAAATTAAAATTGGTTCCGTAATTGACAGTAATATTTGCACCAAATGCAATTAATACGGCTGAAAACCGAAAATCGACGTCAATTGTGTGGTTACATTTTATTCCTATCAATTGAGCCTGTGAAAATGAGAATGTTTGCGTTTGGTCTTTCTGTAAATCGACGTGCGCAGTTAAATACTTGATATCAATTTATTTATAAATAAAAATATAACTGCGAATTTTGGGGAAATTATTAAGGAAACTAAAAGGTGTATTGGGATGAATTAACTGCGATCATCGATTTACAGAAATACCAAACGCAAACCCTTCTCTTTCTCAAAACAATTTTAATGTGACTTTCATTCTCACAGGCTCAGTTAATTGTAGCGTAATTAAACGTAACTGCGCAATTGATGTAGTTTTTTTCATTTCCAGACGTATTCATTGTATTTGGTGTAAAGATTAAATTTGCATATGCTGAAGGAAGAAAGATTTGTTAAAGTAAACTCTCTCTACATTTTTAATACGCAAAAATTAACAAAACCCACTAAAAATTCCAATGTTCATATTTGTATTACATTCCGTAATACAAACATGAACATTGGATTTTTTAGTGGGTTTTGTTATTTTTTGCGTATTAAAAATGTAGAGAGATCATTTAGTTTAAGGTTCTAAATGTGATCATTAGACTATTTCAATATATGAGTAATAATAAACTGAAAGAGGCAAGTATGGAGAATGAAAATGTCCATATTGTCATCGTAAAGGTGAAATTAAGTTAACAAATCGACACTAATTTACATTAATTAATATTAATTATTAATAATTTATTATTTCTCCTCCTCTGTGATTACCAATTTATTTCATATTTTGTAGTAGAGAATCATATAAATTATTAATTAGAAAATTTTTGTGATATGTAAGTTTTCTTCTGAACGCTATAATTATAATAATTTAATCATTATTATTCTTAGAATCAGTGAAATGATGTCCGAGTTTCTTGCTACACACACCGCACCAAATCGCGTGGCGTTGATTGCCACCGCCGAATCTCTCGCAAATTTAAACCAAAACATATTTTCCTCGAGGGGTAAGCACCTCTTTAAAAATGTGTTGGAAATAAAAGAGCTGTCCAAAGTGAGTGACTTACAAAAGTAGATTGGGTAAAACAACCCGTTCACTAAAATTTTTCAGGCCGATCGCATTGTCATTATCAAGCATTTATTCGCAGCGAAAGAAATTGATTGTGTCAATGTCGATTTCGAGTTGCTGGGGGTACGCACGGAAGGGTTCGTCGCACAAGACTTGATTGATTACGTTGATAAGGTCATTTTTGAGGCGTATAAAGATGGTAAGTTAAAAAATTGCAATGTTAGGATATTTTAAACTGAGTTTTATTAAAAGCGGCTGGTTTTCACACGCACATGCGATGTTAATTAAATAACAATAGTTTTTCAAACGATTTCGTATGCTAATTGTATTATGTCCTAAAGCTCTAGTTTTCTAGGAAAACAAGGGCTCACAACTTAACATTTGTATTTTAATTGTTATTTAATTACCAACTTATGTTTCTTTCCATGAATGAATAAAGCCCGGCTTTTACTTAATAAACCGGTCAACCTTCTCATTATATTTAAGGTCTCAGTGACTCTGAAAATGTAAAAATCACAACAAAATACTGCGAGGACGCGTTGAAAAATTCATCAACACTCTCGCTGCGCGAAGTGCAGTTGCACAGTCCTGGCGAACGAGATTTTAATGACGTTGGGGGATTGGATGAGATTAAAAAGATTTTAGTGGAATGCATGTTATGGCCTGCACAGGTAAATTTGTATTTATGTTCTATAACGTAATAAGTATACTAATATGGCTAATGGGAACAACTAGATGATAAGTATAAAATAGGACATTTAATTTTTCGTACGTTTAGGGGAATGTTCACAGAGTCTGAGGAAAAAATTTAAAAAAAAAATGTGTCCTAAATATTTAGTAAATTGCCTAAAATAAATTCGTTAATTTGGCTACATAGGTGCCGCAGTCAGTTTATGTAGACTCAATTTATTTATTAGCCAGCTATATTAACGTTGTAGTTGATATAGATACCTGTTTTTTATTATTTGCAATTATAAAAAAAGCAACAATGATTTTATGAACCGTTTGTTTATTAATATCTTTTTTATTTAAACTCGTTTTTTTCTCTATTAATGAGTTGTAAAAACATATCTGGCAGTTGATGTAGACACCTGTTTTTTTTTAAATAATAATCACTAATAAAAATATTCGATCGATGGGGGCATTAGATCCAGGGAGACTATTCTACGATTTTACAAATGATTTTGAAAGCAATTTATTTTGCTGTAAAATGTTTAAAAATCTCAACCCCCCTTTTGGTTGATAAATCTTAAAAATTCTTAAATTCCTGAAATTCCTATCATTTTTGCATCCTGGTCCAACATCTAGACATTCTGGGTGGAAATTTCAGGATTTTGACCAAAATTTAATTTTTTTAAAGATTTATTGAACCATGTACTACCCGCTTCTGTTTGATAAATCTTAAAAATTCTAAATTTTTTTAAAACACGCTGCCCTACCGCGCTTTATGTAGCAATGCACGACCCAATGACAACACTGGTCGTGATAGCGTACACGAAACAAACTGAATCAATATAATATTTTAAAATAAAATATCTTTGTGTCGACTTTACAAAATAAAGCACAAAATGCATATGTTAGAAAATAAATAAAGTTAGAGGACAGAACAATGAAATAAAGAAGTGGCCTGTTAAATAAAGGACGTATGGTCATCGTACTTATAGCCGAAAAAGTTTGTCTATAGTCCAATAAGTGTAAATGTTTGATTAACACTCTACAATCAATATATTTCTTATATTAGATAAAATATAATTTTCACATTTAGTACCCTAATATTTTCGACAAAGCGCCTCTACGACTGCAATCAGGGCTGCTTCTGTACGGTCCCCCGGGCACAGGTAAGACTATTTTGGCGGGCGCCGCCGCCAAGCATTGCAAGATGCGTTTGATATCAATAAAAGGACCGGAGTTACTTTCGAAATACATTGGGGCGAGTGAGCAGGCTGTTCGAGATGTTTTCCAAAAGTAAGTTATCACGACAATTATTTAATATTGTTTTCTACACAATAAAGTAGATACAAACATAGTGGACTGTAATCCCATTAATTGAGATTTGTTTAGTTAAAATATTGGGGAAGTAATTGTCATGATTTATATTAAATTTTGTACAGTGGTGAATCTAATAAAGAAACTATTATTATTGATTAATATATATTTTATTACATATATTATGAATATTTTTGCCACTAAAACTGTATGTATTATTATGTAATCCTATTAAAACTGAATGGGCGAACACGACTTAGATAAAAAAAATAGTGAAAATATGCCTTAAAAACCCAGCTCAGTGGCCGAGTGATTAGAGGCGTCGTCCGTGTCGTATTGAGCATTGGGGAGCCTGAGTTCGATCTCCAGCGGGGAACGAATTTTCGCGAATCACCTTTCACAGATTTCAGAGGTTTTCTGTGAAGTTAAGGTAAATACCGGGTGATTAAACCCCTCTAAGCTTTTCCCTTGACCGGCGGAAAAGTCTCACGGCTGATAGCCCTATACAGATTAAAGTTTTTTTATGCCTTAAAAGTAGATTTTTTTTCAAATATTGGATTATTAAGGCGTCTACTTTGTGATAATTCATTTTAAAGGAGAAAAAAACCGATTTTTCTTTGATTTTTTTATCACACTTCATGAAGTGAAGTAAAAAATCGTTTTATTTATCCTAGAATTAAAAAATTAACATAATACGCACAATAAAAAGAATATAGACGTGATCTCACTCTTAAAGGATTTTTTGTTGTCGAATTATTGTCCAGGAAATTACATGATCACTCCTTTTCAACAGCACCGTATTAGCATAAAATGCCAATAATAAGATTAAAACGTGCGTTAAAGTAATATATTGTATTATTTTTCAGAGCACAAAGCGCGAAGCCATGTATTTTATTCTTTGATGAGTTTGATAGTTTGGCACCAAGGTAAGATTTTGTAAATACATTTATTGTTGAGAAAACTCAAAATAACATATTATTAATAATAATAATAACAATAATATTCATAATATGTTTATGATGTTAATAATGATGATTTATATGATATTATCTTGAGATCTAATTAGATTGAAATTCGGGTATGTCTGTTTGAATTCACTATCATAATTATTCATGTATTTTGCATTAAGAATAAACTTTTATTATTTAGTTAGTTGCTGTAGGATTTTATATTATTTATTTCAGACGAGGTCGCGATAACACAGGCGTTACCGACAGGGTGGTGAATCAGTTTTTAACTCAATTAGACGGGGTGGAATCATTAAGCGGGGTGTGTGTCCTAGCGGCGACTTCTAGGCCCGACTTATTGGACCCGGCGTTGTTACGTCCTGGCCGTTTGGATAGACAATTAATGTGTCCTATGCCCGACATCGAGGCCAGAAAGGCTATCCTTGAAGCGCTTTTGAAATCCATGCATTTAACTAAAGATGTAAATTTCGAGAAACTAGCTGAGAGTACCGTCGGGTACTCTGGCGCGGATTTGCAAGCAGTTTTGTATACGGCACAGCTGAATTCAGTCGAACATTTATTGGATAGCAATGTGGTAAGTGTTTACAATAATTATGGTAACTATAAAGGTGGGTTTATACACACATAAAATATTATATAAAAATTAGACAGAACGAATCAGTGAAATTAAGAATAAAGACTATTTATGCTCGCAAAATATATATATTTTCACTTACAATGCACTACTTTATACCTATGTTGTCATAGTAAATAATATTTTGAGAAATAATTTGTTGATATTGACCCTTTATTTAATATTTTATAAAAGGCACTTTACACGGTCAATAATACTGTCAATATTTTAAAATAATGACATTATTACTGTACAATAACGTGTTTAAAATGTTCATTATTCTAAAATTTGACAGTATTACTGATTGTGTAAGGTATAGTAATGATGAAATGAAGAGAATATTAATGTTTATCCGGATAATAGATTATTGATAAATATAAAAGGAGGATTGAAGAAAATATTGGCAGTACTAGGATTGACAGTATTATTGACCGTGTAAGGTGCCTTTATGGCACCATATTATTCAATATTACTGTCAATTTTTTAGAATAATGAATATATTACTGTATGATAATATGTTTAGAATGTTCATTATTCTAAAATATTGCCAGTATTACTCATCGTGTAAGGTATAATAATGATGTAATGAAGAAAATACTGATTTTTATCCGGATAATTGATTACTTGATAAATATAAAAGGAGGATTGAAGCAAATATTGACCGTACTAGGATTGGCATTATTATTGACCGTGTAAGGTGCCTTTATATCACAGAGTCATGAATAATTTACAATAATGCATTCAAAAATTGAACTTTAATTTTTTCCATCATCCCTTCATTGTAAATTATTGAGAATAATTTAATACAATTTCAAGTGGGCAATTTCGTGCGCGCAGCAGTGGCGGTGACGACGGCGGTGGCGCGAATTGCTCTCTCACTCACCCACCTCCCCGAGATTATTCTATTTTCCCGGCAATTCTCATCTATTCCGCTGCTGCCTCCGCCGCCGCCCCCTGCTTATATTGGGCCAAGTTTCTAAGATAGGCTGCTCATCTCACCGCTAACTACTCCGGGCGCGTTTCTTGATAACAATATCACTCGGATTATGCGCCCCCCCCGACACACACACCACCCCTGTAATTATCCCTCTAGTCGTTTACCTCATAATGGAAACAAGAATCGAGCGCGGTGTAATTAAAACCGAAAACCGACAGGATCATGAAATCTTATGCTGATTGAAAAGACAAAAAGGGGGTTATGTGATTTGATTTTCATTACAAAAATATGTATATATTTTAAATATTTAAGTAAATATTAAGTGCTTATAAATTATAAACATAACCGAACTGCAAGAATTATATACGAATCAATAAGTTACTATAATTAAGCCAAATCAAACAAATTGTGCAAAAAAGAGGATTCCCAATGACAAAGCTTCTGTACTAGAGTCATTTTCATGTCTTATTAAATACTTATTGTCTATTCTGAGAGATTGTAAGTATATTAATAATAAAAACATAAGAAACATGCATCATAAAAAGTATATAAGAATTTGTGCAGTTCTTAACCTTCTGGCACTCGCGCCCAGTCTCATAGACCCGGAGCATATATATGCTCCGTGTCTATGAGACTGGGCGCGAGTGACGGAAGGTTAATAAATACATTCAACGCAGCAAACAATATTTAGTAAACAATAATTAATAAATAATTCAAAAATAATTAGTTTGCAATATAAACTCATTCCACTAAGTAATTTAAAAAAAAACTTTTATTATTGTAATTTCCAATTAATGGTGAAGGCGCCGGGTACAATTAATTAAAACCTTCTGTCGTAATCAGCCATTAATATTCTTCATGGTAACACTTGATTGGTTTCCACCCCTAACCACCTCAAATATTAAGATACATATTGTCAATATTTTAATTAACATGAATAAATGAATCAATTAGTTATGTATTCAACCACTTTTCCCGCACAATGCGCGTTTGCCTTCAGCCGGCGCGCAACGTGCGAAACCCCCGACGCAAATCGAACCCGTTTAATTTATTGCGACTGTTTAAAACATTCATAAATACCTACACGTTGCTGCACCGACGATGTGTTTAATTAAAACCCCGCTGCACTTGCACGAGTTTTATATAAACGTGTAATTATAATTGATGGGGGGGCGCGCGGCACAATCGCGGATTGTGTAACGAAAAATGGAAACACGCGGGCGCTTACATAATGTTAATTTGTTCGGTGATTATTGCTGAATTCAAATCAATGTTTTGTATGAAAAGGGGTCGGATGTGGTTGTTGCGTGGTGTTATTCTTTGTGATGGGAAATTGGTTTTATAGAAAATATTTTGCAGAACAATGTACGTTTGAAATATCACGAGATGAAATGAATTTCAGTTCGTGGTTAGGCTTTATTAAAAAATTGTGTGTTGAAATTATTACGTGTGTTACTAGGCGGTTTACAACTACTGAAATATTACAAATTATTTATGTTTTCTTATTTATTGGGTTGAGTTGTAGACGTTTATTGATTCTAATAATATAATCATTATTTTATAGAATCCAGCCATCTTTCATCTATATAAGTTTATTACAGAGTTAGTAGTTTATGCTAGTTAGTTAGAAGTAACGCAAAATATAATAAATAAGCTATAATTTTGCACTACTACTAAACACTAGCGTGATAAACTTGGATAAATGAAAGATGACGGGATTCTATGAATTAAATTATTATACTGCTTAAATGGAACAATTAAGTCATTAACAAATTCAAGAAAAATATTCGCGAGAATAAACAACAACAAAAACACATAATGCAACTGCCTAAAAAGTTTACTATTTAATGAATGTTCAATATAGTACTTGCTCAGGCGACCAAAATTGGAACGATACCAAATCAAAGTAGGTAATGGGGCGGTTGGGCCTGGGAACCAAATTAGGACTGTGGGAACTTTTCTTATCACTAAAGGTGTCATCTTTATTATCTCACTTGTCAGGTGTCAAGGTCATTATCTCATCTGTCTGATGTCAAGGTTATTATCTCACCTGCCTAGTGTCATCGTCTTATCTCATATCGTCATCTTATCACCTGTTATCATTTTATCTCAATCTATTAATTACAAAAATCGCAGCTATATCAAGACATTAATGTTCCAAGTAGTGATATCTATTTAATATTCAAAGAAATATGGATGTAAAATATGACAATTAACGTAAGTATATTAAATTTATATTGCAGGCAAGCTCAAGTGATAAAACGCTCATTGGCCAGAAACAGTTAGAAGAAGCTGTACGTACGACGAGGCCGTCAACGACAAGAGAGGAAAAACTAAAATATGATAGAATGTAAGTTGTTTTTGATTTATTGTTAGGAATTACAAAACATATGTCTTGCAACGTTTTAAATTTCTGAATCAATATTTTTTTGTTGCTCCGCAGTACCACTGTTAAATGTTTTGTGTCTCTAATGCCTAATTCAGACCTGCAATCTTTCTTCTTCTTCGCTTTTCCTCTGGGCAGATGAGTCGGGATTTGACTTACTTTATTGAGGGGCTGTGGCTTTACGCACTAGCTCATGCCTCGATATTAAGTTATTTAAGGAGGGTCTTTGATCTAGACACAACTGCAATCTAGTGGACAATATATACTAAATGTTTGTCAAAATAAACGCGATCATGCACAACAAATATGTGTTTTGCTTTGCCTGCAAACATTTGTTTGCGGGCAAGTGGACTAGGCTTAAGATTTTTTTTGGCCATTTCCGCTTTTATTGGCAATTAGGTGAAATGCTCGTCGCCCGACGGGGTATGAATTTTAATTTAAAAAAAAACCTTACTTAATTCAAAATACTAAATAATGAATTCCAAAAAATTTATATAAGTGTGAATCCACCTCTTGGAAATCTACATATCTAGATGTCGATCCTATTAGATCTCATCAGTGTAGCTCAGCTAGGAGGATGAATGAGGGTGTGCATTGCTAATTGATGGCGTTTAACTTTCCTCCTAGGGGGTTAGTTGTACCTTTTTCCAAAAAAATTATAATATTTCAACTGAAAATCTTATATTATGAAGTAGGTGTGTTTTAATATGTTTTATGGAGGTACATTTTACTATTAAAAAATGAAATGAAAATAAATGGAAGCCGAATATCAGTTGATAGTGTTTAGTCAATTTCTGTTCTTAATGTATTTTATTTTTAGATATGAAAGATTCCAAGGAAAAACCGATATTTTAGACATTAAGTCTGGAAAACAAAAAACAATACTAGCTTCAGCATAGTTGTAAAAAACATATTAAATCATCTAAACTGTGTTAAATAAATATTTTGAAACTAACTTTTGCAATTCATTATAAACAATAAACCATATTTTATTAGTCTACCTGTTCCCCAATATTTGCGACATTGTGCGGGTGGACAATGCGCGTTAAAATGGTCCGCCGATATGGATTATCGATCTGCCGCACTCGCGCTGTTGTGCTGGTCAAAATTAGCGATTGTGTCCGGTCACACAGGTGCGATCTCACGTCCAATTAGGCGGCCCCGGCGTGCGCGCGGGGGCGTATTTTCCGGCAATTTGCAAACTAATTCCGGGGGGCGGCTGTTGCGGTGACGCGCGCGCCACCCGCGTTTTTCTATTTTCCCGATTGTAATTCTTCACGGACGCCCGCATCGCCACCGCCGCCGCCCCGGAATCGAATCATCATTATTTCCGCATGACATTTAGCTACCGGGTTACCGGAGAGGTTTTGCTCGATGGGGAAAAAAAGGAAGGAAAAACAACACGGTAAGTGGGAATATGAGAGTGAGAGGTGAAAATATTTCATAATGAGAATCACACAATATAAGGCTCGATAATCCTGAATTTAAAAGCTATTTGATGGATTTGAAGAAACGATATAGGTTTGTATACAATTTTAATTGTTTATGTTCTCACATGTCTTTTAGTTCAACCACAAACATATTTCAATTATTATCATATTTTTTATTTCATTATTCTTATATTATATTATTTGAACCACTGAGCTGGGTTCAGTGGCCTAGTCGAGGTGTCGTCCTTTTCATACTGGGCTTTGGGGAGCCTGAGTGTAAACCCCATCAGGGGGAATTTTCGCGAATCATATTTCATAGTTCTCAATGAGGGTAAGGTAAATATTGGGTATTAAACTCTGAGCGTTTCCCTTGACTTCCGGCAAAGCCTCAAGGCTGACAGCTCTATAAAGATAGAATTATTTGAAACCTTTTTAGCATATGAATAATTACGACCTCTTTCCTTTCGGTCTACTTATTTAATTGCTAAACATTTTTAGTAACAGTTCCAGCAATATTTTCAATCACATCATCAGAAAACCTCAATATCCAGATTTATGAAGAAGCAGTATATAAGAGAACAACCATATTTAACATCATCCGAAGGGGGTGTTTAAAATGAATAAATATCGCCGGTGGAAGTCGATTTATTCCCCGCCGCGCCGCCCAGTGGAAAGCATAAAATACATATTTTTCACATATCTCGGCCTTTCTATTTAGATAAACACTCGCCCCGCTAGAATATATGAGCGTCTTTTGGTCAACGTCCGGAAATACGAGATGCCAATCGTGTAACGTACCGTCGCGGCCGGCCAGTCACTTCCTTTTATTCACCCTACACCACCACCACCACCACCACCGCATTTCGTTGTCGATAAAAAAAACTGTGTGATAAATATTTAAAATTAACAAGCACTGCTGACTTTATCGTACAATGAGACGCTGACACTGAAAAGGGTTGCGCAAGAAAGGAGGAAATCAAAGGAAAAAAATAACTGACAAAGGCAACGGGCGTTGGTTGAATGGAGTAACGCAATAGCTGAGTGGTCTTTAGACTGTATTCACTGGCAATTCGTGCACAATGCCCGGAATCACTCCCGGATCCGTCCGGAGTCAAATACCTAAAAAAAATGGATAGTAGCAGCAGTGAATATCAAATCATTGCAATACGCGAGGCCATTTGTGTGTTTATTAAACTACACCTACCCAACTACTACAGTTTGCGGGTAATTATTTTGCTCGCGTATAGATAGCAGCGATCTGTAATTAACAACTATAGGAAATAAATAGGAAACGAAGATGGGGAACTTGCACAATATTCAACGATCTAATGCGATTATACAGGCAGATAATTACAGGGCCCCTAAACACATCAGAGATTCATTAAGTGCACCTAGAGAATTTAATAAGGAAAGCATTAGGGAATTCTTGCGCGGCCGTCTTACATATCTTAACACATAGAGGCCCATAATGAGCGCGGAACTTTTCATTCGGTGATTAACGGTGTAATTAAGCTCCCGCTTCCGCCCCCTCGACTCGCGGCATCGCGTTATTAGCATATGTAAAGTTTGCATGCGGGCGGGCGTAAAACTTTTTAATTGTTACAAATTGCCCAAAGTTAAATGACGTAATTAGCGCGACGTTTTCTTATCGGTTTCATCCTTCGGCAGCCAGCACGAGGAAATGGATAAAGTTTTCGGCCCGTTTTAAGATCGTGTGGGAAAGAGTAGGTGCTTTGGGTGTATGTGTGCGGGCACACGCTCCTCTGCGTTTCTTTACAATGCAACGCCGACATGTGCGGATTTAATCCCCATTCTGTTTGTTTACGATTCACAGCGTCAGCATAAAACACCGCCCCCCACGAACGCGCCACCAATCTCTTATGTGTATGGAATTGTGAATAAAATCATTAAAAATTATTTTATGACAATATTTCTTTCGAATATTTAATATTTTTTTAAGGGTCCAATGTAAACATGAAATACTAAAAATGTTTGTGTTACTAATATGATATGAGTATTAAATATTAAATATAAAATGTCTATCTTTATAGGGCTATCACCCGTGAGGCTTTTCCGCAAGTCAAGGGAGAAGCTCAGAGGAGTTTAATCACCCGGTATTTACCTTAACTTCACAGAAAACCTCTGATAAATTGTGAAAGGTGATGCTGGGGATCGAACTCAGGGTCCCCAATGCTCACTATAAGACGGATGACTTCTCTAACCGCTCGGCCACTGAGCTGGGTCAAGTATTTTATTATATTAGAAATGATTTATTTTGATTTCTGACCGACATGACACTTATACATATCAGTGTAAATTTGTCAAAAATATACAGTACATTCTACATTATATTTACAAACTGTGTCTTTTTGTTACAAATATCGAGAAAGTTTATTATATATGTATACAGATTTGCATAGTAATCACGGAAAAGTTATATACCTAAATTAAAAAAAAATGTATTTCTTTAAAAAGGTACTATTTATTAAGATCAAAATATTTTTTAATTATTATGAATATATTAAAGTAATGTGCACTGGCCGCATTCGATTTTTAAACATCCTGCTATACATTTTTTCTAATCATAATTTTAAAGAAAGATATTCGTTTATATCTTAAACTAATTCGATGTGCGCTCGTCAGTCTCCCTCACGCGCGTTTTAACCGAATTAGTCACAGAAAAATCACAGTTGTTTGTCGCACAATCGACGTAATTAAAAGCTCTGCCGTGCAAAGAAAAATCTGAATAAAAGCCGGCGCACACGCGCCGGTTGGAAAAGTTTCCGCGAAAACTCGATTACCACCCGAATTCCCTTTAAGATGAGCGAATTAAAAATAAAAGTTACGTTGCGTATATTTTTCTCGGCTGGTGGGAAAGTGTAGCAGCGGCACCAAATCGGTAACGACAAAAATATACAGGTGCAAGGTCATCATTGTTATAGTAGATCTGATAATATCTGTGGCTGGCGGGAAAAACTGTATAAATTTAACCCAGCTCAGTGGCCGAGTGGTTAGAGGCGTCGTCCGTCTCCTACTGAGCAATGAGGAGCCTGAGTTCAATCCCCAGCGGGAAACGAATTTTCACGAATCACCTTTCACAGGTTTTCTGCGAAATTAAGGTAAATACGGGGTGATTAAACTCCTGTGAGCTTCTCCCTTGACATAATATATAATTATTTTACGATTGTATTATTGTTACATAATGGTAACATCCTATGCTTGTTTATTCTATTTAATACAAATGTTTTGGTACCACATGGCAAAGACTTACAATTAGCCTAAAAACGGCGCATTCAAACGCGAAGACGAGCATTTGCGCGCGTGCTTTATTAAAAAATATAAACGGCAATTGCGCCATTCTCGTCGCCGCCTTCAATACCCGCCTAATTTCGGCGCGTCTGCTGCCGCCACTGTACATAAATATTGAAATTTTTTCGCATTACCAGCTAAGTTTTCCCGAACGGTTTAAAACTCGGACGCTGAATGGGGCGCATAACTAACATCATGAATATTTATGCGACATAATTGCGCCCACTTCTTTTCGCCGCCTGCCCAACACACCCTCTTGGCTGGGCGACGTATTGTTGGGCGCAAAAATGCTCATTAATTGGTGTACGAATTAATTTTTGATCTAATTTGAAGGGAAAAGTAGCCGTAATTTTCTTGTGGTGCAAATGACAAACGGATGTAATTTAAACCATTCAGTTGCGAATGAAAATGCTTCTTGCGTATAACACAGTATTGAATTAATTGAAATGAATTATGTATAGAAATTTTTAACAATCTTTTAATAAAGCTGGTTTATAAATAAAAATATTGAAATTTTTAGTTGTTAGTGAGATTGAATCGTTTTTTAAAACCGGGAATCTTAATTGTTGGTCAACCAGGCGAATTTCTAAACAATGTTTTGAAAATTTTATTAGTTTTATAATTCCTTATTCTCGGTAAATCTGTTTATTTCTCACGAAATTTGTTGATGCAATTTATATATAGTTATTGAGCGGGTAATAACTATAAAATTGCATCAACAAATTTCGTGAGAAATAAATAGATTTACCGAGAATAATGAATTTCAAAACTTAAAAAGTTGATCAAAACACAAACAGAATTTTAGAAAACAACCTTTATATGGCATAACCATATAAACAAAAAATAAACCCTACTTAACATAATATTATCAAATAATACAATATAACCCTCCAACTTGACAAATAACCCTCCTCTCAATATTCCCTCTCCCTCATCTAACTTTTCTCCTACGCCAGGCATTTGCAGATTTCCACGCCTTTCCCGTCCTATCTTAATCATTTCTGTCCCAACTTAATATTTTGTCCATAAACGTTCCCGCAAAGTCTCACATTCTATCTGTTTTCAGAGCTGGAAATTCAAAATATAAACCATTATAACTCCCAGAATAAACAAGCAAATTCAGTTGAGTTTACAAAAATAATAGATGCAGTTATTAAAAAGTTGGTAAAATAGATTTGGTTGAACTTTGGAAGAAAGTAGAAATAGAATTTAGGATTGTACGAAATTGGTTTCTTAGTCATTGTCAACTAGAATGGGAATTGTTGAATAACCAGATTACTTAGGGAACAAAGTTGAAAATTTGAACTATAAAAGTACACTAACAAAATGGTAAAATTAAAATGCCGCCATTACAGTTGGAAAAAGTAACAATGAGGTAAGGATACCTTCGAAGTGTGTTTCATTCATTCATTCTAGAAAATTCTGTAGGTAAAATAAATATTTTTTATCAAACTGTTATAGGGGTAGTTTGAAATAGCCGGGCGCTCATTGATGATGGGAAATATTTCTGTGTGGTTTTGGTTATCGAGTATGCAATTATCATTTTAAGCAGGCGGTGGGGTTACAAAGATGGCTTTACTGGGCTTGCTTTTGTCTTTAATGGGTTTTGATTGTTTTATGTGAGGCTTTAAGCAAACGACACTCCCCTCACTTCCCCAATATGATTTTTAAAACGATGTAAACCACGACTTTATCTGTTTAACTTCATATTAAAAAGGAAATTGAAAATATATTTTTATTACTTTTTGTTTGATTGCAGTATGAAATAATGCAGTACAGTTTGTAAAAATGACATGCTAATAGATGCAGTTATTAGATAAAAGAGATTTGGTTGAAATTTGTATTCTTTTGGAAGAAACAGTTTACAGAAGTTGAAATAATAGCGGCTTACACGAAAACAAAACAAAACAATTAAATAATCGCTATTACTATTTACTATTTTAAAGTTCAATAAATGACGATATTTGCGGTTCATATTTGTACACCAAATTATCTCTTAAATTATATATATATATATATATATATATATATATATATATATATATAAACGTATGAACCCCTCAAGTTGTTTTAAATAATTCTGCTGATACCTTAAACATATTTCATCCCTTTAATTACCCATTGAGACTTCTCCAATACATCTCCTCCCTCTGCCATTAATACAAACTTCTTTAAGGATGCGCTCGCGCGTGTCCGCCGAAAGGGTATTTGCGTCTTTTATATTTTAGCCGCATAGAAAACCGCGTCGCGGAAAATGCGAATGCGAAATCACAGTAATTCGTATCCCATACTTTGTAATTTATCCGCGTGTCCACCGCGGCGTACCTAATGCGCCCGTCTTTCCCCCTGTCGATAATCTTTTCGCGATTTTCCTTACGCTGCCGCTCTATTTAGCTCCGCGCACACATACACGCGAGCACAGGCGTTCACAGTTTCCCCTATTGTAATGGAAAGAAAGCAAGCGAAATGGCGTAATTTAATTTATAGAATTGGGTGGCGAGTGGAGTGTTTGTCCTGATGCGCTCGAAAGCGCATTCGATGAAACACTGCCTGCATCAGATCGGAGATACCTTTATTTACTCGACAAGAGAAAAATTAAGTGGATCTCTATTACACTTTTCAGATGTAACGTAACAGTATGGGCAGTATTTATATATTCGATAATTTCAGTAAAACTAATTGTCTCATGAATAATTTTACATTTTATTATTATTTATAAATAGTTAGTTAGTCTACACCGAAAGGTAAAATGCAAATAAATAGATAATATATAAATAGTTTGTGCGGTTTAGGATAGCACTTGTTAATATACACTCATTTACTTTCGTATGAATTCCTCTTTTATTTGATGCATACAAATTTTGCGACAATTGTTTAATTCCTATTGTAAAATAATTTAAAATGGCCACGAACAAAACATTAATACGAAGTTGTTTACTCTATAAGGCACCTTACATGGTCAATAATACTGTCAATCCTAGTACTGTCAATATTTGCATCAATCCTCCTTTTATATTTATATCATAATAATCAATTATGCGGATAAAGATCAGTATTCTTTTCATTACATCATTACTATACCTTACACTATGAGTAATACTGGCAACATTTTAGAATAATGATCATTTTAAACATATTATCGTACAGTAATACTGGTAATACTGTCATTATTCTAAAATATTGACAGTAATATTGATCGGTCTTTACGAGTACAAACTTGTCGAAACATATATACCGCATTCTGAGATGACGCTGTAAGTGATTGGACAGTTCTATAAAAAACTATTTATAGATCAACATTAATATGCGGAACTGAATCATGAATTTTAAATAATGAATCAGAGCTATAGAGCAAAATACAAGCGAATTGAGATTTTTGAGGAAAATAAAAAGTGTGACGAAAATGGACAGAATAAAGAGATAAGAAATAATCTATAAATTCATAGTATTTTAAACAATTAAACAATTTGAAATAAATATGGTGTTGTAATCTTGACATCCGAAATGTATAAAGAGCCTTCGTAAACCAAAGATGGTATTGTATTTCTATAGAAAAATATAATTTCTATTTGTTTAAAAAAAAAACTTCTATCTTCATAGGGCTATCCGCCGTGAGGCTTTTCCGCCGGTAAAGAGAGAAGTTCAGAGGAGTTTAATCACCCGGTATTTACCTTAACTTCACAGAAAACTGTGAAAGGTGATTCGCCCCGATGAGGATCGAACTCAGGCTCCCCAATGCTGAGACGGACGGCGCCTCTAACCACTCGGCCACTGAATTGTGTATATTTGTTTTTATTTTATATATAAAATACTTGAATTGATCAGTTTTTCCCCAATTGAATTTAAAGAAATTTATATTGATATATAATAAACTTTTTGCAGGAACGACTACAATGCGTTACCATGCTAGAATAAAAATCGTCATCGTCAGTGATGCAATAAAAAAAGAAATAGAAGGGCAAAATGTGCCGGCTGGCAGGGGAGGTGTGAAAATGGGCGTTCGGTAACGAGTAATTTGCGCGATAATATAAAACGTCGCCTCGGCATAACCCCGCGGGATTGTATTTCGGTTAACGGGAGCGTGAAACAACGTGGTAGGTGCGAAATTGTTTTGCCGCTCCTTAAATTGTTTCATGCAGACGATTAGAACTCGGCCAGCTGTGAGGTAACAGCGTTATCTTGAAAATTGTCGCTGATGAAAATTTACGTATACTTCACGGATTCTTGGGCGGACGGGCGGAAAGTTCATTATTTTCACGGTGCGAATAAACCCGAAACGACATACATAACAACAAGAAAAAATATTGTTAATGGAGAATAAAATATGCTTCACATTATTATTGAATTAATAAACATATAACAACAAAAACAGTTGAAATATACCATAAAGATCTACAAGGTACCATCATAAATAAGCTATGAAATCCATTTCAATTAAAAAAATTATAGATAATATCTTCTAAATACAGGATTATACTTAAATAGAAAAGAACAAGTTGATACAACAAGAATGAAAATAGGGCACATTAATCTATCTCATGTGCATTTAATTACTTAATTAATTAATTAGGCACCCCCAAATAAGAAAACAAATTATCTAATAATGTTCAAAATAAACCGTAAAAAACATACAGAATGGAAATTACGTAGCGAATAAATTCAATAAAACCTTTATTTATGCAAAAACGGACACACGTATTTTTAATTTGAAATTGCCAATGTTTAATGAAGGTGTTTTTCGACCATTTTAGAATGAGCAATAACGCCATTGACAATGTTTTCTATTTTTTATGACGGATTCTGAAAGGGATTATTTCTCCACCCTGTGTAATTGCGAGCCAGTAAAGCAAAACCGACATAAACAACAAAAAAACTTCCTTCATATCAGATTTCTCACATCAGAGGATGGGTACGAACACTGCGAGGCAGTTTTGCTTAAATATATGTTTTGTTAAAATTTATATATTCGTAAATTAATCCATTATTTATTTATTTTTATTTCAGCTTATTGAGAATCTTGAATTTATTAAAGTATAAATAAAATATAATAAAAGTATAAACAACCAACCTTTAGGTTGGTTTATACTTTTATTCACGATTCTTAATTTGGTAGCAAACATTTACCCTTAATTCTCATGTTTATAAGAATGGTTCAAAATAATGTCTCTTTAAATTTAAATTTATAATTAAAGTTAAACAAAAATTGTTACAATTTTTATTTTTTATTCTAACAGCTTATTGAGAATCTGGAATGTATTCAAGTATAAATAAAATATAATAAAAGTATAAACCAACCTTTAGGTTGGTTTATACTTTTATTCACGATTCTTAATTTGGTAGCTAACATTTACCCTTAATTCTCATGTTTATAAGAATGGTTCAAAATAATGTCTCTTTTAATTTAAATTTATATGTAAAGTTAAACAAAAATTGTTACAATTTTTATTTTTTATTCTAACAGCAGCGTGTTTGCCTTTGTCGGCCGTTTGTCGCAACATTTATGGGCTCTATTCTAGTCCGCCCGGTCTGCCCTTTTGTATGTACACAGTAATATGATAGTGGGAGTTGTATGAAATATGAATAAAGGATCCGGCGCGATTGAAGTGCGACCGGCTCGATTCGAGTCACGTGCGGACTCAATCAGAATACAAAAGCTTTAATTTGCACTTGACGCCGTGCAGCCCTCGCAAATACAACGTCGAATTTGTCGCCATCGAATGTCACAATCCTGCATGCTAATGTATATTCAAATATATGTATTTGTATTCGCACTTTTGGGAAGCTACAAACTAATATAAAAATTATTTTTAAATTTATATTTTCGTAAGATAGACAAACATTAATAGTAATTTACATTATTAGTGCAGGAAGGCAAGTTTCCCGAACGAGCGAATGAGATTTCGGGAAACGGCCTTATCGCACGAATAATGTATCTTATTTTTTGTACGAATAAATACTAAATATGTATTTAAAGTTATTTAAACTAGTGCGGGAAGTAGTATTTCACGCACCCAAATCAATGCGGGAAATGACTTGTCTTAGGACGTGAGTAGAAAAAGAATTTTACTATTTTTGTTTTATTTCTAGGATAGTTTGAATGTGTTTAGCTTATAATGTTGTATTAAGCCCGTGAGGGATTGCTAGTCCCCCATCGGGCACCTCCTCAGGTGTCGGATAGGGAAATGCTTGTTAGATATGTATGTACGAGTACTAAAATACCTAGGGCAGCCTTATGGGCCATTCACCATAAGCGCGGTAGTGGTAAGGTAGCGGCAGGCATGGCCCACTATGCGGCGGCTTCTTTGATCTCGAGAAAAATATCGGTTCTTCGCGCAGTCGTCCCGGGCGACCACCTCTCCTTGACTTTTCAGTAGATTCACGCGCGCGAATTTAAAATAGTAGTTTAAAATAATTTGCGCGCTGGAAATATTCGTAGTGAGAGCGGCGAACGAGAGCCGGGATATGCTTGGCGAGGCTCGCGGCGTGCTGTGGGGTAGAGTCGCAGGGCCACTGCGCGCTTGCACAGGTTTGGACGTGAATTCGTCTAGATGAACCATGCCTGGTAGCGGTAAACAATATTTTGCATGGCTATACAAATTCAGACGTTCAGAATTGGGCAGTAATGCTATGCGATAATTATGGTAGAGATAATTACTCATGTTCTGTCATAGGTTTACTGCGCTGCTGTAAATACCCGCATTTTTATACATGTGTGCAATTTCGCTTACCGCTACGTTACCCCTACTGTGCTTATTGTGAATGGCCCATTATACTAGCAGGACCTCCGATGTGAACTCGGGGCATTATTATGCCAACGGTATAGGAAGTAGCGACTGTCTCAGAATGAGCGGTTGGTTACAAACAGCGTCGGACTTCAAAATGAACGGCTGAAAAAACACTCGCCAACAAGCGTCGCGTTTTAATGCTAAACTATTTCCACAACTAACATGAAAATGAAAAAGAAATAAGCGAATAGAACTAAATGTTCAGAATCTCGCACGGATTCATTAGCCAGCGTCAAGGATTCTGGGGGAATAATACCAGATAAAAAAACGGAACACAAACTCTTAATTTTAATATACAATATTTGCATAAGCAGAGCAGAGCACTTACAGAGTCTAGAGAACGAATTTCAAAACATCAAGTGGGACACACTAGGAATTAGCGAGACCAGACTAAAAGACAAGGCCAACACGATTCTGAAATCTGTTCAAATGCTTTTTCAGAGGAAATCCGAAACAAATCATCATTTCTAATACTGGTAAACAGTAAGAGAAAACATCTCGTTATCAAAAGCAACGCCATCTCAAACCGCGATATTTACATTATGTTTCAACTGAACATGAGATACAGCATGCAGATCATACAGGTATACACAACTACCTAGAGCCTACAGCTAAAAACCAGGAAAATATAAAGTTTAATGTTATAATCTGACTTCAATGCTAATATAGATTGATTTAATCGAAATATGGGCGGTGCTAGAGGCAATGGGTAAAGCGAGGATTGTCTCGAGGTATACCAATATTAATAAAGACATCTAGAAAGGTGCTACAATTCATGTGAAAATAGGTGAAAATACAACAACAGAGAAGGGATAGACAGAGTGATTCGATTTTTCCTATTATTACTATTCACCCTGGCATTAGAAGCTGATTTTATGAACCGTGGCAGCAAAAGAGAGTGAACATATAGAAAGGTTGCTAAATCACCATTCGCCGACGATGTTGCGATCCTCAGCCACCGACGGAGAAGAACTTAGTAATATCTTGTGTGAACTGAAGGGAACGTCACAGAAGGTAGGCATATAAATTAATCTCCAAAAAAAAACAGAGATTATGAGCCCAGACAATATATATGTACGTCTCGAGACAGTCATCCTAACAAAGAAAAGTGCACAACAACTAAGAATCTGTCAACGTGCGATGCTAGGAATCAGCTTTAGGCATTGATAAAGGAATGAGGATATCAGGGCAAGAACGTCAGTGAGGTGGTGGAACAAACTGTGAAAAGTAAGTGGCATGTATGTGAAATGGACAAAAATAATTATGCAATGGAAATTACGAAGTATGAAGAGAAGTACTGATATACACCAGTTAACATGACGAGATGATTTAGAGAGGCGAGTGGGATAACACTGATTGCTGGCAGCACATAAAACTCAGCCGTGAGGTTTTCTGCGGTATAGATTAAAATATTTAAGTATATAAAGTATATAGATAAAGTATATAGATAATTTATTTAGCGAAGAAAAAGAAAATCGATTTTCTGAAAATCTCAAGGTGGTGTAAGCCCTTAATAGTGTCGGTGTCAGAACAAATGAGTTAGTCAAGAGAGGCTGGATAGTTCAAATGATGAAAGAGAGGGATCTGTCCCAAGACTAAATGAAGAAGCAGACAGATCCGGCTCGGGTTCCTCGGGATTGCCAGTTCCCGTATTCACCAGATGTGAACCCCTGAGGGTAGTATGAGCAGTCAAATAAATTTTGACAAATCGGTAGATATTAAATGAATTTAAAAAAATAATAAAAAATTGTAAAATGTAATATTGCATTCACTAAAATAGAGAAGAATTAACAATCAATTTTATACGGATGCTTTACTGTTTTTTTAAAACATTTATTCGGATAATATTCACGTTTTTAATTGGTTAAAACCACAAGAAATATATTGAGAAAACAATGATTCATCTCCAAACTTAATCTATTTTAGATTTTTAGTATTTTTCTCGGGCTGATCCTCAATCTCAAATGAAAGTCACGTGCGAGGAAAACTGTTATTTTCCCCAAATATTTTGATTATTCTTCATTCTCACTCTATACTAACTGTAATTAATTGAAACAAATTATAAGAAATTATCAAGACAAGTGTTTTTTGTTCCAATTCCTACTTGAAATTCTACTCAGTTCAAGCTTTACAAACTACTTACTACTTAGAGCACTTTAGATTCTGGTTTAGATCATCCATTAATAGATTCATAAGTGAGTTTGTGTTACTTTTTGTTGTTTACATTTCACGTGTGGGAGAAGCTCAGAGAGTTTCATCACCCATAAACCTAACTAACTTACAAAAAAAAACTGTAAAAGGTAAATTCGTGAAAATTCGGCTTGATGGACTTTAAACACACTCTTCCCAATACTCAGTACGATATGGACGGTGCTTTTACTACTAAGTCACTGCGCTGTACCTCAATTATATATATTATTTTTCGAGAAATATCTTAAATTTTAAATCAATTACACAAATAATTCGAAAAGACGTATGTTGCAGTTTCTTGCAATTATATTTGGTCAGAAATCACAGTAGCACCATTCCAATCTTCACTTGGTATATATGTAGTATTAACAACGCAACAAAAGACGCTTTAGAGATATAATTCTCCTATTTCAAACATATACGAGTGCACAGTGAATTCATTTGCAAACTTGATTGCGTTTGGAAAAGACAATCCAGCACGTCCGCCATTGTGGCCAGTGCATAAAATCCTGGGCAAACACGAATTAAAACGCGCACAAAGAGCGTTTCCGCTTGTACGTCGCGACGCGGGGGAGGACGTTAATCACATTTTTGCATTCGACAATTGCCGGTTTCGCATCGGGCAAAAGTAATTTGCGGTTTTAATTCGGGCGCGCATTGTGGCCGGGGAGTTTTAATTTGCCGGAAAGGTAAACGGATAAATATTTGGTTTATTTTAATTTGAATCGTACCGAGTTGTGTGGGGCGGCGGCTATTATACCAACCGGAATTAAAAGTTAAATCAATCCGGAAACGCGCGCGCGCACAGGGTGTATTAACAATGCGCTAATTGCAATGTTTTTAATGAGATTTTTTTCGAGAAATTGTGTATGTGTAGGGTTCGGATGAATACAGCCGCATATGAGGAATTAGGGTGGACAAAAGGAGGCCCTAATTGTGTGTTTATCCAGTTTGAAAGCTTACAACGAACGCGCGCCCGTCGTTAGTGAATTTGCAGGAGAAAACTTTTCATAATTCCATTCGACGACATCCGCGAAAACTCAATTAACAATCAACGCCGATTGTGCCTAGACAAAAAGGGGCGGTTGGATGGGAGAACGCGCGGACCGCGAGCATACACAAGAAACGGGAGTAAAACCGTAAAAAGTCAGCCGATAACATTATTATTTGTATTGTGCCGAGAGTCTCGCGCCGCCCCGCGTTATCGCGCGGGGCCCGTTCATTTCCGGTGTCGCGCTGCGGCAACACTGATAAGTAGATATCGCTGGGTATTTCACCATTTTATCTCGAGAAAGAATAAGAAAACGGCGCAGAATGGACCATTATGTTACGTATAGTAAATCCTATTATGCGGGGCGTTATCGCGCGGAGGCGCTGCTCTATGCTTTATCACTATCTCGTGCACGTGCGCGGCCCGCAATAAATTGCCGGGGCTCTTTGCCGCCTCCGCGCGGCGAGATAGCGTGCAGACACTGGTGAAAATTAGCGCCACAAAAGCGGGAGGGCCGCCGCCACCGCCAACTCCACACATAAACATTATAATGTAACTGTCTGAAATAGAGCTTCACACTTTATATTTTATAATTTATTATCGTAAGGTACTTTTCTTTCTTTACTTTCATACAAAAATACACAAGGGACACAATTCTTAAATCGTATTATTTATACGTATCATACCAAACACAAATAAAGTAATATCTCTGCAGTGGCGAAATTATGGCGTATTAGCGATTTTAATAAGGTACAGTTTTATTGGCAGTATTCGCGAATCACCTCTATGTATTACTATTTCCAAGAAAACCAAGAAATGGTCGCAAAACATAAATTTATAGATCTACTTAAGTAGGGTCCCCAAGCCTATTTTAGAACGTCTTCATGACCCTGACCATAAACTCTGGAACATCCTCATTCCTTGACATGGTGTAGTTAAAAGGATGAGGAGGAGGTTCCAGATTGCATTGCTAATAAAGAGATGTTATTCTTTCGATGGATAGAAGGCGAATGAGGTAATTGAACCCGTGACTAGTTATACACATCTAATCAACGAATGTGACGGTCAAAGCGAGTCGAGTGGAAGGAAGATTGCAGAGAGATGGTTGAATGTTTAAGAGAGGACGGAAAGGGCGTGCAAATCTGCAAAAGGCTGTCATGGGCGAGAAAATGGATACAAGGGATGAAGGTTATAGTTGTCATTATTCTGTTCTGAGTTGATTTTTATGTAAGGGTTATGCCAAATATTTTGTTGTTGTTAATTTTGTACGCACATTTTTTCAAATATAAACGCTATGTAGATGGAATGTAAGTCATATACTGAAGTAAATGCAATAAAAAGTTTATATAACTTTTAATGATATAAATATTAATCGGTGTATACTTTGTATACATTAATACAGCTAGCCAAAGTGCTTTTCGTTTATCACTCTGGGCTGGTACGGGTTTATTGTTTCTTATTCTATTTGCCGCTTCCGATGCGCAATTCTACCTCAGCCCTTACAACCGGCGGTGCACGACGGCAAGACCTGAGCGATACTGCACGCCACAGCAATGATAAACCATGCTAAACGAAGGCGCCCCAAATGATACGATTTTAAAATTACCTCCCATAAGTCACAAAACTTCTAGGTCGAACTTTACTAATTAAAGTACTCACATAATGCTTATAAAATATTATCTGTATACAAACAAAAATAATACGATTATAATTTTACAGCAACTCTAGGTCAATCATTTTAAAATTATAATACCCATAAAATATTAATATGTTTATATTTAGTATACATTAACATACCAATCCAAATGATACAATTTTCAATTTGCCCCCTGAGTGAGAATCGAAGTGCCCACTCGTGCTAGCTTGCTCGTGCAGATTTATCATCGTCTATTTTTACGTTCCCTTTATTGAGCTAGAGCCGGCGACAAGTGCCCTTTAAACCCAGCCAACTGTTAAATAGAAACAAAAGTGCGGATAATAAAATAATATTCTATTGTCCACGGACAAGGGAGAACGGGGAGGAGACAGTGGCGTGGCGCGCGCGCTCGCTTAATACGCCAGCTTTATTTATTTTCAAAGTTAATCAAGTGCAATTCATAACGGGGCGAAAATATTTTTTAATAACCGCTTTATCAGCGCTCGGGAGGGTTTTTGCACATATGTGAGGGCGATTTTATTAATTTACAGCGAAAAATAATAATGGTGGAGTGGGGTTTATTAAAAACAAACATGAATCATTCCAAACGTAGTTAAATTATATGTTTCTTTTACTGATTTACTGAGGCTGGTGCCACGTAATTGAATAGTATATCGAGGTACTAAATACTTAGTGCATACTACTAACATTTATGTTTTGTTTATTTCATTATCTATGTACTATATATGTATCGTAATCAGTGTGAGTAGAGACTGTAGTGTCGTTGATTGGTGTGCTGAAATAAAGGTGGTGATGGTGTACGAAATATTATTTTATTAACTTGTTGCAATCTATTGGGTTATGCAAGTTTGGATGCGCTGAGCTATGTGTTGTATATGCGTATCTACGTATCTATAGGACCATGTGTATTATTTCTTTGTTAGCTCTTAGAGGGTTGTGCGTGCGCCGAGGATGCCTGTGAGAATGAAAGTCGTGTAAGTCACTTTTGAATTGTTTTGAAAAGGAGAAAGATTTTGCGTTTAGTCCTTTAGGCCTAGGGACCCGAAGGTCGATAGCCAGTTATAAATTGTAAGTTTGATTTCTATTTTGACTTCTGTAAATACTTTCATGTATAAACATTTATTCAAAACAATATTATTATTATTAACAAAATAATTTTAAAATGAATTAAATTTAAATTGTTTTATTTCATAAAATGATACTGTCAACAGTATCAACACTTAAGCGGCACCCTCCATCCCACCGCTCTGTTTTTATAGTTAGTTGTATCTTCCCAGCTCTCCCCCAGCAGCGTCGGCAATCGTTCGCTCGCCCCCGCCGCAACGGATTGATTTTTATGTGTGGGTACTTTCAATTAGTGCGTGCAAAGTGCCGAAGGGGGTGCGCCGCACATACATAATGGAGACATTTATAGGGTTTTATCTTCAGATTTATTTCGATTTCGGGGTCCCATTGAAAACTTTTGATACGAGGGGCGTGAATGGCCGATTTGGGGTGGCGCGGCGGCGGCACGATGTTACGCATTTTTAATCGATCATATCAACCCCTTCACATTACTTAGCGTAATGAATTAACCATGTGTACTTGTGAACAAATGTTTAAGGTTTAATATATTTATATATATAATTTTAGAAGAAATACAGGAAGAATTTAGTAGTTCTTGTTTGCTACTACTGGTGGTTGAATGAATTTCTTAGCACATATAAGGTTGTGAAGACAATAGTTTGGTTGGTCCAGGGCCGACTCAGCACTGTAAGCAGAAACTCGTAGGGGGCGCCGAGCTGTCTTCCACCACCACCAACCACCATGATTTATTTCTTCATAGTTTAATACTTCAGGAACACTTTGACATTAAAATTATTTCAATTATTACTATGAATATCGAGAAATTATTTTTTTGCATGGCTGCATACACTTAAATACGAATTTGTCCAGGGCTGACTCAACACGGTAAGCAGAAACTCGCAGGGGGCGTTGAGCCGTCATCCACCACCACCATCCACCATGATTTATTTCTTCATAGTTTAATTCTTTAGGAACACTTTGACATTACAATATTTCTATTATTACTATGAATATCGAGGAATTATTTTTTGTAAAGTATTTCTCGATATTCATAGTAATAATTGAAATAATTGACTTGACTTGTGAAATATCCAAACATATTTTCAGAAAATTATAAAATGTTGACTAAAAAGAATTAAGTCAACATTGAACCGTATTTCGTCTTCCGAAATTCACCTTAAGAATTAAACCATGAAGTAATAAATCATGGAGGTTATCTATTTACGCCAACTATATTTTATTGTTCCTCCGACAAAATAATCATACATATGATTTTATGGGTTGGCTAAAAAATTAATTTCACAAAAGTAACATATTAAATTTTTTTCCCTCTCATATTGTTCCTGAAGAATGAAAGTAAGACATAAATTATGGTTAATAATCAGGAGTGGCCAAATTTTTGATCTCATTGGACTCTTAAATTATAAGAAGCGGTCTATCAATATCGTATGTATTAAGTGTTTATAAGAAAAGTAGTAATTTAAAGCCATACATAAGTTTAAATTTAAAATAAACATAGAAAATACTAAAACATATTCAATATCAAGTTATTTTGATAAGAGAAAATAATGATATCTTCTACAAAACTAATTAGTTTATTAATAAAACAATATGTAATATGTGTACATATTAGATGAACATTTTTTTCAACAAAATTATTCATGATGAAATTTGTTCAATTATATAGAAAGAAGCTATATAAGTCTTAGTTCCAAAACCAGTTAAAAATGTAGGCGATGTTTTGAAATTTAGATCAATTTGTTTATTGAATAATTTAGCAAAACTGTTAGAAAGACTAATAGAAACAGTCTGAGAGTTTAATCTAAAAGAGGTATGTGAAAAATCAATTTGGTTTTAGAAAAAACTTATCAACTCTCTATGCTTTATTAATGAAGTTAATTTAGCTAAAATTGGTTCATATAAAAATATGTATTATGTTATGTTTAGAAGATGCATTTAATGCCTTAACAATTCCAGATTATCTAATAAACATCATCAAAAGTTATTTTGAAAATAGGGATATTATAGTGGGGAATAAAAATTATGAAAAAAATTAAGATGGGTGTTCCACAAGGATCCGTTCTTGGTGCTTTTTTATGGAACATATTTGATGATGGCGTATTAAATTTAAAGTTATATTTAGGTGTTAAAATTGTTGGCTATGTTGATGATATTTTGAATGCAAATCTGATGGAGATCTGCATAATTATGCGGCCAGATTAAATCACCATACACATCTTAATAAAATAAGAACAAAGAGCGGGAAAAGAACACTGTCATATAGTATTTTTAAACAATTCGATGCCCTGCCGGATCAACTATATATATATATATATATATACATATATATATATATATATATATATATATATATATATATATATGTGTGTGTGTGTTAACAAATTTATCTATATTGTGATTTATTAAATTTATTTTAATTTTATTTTTTAGATTTTGCTGTAGTTCTGCATACACATTTTATTCTACGTTAGAATAAAATGTCTCAGCTGGAAGAATTTTTATTTTTTTGAAATTTTATATCGATAATTTAATGCTTATTTAGATGTTGTACTGATGTGTTATTATTGTATAATTTTAATGATGATATAAAATAAATGAATAAAAAAAATGCATTCCTAATATCTGGTAAAAACTTCAGCTCAACAATTTGGCAAAAAAAACTATAAATAAAATTGATGTATGGATTATTGATAATGGGCTAACTTTGGCAAGTTAAAAAACAGAATTAATTATCCTTGAAGGTAGAAAAAAATTAAATAAATTTTATTTAAATATAGGTAACAATGTTGTTTAAAATGAAAAAGAAATGAAATATTTAGGGTGTTTGGCTAGATAAAGGGTGAAAAGTTACAAACCATGTTAATAATGTTTTAGAAAAAATCAATTCAAAATATAAACTTATCTAAAATTATGAAGAGCAATTTCAAACTTTCATGTGATAAACGAAAAAATTTTAGCAAATGTTTCAAATTCAATAATATTATACAATATTTGCAGCGTATAATATTTGGCAAAATGTAATTATATATTATAAGAAACCAGTGGCCGAGTGGTTAGTCTCGTACCAAGCATTGGGGAGCCTGAGTTCGATCCCCAGCGGGGAACGAATTTTCGCGAATCACCTTTCACAGTTTTCAGAGGTTTTCTGTGAAGTTAAGGTAAATACCAGGGGTACGATTTTTGACTGATCGCTATTACCATGCGCTATAATGCTTACATATTTCACAGCGCTGAACTAATAGAATGAACACAAAAATTAACTAACTACTGTCGAGCTTTCAGTTCTACCAAGGATTGGCAGAACATTTCGCGAAGCGTAAAGTATAAAATCGGCACCATTTGCAATAATAGCGTACGTATCTCAATCGCTATATTCATAGCCATTGCTCAAAAATACACCCCCTGATGATTAAACTCCTCTGAACTTCTCCCTTGATCGGCGGAAAAGCCTCACGGCTGATGGCCCTATACAGATAGATGTTTTTTTTATTATAAGAAATATAAAAATATGATAATTAACTGCTACAGACAAATTGCTAAACTATTTCGAACGATTCTCTTAGAATTATTGGTGATTTAATTCCATTAGAATTGCTAATTTTAGAACGATCAGAACTTATCAGAAATAATCTTTGTGGCAAAACAATAGCGCGTGAAAAAACTTTAATTAGTTTATTTTGTTATTTTTGCTGCTACCCAAAATGTTGCCCCTCTAGGCATCTACCTTATCTGTCAATTGAATAATAGCTCTCATCATACACCAACCTTTTCGAATTTTCTTAGATTATCTAATGTAGTATCCTGTAATTGGACTTCATAATTATGTTAAATAAATATATGTTAATTTTTTGTTAGAGTAGGTACTTCTCACGCCAATAAATTCCCAAATTAAAAAAGATTAATTTTATTTATATCAACTATCTATAAACATTGTCATTTTAAATTACAGCTATTTTTCATATATAATATCCCTTACGTGCTATTGAAAAGATCCCATAGAACAAAACATAAACAAAAGATCATCAATCAACAGATAACACTTGGTGGACGGCCAATCAGAACACTCAATTAGGCCCATAAAAATAAAACAAAACAAAAAACAAAATAATGTGTATATGATATGTACAGGAAACAATGAGAAATTGCACTAGTCGAATTTTACATCACATTTATCAAAAAAGTCTAGAATTTTTTCTCCTCCACCTCCAACGGGGGGCTTTTGCTGTCGCGATCTGAACTATTGTCTCTGCTCGCCGAGGAGCTGGCGTTGGTGACGGTGGAGGACGTCGCCAGGCTGGCGATGTCCGTCCACCAGGTGCCCAGGTTCATCCGTTCAGGAAGAACCGGCAGCGGTTTTCATATGACGTGCGCCGGCACCGGTTCGCTCCTGAACTCGTCGTTTTTCATAATGACGCAGACGGGTCGTTTCATTGTTTCCGGGCTGGGCGTCCTGCCGGGGAAGGCGGGCGGGCAGATATTGCAACCGCTCACCGCCCCCGTAAGGCCGCCGAGGGGCCAATTTAAACCATGCGGGTAGAGTGGGTTGTTGCTGTAGAGGAGCGCGAGTTCCGCGGCTATTTTGGTGGATTCGTCGGGATGTCTGAAAGGATACAGGTAGGGTAGAGGCGGGAACATGGATCTGTGGATTTTTAAGTGATCGGAATCGTTTAGTAAGCTGGGCATACCGGAGGCGGATGAAATGGGTGGCAGAAGGGAGCGGGGTAGTTGGTGAGCGTCGGGTGGTGATAAATGAGAGATGGGGAAACCGAATTTTTGTTCTTTCTTCATTAGCGGTTTCGGTTTCCTCCGTGGACGATACTTGTAGTCGGGATGTTCTTTCATATGTAGCGCTCTACAAGATAATAAGTTTAAGGTTTATTAATGATATTCATTCATGTGGTCATGCGGACTACAACAAGGCTCTTAACGATTAGCGTTAAAATCGAATACGGGGAAGTATGGGGAGGGCGGTTTTCCTAATTTCATTGTAATTTCGCCGCATGTACATTTAGTAATTGTTTGAGAGCGAATAGTCCAATTGCTCCGGTAGAACAAAGGGAGGTGGCGCGTGAAAGGGTTCATTGTAGCTGTTGGGATTGGAGACAGAGCGCGCGCGGAGACAATCTCCCATGAATAGGTTCACAGGAGGCTCCCAGTGTATCCTTACAATGGGAGCATTATCTTTTGTCGCCAGATGAATATGTTGGCTTAGATAGTATTGTGAAATGTTCACGCTTTACTCTACAGCAGCGGTAGTCAATCGTTAAACGCATGCGGCTGGACGTTTCCGCTTTACAGTCTAATAATATTTAATCTGTTTTTTTCCTTATTAAGTTTAAATTTTCTGTTATATTGATTTAAATTATTACATTATATATAAAATCTGTGGCTAAATGTCAAAAGCTGATATGTCTATTTCAATTATTCTAAATTACCACAAATTTCTGTTACTAAAAAGTAATAATTTACACATGTAAATTAAAGTCGGTTTATTACAATTGCAAATTAATAATAAAACATAAATTAATACATCTCTAAACCTTTTCATTATAAATCTGAATTAATCCTCTAATCGATTAACATACGAATGGTTAGTTCTCAAAGCTACGAAGAAAGACTGCTTCAACCTATCAACACCGAGGCTATCCAGTTTCTAGATACTACAAATCAGAAAAGTAGACGGAAAAGAACAAAACCTGATGGGCTGGTGTAGTGCGGATTATGTGAAACAGCAGAGTATTTTTTGTTAATAGAAAAGCAAAGTTTACGTCTTAGGATGACTCTTTGATATTAAGCTTGTTAGTACTTTAGGACGTAGATATAAGGTACTTATTGGTCTCTGACAAGATTGTAGCAATATTTATAATATATAAGTTATAAAAAATAGCATAATCAAAATTAGTACCTTGCTCAATGGCCAAGTTAGTAGTGGCGAAATCACGTACGTGTCGTACTGTTAATTGTGGCCAAAGTTTAATATCACCGCGGGCAAATTACGCGAACTATCTTTCACAGTTTTTTTTTATGAAATGTTATATATTATTATTTTATAATTTCTTTCTTTTTATTTATTTATTCATCTCTACAACTCCTCTAACAAAGATATATTAATATTCTGTGTATTTCTTCGCACAGAAATCCGAGAAAAAGTAACTTTTTTTCTGGTGGTTGTAAGAAGAAATTTATTTTCTTCTCTTTTAGGTGAAACAAAAGAATATTTAAAAAATAAATTTCAACAAACATACAATTTTTAAGCATACGTGTATTATCGAAAACATAGTTGCTTACGATTGGCTTTGTGCTGATATCTCAAGCACTCTGTTGGAATATTATTCTTTTACTCTAGAGGGCACTACCCGGTGATCCTGATAACAGGAGCATGTTGACGGTTATTACCATATGGGTGTGCATTGCTAATTGATGTGGTGCCGCCAGATGGCATTTAACTTCCCTTTACGAGGGTAAGTTGTACTGTTATTGTTGCTTTTATTTTTATTTTTTATTTTTATGTATTTTTGTTGTTGTTCTTGATATTGATGAGCATTTTTTTGAGTCAAATAAAGGTCTTTTTTATTATCGAAAAGTTATATGTCTTGGACATTCCCGCATTGAGATGATATTAATTAACCAAAGTAGACAAACAACACGTCATTTATAGGTAATATCGAGAACTAAATCGATTACCATTTTTTAAACAACATATTTCTATAGAAAAGTTGTGTGTCTTGATTTATCTAGTTATTTTAAACGTTATTATATGAAAAAAAAAGAAGTAATAGTTAATTTGGAGGCTAAAGTGCCAAATATAATTATACCATCATTTGGTTTTTATTTCAAGAATTGAATCTACTACGATATTGTAGACAATAAGTTTTTATTGAGAGTTTATGTGTCTTGAATTCTCATGCACTGAGACATCTTAATTGAGTAAAATAAACCAACAATACTTAATTTTGAAGCTAAATACATATCATATATATCATAATTAAGTTTTAGTTTCAAGAATTTAAATTATGTTTTACGATTTTTGTAAACGTAAACAAGAAGCTTTTATCGATAATTTATGTGTTTTGATTTTTTCGAGACTTTTATTAAATTATACACATAGATAAACGTAATCTTAATAATTCAGCAAATACGATGTGTAAACGTAAATTCATAGTTTGTATGAAATACCATAAACAATATTTTATTAACTGACTTAGGGCCGGTTCTACAATTGACATTTAACTGAAGAATAAGGCTGAGATTTTAACGCCAATATCTCAAACTTATTCCACGAATAGCCTTATTCTCCAGTTAAATGTAAATTGTAGAACCGGCCCTTAGTATATAAGTATATAATTTGTATGCAAAATCAGAGTATATTTCAGTGTTTCTTGTTTAATATAAAAAAGAAGAAGAAAATACAAATTTAGACGTGGTAAACGTTGATAAACAGCCTTCAGAATGGGGTGATAAACAAATATCCGGCCTCCCAACAATAACCTTTTACACCACCCGATAAGAACTATGGCCCTTTGTACCCAACAACAATCTTATTCAAAACCCCCTCACATCCACACACAACGGCCACATCTATAAAATAAACAAATTCCAAACCGTACACATTATATTCAGATGTGTCAAACCTGTACAAATAAAATTATCAGCGCGATAAGTTTGTCGTAAGGTGAAGATTATGTGAATACCTGAAAGGCACTGCTTGTGTGCGCGCCTCTCTGTATAAATAAAAGCCCTGTGTTTGCGTTTCAAATATATAAATTTTTTATCGCTATTATTGAATGTATAATATCTTTGTGAGAGAAACAAATATATAACGTTGTGAAATTTATTCGTTATGGAGGGCTCATCTTAATAAACAGAGATTTAAAGTGATTCAGTACAAAGCGCGTCGTCTGCCGTACAAAAGATAACGCGGGAGGGTGATTATATAAGGGCGGATTAAAAGCGGGGCCATATTAATAAAGTCATCTCGGGCAAGAGCTCCGCGCGGATTATCATTAAACAATGCGAATGAGATTTACGTATAAGCGTGATTTATCTGGAGTTTATTTAGTTTTTGTTGTTGCGGGGTGGTAATTCCGGTTGACCTTGCGAGATGTTATTGTAGGCTGTAGTTAGGGAGTGAGTGGGGCGGTGTGTTAATCTTTTTGCTAATATTTGTGGAGAGATTGTTGTTGAATAATGTCGTTATCATATAAGCTGTGTAAACAGGATCTGAGAAAATTGTAGTTTATGTAAATAATGTGTATGGAAGAATGAAGTATAAAATATAAGTGTGTTGGTTGGTTTTAATGAAAGTGAAGAAATACCATTTGAAGAACAAAACAAAAAATTCTATCTTTATAGGGCTATCAGTCGTGAAGCTTTTACACCGTTCAAGGGAGAAGCTTAGAGGTGTTTAATCACTCGGTATTTATTTGAACTTCGCAGAAAACATCTGAATAACTGTGAAAATTTGCCCCGATGGGGTTTTCGAATCAGGCTCCCCAATGCTCAGTACGAGACGGATGACGCCTCTAACCACTCGGCCACTGAGATGGGTAAAGAAATAATATACGAAAATATTCTTTCTTTGCCCAGCACAGTGATGGAGTTTATAAAATGAATTAACTATAATAAATAGCCCGAGATGGGAGGAACTGTCCTCAAATCCCAAGGCGAAGACAGAAGGAGGAAACAAAAGGAGGACATAAATATAACTATAGACATTCTGTAATCTGTATTAGATTAAAGATTAAAGTCAAAATCTATATATTGCTAATGTATTCATGAAATTTTAAAAATATCTAGCGAATGATTTTAAAAATATAAAGGTCGTTTTAGACAAGACAATTACTTAGCTCAAAAGTTGTTCAAGAAATGAATTCATATATCCTCCTCCCATACAATTTGTCATTGACAAATAGAACGCGTTATATTTTTCCATTCGATCTACCATCCAATTCAATATTTCAAATAATTTGCTGTATGATACGAGACAATTTAGATTGTCTCGCATCTTGACTAACTTTTGAGTCAAGAAATTGTCTTGTCTAAAACGACCTTTAGCAAAATTGCGTTTAAAACTCATATAATTACGATTATGTGAGTTTTGTCCTGCGGTTCTACGTGATACGCTAATTGTATTTTCTGGTTAATGAAAATCGCCCTGAACCATATATCGACACGCGATGCGAATTTAAGGCACAAACAACACAATTGAATATGTGAGTGGAAACCCCATATAACTCAAAAATCGTAGTTTATATAAAAATTGTTTTGTGGGAAAAGAATAAGTCGTCTTCTATAACTCATGTATACTTTTCCCATAAAACAGATTTTATCTAAACTACGATTTTGGAGTTAAGTGATTTTTCCACTCACCAATTCAATTATAATACTAAAATCAGTTTAGAGTTTATGGTGATATAAAATAATAAATAAGGAATCACTTTCAGTAGATTATTTCCCATAATAGAACTAAATTGTAAATGAATATTATTATTTTGTGAGCATAAATCATATAAAAGGCCTTATTTTCACTGATTCGTTCTGTTAGATTTATTATTTTATGTCAGTATAAACCCACCTTAACAAAAGATACAAATTCGGATGGATGAAGTTAAAATACTTTCACGGGTAAATAGTAGACATTCGCAGAACAAATAATACGATACATGATTTTCTATCGTTATTCATCTTGAAAAAAGAAATAGTTTACCCATTTTCTATAATTATTTAGCTCTCAATGAAGTGATATACAATTTGTTTTTTGTTTGTTTACAAATTGTGATAAATGGAAAATTTCAAGTAACTAATAATAAGATTGTATTCTCATATTTTCAATTGAATCTACGGACCGTCCTGGCAGAAGGCAAACACAAATTGAAAAAACTAACTTGATTTGCATTATGGTTGATGAGAATCATCAATCGCGTATGAAAACATTTAAATTGAACAACATTTACTGGATGGAATTTTGTTATCACGGCTTATATACGAGCCTGTGACACTGAAAGACAAGTAAGTCACATTTGAATTGTTTTGAAAAGAAGAGTATGCGCTTGGTATTATTATTATTTAGTATTATTTATGTAAATCGACATACACAGTTACATTTTTATATTTATGAATACATTGATTTCAAGTCTGTAACTGCGCACGTAGATTTACATAAATACAACTCTTCTCCTTTTCAATACAATTCGAATGCGACTTACGCTACTTTTATTCTCCCAGGCTCAAATGTATATATTTTTTGAAAATTTATTTAATTATTAATTTTAAGACAGAAAGACCCGTGAAGGGTCAATAGTCTAATAAACATGGTTTATATATATATATGTATTAATTTAATAGTATAGTAGGGCGGCGATAAATTGGTTCGCACGTGGGCGGCCGCAGAATCAAAACCGATCCTGATAAAATCCATACATAAAGAATTGTTTTTAATTCGACTATACAAAGAGTTGCCAAAGAAAAAATTGCCTTGTTGTAGTAACCACGTGGTTTGAAATAAACACTAATATACCTCAAACGTTTCGCCTCATCAATAAACGGCCGTTTCTCAGCCTCACTCAGCAGTTTCCACTCCGCTCCCAAACGTTTCGAAATCTCGGAATTGTGCATTTTTGGGTTCTCTTGGGCCATCTTCCTGCGTTGTCCCCGTGACCACACCATAAACGCATTCATCGGCCGCTTAATGTGCTCGTTGTGGCCGTGGAGCACGGGCTTCGGTGAAGACATGTCGTTCATCATTCAAAAATACTCGTTGCAATTACAACATAAACACACACAGAGGGGCTGTTGGGGGTCTCACAATCACCCGATTGTACCTATCTCGTGGTTTGGAGAATGGAGATGCACTGGCGTCACGCCGCGGTCTTCCCGCGTTCCCGCTTTTCGAGGGGTGGTGGCGGAGAGAGGCCGCGCGGCGATGCAAGGGGGCGGGAAAAGCGCGCTGCCCCCACTCCGCTTGGAAATCCCCGCGCGTCGGGCGTGTTATCTTTTGATTATTCGCCCCGCGGCGTAACGAGCTTTTAATACGCGCGCCCGCACGCTAAACGAAAACGCAAATTGACGAATTTAATTGTTGTTTATTTGTATGGGTGCAACTCAAGAAAAACAATAAGAATCGAAATAAGATAGTTTAAAATTATAGATAGTAGTATAAAAATGAACTAAATTATTTAAAATTTACAGTATTGACATTATAACAACTCGTCATATCGATTGCTGTCCACTAAACTCGCAAATATTTGATTTAATGAAAATAAAACGTTCAACTTTATAGGGCTATGACCCTAAGAGCTTTATCGCCGAGATAATGATGTTTAAGAAGTTTAATCATCCGGCATTTAACTAGCAAACCTCTAAAAAATTCATATTCCCCAATTTTTTAGCGAACTAGTTGAATAACCAATTAGACTACTGAGCGAATTTCTTTTTGCACCATACCTGTCAGTACCTATGTATTAATTATATCGTATACAGGGGTGTTTGATAATTGGATTGCAAAAATGAACTGTTATATGTAAAATCAGATTCCAAATAGAAACAAAATAATAACTTTTTTAGATCGGACTTGGTTTAAGTAAATATTTTAAAAGATGTACAACTACGGCAACTAATATTTAAAAAAAATGTATCTTTATAGGGCTATCGGCCTTGAGGCTTTTCCACCGACCAAGGGACAAGCTCAAAAGAGTATTTACCTTAACCCTTTCGGCATTTATCATCGTACCATTTACAGAAATTAAATGCATATTGTTACAGAACAGGGTTCCTAGAACACTAGTGTAATACTGCCTTATGCCAAATATCATAAAAGAGTCAAAATTGACATTAAAAATGCTTCAAGGGTTAATGAGAACTTGGAAGCATTTTTAATGTTTTTGAAAAACACCCTGTACAAAAAAAAACTTCTATCTTTATTGGGCCGTGAGGCTTTTCCGCTGGTCAAGTTAGAAGCTCAGAGGAGTTTAATCAAACCTTAACTTGACAGAAAACCTCTGAAAAACTGTGAAAGGTGATTCGCGACTCGCTAGAGATCGAACTCAGGCTCCCCAATGCTCAATACGAGACGAACCACTCGGCCAAAGAGCTGGGTCATCTTGTACATTTATTTATAATTACGACTTTTAGTTTTCACTTTCTCTTCATATAAATAACTCTATTCCCTTACTGTCTAGTAAAGTTTTTATTCTCGTGTAATAATTTGTTTTCTTTTCTAGAGTGATTTAAATACATGTTGTTACGTGGGTATTTTCCTGCTAGGGGAAGCAGGATGCAGCGCGGGGTGCCACTTGTTGCTCCTGCTAGCGCCATGAGGAGAGGTTGCCCACCGCTGCGAGCATCGATTGTTTAAACCCCGCCCCGGCAGGAGCTATTGGCTCCTGCAGGGAATGTCTTAAAATAAGATATGATAAAGGAAAGATAACAATCGCACGTTTGCAGAAACGCGGCGCTCGTCAAGCCAGATGTGAGACATTTCAGAAACAAAAATAACTAATAACACATTGAACTATTTGTAAAACTATCTATTAAAAAATGTGCATACAACTCTCTCAAATTTTGTAAATTTTGAATTGTGATATTTCGATTTTATTCGTGATTTAATTAATTATGTTCTTATTATTGTTTACTTATACAGGGTGTTCTACATAATGGAACCGAAATGAAAATAAAGATATAAAATTTAATTCTAAAACAAAAGAAGGAATTTTTTTTCAACAAAATCGTCTGTCGATTACTCGGATTGAAAATTTAAGATTATATTCACATATTCTCACCGTTACAACGCGAAAACGGTAAACGCTAGAAAAAAGTGTCTAGCCTCAATCTGTAGGGCTATAAATACTCTACATTATAAATTTCAATTTACTATTAAGTTAAGGAATTCACCTCTTAGTTTACACATATATTCTTTGTTTAATTTTTATTTGTATCATCCTTGAGGTGTTTCAGGACTAATATTTACAAAAATTTGGTGATAGTGGTGAAAATTTAGAAATTAAATTTATTAACTATTCATCGATGAATATCAACCACCTGAGCAAGCGGACCTCCGCAAAGGATACAGTACTAAAGATCATATACAGGTTGTGGACTCACTCATAGAAAGATGCAAAGAATACAACATCCCACTACACTTAGCCTTCGTTAACTATCACAATATTTGGATTCAATAGAACAATGGGCAATATTCAGAGCAATAAACAATGCAAGGATAGACTCGAGATACTTATAACTAGGAAAAATAGAGGAGATTGGGAAATATTGAAAAAAATAATGAAGGAAGAGGGGACCAAAAATAATACAACTTACCCCCTAGGGGGAAAGTTAAACGTCAAAACCGAAAAACTATATATTATATAATTATACACTGAAGACACTGGATCTTCGCCTTTTCATGTACATATATTTTTTACTATTTATATACATGTTAACAGTACATATATGAAACACTTTAATTAATTTCTAAATTTTCACCACTATCTCCAAATTTTTGTAAATATTAGTCCTGAAACACCTCAAGGATGATACAAATAAAAATTAAACAAAGAATCTATGTGTAAACTAAGAGGTGAATTCCTTTACTTAATATTAAATTGAAATTTATAATGTAGAGTATTTATAGCCCTACAGATTGAGGCTAGACACTTTTTTCTAGCGTTTACCGTTTTCGCGTTGTAACGGTGAGCATATGTGAATATAATGAAATTTCATGTTTTTTATATGTAAATGTAGAGTATTTCTAGTCTTACAGATTGATGATAGACGTTTTTCTCTAGCTGTTACCGTTTTCGCGCTGAAGCGGTGAGAAAATGTGAATGTGAACAAATATCATGTTTTTCTCAGGATTAATCTCTCGTTTCTATTTCAAATGCTAGAGAGATAGTTGATATGTCAAAATATAGAGCATTTCTAGCCCTACAGATTAAGGCTAGACGTTTTTCTCTATCTGTTACCGTTTTTATGCTATAACGGTGAAAAAATCCGGAATATGATTAAATTTCATGTTTGTCCCCAGTTTGAACTCTGTAGTGTCTCTATTTCAAATGCTAGAGAGATGACTTGTATGTGAAAATGTGGAGTATTTCTACCCTACAGATTGAGGTAAACGTTTTTCTCTAGCTGTTACCGTTAGCGGTTAGAAAATGTATATTTCATGAAAATTCATATTTTTCCGGACCAATAGATCTAAATAGATTTGAATCTTCTTTGATAGATAGAGAGACGGACCTTAAAGCGGGATATCGAATGAGAAACCAAACCTTCAACATACGCAGACGACGTACATGTATATGTGTAGTGATGGCTTTCATGAATTAACACAATTAGTTAAATTATCGAATATTTCAAAAAATGAAGTGAAACAACTGTGTATGTCTTATACCGCTTGTTAAGCATTACATTATTATTTGCTCGATTACTGTAAATTCATATAAAAATAGAATATATTATAGAAGCCAAAGAAACATTTATGAGAAACCAATGTGAAGAGATATAATCGCTTCAGCTGAGGTATGATTCATTTAACTTACATAAAAGGATTAAAGAATTCACTGGCATGAGAAAGAAGAAACAGACTGGTATAACAAAAGATAACAACGGTAATATTATAGTGGACATAGAGAAAAAGATCAGAAGATGGGAGGAATACAGACAACAACCAATTATAGACACCAGAAATGAAATAGAGATAAAAGAAACGTCGCAAGGACCAAGAATAACAGCCAAAGAAGTAATGTATGCTATCAAGAACTTAAAAGATAGAAAGGCAATAGGACCAGACGAAATACCAGTCGATATTCTTAAACTAATTGAGGAAGACAATATTAGCATCTTGGCGAATCTATATAATACCATCTATACGACTGGAATCATACCACAAGAATGGTTAAAATCTACATTCTCTTTATTACCAAAAAAACACAACGCAAGGGAGTGCTCAGATTTTAGAACAATAAGCGTGATGAGTCACACATTAAAGATTTTTCTAAAATCATTCATAGCCGCATTTACAAGAAAACAGATATGAGCGAGACACAGTTCAGATTTCGAAATAATCTAGGCACAAGAGTGGCTCAATTTGGAATGGACGTCATAATCCAACGATGTCTCGATATGAACGTAGAATTATTTATAGGCTTCATCGACTACGAGAAAGCCTTCGATAAGTTAAACATGATCGGTTAATGGAAATAGTACAGCAGAAAGACCTAGACTACAATGACGTCGAAATAAATGTTGAAGGATATAACTCTGAAGAATTGGATATCCGACGGCGAGTCCGTCAAGGATGCATACTATCACCGGTCCTATTTAATATGTACTCAGAATGCTTATTCAAAGAAGCCATAAATGATGACTCGGGTGGAGTAATCATAAACGGTCAAGTTATCAATAACATACACTGCGATAATAGCAACATCCATCTGCCAACTTCAGAAAATGATGCAAGACATAAATACGACTAGCCAATCCTATGGGCTCAAAATGAATTTGAAGAAAACTAAATTTATGGTTGTAAATAAAACCAATGTTAATAATATACCAGCAATACTAGTAAACAACACCACAATCGAAAGAGTTAGAAGCTACCAATACTTAGGAACACGTATTGAAGACAATAACGACCAAACCATAGTGAACATATAACATATAAGTGAACAAACGTATAGAAATAGCAAGAACAATTTTCGTCAAAATGAAAAATCTTTTCTCAAATAGAAATCTCAATCTAGTCTTGAGAGTCCGAATTATTCGCTGTTACATTTTTTCAATACTACTGTATGGGATGGACGCATAGACATTAAAGAAAAATAACATAAAAAAACTAGAGTCGTTTGAGATGTGGATATATCGCCGCATGCTCAAAATATCCTGGACGGACCTAGTAAACAACGAAGAAGTCATGCGAAGAATGCATAAAGAAAAGGAACTGATCTTTATGATCAAAACACGAAAGCTAGAGTACTTGGAACACATCACCCGGGAAAAGAGAGATACTCTATTCTCCAAGTGATCATTCAAGGAAAAACACAAGAAAGAAGAAGCATGGAGCGTCGCAGAATCTCATGGTTAAAGAGCCTTAGAGAATGGTACGGACAAACATCGATCGGACTATTTAGAGCTGCAGCGTCAAAGATTAGAATCGCCATGATGATTGCCAACCTCCTATAGGAGACCGCATCACAAGAAGAAGATATAAAAATAACTATGGACTACTAACTATAGAATAACTATTTCTTGCTTGCGTTAAAACGTATTTACTAAATTATTTCTTTATAAAATAGCAGAATTATTAGAATTGTCTACCTAAACTTGTACAGGTATTTATAATATAATTTTTAACCTCTTGTCTTCATTTAACTTTATAAATTAAAAATGTGGTAAGTTATGTAAGAAGGTTATAGTGGAATACCTTATTTATAGTGTTCTATTTTATTTTCTCCTTTTATATTTTTCATATTTTAACTTAAAATTATCATTCGTTGGCACTATTTGCCCAGTAGCCTATATATTGCGCCGCGTGTTCGACACCACATATTTTTATAGGGGAACAAATGAATATCCCGGGGTTGTTTAGCCCCGACACCACTGTGTTTGCACAGATATACGAACCGGCATTATTGGCCGTCTCCTGTTGATTCATTCTTTCCACTCAATAAGCCGGCCAGTGCTAATATTTTCGCTCGAACCTCCGAGCTATGTCCAGTATTGTGCCTACTCTGTAGAATGATAATCGCACTGAATAAATCATACACAATAGCTGGGGGAGGGTGGGAAATGTAAATAGAAGAAAAACGCAATAAGATTTCAGATAATAATCTAGAAAATCTAGATTGTATTTCGATTTAATTTAGTACTTGCGGAATTTCAACTTTTCTAGGCGTTGTTTTAGGTGTGATATAATTTTCATGTGTGAAATAAGAACGAGAGCTGTACCATGTGTTGGTATTATGGCAGTTGGCAAGGGCTGACTGTGAGCTATTATTTTAAAGCTGAAATAGTCGATAGTAATAGGAAATAAAAGCAGAGATGGAAAGCTACTGTATAAAAAAAACAAGACTAAATGATTTCTAATATACAGACAGCTAAAGTACCGGATAGAAAAATAATCTAGAACATATACCTTGGATATATTTTCACATATTATTGGCGTTTATCTATTAAAGCGCCTAAAGCCCCAAACGCGGATTTAGGCGCTTTTGGGGATCTACAAAAGTCTACAAAGATTTTGTTCTGCAAGTCTCGTCCGATATTTTGATTTTTAAACCAACTTTTACTCTAGCTATCTCTCTTTCTCCTTTGTTGATTCTTGAACTTTTTAATAATAATGATTTATTGTCCAACAGAACTAATTATAATTACAGGACAACCATTTAATCATCATTTAAATTTGAAGTAAAGCAGTGTTTCTCAAGTGGGGTTCGTAGAAAAACGTATTTCAAAGTACCAAAGATAAGTTATTAATTTGTATTGATACCAAAAATAAATCTGCTATTAATCAATATTATGAGTGTTTCAATGCAATTAAACAATAGAAATCAACTTCTTCTGAATTTAAATTCAATAAAACAATAAGTATCGCGATTCTATGCCTTATAAGAAAGCAAAAAATAAGCATACTTGCGCTTAATTGTCTTCCGAAGGGTAATATATATATATATCCAGCGAGTAAATAGATTAAAAAAATAAATGAAAATTAACTGGCTTCTGGTGAAGAAAAAGAAGTCATAAAGTCTGATAATAAACAATCGAACTATTGATAAGTAAGTAATGGATGGTACCAGATTCGGTGGAAGTCTGCAACCTAGCAAATTATCACATAATGTAATCAAACCGTGAACAAAGTTAACCAAAGATAGTTGAATTTAAATTCAAAAAACACCTGCACAAACGAAATTCATACATAATTGATAACTAAAAACGGCTAAAAGACTATCGAATAGAAATATAAATAAAGATCATTGTACATAATTCACGAAAATAGCACGTGGTCACTATAAGCCATCCTTTACTTACTTATGACTTGCAGCGTTTTATTTTTAGGAAATATTCTGTATATATATATATTTGATAGTGAAACTATTTGGGCTACAAACACTATTGCATTTTCTATTCTATCTATATTCGTGGTTAAAAGACGAATTACAATTTAAGAAAATCGAATTGAATACATCAAAGCCCCTCCCGCTATGAGCTTAAATCGTTTTATTCAAATCGCCAACAAGCATTTAATAAAAATAAATAAAGAGATCGAGGTGCGGTAGAGAAAGCGCATCTTTTATGAAAGGAGCCACACATCGCATCCATTCAGGATCCAATATACCATTTGAAAGGATTTAGTCGGCGGCGCTTTATGCACCGCACAAATCCTAAATACGCGAATTTATCGACGGGCCTGGAATAATTCCGTCCACGGTCCACCCCACTGCATATACACACAAAAATACACGAACCCTTCGTCGCGTAATTATTACAATCGTTTAGGAAAATTACGTAATTATAATATATTATAATGTAATGATTCTTTCGGTGGCTGCCGCTGCCCCATTCATTCGGGCGGCCCGCTAAATGCGACAATAAGAAGCCGGGAGCCCAAATCCTCTTTTCAGGCGACATAAAAGTCACAATTCCAAATGGGATTTGTAAAGTTTACGATATTATTCCCGCGCCATTCTCACTTATAGAAAGCTCTATCAAGATCCTGCCGCCGGGCTTGCCCTTTTCAGGCCCGTATTTGTCAATATCGTAGCGCGCTTATGATCATAATAAAACAGTTTTTATATGGGGACGTGCACGCTATATTTATGCGAAAATGAAATTATCCCACCCCTTTACTCGCCGCCGATTAAACCGGCATTCACCGGACAATGGGGTGCTGATTGGTGAGACAATCGGAAGGTTTTTGCGATGTCAATTTGTTTTTGTGCGGGGCACAATGCGCGCCCGGGGTAGGGGGCACACACAGTGTGGCAAACAGTGCCGCCCCGTGCCGTCAATTTAGCCGCCATTCAATTGGACACACGCGGGTGGAATTTTGATTCGGGATTATTTATCATAAATATCGGGTTATTGCTTTTATGCGCATTGAATTGGTAACAATGTTATAGTGCCCGTTGTTGGGGCGACGCACGGTTCTTGCTGTGTAATTATCATACCGGCCGCTATTCCCGCCCTTGATTGACACGGTCGGTTAATTAGTTTAGCCGCCAGCAATGTAATTGATTTATTTGAATCATTAGCGGTTTGGAAATGATATATTGCTTTTAATTAAAAGAAATTTTTTCTAAGCCTAATCGTGTTTATTACAAACTTGTTCATTTTAAGTCCGGATTTGCAAATTTTTATTTTATGCGTGGCATTCGTCGCAAATTTACTTTAGTGTATGCCAATTTAAATCAACTTACGCGACTATACATATATTTGCACGTTAAACTTAAATATGCGACGAACGCCGACCAAAACAACAACTAAACAGAACTGATAAATTTCAACAAAAGTTCTCTACCTCTATAGGGCTATTAGCTGTGAGGCTTTTCTGCCGGTAAAGGAAGAAACTCAGATGAATCTAATCACCCAGTATTTAACTTACTTTACAGAAAACCTTTGAAAAAGTATGAAAGTGATTCGCGAATATTCGCCCCGATATAGTTAAAACTAACGCTCTCCAACGCTCAGTACGAGACGGCAGGACCGGTCCTAGCGCTGCATGCGGGCGGGCAAAGTTAGGGGCGGCCAAATTCAGCTAGAGTCATGATCTATCGAAGAAGACCAATGAGCTATCTTCATTTTCTTGAAAGATATGGCTTGTAAAAGTTGAAATTTATATTATCACACATTCCTGCAAAAATAAATATTCATCATGATCCAATTTTAAGATTTTTTTGTGTTATTCTTGTCTAGAAATGTATGAAAAGCTCAATTATAAAGAGTCTAATGAGGTATCTTTATTATCTTCAAAGATATGGCTTGTAATAGTTAAAATATTAGTAGTATCACACATTCCTGCAAAAATACCCATTCATCATGATGCAATTTTAAGATTTTTTGTATTATTCTTATCTAAAATTGTATGAAAAACTCAATTACAAAGACTCCAATTAAGTATCTCTATTATCTTCAAAGATATGATTTGTGAAAGTTGAAATTTGTTTTTCACACAGGCATGCAAAAATACCTATTCATGATGATGCAATTTTAAGATTTTTTGTGTTATTCTTATCTAAAATTGTATGAAAAACTCAATTATAAAGACTCCAATTAAGTATCTCTATTATCTTTAAAGATATGATTTGTGAAAGTTGAAATTTGTTTTTCACACAGACATGCAAAAACACCTATTCATTATGATGCAATTTTAAGATTTTTTGTGTTATTCTTATCTAAAATTGTATGAAAAACTCAATTATAAAGACTCCAATGAAGTATCTCTATTATCTTCAAAGATATGATTTGGGAAAGTTGAAACTTGTTTTTCACACAGACATGTAAAAATACCTATTCATTATGATGCAATTTTAAGATTTTTTGTGTTATTCTTATCTAAAATTGTATGAAAAACTCAATTATAAAGACTCCAATTAAGTATCTCTATTATCTTTAAAGATATGATTTGTGAAAGTTGAAATTTGTTTTTCACACAGACATGCAAAAATACCTATTCATGATGATGCAATTTTAAGAATTTTGTGTTGTTGAGTTGAAATTTGTTTTTCACGCATTATATATATGTTTGTGTGTGTGTAAATATATGGTATTATTATTAGTGGCATCTCTTTGTACCTAGTTATATCAATACATATTATTATATTACAAAAGAGGAATTCTATTATGTGTGTATAGAAATCATTACCGAACCAGTCGCACCGTAGAAAACTGTCTCTATCCTACGTGATTTTAGTGGAATGAAAAGTGAACTACAGTCCCTTGAGCGTTGTTTAGCTACTGTCTCGCAGATGGCGTACAAGGGCCATAGTATATACATTAATTTAAATATACAATCTGTATTATAGAATACGGAAACATATGCAGAGCCGATCCTGGCGGGAGATAAACACGGGCGGCCAAATTAGGGGGCGGCCGCGGGGCCTAGAACTTGAGGAACGTTATTTAGTCATAGTCATATAGCTATAGTCATATTAATTTCTTCATACAAATAATCTTCGTCAGATGTATTACTATATGTTTAAAGGGGTAAAATATACAATTTATAAAATCCTCAAAGCTTCATTTTACATTCGGTTAACTTGCAAGAGCAACAACAATAACAACTAATATTAAACCTACACAAAAACAGAGAATTACCAATGTAAAAAATTGATAATTTGTGCACCTGAGAAGCATACGGTATGAACAACCGTAGTTTTTTTTTTACAAAAATACAAAGAAAAGCAGATAACAGCATTATCTAAAAGAGTCTCTAGAATAATTTCTTGAAACTGCATCTAATAAAAACAATCACAATTAATATTCCGGTTCGACATTTGAATATCGGGAAATATTTCAATAGCGGCCAATGTTAATATTTCTATTGGTCGAACTGAAACTGATAACCCCATACCAGATATGAATGTTGGTGAACGAAATGAACACTGAAAGCATAGTCATCAGACGAGAAAAGCAAGGATATTCAAGAGGATAACAGAGATCTTCAAAATGAAGGTGGTTCTTCAGATATTCGTTATCCTCTTGAACACAGAAAACCTCTGAAAGGTGACTAACCACTCGGCCACTGAGCTGGGTAATTAAAAATATTAAAGAAAATATACAGATTATTAAAATATTAAATCGTTGTATCTAACATGTATTTCAAACACCTGTGATTTATTAAATTCAGGCTTTAGAATAAGATTTATCAATAGATACTCTAATTAACCTTTTAAAACATTATGAATTGCAGGTACAAACTTTTTAAATTGACATAAACAAGATAGGACCAATTTGAACACAAGTTTTTTTTCACAATATGATCAAATACATGTTAATGGCTCTATTTTTATTTTAAAAATAATTTCAACGGATTTATTTGATCCTATAGTATTAAAATTAATTCCTGTATTGCAATTCCTAGTTGTAGTATTACGTCTAGTTGTTATGATATAATAAGTAATACTCAACTAAGTCCTATTCTAGTTTATGACAACGAAACCAGAAGATTCTTTATGATATTATCCCTCACCTGCTCTTGTGTGTAAATATGGGAAAAGTTTTGATGTCACTGGGAGGATTGTTCGCGACTGACAAAAGATGATGCATTTTAATGACACCTGAACAAATACAGCGCTGGCTTATTTATTGTGCCCGTCACAATAGCGCTCATTTGTTTATCCCGCATTAGGGCCTTTATTAGAAGGTGCCCTCCGTTCTTTTTTTTATGGAGTGCGAACTCAATGTACACACGACCGGACGCCACTATCGATCGCTACTAATGTGTGCAAACATAATAAACTTGCTCTGTTTAGGGGTGTTTGGGGTATAATGAAGGAGTTGCAATAAGATTTTTTAGTAGTAGTAGTAGTAGTAGTAGTAGCAGTAGTAGTAGTTACTGTATTTGTTACAATTTGTAACTGGATATCGACCTTCGCGTCCTTTTGGCGTGTGATAGTTTTATGTGTATGGTAGTGTGGATTTAGCTACTTCAAAAAATTGTCCCCGTGTTTACTCAAATGTGGTGAAATGTATAACAAGGACAAATGGTATCGCGCTGGGATTCGAACTCGGGCTACCCGTACGTTACCCATGCTTAACGAAGGGGTAGCCCGAGTTTTCTACCCACTGCGTGTAAAAATTATTAATTATTAGGATATATTACTTTATTATACTCATCTTGATGAGCATGGTATATTGGAGGGTTTTATATTTTTTGAATTGTCAAGCTCAATGGCCCATGAGTCTTTTTTTTTACTTTATCATACGTATAGATGAAAATATTAAAATCCTGCACTTCATCCTGATATAATTCAGTGTTTTTATACCCTGAATTATATCAGGATGTCAATTTTTTTAAGTCGTATTAGATATTGATGCAACATTTTACAGCCGATTTTATTCATTTTGGTTACACATACATTATTCATAAGCCACAAACAAGTAAATCTTCTTATATTGGTAGGGCGGTAGGTGTATTATTATTAAGGTGACCAGATTTCCAAAAAAGTTCGATATTCGGGACTATATTACTTTATAAATAATTTTTGCTTTATTTTTTATTTGTATGTATTTTTGTTGTGGTTGTTGATGTTGAAGAGCAGTTTTTTTGTGAGGGAAATGCCAAATAAAGGTCTTTTTTTTTAGTCTTATATTTCTCTGAAGCATGAATATATCTTAGAACACCTTTTTCTTTATTTATCTTTTACGTTCTCACACTACTGTTTATCGGGACAAATGATGTAAATTCGGGATCAGCACGCGAATTGTGAAACATCGGGACAGGGACTAAAAAGTCAGGACTGTTCCGGGAAATTCTGGACTGACCTGGGAAATTCGGGACTGTCCCGGGAAATTCGGGATTATTGCTATATTTTTTTCTATACAGATAATATAGAAAAAAAATCAAATGGATAAATATAGCAAATTTAAATTAATATTATTGAGCTTATATCAATGTATATGTGCATGCCCAAGTCTAGTTGGGCACTGTGGATTGCGTTAGAAATGATAATTATAATATTATTTATAATTATAGTAAGGGATAATGGCTTTTTTTTATAGTCGTCAACGCTTACATTAAGCATTAACTTTGGCTCAAGTAAACTAATCCGGCTACACGAAGAATCACTACTATTTTAATGCAAAAGTATTGACATCTAAATGTGTTATACTCGCGTCGATTTGAAAGCGCATGGTCCCATAAAAAATATAGATAATCTATTGCTGATCTCATGGCGCAATTTTAAAATCCAGTAAGGAGATCTAGTGCTATAGAAAATCTATTTATTGGGGCAATAAATACTGTTACATATGGGTTCAACAACTATTGATAAATTGAATAGGTTATGGAACGATGGTTAGACTTTAACCCGACTAAAAAAAAGATTGGAAATATACCTAGTACCGAAATAATATCCAGTATAATTACTAGTACAATACAAATAATGTCCACAAATAAGCAAGACATTTGTTAGAAGTTGAATTACGCAATTGAAATGAATCATAAGACGTGATGATAAAATGCTCGCATAAAAACTCACCCGTATCTCCCACAAACACGTTCAAATCGCCATCATATTAATACAACGTGTGGTTGTTCTAACTCCTCACATGGTACACCAATCACACTAATCACGCGCACAATTAAAACCAAATAACTAATTCAATTTCACTTCACTTCACTAATATCGGTACGCGCACAACGCAGTTCGGCTCGGGACTGATTGACTTTACCAGCGGGCATTGTCTGACTCATGCAGATAACGAGACTGGCTCTCGCTCTCTGGCATAAACACGTAAAAAACATCTCAGATACAAATAGATTCTATTTATGTTGGAAGTAAAAACAAGGCCACTTATGGCTCGATCGAATATTTTATTTGAAACCAGTGTTTTATTTGAATAGAATGATTTGTATTATTATAATTTGGTCACATACAATTATAAGGTTTTATTATAATAAATCTGTTAATAGTCTTTTCTAGGCTGAACCCCCAAAACTTATTACCTTCGTCAACGCCGAATATAGTAATCTTAAGTTCCAAGCTATATCGGAACTATTAGAAAGGAAAGGAAAAAACTGGAAGGAAGCAAAAGAACTGGCAATAAATAGAAGAGAATGGAAAAAAATTATAAAAGAATAGAGGATAATTCAAACCTTTACACCACACTGTGGTAGAAAAGACCAGCGGATATATATATATAAGTACCAAGAAAATTGAAGATGTGTTACGGCAACACATCTTCAATTTTCTTAGCACTCAAATGTCCATCTGCATGAGTTCTTTGTATAATCTTCATTTTAAGTGGTTTTGGCAATACTAACAAATGTTTGTCTACGTATTGTTCATATAGAATATCCTTCTTTAATACATAATCTTCATATGGGTTTTTCTTAATTTCCTCAACTTGCGTTTTCCGGATTTTTGATAAGCAGGTGCCCTCTACATCTAATAATAGTACAGGATTTCGACTCATAGAACCGACATGTCGCATGCTCGTACCAGATCTGTATTCAATGGTACTTGATCATCAACTATCTTACACTCTGTGAAAGACAAACTTCTTGGATGACTACTTATTGCTTCTCCGTCCTTCACAATTATCTTCATTTCCAGTTTTGAGTTATTTCTCTTCATTTTCATTCTTTATATCTTTTAATCATTTATCATATTAATCTACTAGTTTAATTTATATGTATATTTTAATTATTTGTATTGCCATTTGTAATCACATGTGTAAATCTTTTAGTTTAACACGAATAAATTGAATTGAATTGAATTTATAATAAATATATTTGCAAACGATTAGTGATAACACTGGCTAGGACTAAGTTACACGCTACAATCCGCGTCCATCGGTTGCGGATAGTGGAGAGATTATTAGATATAATGGTTAGTTACGAAATAAGCAAAACACTCTCAACAAATAAGCAATCGTGGACAATTTAGTGGCAGTCAACAGGATGTTTAGCCCTTGGAAAAGGCTAACTCAGGAAATACTACTTAATCTGAAGACGATACTGTGATATGGCGAGTTGTGCCACCAGTAAATAAGCACTTCTAATGGTGGATGGCAGTAAGAACTAATACTGGACTGAGGCAGAGAAGATGGATATCGATACGGCTTAAATCCAGAATATATCAGGCGAAAACTGAATATTGGTTTCCCTGGTTGGTGTACTGCGATGAGGAAGGCAACGAGAAATTACTTTATTATAATCCTTAGTACAATTATCATGGCAAACAATACAAAACAATCCGCTACCAGTCGCCGGCAGACCTTAAGTGATCAGAGGGTGCTAAGAATCACCGGAAAACATAAAAATAGGTACATGAAATGTAACAAGTATTTTTCAAAAAGGAAAAATGTATAATGTAGTGTAGAAATGGAAAGGCTAGGAGTTAATATACTAGGACTCCGTGGTATAAGATGGTATAGTAAAGGAAAGTGGCATCTAATACTAGGAGTGCTGGCCTAGTATGGCTAGCATTGGCCACTCCTCAGCCGCCAGAGTTTTGCAGCTCGCACGCAAAATTGACTGGTGGGACGAGTGAGCAGCCTTAAGGGGAGGTTTTACAATAGGCCCATTTTGAGGCCTAAGTGTCTGTAGCTATGCTACCCTCCAGTCAACAATCCAGAAAGGAAAGTGCCAAACACACAACGGCACGATGAATTTCTCTGAAGATAATAAAAAAGACACTAATCATAGATATGTGGTAGCACAAGATTCAGATCACAGATCACATATTCAAAAATAACAAAATTAACATCTTCCGTATCTCTGCATGGGCTTGATTTGTTCTTACAGTTACATACACACACTGGAAAGTTAAGAATATTTCAAGTATATGGCCCAACATATGACGACATATGAGGAGTGAGAATTAGAGGCCTCCTATGATGAAATTAAAAATCTGAATAAGAAAATTAAGAAACATGAAATATGCATTATGATGGGTGACTTGAATGCAATGATCGGTAAAGGAGGACACACTTGAAGGAAGACTATGGATTGATTGGGTGAGAGAAATGAACGCGGAGACCAGAATTTGCAGAAGAAAATGATATTATTATAGCAAATATATATTTTAAGCTACCAGTCGGAAGATTTTATACCAGGATATCTCCACAATACACAAAATCAACTATGTATTCATTCGAAAAATATATAGGAATAGCATATTAGTAGCGAAAACATATCCAGGTCACAACCCCATAGTAGCCAGCTTCAGAGTGCTCAAGAAACAAAGAAAACTAAAACCTAAAACCAGACTAGACGTTTCAAAAGTTAAAACCAGACAATTTAAGAGCTTGTAGAAATAACATAGCATGCTTTTCAATAAGTTTCCAATAAATATAGACATAATTTGATACAACCCTTTATAATAATGTCTTATATTTGTGTGGCTGTTTGGGTTAAAAAATATTAATATACATAGAAGTTAAGCTAATGAAAATTGCTTTAAATGTACAAATAGCAATGCAAATAAGAAAAAATAATGAAATCATTTATATAGAGAAAATATTTTACTAAAAAATTTAGTTTATATATGTTTTATAAGATTGGCCTTGTGATGATATCTCAAGTACTCTGTTGGAATATTATTCCATAGAGGGCACTACCCGGTGATCCTGATGGCATGAGCATGTTGACGGTTATTACAATATGGGTGTGCAATGCTAATTGATGTAGTGTTTAACTTTCCTCCTAGGGGGTTAGTTGTATCATTTTTAAAAATTTAGTTTGTTCAAACTGTGCGATTTAAATATCGCGAAATCCCCACTTATCATTTTGTCGCTACACGCAATATGCTTCGCCTACTAGTGTCCCGAAGCAGGGCTTATTTAACTGCGGTTTTCAAATATACTAGAGAGCTAATTTAGCTGCTGCGTAATATTTTGCAGGGTTGATTGTTTATTTTCTTATTCCTACTTCTATAAGCGTGAAATATGTTTACACGCACGAACATACTAGTCTTAAAGAGGCGAAAGAGGAAATTAGAAATATTAATGATTCAAACCCAGCACAGAGCGGAGGCTTCGTCCGTCTCGTATTGAGGATTTGCGAGCAGGCTTCCGATGAACCCCAACGGGGCGAATTTTTGCGAATCTGCGAATCGTTTTTCACAGTTTTTCTGTGAATTTAAAGTAAATATCAGGTGATTAAACTCCTACGCATATCCCTTGACATATATAGATAGCCGATAGCCGCCCTATGGAGGTAGAAGTTTTTTTCTTAAATAATGCCTAATAATGGTTTTCATAAGACATTTGGTGGAGTTGTCGGGCTGTACAAACATTACCCCCGTCGCCGTTAGTTCGTCGGCACAAATGGCACAAATTAAGTGTGTAACAGCACGCTAAAGTCTTCCCGTTGAATCAACAATTAGCGCGTGTGGCGAGCGGGTGAAAATTTAATTAAACCCTAAAACCATGATGAATCGACACCGGGCGCGCTCCGCTCCGGTCCTGAATACGGAGGGGGTGTATGCGGCAGGCAGAGAGAAACAAAAAAAAAACAACACACATAACAACACGCGGGAATAACTCGAAACCCAATTAAAATTTTACCTCACGACACGAACAAAAAACAATCGAACGGCGAAACAAAAGCGGAGGGGGCACAATTAAAACAAAAAGCAACGCGAACAAAACGCAGAGCCTGCCAGGATCCCTAGTTAATCACTAAAATGGCGTCTACTGTTTTCCCATGTGTTTTTATTGTGTTGTAAATTAAAACAGCGGCGCGCACAATGGACTTCCGTGAGGCTCGCGGACGTGTGCTGCTCGAACTGCGATTGCCTCTGAATGAGATGAGCCCAATACACGCGGGAGCACGAGGGTCGCAATATTTTCCCTTCTTTCGCATTGCTACTTGAGCGAATGCAACATTTTGCGGTGCACTATCCTTAATTATTTTCCGGAGAATGGGCGACATACACGCGCGCACAACGCGATAAAACGTGCATTTGCATACCGGCCCCGGCTTATTTACCGTCCGCCCAACTCCCACGAGCCCTTGATACTTTCCAAATTAGAATCGACTGTAGATTCATTAAAGGCGTTAGAATAATTGGCTTTTACGGAATTTATGTTGTTGTTATGGGCGATATCCGGAAATTTAAATTGACAATTAAGGTGAGTCCAAGTTTTAATCACACTGTTTATAGGCTAATGGAAAAGGGTGGATTTTATTTATGATTTAAAATGTTAGTATTCTTTGTACTGGATGGAAAATTATTTGCATTTCAATTAATTTCTAAGAAATGTTATAACGTAAAATCTGTCGTTTCGGACGTCATTAGCACAACTTTTTTTGAGCTCTTCGGAATAGTTGCTCCCAGGGCCGTAACTAGACAGGGGCAACAGGGGCACCTGCCCAGGGCCCAGGCGGATAGAGGGCCCTAGAAAGGCCACAGAAAGATCGCATCATATTAAATAAACTGTAATGGGCCATTCACAATAAGCGCGGTAGTGGCAAGGTAGCGGTAAGCAATATTTTGCATGACTATACAAATTCAGACGTTCAGAATTGGGCAGTAATGCTATGCGGTAATTATGGTAGAGATAATTACATATGTTCTGTTATAGTTTTACTGCGTTGCTGTAAACGCCCGCATTTTTATATATGTGTGCAATTTCGCTTACCGCTTCACTACCCCTACTGCACTTATCGTGAATGGCCCATAAGCGTTTCAACAACTTTTTGGGAATCTGTCCTGTCAAGGGCCTGATCGAAAACCTGAAATCTACAACTATCGTAGATATATTACAGACCAATAGCTTTATTTAATTCATAACATTTAGGAGGGAGGGGGTGGGATGGCAGTGCTGCCCAGGGTCCCAAAAAGGTAGTTACGGGCCTTGTTGCTCCGAACATTTAACGACATTTAATAAGACATTTTGGTTATCCAAGAAAAGTGCTTCTATTTCCGACGTTCAACTCCTATTGATAAGTAAAGGATGGTAGGTGGCGCATACAGCGATTGTTTGTGAACTACCAAGTGATCACATAATATAAACAAATCGTGAACACTCCTTCCAACGAATTCACATTCATCTACACAACGTTCATAAGTAAAATTTCAATATTGGCTCACTAAAAACGTCTAAAACACAAAATAATAGAAAGCACAATGTATAAGATTTTATTTCACTAAAACAGCACATGGCGCTACAGGTCATCCTTTACTATACAATATTACTCTTGAATCTTCTTGAATACACTCCCTGATTAATGAAATTAAACGAATTCTATCAGATCTAGTTTAGCCACCACCGAAAGTGCCCGGTAATGCTTCATTAGCACCAGCTGACGTTCGTTTATTTTTTTAATCCCACTTCGTGCGGGCTTCCGCCATGTTGCGGGCGTGCGTTGTTCTTTCCCGCCGCCGCCGTCACGCCTCTCCAAATGATTCATGAACCCGGTGCTCCTGGGGCTAGGGGACGGCCGTAGTGGACGCGGCCACATTCCACCGGCCCGGACTTCTTGCTCTTATTGCCCGGCTAGGTCGCCACTGACCATCGTCCGCCCGCGGCGCGCTGATTTACCGCCACCAGTTTGCACCTCATAATATTTGGATGCGGCAGCAGGATTCATGAGTGCCATATTTCAGGAGTGAAATTACTTTCAATATATATTTGATACGATATTCCTTTCAATTTGTATCCAGAAAATAACAAAACAATTAATTAAATCCAGTTTTGGGAATTTTCGTTTGGGTTTTTGTGGTATTTGGTTGTGTATAAGGATATTTTTTTCAATTATGTGAATATTTATTTATGTGATTTAATTTCTTTAAATTTAATCAAGTTATATAGTTATCATCGTTTAAGTTACCTTTAAATGAATAAAATTTATATAGCAATTTGAAAAATAAAGTACCTATATTATATAAAATTCGTGTTTACTAATTTTCCTCTTGAGAAACGAATCTCATTTTCGTCCAGCTAGGCGCACACGCAAATGATCGCAAGATTACTTCCCAAATCAGCCGGGTATGAAACGTATTAACCGCCGCCGCCGTCGCCGCCGCCACGCGAAGAAGTGGCTGGCCACTCAATGCCTTGCGGCGTCTCTCATTAGATGGAGTGGCAATTAGCTTTATTCCAAGTGAGGCGCAGGCGACATTCCCTTTGAAACCGCCCCTGACGTTTTAACATTTTTTTGAGCGTACATGTATGTGTGCGGCACGCCCTCATCGCGATCTCTTAAATGATTAGGTGCCCCGAAAACATGATGCCAATTAAATTTAAATGGAAGTATTTATTTGGCAAGTGGATCCATGATATGCCAACTAACAACCGAGATTTTATTAATAGCTATATAAATATATAGTGAAGTACTTCTTGCCATTGTCGGCTATCTGAATGAAGAATCACCAGATGTATCAATGTTAATTAATAATTTCTCAAAAATTTCACTCTCCGGTGGGACTTGAACCCACGTCTCCGGCTATCGCGGCCGTTGCGCTACCAACTGCGCCACGGAGGGTGGTAGTGGATATCGCGTGAGATGTTCTCTTCACAGAAAACCTCTGAAAAACTGTGAAAGGTAATTCGCGAAAATTCGCTCACTACTGGGGATCGAACTCAGGCTCCCCAATGCTCAGTATGAGACGGACGACGTCTAACGGACGTGTCTAACCACTCGGCCACTGAGCTGGGTTCACTATATATATTTCACAACATATCGCACACTATGATAAATGTAACTAACCAAAAATAAATAGAGGTAAATGCATTTTCAAGATTACAATAGTTCCAGTAGTTTTACCATTGAGTATAATGTTATTTATTATTTAAAAAAATAATAGTTTGGTTTATTCTAAACGCAAAAAGGATTAAAGGAGCTTTAAAATATACGTAAGAATCATCAAAACAAAAATCAAAACCTAAAAATTAATTTTGGTACGACATTTGTCATCTAATAGTGCGATATATTAGTATAGTATCTATAGAAATATATGATACTTTACCAATTTGTTTTTTTAACAAAAGGCCTAAACTGATTTAAAAGATTTAATAAACAGAACTAAAAGGGCTAATCTACAAAGGCCAATCTGCGGCTCCCTCTCAATTCTTCATTACACAATAGATAAGTTAGTTAATAGTTAGTATTTTACTTTAAATCAGTTTGGACTTTCTGTTAAAAAAGCAAATTCGCCCTTCTTGCGCTACACTATCGATATGTGCTTAAACAGACAAGAAATATAAATTGTTAGGTGGTACTGCCATCACTCTATCCCAGGTATTGCAGTAACAATTATGCATTTGCGTATGTCTTGGGAGAGTGTTATTTTATTATGATAAAGCTTAAAAAATAAGTCATTCTTGGTTCTTGGTTACTGCCTTCTTGCACTACACCGTCGATATCGACATCTTGGTAATGATTAATTATGAATTAATTAATCAATGATTATACGAAAAATCAATTGTGAAGAACTATAAAGGTAAATTGTTATGAGAATGGTATAGATTAATATGCAAAAAGTGGAAAATTTATTTAATAATCTGTTAATAATATAGTGTGGTGGCCCCACGATTTTTACCTTAATTTTTGCTGAGATTCAAATATGTAGGATACATTTATAACAATAATTAGAGTCATATACCTACAACACTTTTCTTTTCTAACAATACATTATTATTATTGCATCTCGTAAAAAACTAGCCTGTAAGTATGTTCAACAAAGCGAGGATTCTTGAGACGTGTGAGTGAAGGCAATTTGTTACAAATAACTAAACCAGAGCGCGCTTCGCTACAGGAGCTGCTAGAGAGGGCATTATCGTAATGCCTGCGCACACAATCTTCGCGGGGGTGCGCGCACTGAAGAAACAGAAATTCACCCCATTATTGAACACAAAGGGCGTTTCTTAAACTACAGAGAACGCGCCAGTTGCTCTCGTTAGGTTGCGTGCGCTTTTCATGCACATAAAGCTCCTTTTGGCAATTTATGAGAAAATGTGGGCGATGTATAAGATAATACTATATCAATATGAACCAGAGGGGGTTAGAAAAAGTCATCGCTATATAAATTGCAATATTCCCTTATTAACCGAAGCCAATTTTATAGAATTGTATTTTTTATTTGAGATTAACCATTGATTTTAACCTACACAGTGCCCAAAAAAAGAGAGCCTACAATGATATCAATTTCCTCCCAATCAAATAAATAATTGTAGTTATTAATAAAATTTAAAATTTTATATAATATTTAAATATTAAATATACGTGTTTACTAAATAATCTGATCATAATTGTTAATTAATTCATCACAATGCATATATATATATATATATATATATATATATATATATATATATATATATATATATATATATTTGCCTTTTATCTTTCGGTGTAGGCTAACTCATCATCACAATGCATACTCGTTTTATACTTGATAAGAGTGACAAGACGAAACAGAATGCGAAAAGAAGATATAGGCACAAGACTATCATTAATAGCAGAACAAAAGAAAATAGAGGAAGGACAAATGAGATTGTCTCGATATGTAAGCAGAGTGAATAGATACCCGATAAAAGAAGAAGTAGTAGGCACTAACAGTCATAGAATACACCAATTACAAAAGCACTGAAGAACATGAACACCTGCAAATGTAAAAGAGACTGCAAATGATAGAAATAAATGGATACAATTTTATAAAAACAGCAAATAGATAATAAGGTATAAGTAAAAGACTGGACACTGCAAGGGTAAACGAGGAAATTACTAAGTAGAAGACATACTCTTTTTGACTTGAACGAGATCGACATAAGTTACCTATATAGCATAATTATATCATTGATTTATCATGACCTAGATGTTTAACGTCTGTTAACGTCCTGCTGTTTGCTGTGGCGACCTACCGATGACTCTGCCGGTCAATATATGTTGTACCTATAACAATTGCGATACGTACTAATAAAAGGGACCAGGCGTGTAGAATTGGGCAACTAATTACCAATCGACGTTCAGTAGGCGGTTTCCGCAATTTTATACTTTAAATATTGGATTGTTAAGGCGTCTACTTTGTGATAAGTTATTTTAAAGGATAAATAATACGTTTTTTTACTTTGTTTTTTATCACACTTCAGTTACAATTTGCAACAAGTTTCGGCTAAGCTCTAGCCATTGTAGAGGAGGAACTTGACAATGGCTAGAGCTTAGCCGAAACTAGTTGCAAAGTGTAACTGAAGTGTGATAAAAAACAAAGTAAAAAATCGTTTTATTTATTTTATATTTTATTTATATGATTTGTAAGTTTAATGCCAATGTCAGTGTCACTATGATAACCAACAATTACCATTTTTAACGTTCATGATAATAAAATAATACTCCCACAAGGCATCTAATGCCCATGCACAATTACTACTTCAATGACTGGGGTAGAGTGTTGGTAGTAACGTCCAAATATTTCACACGTTTTGTCGCATATCGAAATGGGCAAAATTTGACCGACAGAGACATCGGTAGGTCGCAAACAACACGACGTTGACAGACGTTGAACATCTATGTGATGATTAATCAATGATTATATCATTTTAGTTACTATGATTATATATGTAACTACAACACCTCTTAACATACCCCAACACAGATGTGTTTTGAATCAAATAATTTCGATTTAAATTTAAATATAATAACTTAAAGTGAAAGTAAATATAATAAATTCGGCTGTATGCCATCGATAAGCGACAAAGGCGCGCCCCGGCGCTTCTGTCGCCGTTGTTGGTTTATAAAAGGTGGAAGTATTTACAGTGTACGTTCCGAAAGAAGAGAGAAAAAATAGAATTTACATCGGAGAAAAGGGCCATTCGCATGGAAATTCGCTCGCATTGTCGACTGTCGATAAAATATAAGATGACAACAATGGACGTTAGTTGGAAACCTCGCTCGCCGTTTGATGTATCGGCGAATGGGGTATATTTGGCTGAGTTAGTATGCTAACGACCTCCCGACGTCCGGCCGTTGTATTTTAGCAATCGGGAATGAATACAGTTTTTTTTATATATTCTCCCCCACATGTTTTGTGATGTGTGTTTTTTCTTTCACTGCCGAGCGGAGGCTTTTAATTCGAATCGTTCGATCGGCTCGGTTTGATTTATGTCTCTTGCGAAAAGATATTTTTTTCAGCCCCACCACAATATGTTTTTTTGCTTTCTGATCAAAATACATAGTTTTAACTATACGTATGATAGGTCGCAGAGGTCATCCAACTCCTCGACAACACAACTATAGAAAGAAGGCTCGAGAGGATGAACTAGTGAATTAAAAAAAGTGTAAAAGCAAAGTATGTGCGAGCATAGTGAAACCAGTGAAACGCAAACTAGTGCAAAAGCATTTTAGACAAGACAATTTCTTAGCTAAAAAGTTGTTCAAGAAATGAATTCATATATCCTCCTCCCATGCAATTTGTCCTTGACAAATAGAACGCGTTATATTTTTTTTCCAATTCAATATTTCAATTAATTTGCTGTGTGATACGAGATAATTTAGATTGTCTCGCAACTAACTTTTGAATCAAGAAATTGTCTTGTCTAAAACGACCTTTAGTGTACATGTATAACGAGTTTAAATATACGTTTCACAATCCCAAAAATAAAATATATGAGCACACATGTATTAAACATAAGAGTTATAACACATAAATCATTCGTTTTACACACACAGATGACATTTTCCATAAATAGTATATTTCGACTATATTAGTCCTTGTACTGTATTACAGCTTCTCTAATTGTGGACCGTGCATTTGTTTTAAGAAAACACTGGTTTTACTCTCGCTATATAATAAAGTATTTTAATACTTTATTATATAGCGAGAGACAGGTTACTCGTCTCGCTTACGGTGTAAAACTCTTCGTCTAAGACGATATTATGCGCCCTCTCCTCCCACGCATCATACCCACTTAAGGGTGGTAAATATATATATATACAAAACAGATGGAACAAACGTAAAGAAAGATTAGCAGTTCGATTTTTTTTTGGCAATAATAATAACCTCACAGCGGTCAAACGCATTGGTCAAATCCACGAAGCACATAAATATTGGTTTTTTAATATTATATACGTGTTATCTAATTAATCACGAATATAATGAGCAGTAGTACACAAAATAACCCCCACACGAATAAGTAAGGCATTTGCTAGAAGTTAAACTACGCAATTGAAATGAATCACGCGAGGTATAAATATAGCATAAAAACTTACCTGTGTTTCTCACAAAAACGCTCGGATCGTTATCATATTTATGCAATACGTGACTGTTCTAACTCTTCACAGGATACACCACTTAGATTAAACACACACACAATTAATACCCAATAACAAATTAAATTTCTTTTTACTTAAACGTAACCTGTACGCGCACAACAATACTCATCTCATGACTGAATTACTTTGCTCCTGCGCAGCGTGGACTGGCACAGATGATTAATTTTTTGTTCAATTTCTTATAAACATCTCCGTTGTGAATAGAATTTATACGCATACAAAATATTATTTTGCAACGACGAACGATAAGTATTTTTTTTAATTATAATTCAAAATTTATTTGTATGAATAAACTTATTATTATTATTATTAGATTTCATATTATCGTATTATAATCGTCTCAATTGTAGCGTTTTCTAGCTTTACCAATTCTTCCTTATTTTTGTATCATGCTTGGATCATAAATATGATTGTTCCATCATCTGCCTAGTACTTCTAAAGACAGAACATTTTAAAATTTTACTTTAACCTCCTATACAATTATTTATCTTCATTCAGTACGCGCTGACTGAAAACATTATTGGGATGAGCGCGGTACACCTATCAATATAAGCCGCTATCGTTTATCGTCCAAGAGCTGTTCCAGGCTGTTCTAATACGAGATGAATAGCCTCAGAATGATAAACGAAAGCGGCTACGGGTAGTTGTAAACCCAGCTCAGTGCACCGTCCCTTTCGTACTGAGCATTGGGTAGCAAGAGTTCAAACCCCATTGTTTCGCGAATCACCATAGTTTTTGAGAGGTTTTGTGTAGAGTAAAGTAAATACAGAGTAAAGTAAATACAGAGTAAAGTAATTACACTCCTACCAGCTACCCCCTTTACTTCTCGGGGTGATAGCTATAAAGATAGAGGTTTTTTTGTGTTAGGTTTAAATAAATTAGTAAATGATAGAGTGCATCAGACTGTTTTTAGTCAAAAGCCAAGACAATATCTATCAGTATTCTAGCAGTATACAGTAACCCTTCAGTACTCTAGCAGTATATTTAAATGTGCATTATTTTGTTGAATATCTCTTTAGAGATCAAAGTTTACCGTTCAAAATTTGTATTTTACCGCAAAATATATTGTTGTGTTAATAAAATTTAAATTGTACAACATTCTCAAATATGTGTTCTTAAGTATTTACGATCGCATTGTGTTGATTTACGTTTCAGATTATTTTTACATACATTTCAAATGGGACGTATCCAGATACCCCTAACGCGAGAAACAATATCGCGGGTACTGGAGGATTAATAAAAGTAAAAGTTTCGGTTGGTTTAATTGAATCGACAATTTATATAATGAATTCATAACATTAACCTCTGTCGTCTGATAAATATGGGCCGAATATATTTATACGGTGGTAAATATCTACAAGCGAAAACTCATAAATTAAGATCGTCGTCGAGTGGAATGGGAAACCTCCCCATACAAATCTGTGTTGTTTAGACACCGAGCATAATATAGGGGGCGATAACTCGATAAGCTGACAATGAAAAGAATCCTTGGCGGAATGAAGTATCGAGCCGGTGTGGGGCTCCGGCTCGCGCCGCCGTGCACAAAACTCGGCTCCGGGGCCCCGCGATATTCAATTAAAACGAATGAGTGGTTAGTTAGGATTTCACAGATAATAAAGGGGCGTTCGCACTAACAACCGGGTTTATTGTTGTTACTTATTTTATCGTATTGCATTCTTGGCCAGACGCAAATTGTCCGTCATTCGGTCTGAAGGTGTCTGTTTTAGAATTTGACACCTGATTAAGAAAATAACATGGAATTAATGCGTAATTATAGATTTCATGCTGCGACGTGTGGCGAAAAAGGGCTGTGATTTATTTATTTAGCCAGTAATTATATCATCGCCTTGTTATATCGAACAATTGGTAGCATTACAGAAAAAGTCTTCTCTGCAAAGCTTCGTGAAATAAAAGCTACATAGGCGTTTTAACCCTGAAATGCATGATTTTTTAAAATTGATATTAAATAATAGTTAGTCGTCAGTAGTTGCTACAAAACATAAGAATTGCTATTTATTAACAAAATCATTAATCATTTGTATACAGATATCTATACAGTTTTTAAAATAACGTTTTTAATTAGGCAGTGAACATTTGAAAAGGTAATGTGGCAGTTCTTCAACAATATGCATTTAAGGGTTAACTTAAATGTAATATGAGGTATATTAATATACAGGACCCGTTTGTATAAAACGAGTTAACTATAGCCCGTGTTATCAGGCTGCAGGGCAAAATAGGTGCCAAGGTATAGGTGCTGATTTGCACCTAGAATAGAAACCACCGAGCTGGTGCGAATGGAACAAGCCGCAACCCTATACCTCGTGTAATTATCGAGACACATTGCAAAATATGCTTATTCAAAACGAGTTAATGAGATACCGGGCAAAATAGCCGTCAGATGGTGCATGCCATTTTCCTTCAACTAAGCAAAATGTTCAACTACTATTGCTCGCCGAAACCACCGAATACAACAAATCCTAACCCTCTTTCTCATTTAGTTATCGAGATAAAATGAGAAATAGGCGTTCTTTCAACCAAGCAACATCTAGAGGGGTTTCCTCAATTATTAGTGTTCCCCAAATATAAACCACCGAGATCCATCTAAAATGGTGAACATTTGTTTTCAGATTAATTAAATAATCAATAACTCAAATAGTTGTGGATAGAGCTGATCAAGTCCAATTTGTTGAGCATGCATTACACATTACATATGTCCATGCATTTTGAGTGTGAATGGATTTCAGTCTCACAATACCCCTAAACAGATATTTTAAATAGCAGTTCTTAATAGCACTATGTGAATTTATAAAAATTACTGTCATAATGTCATAATATTAATGTCATAATGTCATAATGTCATAATGTCATAATGTCATAATGTCATAATGTCATAATGTCATAATGTCATAATGTCATAATGTCATAATGTCATAATGTCATAATGTCATAATGTTATAATTTCATAATGTCATAATATCTTAATGTCATAATGTCATAATACTCGTACAAATATTTTTTACCGATATAGTATCGACACCTGTTTAAACCATCAGGATTTGGAGTTTAAACTACTAGGAATAGAGGGTAAGTTCACGCCAGTGATTTCTCCATTCTATTTCTTATTGTATCTCAGCATAAACATAAAATAACAGCTGCGAATCTTTCACGGTCCAACTAAATTAGTTGTACAATTTTTAACAAACCTAATGATTAACAAAACGTTATTATTCTTTTCTGAATAGCCCATTGTTAAATTATACTCTATTCTGGAAAGTCAGTATTGGCAATTAGGACGCACGTAAGGGAACAATGCATGATGTTTATTTTTGAATTATACTAAACCGACACTTTGGTGAGGTGCGCGGAGTATAATAAAGTATCAAGCGGTCTATAAATCATCGTAGGTGACAGCGTGTCGAATTAGCGAGAAAGAGTTTTGAATATCAAAACACACACGCCGGTGTGCAAGCGTACGTTCCCATGAAAACACCCACCACAAAGGTCGCTGCAATAGCTCAGCCACACAGGCAGTTAAAGTATTAAATGTGTATTAAAAGTAGTTTATATGATTCACTTTTTTAAGGGTGTGATCTATTATTACATTAATACATATGTAAACAAACTCTGATGTGCACTAAATAACTAAAGGTCGTTTTAGACAAGACAATTTTTTCACTCAAAAGTTAAGGTCGTTTTAGACAAGACAATTTTTTGACTTAAAAGTTAGTCAAGATGCGAGCAAATCTAAATTATCTCGTATTATACAGCAAATTATTTGAAATATTGTATTGGATGGTAGATCGAATGGAAAAATATAACGCGTTCTATTTATCAATAACAAGTTGTACGGGAGGAGGATATATGAATTCATTTCTTGAACAACTTTTTAGCTAAGAAATTGTCTTGTCTAAAACAACCTTTAGTCAATATGCGACACAATCTAAATTGTCTCGTATCATACAGCAAATTATTTGAAATATTAAATTGGACGGTAGATCGAATGGAAAAATATAATATAAATTGTATGGAAGGAGGATGTATGAATTCATTTCTTAAACAACTTTTGAGCTAAGAATTAACTTGTCTAAAACGACCTTAAATCACATGTAAGATTTGGTTTGAAAATACGTATTAGTTTATAGAACTAACCCCCTAGGAGGAAAGTTAAACGCCTTCTGGCGGCACCACATCAATTAGCAATGCACACCCATATGGTAATTTCCTTAACGTGTTATAATATATGTAATAAGAACTAAAGTGTGTATACTTATTTTCTGGTCATAAACTGTCCAAAATAATACTTATTTCTACTAATTTCTCCTGCCTAATTTCTTAATTCACGTCAGTATAAATCTACCTTGAGATTCTTAAAGTTATATAATTAATTGGTATTAAGAACTTTTCATTTGCATAGGGCGACAATTAACTAATTTCCTCCCATGACCCGTGGGCCCCATTGTCGCCGCAGAAGGCAATCAATCCCCCTTCCCCGTCCCGTCAATAGCTACAATGTCCGATCACAATTGTTTCCGTGCCTTTTGGGGGGAAAAACTTTTTGCGTTTCCCCTCTCATCCACAAAAAAAGTGCGGAATCGATTGCTGTTATACTTGACTCGAATCTATAGTTAACTTGACCCGGTGGTGATCGGGGAGTCGGTTCTTATCCCTGCAATCTATGCCGAGTCTGCCGCTGAAAAGGCTACAGGACGCGATTTCAAAAGAATAACTGATTGTCGAACGAATAAAGGGACATCTGTATACAATACCGGACACATCTGATCTACATTTTGAGGGGCTTCTTATATATTCGATGCATTGGGGATAGCGCAAATCCGCGACCGGCCAAATCGGATCAGTTTTCTTGTACGGCGGGGAATATAAAGGGGAGGCTATTTGTGAATGGAGTCTTTCACGCATTCGGTATTAGCGTTTTAATAATAATTCCGGCATCGATGGGGTCCACGGGAGCGGAAATAACAGTTTTTGTGGTGCGATCATAAATCACTGGTGGTGAGCGCGCGCGCTCGCCGTAATGGGGAGAAGCGCTATTAGCGGGTACTTGAAGGGCTCGTTCACATATGCCAACGGCCATTCATGTGCGCAGCTAGAGAGGAATTAAGCAATATGTTTACTGCTATTAGATTTAGCCATGCGTGCCATGGGTATGAGGGTGGGTTATATATCGTTATAATCACATCTACATTGCACTGCGCGCACACACTCGTTGCCAAGTAGTTGAAATAAATTACTATAAATAAGGGTCATGCACACTGTGGGGGCTCGTAATTTCAAGATCGTTCCCAAATTGCCCCCGACAACCGATCATAATTCGATACGTAACGTAACCGTTCATTTTATGTAATCCTCCCCACTTCATTATTGTCAAAACATTCGAGTTATAGCTCGTTAAAATATAACCCGAAACGATTTTACCACGCTCCATGAATTGAATAAAACTTAAATCAGGATTAGAAGTTAGTAGGCTATTCATTACGGGACAACTGGTGGTAATAAACAAATTATTGATATGGAAATTTAAGTAAAAGTTCAACCAAAAGGAATCTAAAGTTTTTAATTGCAAGACATGGCTATATATACGCGGTACGGCTGTAGTTTCAAACTTGACCTGAGTGACGATGATAAAAAAATTAATTCGCTCCAATCAAAGTAACGTCCTCAAACTTTTAGTCGTTTCCAGAAAATAAATAAAGTTAAATAAATATGTTGAATTTAGTTTAAATTGATTTGAAAATAGTATTCTAATCAAAGTTTTGTTTGGATGAAGCATTAAAAGTTTTAGTTGTATTTGTTACAATTATGTAACAGGATATCGACCTGAAGTTAATCTGCCGCAAGTTAGTACATGTTTTAGGACTTCAGAAAATCGTTTCCGAGTTTTCTAAAATATATAGTTTTAATTATACTTATGATTTTTTTTAAATACATCTTCAACATTCCTTTAAAATCGTACTCTGTGTCTTATACGTATTTAGGATTATAAATCCTGAAAAGGTGATTAAAAAACATTTTCAAACATAGCTCTTTGGAGTGCAGTTGGTTAACCTAGCAAAGAAGATTGTCCATATTAAATCTCCTAATTATTTCCCAAATAAAACGTATTTCTAAAGAAGTTTAAACGTTGACAGATGTTTCGTTATATTATTATCACAAAAGGCAATCGTGATCATTTCAAAATCTCCATATTGTATCTCATGTCGATTGAAAAGAGACAAAAGAAGACTGCGATTGTTTCTGCAGATAGCGACGCGATCAGGTGTAGCCAATACAATGGTGCGTGAGCGTCGAAGCCGGTGTCTATTCTGGGTTCGGTAGCCGGTCCGTAGGACAATACACCCCTGACTGGGGCCAATCCTGGATCAATTGAATCCCGAATCGCCGCCGCCCGATGACTTCACACTCGGCCCCATTGTCTGACGTAATTGTGGCCTCTGGAGTAGTTGCCCCGGCAGCCCCAGGTGGTAAAAGGCCACTTTGGGTCGCGGGTGTAGAGGACGATGAAAAAGGAATCAAATAAAAACGGCGTTAAGCGTGTGGAGGATAATTAACATTTGAAAGCACGTCGCGTTGTGACCATCTGAAAAAATATTTTCAGAGACAGCTGGCCGTTGGGGCAGCCATTCACCGCTTGAGATGTTTATGCAATGACATAAAGAAATCAAATTAGTTAATCTTGGTTTATAACCGGCGAGTGTCTTACATGAATGTGAATACGTAATGTATTAAAATTATCACCATTGAATGAAAAGCTATTAATATGCCATTGTGGTGTAAAAAATGGCCTGAAAAGGAAACGGCATATAAATTATAATTTCACAGAGTTTAATATGAACCGATATAAAAATTTAATATCATACAGATCGAGAAATGTTCATTATAACTTGGCTACCACACAGGCACGCAGCACAATCCTGCCGCCACATTCTAAAAAGCTCGCCGAGGCCCCATCTGGCCACCAATAATGACTATGCAATCGTAACAATATCAACGTGTGAGTTAAAATGACTCGGCAATCCTTCAAACTCGGACTCGTGAAGAAATTATAAACCACGCTTTTCACACACACCCTCCTCCACTATATTTAGTTAAACGTATCGGGCCGCGGGGCCAATTAATAACGTAAAGCGATCGCAATTCTCCACATTACCCCCCTCTGGCATTATCGCTACATATTGATCGTTAGGTGCTCCAACAAGTTATTAATGCGGAATACATCGTTAAAACTTTTCAGACTTGCGTTGATTGTGCGCGCAGCGGTGCTACCTGACTGCCGCTTTGTAGGGCCCACCATTGTACCAGGCGAACAATACATTGTGCCGGGTTGTATGCGACACAATTATAATTATGTTTCGGTTTGACTCGCGGATTTATAATTAAAAATAAGAGCAGTAATTGAATTACGTTTTAGCTCTCTCCTCCAACATGCAGCAGCCCCCCCTGCTGTGCGCGCATTGTTAGCCCCCAATGAGAACGCGCGCTCGGCCATCTCGATGGATGGAAACTTGTACACTTGAATGTGAAAATATTGTTGGCTACATTTCAACGTATTAGTATAATTAGAAATACTTAATAAAGTTTGAGATTTTCAAATGGTTTAATAAATATATGAAGTGGCGTGAAGTAGATAATAAGGATATGCGGCTATTTCAGTTTAAATGGCAGTACAGTAGGAATTTAAATTAACCCTATACAAATAATTGAACACGAAAAGTTTTTTTTTAAATAATAATCTACGATCGGCTCGTAGGCTATAAATAGATGGATTCAGTGTTGTGGCGTGTAAGATGGGTTCTTCATCGATGATCTATCTCTTATTTTATATTAGGTAGCCAAATATGCTTTTATGCTTTAGTCATCTTGTATGTGTCCTAGTGTCTACAAGATGCTGGGCTAACAGTTCAGATTTTTCTTCGTCACTGCGTCTATTTACCAGTTTCACTACAGAGGTGGTGTTGCTTGAGTCGGTCTTGTGAGTTTGTTTTTGTGTCTTCTCACAGTGAGTGTAATTCAGGATCGGATCAAAGCATAGACCAATTATACAAATGTGTAGGGCCCAGTTATTTTAACCTTCCGCCACTCGCGCCCAGTCTCATAGACACGGAGTATATATATGCTCCGGGTCTATGAGACTGAGCGCGAGTGCCGGAAGGTTAAGGGCCCGGTTATACCTTAATATAACCAAATATAAATTTCGCACCGCACTTGGTAATGGTATGTTTCGTCTTTCTGCGAAAATAAGGTAAATGCTGCTTCTTTATTAGCGGAAAAGCCTGATTCTTATGAAAATAGTTCTTTGTTCGTGTAGTCTATTTCTTATAGGAGGTCAGGTAGGAAAAAATTGTCCAAAATTGGTTAATTCGGTCTTGGTGTCATCTCTAGCTAGAGTGGACAGGTTTTCAAGGTGGTCTTTGAAAGTTTATTTTTGTGTCTGCGTAAGGACCATTGTCGTTCTTTAGTAGTTTCGTTGAGAACAACCTTATCTGTTGTTAGTCTCTCGTAACAGTTACATTTATATGAGAATTTCTTGTTATAGACATAATATATATTATTACACATATATTATTTTCACTTTTAATTATATTTCTGAAGAGCACAGCGTACCTATAGAATTGCATTCGGCTCGAGAGCCGCACTTTGTCTACCCCCAAATAGCAATTAATTTTTATTTTATAAAATAATAATTCAATTAAAAAATCTTATTTAATAAGAAAGTCGTATCGGTCATCAATTGAAATGTTGATAATAATAAAAAATCGAGTTGTAGTTTTAAATATATTACAAAAACAAGAATTAATAAAGTCAAGATGAATTGGGGATACTCGTTTCAAGGATGCTGATGATGTTATGGTAGATAATATCTGAAATATATGACAATAACTTCATGGCCACCTTTTAGTTGAATAATTACCTCCTGAGATATGTATTAAATTGGAGTCCTGAATAAACCGTTTCAGGACTCTATTTAATGTTTAAACGTTTTATTAATGGCTGCTATTCGATTTTTTATTAATATGTAATTAATAAAAAATCCAATAACAGCCTCTATTTAGAAGTTTCTTTGAAAACTTCTGGTAATCAGCTTGCTATACTTACGTATATGGCGTTGTAGACGATTCACAGGTAGAAATCATTCTCATTACAATGAGTTTCAAGAATATTATCACCAACCATGTCTTCACTAATACCATCTTCATCGGATGAATTTTCATTCTGTTGATGGAAAATAAACAGACTTACTAAATAATTATCTCATACCAGACAACTTATTTCAACAGTATTAATTACTTCCCATTCAAAATTGTTTAGTAAAGAATAAAAACACCAATAACAAACTAAAAGGATATTTAACCCGTATAAACACGTTCTGAAGAAAACATCACCATTATAAACTAATTAGACTCCATAATCGCTCTCAACAGGATTGTTAACATCCTTAATAAATGTTTTTTATGCGATCTACGAAAGAGATTCATATGCCATCGTATGGCGGAAAATATTGTGTACGAAATTGTTATAGTTTTATACAGTAAACAAGACAATTTATTATTTAATATATTACTTATGACTTTTGGTTCAAGAGTATGTCTAATCCAAAACGAGCTTTACTAAAAACCGTCCATATTAAACCTTCCCGTACACAACTACGAAGTAAAAGACAGCACAACCTCTTAAAAATGAGTTTTACTCAAAAACCACCCGAAATAAAAATTCGCCAGATAACACACCGGACTAATGGATTTATACCAACAAAATAATAAATAAGGAGTAAATTTCAGAAATGTATGTCCCATAATATTGTTTATTGTGACAAACTGAGTACTAAGAACTAAATTATAAATGAATATTCTTATTTTGTGAGCATAAATAATCCAAAATGTTTACTGGTCGTTCCACTTTATTATCTCATGTCAGCATAAACCCACCGTAAAAGACAACACACCATCTTAAAACATACCAGACAAAACCAGGACAACACAAAACACATATTAAACAATCACATTTTCTATTTATTTCACCTTATTTTAATATTCTTTACATAACATTACGTTACAGCATTTCTAAAAATCTTTTTTACGTTTTTTTTTTGTTTGTATAATTTATGTTGATATAACAATTGTGTGGATATAGGTGCGCACAGCTAGGAACAGAAATAATCCTCAGTAAAAACAAAAAATAAATAGTCTTCCCAAAAAAGAAAAAAAATATATAAAAATTAAAATCACATGTTCTGCAGCATAAAACACAATAACAACCCTAAACTAAGAAAACATTCAACCATCATATTTTTACAGAATAAAATATTAATATATGTTTTTTTATATGTACAGGTTTATACAAGCCTCACAGAAAGGGATATTATTGCAACAAGTAAATCATAATACTGGAGACGAAAATTGGGTTAGTTAAACAAGCGCGATTTTTTTTTAGTTTGTTAGTTATTAGACGATGTTGGAACTAGCTACGGGATTATTTACATGCGGTTTCGACCCCCCAAAAAAGAAAAGGAACTACTAGAGCGGCTATTAGTAGGAAGTATTTACAGATTCACGTTCACAGCCGGTCAGGTCAAAATATTACAGTGAGTGGCCGGCGAAACTCCGCTCCGGGACTCTGCGATGGGTACTGGCTGGCGTACTGGGCCATTGGAAGTAACCCTGGCATTGCACCACCTTGCTGCATGCCTGTAGGGGGGTAGTAGCCTGGCAGGGCACCTGGTGATGCGCCTGCCGAGGATGTCGTCGTTGAACTGCTGGTGGACGCGGCGTCCTGGCGTTCGTGGTTCGGTTTCACGTCGTTGGGGGAGTCTGAGCTGCGCGGGGAGCCCATGTTGCCGCCGGACATTTGTTGCGACTCGGAGTACACTTTGCCGATGTCTAGGCCGGGGTAGGGTCTCGATGTTGCTTCTGGGTTGTATTTGCCGTCCATGTACATTTTGGAGGACTCGAAATAGGCTTTTGTTAGGGCGGAGGTTGAGTCTAAGTAGCCACGCTCTAGGTAGCTCTTCGATGAAGAGTCCATGTATTTAGGGTCGGAGTACATCGACATTGCGAGGGTTGACGGCGGCATATATGGTGAACGATACTTGTCTGCCTCCATAGAGTATTTCATTGCGTCCATTGAACTTACAACCTGAAATTTAATAAGAAAATGCGATGTAGACAATATTTTTTTAAATTTTATGAGACAGTTTCAAATAAACTAAAAAAACTTTATAGATCTTTATGGATAGCCCTATGTATGTTTTTTCCATAAAGGGAGAAGCTCAGAGGATTTTAATAAACCGGTGTTTTCTTTAACTTCAAAGAAAATCTCTGAAAAACTATGAAAGGGGATGGGGAAGGCGTGAAAATCTGCAGGAGGCTGACGTAGGAGAGGAAAGTGGCGAGGGCAGAGGGAGTTGTTATAGATGAGGTTAATTTGTAATTTTTTGTAGAGTGTTACTTTTATTTCTATTTGTATTTTTATTTTTGTATATTTTTGTTGTGGTTGGTGATGTGGAAGAGCAGTGAGGGAAATGCCAAAGATCTTTTTTTATGAAAGGGGATTTGCTAAAAATCGAACCGATGGGATTCGGGGCTCCCAATACTAAAGGAACATCGCCTCTAACCACTAGACTCTGAGTATATTCAATTAGTCAGTCTACTTTGTGATAATTCTTTCTAAAGGATAACCAAAGCAATTTTTGAATAACCATATTTATAACGGTTAAATAAAACGATATTGACATTGTTTTTTTTATCACATTTAATTTGCAACTAATTTCAGCGAAGCTGTAGTCATTTCCAAGCTCCTCGGATGACTTAATATTTAGATAATTCCCATCTCCATGTTATTAAAGCAACAAATAAAAATACTAATTTCATATTAAGGTTGCCATATCGTATTAAATATTAAGACTCTTATATGTATAAATAATAACGTGTTTATAGGATATAAGTTGCAAACCCACACTATTTTAGACTTAATTTGAATAATCATCAACCATTTCTACATAAACCAACAGAATAATTGGTTAATGCTGCATGTTAAACCATCCTATTTCATCCGAATGATTTTATTTATAAGTTATTAATTGCGTAACGTCTATCTGGCGTCCATAAAATCCTAGACTAACTGCCACGAATGTAAATTTAATGTCTCAATTTTGTGAGGAGGAATTAACGTTTAACCTCCTCCGATATAAAACTGCAGTGAATTTACATAAAAAAATACGTCGTTACACACGCACACGAGCCCCAATATATCAGCATTAGTCGGGATGAATAACGCCAGTCAGGCATTACCATATTCGCGTGGAAGAAAATTCAGCTACCTCAGTAGTCTCGCGCAGTAAACAGTGATATTCATTGGCCACAAAAAGAAACGTCCAAATGTATAAAGTTGAGGGTTTATAATGGGAAAGAGGTAAACACAAGCCGCCGCCGCGGTTGAGGTTTAATTCGTATTCATATGCCCGGCATTCCTCGGCGATGGCCTACAAATCAATGCGCGGCCGTTGTTGTTTTTTGGAGGGAACTAGTCAGAGGGGAACCAGTCACAAACAGACCGCTAATCCTGATTTAATAATCTTCCCGCGGACCCCATTTCGGTTGACAACACCGTGTCGCTCCCACACCTCTTCTAGCCCGGGCAACCAGAGGGGGGCTACCCCCGTGCATTTGCATGACAACGCGCGAGTAAATTGTTCTGCGACCGGATTTACATATTTTAATTTTTCGACTGTGCACTTTCATAATCGTAATAAGGAGGTAAATTATTAGTAATATCCGGTCTTTATTTTGAATGGACTATATCTTATAAAATTACAAAGTCATTCCCACTTTAATATTTAGTAGTTTCTTATTATTTTCATATGGTTACAAAATATGATGTTTTATAAATGTTTACTAGGGTTGAGTACGTCCTCAATTAAGGGCCATTAGTGCTAACAATATTTGTGACGTTAATGAAAATTTGGGCTTTTAGTTATAGTAAAATTAGGGTTGCTTCAAGATGAACTAAACCAGCGGTCGGTAACATGGCACGCGTGCTACGGGAGTAGTTTCTAGGCGCACGCATAAGATTTCAATTGCATAAAAATTGCATGGTTCTAAAAAAAATCCCGGCCCGTGGCACGCGAAGAGATCAGTTATGCTTTTTTCCATATAAAGTGGCACGCAGATCCATAGCGGTTGCTGACCACTGACCTATCCATCTCACACGACTTGAAGTCTGCACTACACTGTTTTCCACAGTCTTTTAATATATCTTTCGAGCGGGATGGTATACATAATAAAGATCGAACTTCACTTCAGGTAAGTTCGTTTGATCTAGTAATTATGTAACTATCCCGCTCTCACTAAAGTGTAGATGTTTAGAGTCAATAATGTATATACTTATATCGAAAAGGATTATGTATATATGTTTATTGCATAGAGTGCTAACAAACTAAAGAAACAACTTAAATCTTAATGTCAAGCATATTATGATCTCTTTAGAGAATTGTACGTATAATGGTTAATATGTGTTTCATAGCGAATTTTCTAATTTGCCTACATTTTATGTTTATTTATATAGTTATTTAACTATGTAAAATGTCCGTCATCCGATGGGAGATGATTTTTAAAATGTTTTATCCAATCCTATAGTAAAATATATTGCGTGTTAATTTGAGACTTCTGTTTACACTAGGCAGCTTGTACAATATGAAATTCCAACCTTAAGGTCGTTTTAGACAAGACAATTTCTTAGCTCAAAAGTTGTGAAATGAATTCATATATCCTCCTCCCATACAATTTGTTCTTGACAAATAGAATGCGTTATATTTTTTCATTCGATCTTCCATCCAATTCAATATTTCAAATAATTCGCTGTATGATACGAGATAATTTAGTTCTTGACCAACTTTTGAGTCAAGAAATTGACTACCTTTACACGCTAGTATGCGATATCTGGATACTGGTTTTACATTCGGTGATTTCTTTTAACTGCCCCGTGGCGTGCTGTATCGCTCCAAGTTTTGTAGCCGTGTAAGGGACGCAATTGTGCGCATCGGGAGTGACAAATAGAACAAGAGACAATACGCCCGGAGCAGCAAATAGTAGACGTTTTCGTTTATCACTCTGGGTTGATACAGGCTTATTGTCTCTTGTTTTATTTGCCGCATCCGATGCGCATAATTCTACCTCGCCCTTACAACCGGCAGCGTATGACTACAAGACCTGCGGGATACTGCACCCCACGGGGGCGATTAGCTATGCTAAACCATGCTAAACGAAAGCGCCTAGTGATACACGAAAACAGATATTGTAGGCAATAGGATCATTCACACGCGCAGACACTTTAGCGCCCCATGAACAAAATTAGTATCCAGCATACAGGTATCGCATACTAGTGTATTCGTGTTACTTTCACACGAGGATACTAGTATACGATACCTGTATGCTGGATAATGATTTACACGGGGCGCTAAAGTATCTATAGTAAGTCTTAATGTCGAGTATTTCACATTGAAATCATTAAACGTATCAAATCAAACATTATGATTGAACAGAAAATAAAACGCTAAACTTGCTCCACAACGCGATCAACGAACAATTGCTCTATCGATTGTCCTCACAAAGATTTCTCCACATACACTTTTTTATATTTAGGTGAATAATTAAAGCACAGAGGCGATTCGGTTTACTCCGCATCGATGGCGGCGCGAACAATGCCGTCCGAAAATTAAATTTCCAACATAATAATTTACTCTTGACGTTTTCTAATTGCTTTTCCGCATTGTTGTATATTGATGACACGCGCTACTACCAAAAAAAAAGCCGGTAATGGACGATTACTTAGTAGTTTAATCCCCCTTCTCTCTTTTTTGATGTTACACGGACGATTTGTTTGCTGTAACTAACGAAGTGTGAGAAGTAAAGCACCAGTTTTTTCCAGCGTAGTCATCACCGGGCGATTAGTTATGCGACACGCCAGGTGCTATGGTTTGTATGCAAGCAAGCAGCATGTGCGCGCATCCTAAATAATTTTTAATTAATCATGATTTGTCGCGCGTTGTTAATTAAGATCGCACAGGTGATCCGGATTAAGCGTGGAATTTATCGAGCTTGTTTTTTAATTGAGTCCTGCTCGCGCTCGATACGTTCCAGGGGGGGAGGGAGAATTATGTCCCCTTGATAAATTAATAACGACCATTAATAACGGGGGAGACTTATGGTCCGCGTGTAGCATTAAAGTACACACAAGGATATATACATGGCTATGTACATTTATAAAAAGAGAAATGTTTGTTAGGGCACGCTGCTGGCCGGGTTGGAAAGTCCGCGGGTACAAAGAACCGGTGTAATACGTTATGCCTTTGTGTCCCTTGGATAGCAGCACCTTGCGGGACAAAAGTGACGATATATCATCCCGCACAATGTGCTTTAACGATTTAAACAAACGTTCGTGTTACGCTAATATCGTTTTGGCTAACTATGTTATGTTTTAAATTTACATTAGTAATTAAAAATTAATAATTAGAAGAAAAAATACTGTTTTATAAGAAAAACAGTATTTTTCCGTCTTATTATTTTGGCACTTCTGACACTGTACTTCGCGAATACTGGATATCCAGGGAAAGTGAATACGTTTTTAAATCAAAATGTTAAAATAAAAATCAATTTTCTAATATGAAGACTTAATTTAACTGGGTTAGTTATCCTACTGCAAATCAATCTCTTAAAGCGTTTTTATTCACTGGCATAGAATATATATGCTATTCCTGTGCATAGTTTTTACTAAAAACTCAATCTAATTTCCCAATTCGTACAATAAGAAAAGTATAAACGTGAACCCAGGCTTAACCCTCAGTTGGTATGGTGACTACCTCAGCTGCTATTGTATGGTACACTCTTATGATTTTTTGTGTGTCCAAGGTTTTGCCGATAAACTTTTTTGGGCGATGATTGCTACATCTTTAGGATATTAATTAAGCATTACTAGTGAAATTATGCATATTAAAGTAAAAATCACAGAAATAATGAAGAAATCAGACAACTCTGTAATATTTGGCACTGATTATGTGATGAAACATTCGTGTCTAAAAAATATTGCACTAATTTAATTCTAACTGCTAAAACCCCAAGCCGTCATAATATCTGAAAGAAAAAGATATATTTCTATCCAAAAAAGTCTGAAGTGTTTTGTGTCATCATACTTTTAGTCATTTTTTTATCATAGATAAGCTGTGGACCTTTTTGGTCCATCCTCAATCGCATTTGTATGGTGTAGTGATAACATTATCACTGCTTTACGCCTTTTTGACACGTACGATTTTGGTTACGTCTATTGAAGATAAGGCTGGACGATCCTTATGAGGCTATTATTCAGGTAGTATATCGCATTTAGTCTTTCGTAGAGTTCGTGTATGTTATATTGACTTTATTCAGTTCAATCATAAGTTCCATGGAAAAAAAACCAATGTTTTTCCACAATGTTAAGTCCTGTATTTATAATAGTTGAATTGTTTCTAAACAAAATATGCTGACGCTTATGGTATGGTGGGTCAAATATGACTCGCAACAACGTAAAACCCGGAAATAATACGCAACTCTCTATTCAAGTACGTTGCATCTAAAACTATCTTAGAAGTTAGGAGAATTCCTTAACTCGTATGCAGCTGCACAAAAAGAAAGTAGGGATAGAAATGGAAACAAAGTGGTTCGGGTCAGATTTGACCCTACCATACCAACTGAGGGTTATGAGTGAATTATATTGTACTAAATGCGTCAAGAAAGTTGAAAGTTGAAAATTTATACAACTAACCCCCTAGGAGGAAAGTCACACTTATATATGTTTTGAAATTTGAAGTATCTAGTTTCAATAATGTATGTTCAGGTCATACTATGACCAATCACGTACTGGGTATGTCATTTTTATTCAGACCGTGATTGGTCATAGTAAGAGCTGAATGAATAATTGAAACTAGAAACTTCTTGACGAATCTAGTACAATGTAAATCATACTTAAGAGTGTACAGCCTATAATTTTCTTATTGCATGAATTGAGAAAGTTTTTATCAAAAACTATGGACAGGAATAGCATCTAATTTATGCCAGTTAATAGTTGGTGGCTCTAAATAACATTAAATTTCTAATAACAATAATTATTTAGAATATAGGGTTTTAATTACAATTACAATGTTTAATATGAGTTTTATTTTTTAATTTTTTTGTAAACAGTAACGATTCAACTAGACCATTAGTATGTAAATTTACGTGCAACTGTGGGTATCAAATTGCTCCAGTCAATACACAAACGCGAATTTATTAAGTCGTTAATTTAATTAGGGTAGCTGCGTTGGTGTGCCGCATGCACTTTTTATCGGAATTTATTGGTTTAGTAAATGGTAACCATTGGAGACACCTTTCGTCGTCGGATATTAATTTTTAATGCGCAACAGTTGCATATTAAAATATAGTTGGCTGCTACAGGTAGTTTTTAATTTAGCATACAAAGTAATGTATAAATTATACCTAATTCTTCTTAACTTTAATTTGTATGTTAAAATTAGTTATGATTAGATGTTGCATTATGTAAATATAATAAGCTATATATGTAATAAGTTACATATTCCACAGCCAGATTGAAGAGGACCGGTGATATTCATCTCCTTGTCGCAATATTGCTGTTATGTTGATTTGTTGTGACATTTATCCTTCTATTCTAACAATCTGATTTCTTTCATTATGGATGATAATTTGTATTATTCTTTTGAGTTTTGGTGGTATGCCAAGATATTGTAATGCGTCCCTTTCTTAAATGAGCGGAGTAGATAGAAAAAGCAACTTGACACGAAAAATAGTGCAAAAGGTGCTGCATGCGGATGATGTGTCGAAAATGATTACTAAAGATATTTTATGATATTGCAAACAATAAAATTCTTCCATGCGTATTATTAATTGAGAAATTCTTTACCTGTCCTGGACCTGTAAGTCCTGCTGACATAGCAGCAGATTGCTGAGCTGCAGCAGCAGCCGCAGCCATAGAAGCAGCACTCAGTGAGCCGTAAGCAGCCGTTGGGTTGTAGTATGAGGCCATGGATTGTCCCATACTGCTAGCCGCCATACCTGCAATAAAAAATATAAATAATTATAAATATGAAATATATAGGCTATATTCAATGACATAATAAAAAGTGAATCGGGATTATTTTAGTTTCTATACTGTTTTGTGTGTGTATATGATGCACATCCAGGCCAGTATTGTTTTGCGTTAAATTAATATATTGGAGTAACTAGATATGAGATGAAATGGTTAATGTAAATCCTTTTTAAACACTCTCTGAAGAAGAGAAACATTTCAAAGTGGAAGTAATTATTGGGATCCGGTAAAGGACAGTCCTTAACCCTTATACCACAACGTGGAGTTAGAGTTAAATTAGCAACAACGTGGCGTCGTATAGCAGCTATAAAAAATCCATATCTTTCTTATGTTAAAGTAAAAATAAATTCTCATTTTAACGTAGTTTTATTCTTAAGAAATTATTTATTCTTTATATACATTTTTGTGCAGTCTATTTTCTGTTACTCGCCGTAAATAGTTTCCATAACCGACAACGAAATGATAATAATTAATAACTAAAAAACATATAATGGGTACGTACGGTAAACAGCCGTTAATTGCAATTTGAAATGGCGTATGGTCAAATTACCGACTATAGATAAATACGGAGAGCTGTCGTGTCATTCGCAGCAAAGTGTATACAATTACAATTTTTAATTACTGTGTAAATATTAACCAACCGCGCGGACACTTAATTGCTTGTTATTGAGCAAATATTAATAAAATAAACGTTGCATGCAGCCATTGGTGGATAATTAGAGGACAATAGGCGCTGCAATAAAATAAATGAGAATGAAATAATAGTTAAAATGCAAATTGAGGGGGGATGATGCAAATTATGCGGCGGTTAAATAATTATTTAAAGGTGGAGATGAATATTTTAAAATGTTTGATAGCTCAAGTATGTTGTGAGTTGTTTAGCTGCAGCAAGCCAAATTACGGGAAAATTCGTATAAAACGCAATGTTGAGTTGAAATAATAGTTAAAATGCAAATTGAGGGGGGATGATGCAAATTATGCGGCGGTTAAATAATTATTTAAAGGTGGAGATGAATATTTTAAAATGTTTGATAGCTCAAGTATGTTGTGAGTTGTTTAGCTGCAGCAAGCCAAATTACGGGAAAATTCGTATAAAACGCAACACAGATAACAATTTGCTCAAAATAAAAATAAAAATCGGTATATAATTTCTGAATATTACGGTCTAGCTGTCTAACATGTTTTGCTATCAGAAAACAACATGCTCAGTTTTGTTTCATTATTGGTTAGTTAGCAACGACATGCTAAATGTGGAACATAATATTCATGTGGCATTTTACACGGACCGTAATTTGCAGAATATTAAAACAAACACGGAATTGTTGAATTTTGTTTATTTGTTGGTTCGTTAACTACAGTATGCCAAATGAGAAACTTAATTATTCATATAAAATGCCACATTGGTTGACATTTGCTGAATATTGAAACGAACACGGGATGGAAACTTCTGAATATTACCGTGTGGATGACTTAACTTAAACGGCGTGCTCTTCAGCATCCACACAATAATATTCAGAAGACAGTAATATTCTTGATCTGAATATTAAGAAGACAAAGGTTCTTAACAAGCAAATATCATAATATAATAGCTGGCATAAAGGTCTGGTATGAGAGACTGGAACAGGTTAATAAGTTCAAGTACCTAGTATGCCAAGAAACAATGAAGGAGACAATCAGTGTTCAAAGGATTTGTGCAGCAGAAACCTTAAGGTCGTTTTAGATCAAAATTTCATTTTTATTTTTATAATTATAACTTTTATTAAATTATTATTAGTCCATGTAAATACTTTTATTATTATGAATGATTCGTAATTATTTTATAAAAGTTATAATTATAAAAAAAATTGAAATTTTGATTCAGTCTAAAATAAAGTAGCAAAAGTATATAAAGTTGAAGTAAATTTAATCCTCATGAGAATATTTCTGAGAAACGGTCGTACGAGGCACTAGAAGCAAATGTCGATCAAAAGTAAAGCAAAAAAGATTATTTTTTTTAGAAAATTATCGATTTTTCTATATTGCGTATATATCGAAATAATCAGTTGGAAATTCGATAAATATGTACAGAAAAAATTGTATAGGAAATTTAATTACCATTAATTTTTATGTAAACATATTTTTCTCCACCGTTTCCGAGATATAAGCGAAAAATGTTATCGGCAGGGATTTTGCACGTATCCACATTATTTAATGCCAGCGGTGGTCTTTTCCATCGTTACACAACAGTATGGTAGAAGAATTTGCGCGATTGGTGTAGAGTAAACTCAAACACACTTTTCAGACTTGCAGTAAACAACTTTTATTTAGGCTGTGATGGTAGGTAGTTCTTGTAGGACATCACAGATAAAGAAGAAGGATGGCTAACATGTTGGGTAATCAGAAAATATCATTCTCAATTTTTTTTAATGATAGTCATGTACGCGAAACAATCTTGACTATTTTCTACGGAGAAAAATGCGCTCTGTGATCGTCCCGTTAGCACTACACGTAACTTGCTCTCCCTATCACAGAAAAAAAGCTGTAGGACTGAACTGAAATAATAATTCAGCATTAAGAGTGGCCTCGCGTGCTCCCTGTGCAGCGTAATAAATTATCGCGGACACGCACTGACACGGACGCATAATGGATCGGTTTTGCCATGGACGCCAAATAAACATTTGTACGTACAACAGGGCGCGATATTAACCGTTGCCGGCCCGGAATATTAATGGGGGGCTTCATCTGTATTAAGTTCGCCTTTAAATGCGTACAAATTATCCTTTATTTACACGCGCCATTGTTCCCATCGCGGCAATCAGCGGCGCATAAATCAAACTGACCGGCGGAGCGATTATTCACCGTGGCAAACACGCCGCGTGATGTGGAAGACAGAAAAAAAAGTTAATTAAATCAATAGCGCACGCAATCAGGTGTTTAATGAGTTTTTGATTATATAAACAATACTTGGAAGGTATTTATTTTGTACAATAATTTAGTAAAAGTATTTTAAATTTAATTATTACATCAATTCTATCTTTGTACTTATTTTATACTAAAGGTAAACGCTGTGTTCCCTAGGCTTTTCTGTTATAGCTGTAGTGGCTATGGAAGAGTAGATTAGATTGGGATAATATTTGCGTCTAAACAGACTGATGTGTAGCAAGACAGTCCCACTAAGGGACGTTTTATACTCTTAAGGATCATAAAGTAAAATATACAAAATAAGGGAATATAAGCCGCAATAATTTTAGAACCAACAATATAACAAAATCGGTACAGAAAATTAGCAAAAAGCAGACATACCAAAAGGATATTAGATACGTTGACAGTTTCAATTAGAGTTTCAGTATTTGTCAACAATAAAAAATAAATAAAAAATATATCGAAGTAGATACAAATCAGCAGTTTTTTTTTTATAGAAATGTTAATTGTCTTGAATTTCTCGCATTATTAATTGAATTTTATTGAATTAATAATGCGAGAAATTCAAGACAGTTAAAAGATGCAAGTACCATAATAATGCGTAGTCATATATCATAAGCTTAAAGTTAAATTATGCAAATTACAACTCGCCTCTATGTCCCTATGTTCTTCATATTTGATCAAAAGTTCACTAGTACTATGTACTATGTACGTAGTCGTACTATGAATACGCAGTAATGAATACTTCGTATTGATACAACTTTAGTGATGTTTTCATAAATGTCCACCGACATTACATTACCCATATTACATTACATGTAATAACTGTAAAATATAAAGTTCAAATTAATTATAAATTATATGTCCCAACAACACTCTATAATTATTACTCAATAGGATGAGCAACTAATTGTTATTGCGTAAAGCAACTACATCATTAATTAACATCCGATAATTACCAATCAATCGATCGATCAGTCGCGTCCGTTCAAATTAAAGCCGGAACCGAGTGCTTACGCATTGCTTACAATATTTAAATAGCGAACAGCGCGGATAATTAATCATCGCGCACACAATGAACACATGCGCGTCCCATCATTTTTTCCACGGATTAATGTGTGTGAATTAAATTAATTGCTGGCGGTATAAAGACGCTGAATTTCGCGGCTGTAAAGTGCACCAATTAGACCCTCGTAAAGGTTTTATCGGGGTGCGAGCTCGAATGCCGGTTTAGGCTGTAATTAAGTTTATTGAAGATGCACACGTTAACTGTTTAAATAACATAATAAAGTTATAATATATAATTATGATATTGAATGCTGACTGAATATAGGTGTTTCTTTTTTATAAATAACGATTCGTTGATGAATATTCATTCAAGGAGTCTTGTTTCCGTTTTCATCCAATGATGGTGAGCCAAACTTATATATTTTCGGCAATACAAAATAGATAACAGTTAGCAACAATTACGACTAAACAACTAGATTTACAAGACGTTGGTGAAAACGGGCAAGTCGATGAATTAAGTCAACTATAGTTATTATATTTTTATAAACCACTCCACTTGGAATGGAATGAATAATTATTTCGTGAGAGAAATCATTCAACTCGGGGCTGTGGTGCATGTGGATGTCAATCAAGTCTCATTTAGCTCTTCGCGTTTGACAGGCTGTGATCCGCGCACGTAGTGATTTATGGCGGGCCGGCCCGAAGACAGAAACGGGCCTTAAGTGACGGATGCGCGTGTGTGTGGGTATAATTTTGCTTTTCGGACGTGTGATTACGCGCGAGTTAAAAATGATGACTTTATTCTCGCTACAAGACCGGCACACAATGGCGTAATTGATGTGATTAATACCTTTTTGGGATGTGTTTAGATTACCGGCCCTGATTATTATTGATCGATTGGATCCGTTCGATGCCACTTTAACACCTTCGAGGCGACTCGCCTTGATAAATAGCACTAGAAATTAGTACTGAGAGTATACGCCTTTTTCTCTTACGAGAAGTACGATTCATTAGCTTGGACTTAAATTATTACATACAATTTATTCTAAAGATATATCAAACTGTACAGGACGTTCAAGAAATAGTGTATAAGTGGTATATGATCAAACGAATTTATGAGAATCTTGAAATAGTGTATCAAAATTTTAAATGCGTAGCCGAAACTAATGAAGACACTAATGAACTCAATAGGCAACAGTATATTATATATAACCACTCGAGATATTGTGTGAATCCACCCTCACTAGCTGAGCTACACTGATGAGATCTAATAAGATCAAAATCTAGATATGTAGATTGCTAAGAGGTGGATTCACACTTATATATGTTTTACAAAATTGTCCTGTGCTGTTAGCACTCTGTTGGAATATTATTCCATAGAGGGCACTACCCGGTGATCCTGATGGCATGAGTATGTTGACGGTTATTACCATATGGGTGTGCATTGCTAATTGATGTGGTGCCGCCAGATGGCGTTAAACTTTCCTCCTAGGGGGTAAGTTGTATCATTTTTGTATATAACCACTCGAGATATTGTGCGAATTCATCCTCAATAGTTCAGCTACACTGATGAGATCTAATAAGATCGAAATCTAGATGTGTAGATTACTAAGAGGTAGATTTAGACTTATATATGATTTATTATATCATTTTTGATAAGCCACTATGTAAAATTGCTGCTGTTTTAATATTAAACAAATTGCTGCTTGTTGTCTTATATATTTCATTAAATTCTTCAATTAGAACTAAAGTAGGCGATACGCTAGGGCGCGCTGGAACATTTCAGAGGCGATAGCAGCTGATGGAATTAGGGGGACACAAAAGTGTAGCACAAAAATTGAATTCAAGCAGCCTAAGAACGAATGCAATGAAAAATACTGATAGAGGCCTATGTCTTGCACTGGATGAAACAAGATGTCGTATAGTTGTTAAGCTACTAAGATCGTTCCTCCCTAGGGAGTTGGACGATGCCCAAACTCTCGTCGACGCTGGCGTCTTAAATTCGTCTGTTATACAGAAATTAACTTAATATTGTGCTAATCCCTAAATATTTTAAGTTATATTTAATATTTTTCATTAATCTAATATTGGCAAATAAAAAAATACCTAGTACCTTGTATGATGATGTAGATGGTTTTTGGTATCACGAATTTAGTGTGATTTTTTCAATAATATAAGAAAATGTTTTTTTTTTGTGAACTAGTGTCTAATAGTTTTGTTAAAACTTTAGAAAGTTATTCTAAAGTTTTAACAAAACTACTAGACACTCGTTCACGTAATGAAGCGGATTTGTAATTTTAAAAAATCACTGTTGATAATGATTCTGTCCAACAAATTCGAAAGTTAATACAATTTTCCATCATAAAACACATCACGCACCACGCGCTATCCGTACAATTTATCAAATTTGATTGACACCTGCTACGAAAAACGAAAATTAATTAGTGGTACATTTTTGACACGCGTAGCGGTGAATTGCAAAAAAAAACTCTTTAGTAGCCGCCAGTAGCCCGTCATAACGAACATCCAAAAACAGTTACTTTACACCATGTATAAAAAATAACATTATTAAACAACAAGCTAAGAAAGAGCTGAAACACACCTTTCCGCTTCGGCGGATCGATTATTCGGGATATCTCCAGGTCTGGGCGACAGCGGCGGTGGCGTTACACTTTTCCTCGCCCGCCCGAACGCGTTATCTGATAAAATATTGCCGCGCCGTGGCGTGTCCTGTCCATACTTGTCACCCGCGGTTATTAAAGTTGTTATTTAGCGAGCCCGGACCCGCAACGAAAAACGCGCCCGGATACATCATAAATACCTCGCTAATTAGAAACGGCCGTTTGCGCGTGGCCGCGTTTAATGCGCAAAAAGCAGTAAATATTTTCGGTTTTATTGCGAGGGAAACATGTTGAGCGAGCGTGAGAAATTTACATTGGGCTAGGTGGATTTATTATAATGCTAGCTAGTAATAACTGGCTACATGCAAAATGTATGCAATTTATTCGCACATTAATGGGGTTGGTGCCGAAAAGAATCTACGATAAAGTATCTAATAGTTTGAGTTAAATTCAGACTAATTTAGTTAGTACTAACTAACCATTAATTTTCTACACAAGTACTAGTACACGTAATACAACTTTCTCTGTTGAGAGAAAGTTTAACGCCACCTGGCGACACCACATCAATTAACACTGGCTGTCCACCATACATGTAATTCAGATTATTTAAGTTAGATACAGATATGGGACAGAAATTGAATACATTTGAACCTAATTTCTTGTTCATATTATAACATACGTTTATGTACGTGCAAACAATCACAAATAATCAATTATTATTATTAATAGGCATTAATAATGATGATCTTCTTGAACGATTCAGTATTTTAACTTTGAGCAAGCGAAGAATATTAACCAGTACTGTATTTGGACATAAACTACTGAACGGATCCCTCTTCTGCCCAGATATGCTATCAGGACTGTATTTACGTATTCCAAGAATGAATAGTAGATGTAAAACGCCTCTGTACATTGGGAAAACACGAACAAACTACCAACAGAAGGCTACGACAAATATAATATCACTTAACATAAACAAATGTGCCACAACTCTAGATATTGATGAATTCAATATACATACATGTTATATATTATATGTTGATGATGTTAAGATGATTCGAAATTTTCCACATACATCCTGTTTGTTTGTTACGCGTCTAGAAGTGTATGGTAAATTCTAATTAATACCGCGTGGTATACGTTTTAATTAGTATACTAGTATAAACAAACCATCAATAAATCAGTAACTATCTTCACGATAGTTTTTAATTATCTCCTGTTGATATTTTTAACATGAAAAATATTGCAAGTGTTAAATCACAAACCGGTAATTTCTCATTCTTCGTGCCGCCCCGAGTGTGTATGAGGGGCCCCTGCAGCGTTGGAATGTGAAACACGGCCGGTATGTGACTGTCCCACCCGCCGTCCTTCAAGGACCAGATGTTGCGGCCGGTCCGACTCAATCGGATCCTGTGACATCCTGCTGGACGATACACGCGAGCGCACGAAATTACACCGCTGGTCGCTATAAATACCGGAGGGTGTCGATGTACACACACATCTCACTCCGCTGGCACCACCACCGGTTCTTTTTTTTTTCTTCTACCTCGGTCGATCGATTTCCAAACATCGTTACTCGATCGTGTTACGGGTGATTTAGGACGGCGATTTGAATAATTTTAAAACGTTTCCGACACGTTTTCGTATTCATGCGTTCCGTGTTATTTATATGAAGAGAGGGGTATGGGTGTATGCTGTAAGCCGCCCGCTACCTGTGATGAATGAATCGGAGAAGTGTTACAGGTGTGAGGGAAGGTTGGAAATTGAGTCGAGGGAATATTTAGATTCATGTGCTACAAACAGACGATTTTAGCTGTTATAAACTGCCCACAATATCCAATAACTAATGTCCTTAATGTTAATTAAACAGTAACAGTATAAAAACGGCGATAAACATTAAGAAAACTGTGTGTAACGTCTAACTGTCACTCTAAGCCACGCTTGAAAATTATTTTCTGCCATTATATAATATAGAAAATTGATATTAAATTAAAAGTGCCACTTGTAGTAATTTGCATATTAAATAAAAAGTACTTCAGTTGTACAAAGGACTGTCTTAAGGACCCAATAGTATAGGATCTAAATCATTCTAGTTCTGCTGCTACAGTTGCTACAGTTTATACTGTAGCAGTAGAACTAGAATGATTTAGATCTTATATCGACCCAATTTACAGAGATATCTTATGATGGCTCTGTAAATTGGGTCGATTTAAAAAGGAAGAATATCCTGTATATTCTACGAATTAATGAAATTATTAATTCTTTAGCTGCTGATGTATTTCTCAAATTGACAACTGTGAATCATAGATTATATCGGACTAGTATTTTTAAAGTGACACATCTCAAAATCATGTGTTTTGAATTGTGCCCATATAAGAATAGGGGAAAATACCTCTATCAATAATCAAAAGTGTATTAACCTAGTTTCAGAGCCTTCCCGCCAGATTGCATTTGTGTCACTCTTATGGGCCATTCACAATAAGCGCGGTAGGGGTAGCGTAGCGGTAGCGAAATTACCATACAATACTGGCCATAAGGGTAATAATATCAATATTTTTCTGATACAGATATTAACTACATATATAAATGTGATACACCTGCAAGAAAAATTAACGACGAAGCTCAACACTGAACTAAAAAAGACCCGTTCATAAGAAAAGCAAACGGTTGAGGCAATATAGGATCAACTTACGCAAATATTTAAAAACATTCAAGAAACATTGAAAGCACCAAAGGCTAATAAACGTCAGCATTGGATGCCAGAAGAAATCATGAATTTAATGGATGAACGAAGAAAATACAAAAAATGTGGATCAGCAGAAATATAAAGAACTGAACTCAAACATAAGAAGAAACAGAGTGGACAAAGTATATCAAAAATGTGTTTGATGGCGAAACTAATTTACCACATCCAAATCAAATTGGCCCGAACATCATGAAATCAGAAGTTATTAAAGCTATAAAAGCTGCAGGACCGGACGACATGTACATATAAATCCTAAAGCTTATACAAGAGGAAAATACCGACATTCTTGTAAACTTCTTTTACAAAATATATGAATCCGCAAACATACCGTAAGACTGGCTAAAATCAGTATTCATTGCCCTACTAAAGAAATCAAACGCAAACAAGTGCGATCAATTCCGGCAGATAAGCTTGATGAGCCAAGTATTAAAAGTATTCTTAAAAATTCTACATAATAGAATACGTAAGAAATGCGAAGAAGACCTAAGCAAAGAACAGTTCGGTTGTAGAGATGGACTGAAAACAAGAGAAGCGTTGTTTGGGCTGTCAGTCCTCATGCAAAAATGTAGCGACCAAAGGAACGACGTGTACATCTGTTTTATTGATTATGTAAAGGCATTTGACTGTTTAAAACACGACGTACTAGTTAACATTCTGATGACCAAAGGCCCCGACCAAAAAGATATATCCTTCATAAAAAATGTGTACGACTGCTGCAGTAAGACTCGATGACGATACGATCATCGATATTCCTATTAAACGTGGAGTACGTCAGGGCTGTGTACTATCACCATTGTTGTTCAATATCTACTCGGAGCAAATATTTCTGAAAACCTTAGAAAACTCTACAATTGGAATCAAGATCAATGGTGAATTATTGAACAACATTAAGTACGCCGATGATACGGCTATAATTGCAGACAGCGCAGCTGGCCTACAACGTTTGATGAACCAAATAATAGCAGAAGGTGATGCACTTGGTCTAACATTAAATACGACCAAAACAAGGTTATCAGTAGAACACCAGATATCCAAGCCAATTTGCAAGTATACAATAAGCAAATAGAGCTGGTCGCTAAATTTAAATACTTGGGCAGCTGGATCACTGAAGACCCGGATCCAGATCTGGAAGTAAGAACACGCATCGAAATAGCCAGAACAACGTTCCTTAAGATGAGAAAAGTATATTGCGAGGGAAGCCTAAACCTGAAACTAAGATACCGGTTCGTTAAGTACTACATTCACTCGGTACTGTTGTATGATATTGAGGCTTGGGCGTTAAAGATCAATACTATGAACAAAATAGAAGCGTTTGAGATGTGGATCTTTCGAAGAATGCAGAGAATATCTTGGGTGGAGCATATCACGAATAATGAGGTTCTTAGACGCATGGACAGAGACAGAGAGCTATTGGCTACTGTGAAGAAACGTAATACAGCATACCTAGGACATATCTTCAGAAGTACAAAATATAGGATTCTAAAATTAATAATGGAGCGCAAGATAGAGGGTCTCCGTGGTCCAGGACGAAGGAAATGCTCCTGGATAAAGAACATAAGGGACTGGACTGGTCTGGACTCCCACTCATTGTTCAGAGCGTCACAAAACCGTGCGGAATTTGTCATGATTGTTGCCAACCTTCAGTAATGGAAAGGCAACTAAAGAAGAACAAATGTGACTAATCATTGTTGCATTTAGTCCAGAATTTAAAACTATTAATATATTATATAATATTCTTTACGTGAAACGAAACGAAATCAGCACATTACTTGTGAAAACTAAATTTAAAACTAAAATATTTTGGTTGAGAAACAAATGTTTTGGATTTTATGTGTATAAAACAACGGATTATGTTTCTCACTTTATTGTATACTTTTAGAATAATAAATAATCTGTTAGCCTCCTATCTTTTAGATACAATTAGTTATGTATATTATTTATATAATTTATAATACTTGAATCCCAACATGTACAATCTATATAATATATGCATGTTCCATAAATTATTTCTTTTCCCGTGTGCGGTATTAATTTACTTTTTGCAACAACAATACGCGGTTACGCATCTCTTGCCATTGTGAAGGTCGCAACTCGAATAATTCACGGGCGGCGGCAATTCAATCGCACACCTCCTCCTCCTCGGCGGGTGCCCGAAAACATAATAAATATTTTTTCGGATGTTGATCCCCGCACGAACAATGGGCAAGGATAATGGGGCGAAAACGATGATGCATGAGGAATTTGGTTTTTGTGGCCGCGGCTCGCAGCGCGACGGGAGGCCTTTCCATCATTCCCGATTGCGAATTAAACGTGTCCACAGAAACATGCAAATTTATATATGTATACAGGGACTAAATTATTTAACGAATTTAACAATTATGGGCGCACCAACCCATTAATACGACCTTGCTACACATATATCCTAACTGTCAGAGTTAAATAAATAAATTGTTACTAAATGTATTATAAAGATCTATAGAAACCGGTCTAATATTATACAGAACCCCTTTTCTTATAATAATCTAAACCTTTTATGTTTGTCCTCCTAAAGTTTCAGTTAAAAAGAAAAACTTGCGTGAAAGCGACCGTACTAATCCGCCCAAGATATCATCACTCAAAGCGCAACAACCCTTTTTTTATCAATCTCAAGTTCCGAAACGAAACACCCACAGCCCGCCAGGTGTCCAAACGGTGCGACACTTTTAAATGATCTACTCGTGGAACTTTAATTCAGCGGTAATTACGAAGAACGACGCCAGGTGCAAGCTGCGCCCCCTCGCTCCTTCACGTGACAGTTGGAATCCTCCCGGCGCGAATAATAGGATGAAGAGCACAATCGTCGCCGGGGCTTTGTGCCCCCGTACCGATCAATACAATTGAAATTCGATTTTGCTGTTTTTCGTAATAATGGAATCCCCAGGTAACGGAGAGACGGATTTAGAGAAAACAAACACCTTTGAGCCGTGCGTAAACGTGGGAATTATGTTTTATGTGTCTACTGTTCAGTAGCAGGATTCGCGACAGCTGATGTTTATAATGAGTAAAATATAATTATATATTTTATATATAAATGCGCGGAATAAGTAGTTTACATGATAGAGTAGGAGAAAATGGATAGAACGGTAGAAATATGTCTGGGTGACAACGGCAGAGCCCGTTATGTAGAGGGTGCAATGAAGAAATAGAAACAGCAGAGCATGTAATATGCCTCTGCCCAGCTCTAGTAAACACTTGGCATCTAATACTAGGGGAGTGTTGGTCTAGTATGGCCAGCATTGGCAACTCCTCACCCGCCAGAGTTTTGCTGCTCGCACGCAAAATTGACTAGTGGGACGAGCGAGCAGTCTTAAAGGGAGGTTTCAGTGTCTGTAGCTATGCTACCCTCCAGCTAACTATCCAGAACTATCCAAAGTATGTATGACATAGGGAATGTAAAAAAGAAGCTCAAAGGAGTATAATTACCCAGTATTTACCTTAACTTCATAGAAAATCTCTCAAATACTGCGAAGGTGATTGCTCAAACTATATCTAGAACACTAGGGCCACTAAGCTGGGTAGAAAATGTATTATTTTGGATATCACAATGATAATGAATCAAGTTTCAAAATATTGTTACATTAATAAACACACAGTTATAGCTAAAGCATGGTTTACATTTGACGTATTATTTGACTTGCATTTCGACGCTATAACCAACCGATTTGGCAGCCTTAATTAAATTCATTCTAAATTACTAATGAATACACCCCAAACTAACTAAACTGCTTTGAATAAACATACCGGCTCGTAGGGCGTCCATGGGCACAGAAGGGTAAGGTATTGAATAAGGATACCCCTCCTTCCTCAGCGTCTTCGGCTTGCGGCGCGGCCTGTATTTGTAATCAGGATGCTCCTTCATGTGCATGGCCCGCAGCCGCTTGGCCTCGTCGATGAAGGGCCGCTTCTCGTCCTCGGTGAGCAGCTTCCATTCGGCACCTGTAACACCGGAAAATGCACACATCCATCAATTTGGGTATAATTAATAAAATTATGGAGCACTCGGCTCGCGCTCACTTCGCCGCGCTATGATGATTTTTATGAACAGCCCTCGAAATAAAATGAAAATGCATAACGAGCCGAACGCGAGTGTGGCGTTTAAATAAATTATTTTGATGTAAAGAGCAAGCCACTTGTTGGCAATTGTGAATAATTTGAAGAGTTATTATAACTTGTAATTTAATATAACACTTGAAATTTTGTTGATTAATATAATTACCGTTTACGACCACTACGACGCGCTTTCACCATAATTTTGCAAGTTCATCATGTATTTGCAGAGAATTATACACAGGGTGATCTACTTGCTCTATAACAAACTCTGATAGGTGAAAGCTCCTGTGATTCTAATATTATATATATATATATATATATATATATATATATATATATATAACGGGCAGAAGTCAACATTTTATAGTAATAATTAAAAAATAAATAAAAATTATTTTTTTGCTACCAATCCATGGTTCTTGGGCCGATAACTAAAAATACGGCTACCTTGTGTTGATATGTCTTTCCGTTTTTATACCAGAATCTCACTAAAGTCGTACAAATTGATTGACAAAAACGCCCTTTTTGGGCTGTATCTTAGCAAGTGTTGGTCGTACCGACTTCTAATTTATCAAAAAATGTATCCGTAATATGTAAAAGACTAATAATCTATTCGTCTAAGAAAATATAAATACATATTTCTTTCTACAAATTTGATACAATCTGTTTTCCTTACAAACATTAGTATAATCGTCACCAAACCTCCTGCGGTGTCTACATTCTCATACGTGTTGAATAGAATGCCAGATGCAAACCTTCATTCATTTAAACAAGCTTGACAGGGAGCCGAAGGTACGATTGTGGAAAAGTCAAAAACTCATTAGATACCCCAAAATTTCGCGCAAGAACGTGCCGTCGTCCCACCCCCATTGTGGCGGCCTAAATAATGGGCTGCGATGAAGCGCGGACACGTACCAACCACCTGCCTGTTCCCTACATCAGTTTTCTCGAAGAAACCCCCTGCAGAATATTTCGCTACAGTTCAAACTGTGCTTTTATCCCCCAACAAACACGCCCCGATCGCGGGAGACAATGGCGGCAGCGTTGTCTCTTTAGTTGGCATTGTCGACGTACATTGTTCGCCGAATAGATACTTCAAGTTACATCATTCCCGAAGAGATTGTCTCTGATTGCTTTATCGTAGTTCGCGTCACAATGGATTTAAAGCGGCGAAAACGATACCCGCTCGCTCGGGATAATTGGAGAGAACGTAACGTTGTGTAATATTTAACTAACACCGACATCAATGCCGGACAAAAGGAATAATAATTACAATAAATCATTTTAATTCATCGCGAATTACATAAATGGCTTTACATATTGGAAAATGTTGTGAAATAGTCGGGATTTATATGCTGTATGGTGATCGATTTAATAATGTTAACTTTCAGTTTCGTTTAATATTTATGGGATCAAACCCGGGGTGCGATTCTTCTTTCATTTCGAACCAATTCGATTAACTATCAAAGTCGATTTGCAATTCACGATTTTAGTTCATTTAATGATGGGATTTTATTAAGCCCTATCGGAACTTACAGACTAGACCCCCAATTGTAAACTATTTTGGTGCATTAGCGGTTTTCCCTTACGAGCCCACACAAGATATACACCACATAAAAAAATATTTAAGAAATTATAGGGATATACAGACATTTGTCTATGATGTGATCCAGCCCTGGAGGTCTATTAGGAGGTGGATACAAGTTATAAACTTGTTTACTAAACATTACCACTCCTGGTATATTACATCTTTCGGTGATTCTCTTTTTTACTAAAAATAGTGAAATTATCACTTGAATCATTGTTTACCTGGAGCGGGGATTTCTAAACCGCAATTAGCTTTAAAAAATATTGTACTATTGGCGTTTACTATTATGTATTTCAAAACAATTCTAAAATTCCTCCATCTCCCATTCAGTCATCGATTCAAACCCCCAACAAATTTATTAATAATTGTTAATTAAGACCGATTTAAATCCGCTCCCGGCATGGTGATCGAGTGGCTGTGTTTTGCTAATTAAATACTAAAAACAGACCTCCCTCCGCAAGGGTCTCTCGAAATCGAAAAGCTCGCGCGGAATCGAATGGTCCGCCGGTGACAGGGCTCCGCTAATTAACGTTGGACTTAATTAAAACCGTTCCGCCCCGAATGCTCACTACAATCGCTAAAAATCGCTCGCACCGGGGTGTTTTATTGTCGCCCGAAAATGTTTCGCGCACTGAATGCGGCGCGTAATTAATTAGCGGCCGAAGTTCGCTTTGTCCGCCCACAAAGCCCGGCCGCCCCCGTGTTTTCGGGGGAAATCGTTGTTAATTAATAATATATTAATTGTGTCACTGTTAAATATGACTGAGTGCGTTTAATTATGGGATTTGCAGAAATTGACAACGGGGTGAAATTTGCCAACAAAATTGAATTTGCTATTTTTAGTTTCACAGGTTTTAAAGGTTTGAGTTTCAAGCGTTTTAAACGGTGAATTGGACAGAATGAATAAAGGAACTTATAACTCCTGCAATTTTTACAATTCTGTAACTGGCTATCGACATGCGGTTTTGTAGTTTGTTAGTATATGTTTATGTGAGTGTTAGGAATAGTTACGTTAGAAAATTGACCCTGAGTTTTATTAATTGTATCCCAATGACAAATAGTACCGATATGATACAACTAAACCCCTAGGAGGAAAGTTAAACGTCATCTGGCGGCACCACTACCTGAGCTACACTGATGAGATCTAATAAGATCGAAATCTAGATATGTAAATTGCTAAGAGGTGGATTCACACTTATATATGTTTTACAAAATTGGCTCTGTGCTGATATCTCAAGCACTCACACTTTTTCCATAGAGGGCACTGCCCGGTGATCCTGATGGCATGAGCATGTTGACGGTTATTACCATATGGGTGTGCATTGCTAATTAATGTGGTGTCGCAAGATGGCGTTTAACTTTTCTCCTAGGGGGTAAGTTGTACTATTTTTGTATATAACCACTCGAGATATTGTGTGAATTCATCCTCACTAGCTGAGCTATACTGATGAGATCTAATAAGATCGAAATCTAGATATGTAGATTGCTAAGAGGTGTTTGCACACTTATATATGTTAAATAGTACCGACTCGGGAGTGGAACCCGGTCCGCTCGTAAAGCAGTATTGCTAACTACTGCACTATATCAGCGTCTTACGTTTGATATTAATTAACAAAAACCTTTTTGTGGTTTATGAAAGACTGTTCTGTCGCGGCGCATATTAATTCAAATGTGCGCGCTTTTTCTGTTCCCAAAGCAATGTGGCAACGCGCCCTCGGCGCACGCACAAGCCTCTAAGCACTAAAAAAAGATATAGAATACACGGCCCCATACATACACATATACACCACATTGCTTAACGCATCCAAACATGCATAATCCAATAGATTGTAACAAGTGAATAATAAAATTCGTACACCATCAGCAACATATAAAGGGCTTTGATTTTAAAACCACAGCAATCAGTCTCTACTTACACTGACTACGTTACAGTTACAAATATCACATACCCTTTAAATTCAGTAGAAATTTGATAATATGGACGAACTGTGAATAAATATCGCATACGAATATTTTATTTATGGTGCAGTCGTCCCGCGTGTCGGGTTCTGTTTTGGAAATATTATTAATAGATAATTTAATGGCCGTGGACGATCGCGGAATGAATTTATTGCGTTTACAATCCGGCCCGTTTATATTTTTTTACTGTAATGATTATTTATTGGGCATAAAATTATGCACGCGTTTATTAAAGGACGGTGCATAAATAACAGTTATTTTATTCCACGGCTGTGAATTAAAGCCGGCGGTGTGCGGTTTCTTTATTACTAGAGCTCTTGCATATATGAGTGTGTGACAATTTATATGCGAATTAGACGTAACAAATAAATATAAACAACTTGTGTATTGGTGTGCAGAATTAATGGCGATAGAGGCTATTAAATGCAATTTGATTATGTAACGGAAATAAGTTTATTCATTCAACGTATGGTTTAGGATTGTTAACAAAGTTAAAAACAAATCGATCTTGAAATCAAACAGTTGATACTCTCTAGCTATCTAGTTTTATGTCGGAACAGCTGCTTATCCATGAAAACAGTCTGGAGCGAATATACAATTAGGTCATAATTCTCTGATTGGTAAATTCAGACTAAAACTAAAAAAGGTAGTGCCAAGATCTCAAACTTTACGACTAGACTTTGATTAACCATCACCTAGATGTTCAACGTATGTTTGCGTCAGCGACCTACAGATGCCTCTGTCTGTCAACTTTTGCCCATTTCTATCATAGTGATACTGACATTGGTATTAAACTTCCAAGTCATTTAACCCTCAATTAGGCGCGCTGTGTTTCATACCATCGGTGATCGCGCGGGATATTTTATACCCCACCCACATTTAATAGTTTGTAAGGCAAATAAATGAATATTTTTGAGTGAATTATAAGAATAATGATAGCTTTTAATATAAAGTACATAAAAAAAAATAAGTTTAAACATTAAAATATTATATACAATCATTTATAAATTAATAAAAAAATGCCAACAATATTCAGAGAAATCAAAGTTAAAGGTTGGTTTAATTCTAAAATGATTTCAGACTTCCCTAATTCTGCAGCGATCTTCTGCTGGTAATGCATGGTTGATAAAAGCTCAATTTCCTTTTAGGAACACATTGCTGCACGTGCGGGAGGTTATCCCGGTACCCAAAATTGCAAAAGTTGCTAGGTTTTCGCTAAACTCTTCACAATGGATGATACAGAATGGTCGAAGTAGATAAATTCTTCAAGTATATATGTCAGTAAAAGGTTAGAAGAAGCGCCACGTGCTAGTCTAGCAGGGTTACGAACTGGTGCCACAAAATATCACGATAGGGTACGCTATACTCCAGTGCGACTAATTAAGGGTTAAATAAATAATTATAGAATAACAACAAAGTGTATAAATGTTTAAATGTAAATTTATAAGAGAATTTGAGAGTCGGGCAACTAAAAATAGTACCGCGGTTGACGCTTTAGCCTTGCCTGGTATGTTGGGTACCACTACTTGTAGTGATTGCAGGTTCCAGAAAGGGTTTAATAAAGAAATAAATATGATGCGTGTATTTATGGAATTTTATGGAACACAAATGAATGTCTAAAGGCATGTAAATAAAATTAATTAAATAAAAATAACAAGTAAATGTATAATTTCGTAGCGAAAATTCTTCATATCGGTATTTCTGTAATATATATAAATATGTTAAAAATTCTCATAAAAATAATTGCCTAGTCATCTTAAGCTGTGCCTAGTGATTCTGCTTCATTATACTCGCTCAATAATTCCAACAAAGGTGATAAAAATTGTCATAGAAACGCGGCCGGCGCGCGGATTGAAAACTTTTGTCGGGACGATAAAATCCTTTGTGCGGCGTTCGTTATGAAATAAGGGCTGGGCATTTTGCAGAAAGATAAATTGAATTTCAGCGACAATGCCGTAGGGCGATACACACGATCCGAAAGCGACAATAATGATAATAATAATAATTCAGCGCTCGTTCATTATAACACCGCGCGAAAATCTCCGGCGAAAGGTGGGGCGGCGCGAGCGGCTGCAGGGGGGCCAGGGGCGGCGGCGGCGGTGTTAAAGGGAAAAAGCATTAAATTATCTTTCAGCGAAAATGGGAATCAGCGGGCGAACAAAGGGCCATCATGGCTTGTAATTAATTCTTATCTCGCTCCAGAAGGCAGGCACAATGGCACCACAGTAGCTCTCCCCATACAAAGTTCTAGACACAAAATGACAAAACACAGAACAAAAAGGGACGCAGTGTAATACAGAAGCTCCTTCTATTGGGCCGCGCACCGATCGCTCCGCGCATTGTTGTTTCCCAATGGAAATACAGGTGCTGCGACATGCTCCCGAAAACTTTTCAGAAATTATATAGGCGATGATAAATACATCAACTAAATCAATTTTAGTTACACATACTAACCACTAATAGCGCTCTTACTAAGAAGAATGCTAAGCCGTATGTGGATTGTCTACATCTGTTACTATACTGCAGATTTTTCAATAGGCCCACATACTTCCAACTGACATTTATATGGAACTACGGAAGTTAGGAGAGGTATAAGATACATTCGAGCATGTGAGAATGAAAGTGGCGTAAGTCACATTTGAATTGTTTTGAAAAGGAGAAGATTTTGCATTTATGTAAAGAGCAACTACTACCAGGGACGTTACTAGCGGTCGTGCAAGGTGTGCCTCGCACGCGGGTGGCCAAAGTTAGAGGCGGCCAAAGTCAGCGGCATGAGCTATCGAAGGAGTTCTAAACATACAATTTGAAGTCCAATCTTTTAAGACAATGAAGATATTTTCATTATCTTAAAAGATATAGCTTGTAAAAGTTGTAATTTGTATTATCACATATTCATCATAAAGCAATTTAAAGATTTTTTATGTTATTCTTATTTAAATATGTATGAAAAACTCAATTATAAAGACCGCAATGAGATATCTTCATTATCTTCAAACATATGGCTTGTGAAATTTGAAATTTGTTTTATCACACATTCCTGCAAAAATACCTATTCATCATGTTGAAATTTTAAGATTTTTTGCGTTATTCTTGTCTAAAAATATATAAAAAAATTCAATTATAAAGACAGCAATGAGGTATCTTCATTATCTTCAAAGACATGGCTTGTAAAAGTTGAAATTTGTATTATCACACATTCCTGCAAAATCACCTATTCAGCATGATGTCGTTTTAAGACTTTTTGTGTTATTCTCATCTAAAAATGTATGAAAAACTCAATTGTAAAGACTCTAATGACTTATCTTCATTATCTTCAAAGATATGGCTTGTAAAAGTTGAAATTTGTATTATCACACATTCCTGCAAAAATACCTATTCATAATAAAGCAATCTTAAGATTTTTTATGTTATTCTTATTTGAATATGTATGAAAAACACAATTATAAAGACCGCAATGAGATATCTTCATTATCTTCAAAGACATGGCTTGTGAAATTTGAAATTTGTTTCATCACACATTCCTGCAAAAATACCTATTCATCATGTTGTAATTTTAAGATTTTTTTTGTGTGATTTTCATCTAAAAATGTATGAAAAACCCAATTATAAAGACTCTAATCAGTTATCTTCATTATCTTCAAAGATATGGCTTGTAAAGGTTGAAATTTGTATTAACACACATTCCTGCAAAAATACCTATTCATCATGATGCAGTTTTAAGTTTTTGTGTGTTATTCTTGTCTAAAAATGTATGAAAAACAAAATTATAAAGACTCCAATGAGATATCTTCATTATTTTCAAAAATATGGCTTGTAAAAGTTGAAATTCGTATTATCACACATTCCTTCAAAAATACCTATTCATAATAAAGCAATTTTAAGATTTTTTATATTATTCTTATTTGAATATGTATGAAAAACTCAATTATAAAAACCCCAATCAGATATCTTTATTATCTTCCAAGATATGGCTTGTTTAATTTGAAATTTATATTATCACTGTTTTCTGCTAATGAAAACTATTCCTCATTATGTAATTCACGGTTTTTATTTATTGCACTAGACAAGAAATGTATTATGAAATCAATTTTTAAAACTCTAACGACCTTAGTGATATATCTTTACTGTCTTCAAAGATATGGCTTATTAAATTTCAAATTTACATTATCAGTCTTTTCTGCTAAGGAAAACGGTATCTCATTATAAATGATATTAAATTTAGGATTTTTTTGGTACACTGGTCCAAAGAGAAATCTTCATTATATTCAATGATATGGCTTGTAAAGTTGAAGTTTGTATTATCACACATTCCTGTTAAAATTGGCTCCACAAAGAAACAATTTGAAAATTACACAAAGCCGCCTCAATCTTATCTTATAAGAATGGTATCATCTGGCAAAATAAATACCAAAGAAGGTAAAGTAAGGTACACATATACAAAACCTGAATAAGGCTCATTCCAACATATAGAGCTCGGACTAGAGCGGACACCACTTGAACAAAAAGAGCCCTCAGAACAACATATGACAGTACTATGGAAGATAACTGGAAGAACACTGTGGGATAAAGTAGTAAGTGATGTTATAAGGGTAGAACGCGACACACAGAGATCGAGATGCTCACATTAAAGATAAAGGAGCGCCCACATCGAGGGGATAGAAGATGAAAATATCAAGTGAGGGGACTATTAACGACAAATGGGTCCCAAGTGTAGAGTTCAATGGCAGAATCGCACAAACTCACGCAAGCTTCGTGTCCTGTGTAGCCACAATATAAACTAAAGGAGCGATGATACATTTTCCCGGTTTTTCTATGCGATGCTGAAGCCTGGACATCAGCTTGTCCATGCGGGTGGAAGTGTTTGAGATGTGGAGAGCTAGACTGGCAAGATCAGTTGGGTGCAAAGAGTTGAATAAAAGCCTTATCCAGCAAAGTTATCGAGATTATAAACACTATGAAACAGTGAAAACTCGAGTATTTTGGGCATGTAATGAGACATCCTGAAAAATAAATCCTGCACTTAATAATACAATGGAAAATTATGGGAAGAAGAAGCGTCGGTGGTCGGCGTACACAACTTCTTGGCTCAAGAATCTTCCTCAATAGTATGGTAAAACTATTGTGTAACTTTTTCATGCAGCAGTAAACAAGACGATGATTGTAAACATGATAGCCAACATGAGAGGCAACGATAGAGACTGGTCATGACACGCTAAGAAGAAGAAATGAAAAGTGATGGCGCGAAAAAGGATATTGAATGAAGACATAGTTTATATAGTAGTGGAATTTTCAACAATGTACGAGAAGTAAATAGGGACGTGTGAAAATATTTATATATATATATATATATATATATATATATATATATATATATATATATACCGCTGCGACATTTCAAACCGTCACACCGGCACGCCGTTCTGCTCCAGCAGGCGTCTTTACATTCAAGCACATCGAGAAATTCCATCGCATTGCTAGTCGCAGTCGTGGCGTGCAGTATCGCTCAGGTCTTGCGGTCGTGCGCCGCCGGTTATAAGGGCCGAGATAGGATTGTGCGCATCGTAAGCGATACATAAAACAAGAGACAATAAGCCTGTACCAGCCAAGAGTGATAAACGAAAACTGCATAAATCGGTGGCCCCACCCGCTCCAGCAAAACAAAACTGTTGGCCTTTGTTGAATTAACCATTAAAGATACATATTCAGATACTAAGAATAATGTTTGCAAATAAAATTGTTTTTAGAAAAGTAATTTGTAATCTTTAGATTTAATTAGTAAGATAAGCACTGGCACTAAGACTTTTGGTGCAGTTGAGTTGTTGACTGTATGCAACTATATTACCGATTTTTGTAAACCCTCTAAAACGTCCTTTACTAGAACAGCCTTGTTACACACGTCGGTCTGCTAAGATAAATATATAATATCTCAACTTAAGTAATTAGTTTTACTCTTCCATATCCACTACAGTTATAACAGATAAGCCTAGGAAACACAGTATTTACCTTTGGCATAAAATAAGTACGAACAACCTACAGGGTAATTTTTACCTACATACATAAATAAACAGTTAAGGTTTTGTCTAATAATGTATTTCACTATTTTACTTCACAAGCAACTCCTTAAAGCTGGAAAAACAGGCTGTAAGCCTACTGCAAGAAGAAGAAGAAGACTATTTTACTTCCTGATAATAAATCATAAAATGATGTACTGCTACAGTAAATGACTTTATAGGAGTATAAGATAGACAAATTAAATTTATATATCCATTATTAATAGACGAGTATGATTTTAGCCGCAGGTACAAACGGGTTTACCCAATGCATACCATTATTTTCCTAAAAATGGCATATGGTATGAGAGATCTCTATTAAAGGGTCATTGAATTAGAGTAACTTGAATATGTTATGCGTAGTAGTACACTTACGATAACCCTGATATGCCTTATAGAAACAGGTGTTAAAGACACTTACTAAAACCCCTCGCAACGAATATTATTAAAAGTTGTTGCGTTGCAGTCCGAAAGGTGAAAAGATTTTAATGAGACGCGCACTGATGCGAGTGGAGAGCAAGTGCAAGAGAGACTACAATTCAAACGTAACTTGCTGCGCATTGTGTAATTTATTTTGAATGGAGTTCAGTAGTGCCCGGCGCCTTGTATTTGTAGAAGCTGGTTTATTAAAGAATAAAAGGCTTTTAATAATAAATAAGTGGGATTGTCAGTTGACCAACCCAAAAGTGGTAGCGCTACCGGTCGGCCGCATGAATATATGGCATTCCGTGGGCGCTCGCCTCGCGTATCAAAACACACTTGAAAACCGGCGGCGGCGGTGTCGGAGGTGGCAGCTGTGAACTGTCAACTTGTCGATCACAGCTCCTTCACGCCGATCCAAATATTAAAACGCATGCATAATGCATGAACACAATGATACGCTTTGTGGGGTTGTGGGGTGGAGGCTATTTAAAATGTGACGTTTTACAGGATACATATGCTAAAAGACAGCCCCCCTGTAGTATATTAAAAATATTTAAAATACATATTGTGTTTATTAGGCGGGTTTTATTTGTTTAGATAGAGGGGCGCGCGTTGTTGTACTCACCTAACCGTTTGGAAATTTCAGAGTTGTGCATCTTCGGGTTTTCTTGAGCGATTTTCCGCCGCTGTAGTCGCGACCACACCATGAACGCGTTCATCGGCCGCTTGATGTGATCCTCCTGTTTCTTAGACATGCCTTGGCCGCCCCCGGTCATGCCCTGCGGCACGCCGAGAGCTGCTCCGCCGAGAGAGGCCATGCGGGACAACCCCTCCGCCGCACTGAAACCTCCATCGCACATCGGAGATCTACAAGAGATGAGAGAGTCGTTAAATATGTAAATTTTGTAATAACAACAGGTGTTTATATTAAATTATAGTTACTTTAATATTTTTGAGAACAGGTGGGTTTGATTATTTTTTAGTATGTTTTGCAACCTTTTTATACACAGGGTCTTCTAATAGAAACGCTCGAAATATGTAAGATGATAGTGATAATGTTGTGAAAACGACATTTATTAAATGTGCTGTGAATTGTTCTGTAGTTTATGGCAAACCATTGAAAGCTATAAAGTTGAACAAAATGTGCAATTCTTCAAATTTTATTATCAAAAACAATACTCAGTTCCAGAAATGTTCCGCACCTCATATTGTATCGACCTACTTCACGCCATGCACGTCTGATTTAAATCTTTTAAACTTCTTCCTGTGGGTATGTCTAAAATCGCAGGTCTATGCAATTAAACCATAAATAATTGATGCTCAAAATTAACATAACGAACGAAATTCAGCAAATTCAGCGAGGTTATATGACAAATTCATCGGAAATTTGAAAAATCCGTGGCGGGCATTTAAAAGACGTCATATTCCATACATGCCATTAAATCTTCTTTCAAATCAAATATGAGTGGATATCTCACATACAACTTGTGTTATTTATATTTAAACCTCGAGCATCTTTAACATACACATCAGGCTACAGACTTCATGCACATCAGGCTACAGACTTCATGCACATCAGGCTACAGACTTCATGCACATCAGGCTACAGACTTCATGCACATCAGGCTACAGACTTCATAATAACAATAATAAACATAAGTGCTTTTTTGTACTTATGTTCTAAGACAAGACATTTCCCGCATTGATTTGGGTACGGGAAATACTACTTCCCGCACTAGTGCGGGAAGTAGCCTGTATTGCCGACCTAAACTTCGGTAACAATGTAAATGTGCATTTATAAATATGAGAATGCATGCAAGAACAACGTACACCTCTTGTACTTCAAATAGCATTAAAAATTAATTAAGGCCGTTTTCCGAATTCGCTCATTCGGGAAACTTGCCTTCCTGCACTAATAATGTAAATTACTATATTATGCTTTTCCCAATACATACGTTGTTTAAATGTGTTTTTTGTTTGTTTAAATGTACCTCTAATTTTATTTCTAACCTGCTTACCATATCAAATTAAGCCATAACCGTGTAGTTTTTTAAAATTTTATTATAAATTTCGATATGAATTACGACGTTCCCAGATCAATATCCTTATATATATATAAAAAAAACTATTTGGTTTATATATTACGAAACGAGATTTATGGTTCATATACTTATGATTAGATTTGAACAACTATCAGATAAATTAAAAATAAAGCAGTCACATAAATAATAACGCAGGCTAAAATAACAATACAAAAGTATAAATGCTTTCCAAGGTCCCATTATCTACGGATTAAGCCCACAAGTGCTCATATATAAAGCTCAACAGAAAAATGTATCTATTGACTATACATTCAAGAGCTTCAATTCAAATTTCAGTATAATAATACGAATATATGTTTAATAACGCATATCATTTCATATGAGGTAAAATTATTCCCCTCAAGGAATGAGTTATTATTTAAAATTCATTTATTTAAATTCTATTTGGTTATCCCACTTAAAATTTAAAATAAAATTTATAAGGGACAACGCAATTCAATATCAACGAACGACGGGAATTTAAGCTAGCAAATATATATTATTATTTGCTAGGTGAAATTCCCGTCGTTCGTTGATATTTAATTGCGTTGTCCTTTACAAATTTTATTTTAAATTTTAAAATGCTCTTACAATTTTCAATATTATTAGTGTAACTAATTGTAAAAAAGCAAAACCTTTGTTCAAATATTGCTATTACTTTCAATCAAAAATAATGAATAAAAACTATATATTCAGAATTATTTATTAGTTTAAAGATCCTTAACATTGTTGTTATCAAAAAATTAATATCATCCGCTCATGTATATTAATTTAATGAATCTCTTCTTTTTACAGCCCGGATTAAACATGTTAAGCATATGGTGGCTGTATTTAAAGGCTTTAAAGGAGATAAAAAGTAACCGCTTAATTTCATAACAAAATGCTGCACTCATTATCCTCGACGCGGCTACAAGACGTGTTCCATTAAACGTCAAATAATTCATGCGGGTAATTGACTTGTCAGTGGTTTTACGCGTTATTCACGGACGCATAATTCAGTCCGCCTCCCAAACCGCTCAGCTACCGACGGCAAACACACCGGCGACAGGTAAAATAGCGCACGAAACTTGCGACGGTAATTTTCAATAATAACACTTAATATGAAGATTATTATGAAGTAATTGATATATTAGTAGTTACTGTATTTGTTAATTTTATAACTATATCACAGGGGTGGCCAAAGCGTTGACCCTAAATATTTTTAATCGCCCGCCTCTCTGATATGTAGACATATTGTTTTATTAATAAACTAAATAGTTTATGAGGAAAACATATTATTTTTTACTAAAATAACTTGATATTGAATATGTGTTTAGTTAGTATTATCTATGTTTATATTAAATTTAAACTTAGTTTTGGCTTTAAATTACTCCTTTTCTTATGATCACTCACGATGTGTATGTTTTTAAAAAACAAGTCGCACAAGGTGTTTGGCCACCACTGCTATATCAGGTCATTCTGTTGTATGTCAATGTAATAGGCCATTCACAATAAGCGCGGTAGTGGTAAGGTAGCGGTAAGCAAAATTTTGCATGGCTATAAAAATCCAGACGTTCAGGATTGGGCAGTAATGCTATGCGATAATTATGGTAGAGATAATTACCCATGTTCTATCATAGTTGTTGTAAACGCCCGCATTTTTATACATGTGTGCATTTTCGCTCACCGCTGCGCTACCCCTACCGCGCTTATTGTGAATGGCCCATTAGAACTAGCACTGCTTTAGTGGTAGACACTTGTTTATTTATACAAGATTGTTCATTTAGGTGTTTGCACAGACAATAACTGCAATTATCGTGACTTGCTTTCAAGGCATGGCCGTTTGGCATTGGCTGTTCAAAGGTACTAATTTTGTGTTGAAGATAATCAATGGCGGAGTTGACGGTTGTGATCTATTAGCATCAATCATTTTGTATATTCTAGGTTTACTTGTAAGAAACTAAAAAACATTTATGTAATGTGTATTACGTTTAATTTTCATAGCAATGTATCCCCATGTCCAGTATTTTTAAGTTCATGGGCTCCTGGGCCCCAGTCAGTTTGTACAACTTATGATTATAGAAAAATATAAAATGCTAAGACTTTCGTTTATCGTTCGTGAGCTGTTCCAGCTAAGAGCAGCCCAGAACAGCTTCCGAATGATAAACGAACGCGGCTTAAAGTCCAACTAAAAAGTAACAGCAAGTTGAAAGCTAGTACATAAAGAAATCAAAAATATTTTACACAAATCGCACCCCAGATACACACGTTGTACAACTAATCCTTTATCCAAATATAAAATATAAAATAACGCAATCAGTAATGCGTAAAAAAAAGTTGTTAATTCGTTCTCTATTCAAGATTATTTTGTTCTTTTCCCACGTCAATTACTAATTAAATAATCACATCATTAGGACGGTCGGAGTGGCATGGCTTATTAATTTTCTCGTAAAATAAATTACATACAACCGGGGGTCATCCTAATTTGGGCGTGTAAACACGGGACGCAGTTTCGGATCGCCTGCGGAGATTTACGGCCGTTTAATAATCCCGACAGATGCGTCCGGCGCGCAATCTTTTGCTCCCCCGCCCTACAAGTGTCCGCGTTTAAGGGCTGTTTACACCCGAAGCGCACCCAACTGGACCGCCCGCCACACCAATAATATAATTGACCCCTGACTGAGAGACAGAGTGAGAGGGTTGTGGATATTTTTGGAATGGGCAATATGCGAAAATGATTACAATAATTATATAAAGATTGGCCTATAAGCCTTCTCTCATGCATTTATAAATTACTAACGAAAATCATTACCAATAGACTCAAACAAACAAACAAACAAACTAAACGGATATAAACCAGTGGAACAGGCAGGGTTACAGCATGCAAGACTCATTTTTTCTTTCAACAAACTTTAGTTTTAATTCCTTTAGAGGTATGGATGTTTTGCACATTGAGATTTCATGTGATTTAACTTTCAATATATTAGTTTATTAGTCTTAAGTCAAATAAATATTTGTCATACTCAATTCGTTATCAACAACCTTTGCGATAGCTATCGGTTAGCTGCGACTTTATTACCTCGAACATTTTTCAATAACATTATTTCTAGTGTCCGAGTATCTGAGCCGAAACCACAACTAAATTACGGTATGATTATGAAAATATTTCAAACAGGCGTTCCTCAAGATTTTCTGTTCTTATATAGGCGGTACCTGTGTTGACAATCCAAATACTATTACAAGAAGAAAAAAACGTAAAGTGACATAGACTTATAGGATTCAAAAATATAATTGCACATATTAAAATACTATACTGATTATTCTTTATTATTTCCAGGAAAAATAATAAAAGATATATAATACAACTAACCCCCAAGGAGGAAAGTTAAACGCCATCTGGTGGCACCACATCACTTATCAATGCACACCCATATGGTTAAGATATGTTCGTCATTTTCATCCAGAGAATGTAAATGAAGTTTGCCGTGGTCGAACGTTCTCCCATTTTTTATTGAAACCGAAACTGAACCTTCGAACACTAAGAGGACTAAGCCAACAGTATAGATAGTATTGGGCAGAATTTTCGGGAAAACACTATAAGACAGAGCAGAGTGAACTTATTTGAAGATAGTGCAGAGTCGAAAACGTCAATTTCTAAATTCATTCGGCTTATGTGCTCGTTGCATTCGCGTGTCCTGTTCAGCATGCATTACAGGACACGCGAATGGAACGAGCACATAAGCCGAATGAATTTAGAAAGACTAGTCAAAGTAGCAAGGGACAAATCACCGTCGGGGACGTGAAGCGTAGGAAGACCGATTAAATGATGGAGCGACAACATCACCATCGTCAGAAACTGAGGGCATAGGGAATGAGAAAGAACACGCAACATGCCTAAATTAAAGAAAGAAGAAGACATATTTAACCGATATCACTATTCGCATATCGCACAAAAATACGTTTTTCAGTGAAGTTTGCAGTATAGGCAGGAGCGAGTTGGAACTTATTTTGACCGATCATTGACTACCATACAGAATGTGTCAACATTTGTTTTGTTATCGGTTAAGCTGACAATACAGTCGCAAGTAATTTGAACCAATATTCATAAAAAATCCTGGTTTACGCAGTTAATTATAATCTGGGTAAATGAACATACAGCAGTTTATAACTCTTAAAATACTAATATTGCCAATAATGGACATAACGTAGCTGATGGAAAAGTTGATCAACGCAAAAGCAGCATAACAATTTCAATTGGTATTATTTCCAAATAACTTCATTTAAGTGTGTGTACACCTAAAAAACTACAGTGTAGGAAATTATAAAAAACGTCTATCCTTATAGCTATCAGCCCGAGGGCTTTTCCGCTGGCAAATGGAGCTCAGAGGAGTATACACACCTGGTATTTACCTTAACTTTACAGAAAAGCTTTGAAAGGTGTTTTGTGATATTTCGCTCACAGCGGGGTTTGAACCCTCACATTATGAACTAGTCTCCAATGTAGTTGTTATATAGCAGGGGTGGCCAAAGCGGCGACCGCGGTCACCAGTCGCTCGCCTGTTTCAAGTTTTAATATATTACTTATTGTTTCATTAATAAATTTAATTAGAAGAAATCATTACTTTCTCTTATTAAAATTACTTGAATATATTTTAGGGGTTTTCAATAAAGACGGGTGGATGTTGAAATATAACAAGATGTGTGTGAGGTATTAATGAAATTATTTTTTTATTTAAAAGGCCCAGGTCTAGTAGACGTCGCAGGTCTATGCCAATAAGCCGCAATCGACCGATGCCCTTAAATTCAACATAACCAATGCCATCGCTCTAATTCAGTCAGATCTAGCGGCAAAGTCATTAGAAATTTGACCACTCGGATACGTGCCACCGTGAGACGTTGCGGCAAATATTTGAACAATGGTATATTCTAACTACAGGCGCTTTCGTTTAGCATGGTTTAGCATTGCTAGTCGCCCCGTGGCGTGCAGTATCGCGGTCGTGCGCCGTCGGTTGTAAGGGTAGAGATAGAATTATGCGCATCGGAAGCGACTAGTAGAATAAGAAACAATAAGCCCCTATCAGCCTTTCGTTTAAGGCACTTATAATGGCATATATGGGACTTCCAGAATAAAAAATAATTTCGTTAATACCTCACACACAGTTTGTTTTATTCCATTTCAATATCGACCTGCTCTTATTGAAAAACCCTTTATTATTATTAAATATGATCATTTTAAATTTAAACTAATTTTTGGCTTTAAATTACTCCTTCTCTTATAATCCCTTAATATATACGTTGTTGGTAGACCGCCACACATAATTTAAAAAGCAGGTCGCCCAAAGAGATCAAAAGTTTGGCCACCCTTGATATATAGAATATACTCTTGCTACAGAAGTGACATAAGTCGAGTGACAAAAACCGAACTTACTACACCTCTACAAGATTCTATATATTGAAAACCGTTTTTCGTTATTTTAGATTTTTGTTTGCTTGTGTAATTTTTGTCGCAATGATGCGATATATTGTATATAACAAATACATTTGAGACTATTTATAAAATTATTAATAATAATAGATTTATTGCTCTATAGATTTACATTCATTTACAGCACCTAAATAAGAAATACGTAATACATACATCAAAAAAATAACAATTAGATAATATAAACGTTTTCTTATTAGCTATCTTTTATTATGAATCAATATAAAAAAGCCTCAAATGTTTGTTTACACCATTTTTTGACAATTCAACAAACTTTCTAAACAAATAATCTCTCATTATCCGACAGTGTCTCTTTAAGTTTCACAAAAGTATTTACATTACACAATTACACATTCCGCCATTGTCAGGGATTGTTTACATACCTAATGAAGTGGCCGCCGGAGGCCTGCCTGTGTAGATCCAGATCAATTTTGAAGCCGTTACCGTGCAACTCGTTCGCAAAAGTGTGCGCCAAAACGCAGTTAAAGTTATCACACCCCGCACACCCTCAAAGTCCAATTCGCAAATATAACAGTAGCACCTGATTTAGTAATTAGTAGCAGAATAAACAAGAATCACGGCGTGGCAGCTAGGAGTAGCAGCGTGTGATCGCAACGTAAAATCACCGAACTCTGTGGCGGCAGGAGAGCGTACAGAAAGGAAGCGGTACAGGAGGCATGCGCCCCTAGCGGTGGCACGGCGCGTCCAATCGCTGTGCTTAGGTGGAGCTTTTCTCCATTATTCAGACACGTTACGGTTCGAATGTCTCCCCGGCACCGCCTTCCGATTGTACAACACTCTGTGCCTGCTATATTTTTGTACTCCTTTTGTACAGGTGTTTGTGCGAACGCTTTCCAGCTTTTGTTCTTTTAGCCCCGAATTGAGAACGAGCGCGTGCCGTGAAAAATTTCCTATGCAGATTGCTATTGCTAATTAACAATTTAATTCAAATAAAACCTAGTCGAAAAAATATTTTGTTTGTACTATTGGTATGGAAAATGGAATTTTGTGCTTACTTTTGACAACGCCAAGTAGTTTTCTAAGAAAAAATCGGCAGAAGTAGTCTTTAATAACAACCGTACTTAATCTAACTAGAGCACAGTGATTGTACCAATAGTAGTATCTTTATTAATTAATATCATTACTGGTTTAGTGGAATATATATATATATATATATATATATATATATATATATATATTATTAAGCATGTAATGTTTAGTATGGGCAGGGATGTATACCCATACCAAAGATTACATTGCTTAATAATAATTTACAGACTACTTGTTTACGTTAGTTTGGCATAATTAATACTTTGCCTGCACGCCGCTGTCCCAATGACCCTAATAATCCAGTTTGAATTAACTTCACGTAGCTTGAAAACTTAAAAAATGGCTACTTGATATTTTATTACACATTATTGTCGGGAAGGGTCACTGGAAAGATAAAATGGAAAAACTTACTGTAAAGATGTTTTGCTAAAGTTGCAAATTGCAATAGAGTGATAATTTCAATTTCGAAGAACTAAATCGAAATAAGTAGTGCTAAGGAGGCAAATTACAAGTGCTAAAAATTATGTTTTTTTTTTGCTTTTTACACTAAATATTAAAATGTAGTTTTCTGGCAAAAGCAATAGTTTTTTTTAGTGTTTCTCATTTATTTTCTCATCAATAGTTGCACGAAATGCAACGTTATTCAGTTTAAATTAGTTTTTACTTTATTTAGTATTAATACAGGTATATAGTTCTATAATGCCTGATTTACACGGGAAGAATAATCAAGTAGAGTAACTCTATCCGTAGAAACCCGAAAAAAACGCTCCGTATAGTAGAGTAGCTAGTAGCTGGTAGGGTAAAGCACTATACCGCATGCAGTAAAGTGGACGCTACCCTACTACACCCACTATAGCTCCCATACTACTAGCTTTTCCACTCTACCCTCATAAATGTCTTCAATAGCAAGTAGCAAGTGAGTTTCATTGCAGTGTACACGTATTATTGCAATCGTTTCTACTTTTTTTTGTAAAAATGTCGATTAAGTTCATGGATACTGAGACTTTAAAACTTGTTTATTTATTTGCTGATCCGGAGTGTCTATGGAACTTAAATAGTGTAAAGTATACAAACAGAGACGGAAGGCAGGACGCGGGAAAATAAATTATCAAGAAATTAGGAAAAAGTGGCTTTGGTTTGTCGGAACCCAAACAAAAGATTAAAAATTTGACACCTATAACCACGAATGTCTTAAAATAAAGAAATTAACAAAATCAGGTGTAGTTACGGAAGATGTATATATTCCAAATATAAAATGGTTTGATACCTTTCACTGAATCATGAGCATGAAATTCAGGGCATTTTGCTGAAGTACAGGCTAGCTGATGTTGATCCCACCAAACATTCAATTTATAAAGACCCGAATTTAACAGCTACATAAACCAAATCGTGCTATAGTCGACGTGATTCATGTGGTAATAATTACCTTCAATCTGCATACTCATATTATTCTACGGGGTAGCGCTACTACCGTTGTATATGTAATAATATGAATCTAGTATAAATAAATCACAATTTATTGAATTTTACATTCTATCTTGATTGAATCAGTGAAACATTCGGAGATAGCATGACACAGCTTTGGAATACATTTAGAAATTGGGAGGTTTTGAGACCCTAAAAAACTATGAAAGGCTATGAAACGGGCTAAAGATTTCCAGTAGTTAAGAAGTTGTTAAATGTAACTTTGACTTCAGCTTTTATAGCATCTCCCATGATCGTATCTTCGCGTTGAATGCATCCTTCACCATTCTCAACAGCTGTTTAAAATTTAGTGTGGTCATCGCTTATATTCTAACTGATCCGCTACAACTATCTCTTTTAGTAGAAGCTATGTTCCTCTAACAGAATCTCCTCTTTTAAGACATTATTTTACCTCTTTTAACTCTTTGGTTTCTCTGTTTAAAACTCTAGGTAAATAATTGTTTAACTTCTGTTTTTACCAACTCTTTTTTTCTCTGTTTAGAACTCTAGGTAAATAATTGTTTAACTTCTGTTTTTTTAATAATCAATTTACACTTCAAAAAGCAAACAACCAACTTTTACTCAGCGTAATAAAAAAAAAACTTCTATATCTATAGGGCTATCAGCCGTGAGGCTTTTCCGCCGGTCAAGGGAGAATCTCAGAGGAGTTTAATCACCCGGTATTTATCTTAACTTCATGGAAAACCTCTTAAAATCTGTGAAAGGTGAAAATTCGCCGGGGATCGAACTCAGGCTCCCTAATGCTCAGTACGAGACGGACGAAGCCTCTAACCACTCGGTCACTGAGCTGGGTTCAGGATAATATAATCACTATACTTGCTACTAGCTTATGTGTAAGGCTTAAATCAAAATTGTTACCGTAGCGTAGCGTGGTCTACTTGCTACTCTAGTCGCCTGATTATTTTATTACTTTACCCGGCGTAAGGTATGTTTTTTTGTATCGACTGATTAAAGTCGAAATACACCTACTGAAAATAGTCCAAAAATATCACTTTTGCCAGAACATTTTCCCAGATTAGTATACGTTGATTTGAAAAACAACCCCATAATTCATGTGAGAAAATATTAAATCTCAATAAATATTTTATTATGACATTGAAACACCTACAATCCATTTAATCCATTCACCAGCAATTCTCAACCCTGCGAAAAATAAATTACCGTCACGTGCGCAGCTTTACTAACATCCCATTAAGCTCGATTTTTCATCATAACAGCGCTGAAGAGAATGTATGAAAAAAAAGCGGAACCTCTCGTGCTAGATTATGCCATTAAGGCAATAAAAGGCCCAACGACGATTCACATGGTGTAAATCCATTCGGTTACAGATTATAATGTATACGTATGCGGCTCATCAATTTCACCCGAGGGGAGAGAGGGCAACGCGCGCGCGAACGGGGCGGCTGCGGCGCGACGTACAAATAGGAAATTTATTATAATGACGCTACCCGACAAAATCATCGTTGTCGCCCGCTTTTGTGATTAGTGACGCCGCTTTTTACGCCATTGTCACGTCTTCATGCTCACCGGGCGGATGGATATTGATGCCTTGTTTTGAGGAAACTGGGCAGACCATGAAATTAATCATCAATCTAATATTTGGGCTGCTTCAGTGTAAAACATCATTAAAATTGGAGTGAGAGTAATATACATTCATTGCAAACCTGATCACACCAAAATTAAACCATCAAAATAAAAAAATAAAATGTAAAATATATTTAATGGCCCAGCTCAGTGGCCGAATGGTTAGAGGCGTCGTCCGTCTCATACTGAGCATTTGGGAGCCTGAGTTCGATTCTCAGCGGGGAGCGAATTTTCGCGAATCACCTTTCACATGTTTTCAGAGGTTTTCTGTGAAGTTAAGGTAAATACCGGGTGATTAAACTCCTCATGTGAGCTTCTCCATTGACCGGCGGAAAAGCCTCACGGCTGATAGCCCTATAAAGATAGAAGTTTTTTTTTAATATTTAATGGTCTAGCTTATTAGTTCGTAGTATTGGAGGCAAATTTTCGTGAATCACCTCTTATAAGTTGGTTGGTACACCACTCAGGTCTGTTCACAAAGTTTTGTTAAGGAGATGACACTGTTTTTGGAATTATTTAAACAATATAAAACCTGTGTATAACATAACGTAACATCTTCAAAGTTCTTATTCGGTATATACTTTTATATTTATTTGTATTTGTATATTTTTATATTTATAAATTCATTTATTATTATTAGTTCCTTCTGTGTATATTTTCCTGTAAATGGGCAACTATTGGGAAATACAATGTTATTATTATTATTATTATTATTATTATTATAATGGGAAACACAGTTTTTAAGATGTTTAAACAATGCGAAACCTCTGGTATCTATATAGGAAAACTATGGATATCTTCTCCGCAGAATGTTTGTGCCCTGACCAGTGCCGAAACTATAGAATTTGAGGTCTTGCTCAAATCAAAAAAATCATTATTTACGAATAGTGTATAGTATACACTTTTCAGTAAGCTGAGTGTATATTGGGATATAATGATATATTTAGAGTAAACGAATAAACATCGAACCTCCGGATATCTATATAATATTATGGGCACTTGGGCAAGTTAATACACCCTATATCCGACCCTACAGTGATTTCATTTATAAAAGAAATCAGTTTATAAATAACTGATACAATTTCCATACAACACAAATAACTTTCATTCAAATCCATCTTTCTCTGATGTTACAAAATGCACATTGCTCGATAAGTCTATAACAACAAGAGTAAAATTGCCCGTTCGCCGATTTATAGGTAGGAAATCGGATTTTTCAAGCCCACTTCCACTTTTATAATGGCCCCGGCCGCCGTACAAATAGAGGCCCCATGCACAATGCGCACGGCATTCGAACGCGGGGGCGCCCTTTTTTCTCTCCACCCCGGGATAAGACTCACATACACACAAATGAAAATCCCCGCCATCGATATTGTTGTGATACATAATAAACTTTATTATGGAACATTTTGTAATCGATTATGGGTACACCAACAATATCGCCGATTTGTGAAACGAACGCTGTGTTATTCAGACGCAGTTTACTGGGGGATTACACCACGATTTTGAAACCACAATAAAAACTCAATGTTTGTTTTTTTATTAATGCAATTGTATGGTTTTCTAGAACATCTCAGCTTACATTTTTGTATGATATTGTGCAACTTTAAACTATAGTTTGGCGGCTGATGTTTACAAAACAAGATATATTCGAGTTTTGAGAGATACAAAAATACGCAACTGTAATCACGACAGTACAGTTACATAATTGGAAAGATAAGGAATAATCATTTTTAGTAGTTACCCTTCTACAGGGTGTGTTATTATGATAGTTTTAGCGGGCTAGAGGGCTTGAAAGATCATTCGCGAAAATTCGCTCCCCGCTGGGGATGGAACTCAGGCTCCCCAATGCTCAGTACGGCTAGAGGGCTTGAAATTTCCTATAGTTATGGATATATGTCAAACATACGTTTGCAATCTAAAACTTGCGATTTCTACACTTTACCTATTCAAAATTGGTGCTGTTAACAAGAACACATATTTACGAACAAGCGTTTTACAATTTTGTGCAAATTGTTATAAAAAAATTATTTAAAATTAAACGAAAATCCGTTTAGTCACAGTTGAGATATTGTGAAATTTGATTCTAAAATTTCTAACAGTTTTTCAGGGGGAAAATACACAAGAAATCGATTTCAGTTGTTATTTTTTACGACAATTTTGTTACCACGTTTGAGAAGAATCAACAATATTCGTTTATTGATAAAAGAAACTTTAAAAAATCAGATTTCGATTGTATTTTAGGGAAACAAATGTATGGACACACGTTAGGAAAAAATAAAGATATGGGACAGCCATAGAAAACGGGAACATCGGAAGGCAAAAGAGAGAAAGCCCCCAAAAATAAATTACAAAAACAAGTACACCATGAGCATACAAAAACACGTAAAACATGTAATGATAGAAGCAAAGAAAAATGGAAAGAAACAATGCAAGAAAGAAGTATTATAAAATAAGAAAACAACATAAGGCTAGCAACCTTAGAAAAACGTGCCTACAAACAACCTGTGCCCCACGCTCGAGGGGAAACTAAAGGATATAATAATAATAATCCATTATCACTTTATGAAGTGAATTATGAATTATTTAAAATGAAATATATATACAATATTTTACATTTAGGAATTAATAATCAAAGTTTTAATTTATCATTATAGACACAATTTCATGCAATTCCTACAGTTTATCAAGAATATTGTATCTTTCTATATATTTTTCAGTAGTCTCCACCTCAACTATATATCCTAATAAAATTAACCTTATCCAGTAGCAACACACACGAATAATAATTTGTACCACAAATTCAAATACTCACCCTCACCCCCATTCAAACGACCATATTAATAACCACGTCATCTCATTTGCCAACAAATTATTCACAATATGTTTTCTCCTGCTTCTCGCACCCGTAAAACATTGTAAAGGGGTACTTGTAATTCATAACAGCTCAGCGAGTCCTGTATAATATCATAATTGCGAAATCTGCAGGCCGTGATTAATTGATAATTATCCCCTGAGTGACCCGGTGCGAGGGGGTGTTGTTTATAACGCCCGCCGCTTAGCCGGACGTCCCGCAGCGCCAAACTCGCTAATGCCCTAACACGTACGAGGATTTGCAATGTAAGCCAGAGATTATAATCTTGTCGCGGCTAGTAATGAACACGTTTCTACATCTGTCGCATCATGTTGACCCTCGGCTCTCCCATGGGAAAACGGGAATTAGGTTTGCGCAAAAACATGTTTGTACATCGCGAGCTAAACCGCGGAAAATCCTATTAGGCCCCAATAAATCGATACGCAGGCAATTATTTAGTTGCGACCCTCGAGGTTTTTATACGGGAAACCATAATGGATAGGAGATCTGATAAGCAATTTAAAGATCAAGGGCTGATTGCGGCAGTTCCTGAGATTTATTTCTATTATTTTTTGCTTTGTGAAGATGAACTGAACCGTTTTTAATCCCGTGTTGGATTACAAGGTTTCGATTGCGCGTTGTGATTAGCCCTTAACGGTTGCAGGCTTTCTTTATATACGGTCTTGTTATTATTTTAATAATAAATGATACTCGGATGTGTAGCACTTATGCGGCGGGAAATACATTATGCTGGGGAAAATGTGTATATGGAAAGCTACTCGGCCATCATCTCGGGTAGCCCATGCTAATGTAGGGAATCTCTTTTCACGGCAACTGAACTGTGTCGACCATTCGCACTCACAATGTCCCCGCACAAAGCCCGTCTCAAGGAAGCCTATATATTTTATCCCATTGTGCACCCGGGGGGCTATGCTCTTGCTAGGAATGTTGGCTAACAGTGGCTATTTCTACCCCCGTTTTATATATTGGATTAAGAACGCCACCTGGTCACAACGGATTCTTAATCATCCGCACTGGAGCGATCACAATGGACCACTCAAAAATACACTGCCGGACAAGATTTTATGCACATGCTCTTTTTTCATGCATCCTGTTTAATGTTAGCTTATAGAGCATATTATTTAAAAAACTAAAAATCAATTAATTCGCTCAAAATCTATATAAATGTATTTTAAAAATAAGTTGCATGCCATTGTAATTTTCGTTATTTTTGTTTTACTATATCTATGTATTTATTTAAACGAATAAACTATACGTGGCATAGTTGTAACGCTCATTACGAAATCTGAATTGCCGATAATCAGTATGTGTGGTACCCGGAAATCACAATGGATATACACCTTTTCTAATTGAAATTATTCCTGATACAGTCATTAAAGTTGATTGATTATACACTTCGCAAAATATGGCACGATGACTCTGCTTGGTCTTGTAAAGTTAACAAGACCAAGCAGAGTCGATGCTGATATGTGGGGATAATTATAACACCTGCAGAAGGGTCGCTGGAATATTCAACGAAATGCATATAAAAAAAACAGTTTTTCAAAGTTTTTCACAGTTTTTCAGTCTTTTAGCATTTGTTTCTTAAAATAACATGAGCTTTCACCTGTCAGAGTTTGAAGTCATGGAGCTACTAGATCACCCTGTATATATAAAAAAATTTAAAACAGTTACTCGCAAATCCACAATCCACAGTTAGAGAAGCTGTAATACAGTACACCATGTATTAAATAAAAGAAATATATTCTTTACACAATTTCCACTTGTAAGCAAATAAGCCTTTGCATACATAATCAATTTGTTTTTGGTGATTTACCAGAATTATCTATTTTAAAAAGGCCTCTGACACTATTATATGCCAGCTGTAATCCCAATTGCCATCCTTTTCTTGCGCTGACAAACTCAAATAAATAAGTAATGGTAATACGCTTGGCAACAATCGCTCCAGCCTTTATTTTCATTCGACGGCATGAAAATTTAATAAAGCCCACCCCCGCGCGTTCGGCGGCGCACAAAAGGTGGAGAAGAGCAGTTCGGAAAATCCGGCATTGTGCCCGGTGGGGAGAGAAGACTTTATGACAAAAATATAGCCGCGCCGTCGAGTTCAAAGTCCGCGACGCATGCAGATCCGTCAAATCCTCAGATTTAGCGTGCAGTGGCCGGTTTCCTAGCAACACCGAGCTATTGTTCTCATACAGGTGTCCAATCAATAGCACCTGGTGGGCCGGGGCAGTAAATACCATTTGGGGAATACCGCGCCGGGTCCCGGAGCCCGCCAGACAGCCTGTCGCCTCTCCTCGAGGCCCGAAAATACTAATAAACCCTCACACCCCGCCGCGCGAGTAATCTCCATAGCAGCAATAGAAGACAATCACATGCAAATTTAAACTGCACAATAAAAAATATACAGCGTGAAGCACTAAACCGGAGGAAGGGTGTGCCGATATTAGCATAGGACGACTTTGGATTCAATAATTACCCTATAATGTGCATTATAATGATAATAACGCAGTGGTTGACTATAACGGGCACGCTTCGTCGTATGCAAATCGCAATTTTGTGCATCACAATGACATCCTCCACGCAAAATAACAAATCCCCGTTTAATCCCCGGCCAATACAAGCAATCTTTAACCAATTACATTAGAATATTCAATGTGCTAACCTTTCGCAAACACACATAAAGAACCCTTTTTATTATCAACAAAGCATAAGTGGTGTTGCTACAATAGACTACTATTATTACTATGTAAATATATTTGATAATAATAAGAGTCGAAGAATCTGATTATATTGCACTGTACTCTTAATAGTCATGAAACGTATGTAATGTAATGTTACAAAAGTATCATTGAATGAGTAAAGTTGCAGAGACAGATAATTTGGATTAAAGGAAGAAATGGAAATAAATACGATATTAAAAAAGGCATATTTTTTGAAAATGTTTTAATTTTCCTAAATGTTTCCAAAATTATTCATGATGGACTTTTGCAATTATATGGCAAGAAGCTATATTAGTTAGTTCCAAAACTAGTTAAAAATTTCGACGATCCTTTAAACGTTAGACGAATTTGTCTATTAAATAATTTAACTTAACTTTTAGAAAGACTAATACATCAGTACAAAGTGTGGGCAGAGATAATATTAGCAGAAGTGGAGAATTGGCAAAGATCAAAAGAAATTAACTGGAAAATTGTTTGTGATGATTTAGAAACAAATTTATGGGGAAAAGCATACACAATTATATGCAATAAATTTCAAAACAAACAAATATTTATTGAATCTGTTTAACAATAAAAAATTGCAAGAGATTTATTTCTTGATCACCATACGACTATTTGGAATTCAGAATTTTTTTGAAAAAATCAATATTTTAAAAATGTTGGCATAGTTGAATTAAAAAATTCTAGTAGAGGGTTTAAAAAATACTATGAGGGGGTTGAAAGTGAGAAAGCTCTAGGAAATGATAAAATTACAAATGAAATAATAAATTTAGTAGATGAAATTATTTTATTTATTTTCCTAAATGATTCATGATGGAGTTTTTTCAATTATATGGAAAGTAGCTATATTAGTTAGTTCCAAAACTTGTTAAAAATTTAGGCGATCCTTTAAACTTTAGACCAATTTGTCTATTAAATAATTTAACTTAACTTTTAGAAAGACTAATACATCAGTACAAAGTCTGGGCAGAGATAATATTAGTAGAAGTGGAGAATTGGCAAAGATTCCATTTTAAAATCAAGTAGAAAGTAACTGGAAATTTTTTTGTGATGATTTAGAAAAAAAATTATGGGGAAAAGCCTACAAAAATTATTTGCAATAAATTTCAAAACACACAAATATTTATTGAATCTGATTAACAATATTAAATTGCAAGATTTATTTCTTGATCACCATACAACTACATATTTGAAATTCAGAAAATTTTGGAAAAAATCAAAATTTTAAAAATGTTGACATAGTTGAATTAAAAAGATCTAGTAGAGGGTTTAAAAAATAATAGTAGAGGGTTGAAAAAATGGAAAGCTCTAGGAAATGACAAAATTCCAAATGAAATAATAAATTTAATAGATGAAATAATTTTATTTATTTTCCTAAATGTTTCCAAAATTATTCATGATTAGTGAAGTTTTTTTTAAACCAAATTGATTTTTTGACATACGCCTTTTAGATTTGAGAAGCTATATTAGTTAGTTCAAAACCTGTTAAAAATTTAGGCGATCCTTTAAACTTTAGACCAATTTGTCTATTAAATAATTTAATAACATTTTTAGAAAGACTAATAGAAAAAGGACTGTTCATGTCTCAGTCTTTTTTCTATTAGTCTTTCTAAAAGTTATGTTAACTTCGTGACTTGGGATAGATACTTTATGAAACGATCTTTTTGAGACAATTTAAGTTACGATTTTGGGTATTATAATATAATATAATATAATATAATAAAAATTGTACATTTTGGCCCGCATTTGTATGCTCAAATCTATTAGATTGACAAGAAATTATTAAAAATGCACTCGTCTAGTGTTAAATTCTATACAGTTTTGTGAGGGGTTTTACAGCCTGAACCTATAAAATATATTGTGCTTTCCAAGTTACCATCGGATATTCTATTTAAATACATCTATAAATTGATACATACAATCGTTAGACATCTATATTTTATTCTTCAATTTTTACTGAACAGGAAAACGCCCATACATCTTTTTTCAAACCCAAAAGCATCACACTATTTTTTCACCTTTATATAACAACTTGATTTATTAATAATTGCTTGCTGATATATTTACGATGTGATTTTCTGGGGCCTTAATACCGTTACGGTTATTTAGAGCGCGCGCCACAATAGCACCGGGTTCGCAATAAATATGAAATAAAAGGATGCCCGGAAGAGGGAAGAAATAAAAGCACCAACGAATATTTCCGAGAGACATCTCAATTCATCCATTAACGCCGCATTTAAAAATCTTTCAGGTCACACAATGGGAAATAAATCGTATATTAAAAATGTACGCCCAAACACCTTTTCCAGAAAGGATTTTTAATCAGTAAAAAAATGCCCGCGTCATGAATGGTGCACACGCACAAAAAAACGCATTGTTGTGTTTCGAAATACGTCGATATAGACGTAACGGCGAAGGGTTCGTTCAATAGAAAGAAATGGTTCAATTTTATATTCATTTAGGGCAACCCTATGAATTTATGATTTACAAGCGAGTCTGTCCCATAAACGAGCTTGTTCGATATGCACAATATGTAACAAATCGGGAATTAACATAACAGTGATCGGAACATATTTACGATCTCGCGCGCGCCCCGAAAAGGGGATAAAAAACGATCAGGGGCGTGCTCCAAAAACACATCCATTCCGCATTTAATGCGAATTAGACGTCGCCTTTGACATGCCCCCGCTCATTACGCATTCATATATTCGCGATAAAGTATCGATTACAATTTAACAGAATCGCATGCGATCGATTGCACCCGATTGAATAGAGGGAAATGGTAGAAATCGATGATAATCGTAACAGTTCAATTGTGCGAGGAATAATCCTGTTCTATTTGCGTGAAAAGATTTCATAAAGTATGTAAATTTCTTGGTGGACGTCGCGCGGTTTGAATGCACTCTATGGGCGCGAGAACCCTTCAATTGTTGTTATTGTGCGGCTGCTTTTAATATATGAAAAACGGTATAAAACTATCGAATCACTGGTTTTGCATTTCAAAGCGGAGAAATCAGTTGCGATTGTTACGGTTATTCTTCCGTTGGATTATGAGTTCAATCGAGCATCAAGAATGCCTTTATAAGAAGTTTTATATACCCTATTCATATTAAAAATGAAAAAGATATAATTATACAATGAAATTTAAAGAAAAAACAAAAGAAAATCTAATGGTATATCGTTTAAACGTTTTAAAAATCTGAATAGACCATTACAGCTGGAAAATTTAGAAGCTTGAGGTTTCATTCAATTAATTAGACTTGGAAAAAGCATTCGACACGATACCAAGAAATAAATTATGGAAAATCCTGGAAGAGAGAGGTGTAGAAAGAAAGACAGTCGAATTAATACAAAACATATATAACACGAACACCCATGTAATAATACACAAGGGACAAACATCAAGAATAAGACAACCTCTGGACTAAGACAAGGAGGCGGGCTCAGTCATACGTTATTTAACATGTATATGGATGAATTAATGAAGAGTATGAAACCAGAAATCAAAAGAACCAATATAGGTTACAAAAACATGCAAGTGGTAAATATATCGGAAGGAGCATTCGCTGATGATGTCGAAAATAAAGCTAATCTGCAGCACAACTCGAGTGTATGTAACAGACATCTAGAAAAGTATAATATGAAAATAAATTATAACAAAACAAAACTGATGATAATAAGAAACCTGAAAGAACAAATAAATATAAAGATAAAACAACACAAAATAGAGTAAGTAGAACAATTCAATTCAATTCAGCACTGACAGAAGACGGGAAAATGGAAGATGAACTTAGTAATAGAATAAACAACACAGTTAAAATATACCACGCATTGAGCAATATACTGATTAACAAAAGAGAGATCAGCAGAAGGACGAAGATAAATATATACAAAAGCATATATAGACCTATACTGACACATGGGAGCGAGGCGTGGAAACGAACGAAGAGGAATAAAAGTAGAATACAGGCAATGGAAATGAAATATTTCTGTGGAGTAAAACAAATTACGAGAAGAGACAGAATAAGAAATGATGACATCAGAGAAGAACTGGGAATTGAAGCTATAGAAAAGTATATAGAAAAGAATCAACTAAACTGGTGGGGACATTTAATTAGAATCGACAAAAAGAATCAAACAAAACAGGTATGGGAAGCAAGAACTGGAAATAAAAGACAGGTAGACCAATAATGTAAAGTATAATGTTATATATGTGTATATTAGGAGGTCATTTACGTAATCGATATTGTGTATGATCTACATATTTCTAGATCATACAAAATATCGATTACGTAAATGACCTCCTAATAAACCTCATCAGTACACATGCAGCAGACATGTTCAGATCCAGAGAAGTATAGGAAAAGTTCTATACGAAATGAATATAAATATAATTTCGATATCTAACTGCGCGTATTGGTGATATAACGGGCGTGATACATAAGTTCAAATAACCCACTCTCAATCAAAAAGAATACATTAAAATGAGAATATTTTTAATATCATTTGTGGGCAAAATAAATACATTTCATCGACTTGTTATAAAACAGCCGTCTAAATCGGATGCGGGAAACTAGAAGTTTGTATCTTAATTCGTTTCTGAGATACATCACAAAATACATGTTTGTGAAACGGTTAGTTAGAGACAATTTGGAAGTGAGGCACGTAAAAATCACGATTTGGAGTTTTTCTTCTTATACTCAATTATATTAGATAGCATCCCAATATATGCAGAATCATAAGAAAAAATGCCGCAATAAATTATTTGTTATAAACGCGCCTGGACAGTGTCTAATTCTAGGTATTTATGCAGCATGAAATGTAACCTATAAAACATTAATGTCCTCCCATAGTAAACAAGCAAATTCGGTTCGGTTTCCTAAAATATATACCTAATACATGCAGTTAATCCGGTTACCTACGCTTTTAATTCTCATTGCAATTTGAATCAAACTCACTGGATATTAAAATAATGCCCACTATTTGATTAAAGTCGCTGTAAATATTATTCATACTGAGCACGATAAAATAAAACGATTCAAGTGAATTAATCGATGTACAATAAAAAAACATACAAAATCTTACCTAGCAACATCTTGACACATTATCATCTTAGTCAGACACGATTAACCACGCTTAAATCAAACGTACACAACAAAAACTGAAACACACGAAAAGAGCTGAGAAAACTGCACGAACATAACCACAATTGAACACACACACGATGAACAGGTAAATATTTCTAACTATAAATAATACTGTTCATATCGCGTCGTCTCCTCTATCTGGCGGCATCAAGGGTATGAAGATAAATGTACAGGATTTATTTTCAAATGCTACGCAAAAACTAGCAAGAGCGGCTTATAAAAACAAGGTCACTGTGAATTTTATGTCGATCAAATATATTGTTGTGCTATGAGTTTTGAGACGATTTGTTTAAAAATGGATATTTGTTACATTAACATTGGCAAGTAATTAAAATTCAACAAATTGTTTTATCAAAAGAGAAACGGGCACACTCAGGTGTTTGTATTCTGCTTTAATGCTATATTGTACTGATGAGGTTTATTAGGTCATTTACGTAATCGATATTGTGTATGATCTACATATTTCTAGATCATACACAATATCTATTACGTAAATGACCGCAGTTAGATCTCCAAATTATATTTATATTCATTCAATGTAAAATTAAAATTAATTGTATATCTACATATTCATTACAACTATGATTATGTTGTATAAATATGGACAAAACAAAATAAAATTTATAAGTATTATAAGAAGCAACATTTTATTAGATATTTTTCAACGAAAAATCATAAAGTCTTTACCATCTGAAAAGCAAACCCTGCGTCGCAATGAATTGATCTAATCTTTCGAAACCGCCCAGGCGAATGACCCCAGTCTGACTCTCCGAGATTTTTAAAAAATCTCTGAGGGCCAGACTGAGGTTTTAACTTCAAAATTCTCAACAAGTATTGTATCTACCGAATTCTGGACCGCATTCCCACATATAAACACCCAAACAAAACACTATATCAGCTTATTACAGAAATACATGACAGAAACAACGTACAAGACAGCAACAGTCACAAAATTGAACAAACCAAACAGATTTCCCGGGCAGAAAGACATTGGGTCTATAGCCCTTTTCACTAACAAACATTAGTAGTAAGAAATCAAATATATTGTTATCGTTCACCTGTATATCAGGCACCTTACACGGTCAATAATACTGTCAATCCGAGTATTGTCAGTATTTGCTTGAATCCTCCTTCAATATTTATCAAGTAATCAATTATCTGGATAAACATCAATATTCTATTCATTTCATCATTACTATACCTTACACGATCAGTAATACTGTCAATATTTTAGAATAATGAAAATTTTAAACATATTATCTTACAGTAATACTGTCATTATTCAGACAGTATTATTGACCGTCTAAGGTGCTTTTATAATGTAAACTGTTGACAATAAAGATTCGTATATATAAGTAAACAAGAAAATCAAACAAAATGAAATGCAAAAAATTAATTGTTTTTTTCTCTTGATTGGCTTGATAATGAGCCAATGCACATATGAGGTTCGTATGAATACAGCTTTTGAACATAACTAGTGAGTCAAATTTACTCACACAACCTGTCCATGGTTAATAACCTAGTACATTTTCTTTAATTATAGTGTATCATTATTTTACTACCCAGCCTCATTTATTTTAAATAACATTGTATATTAGAAACGTTGCAATTAGTGTAAAAATGCCGTATTTACAGAAACACTCCCGCAACAACTCCCCCCAGTATTGACACATTAAATCGTTTGCATTTCCCCCGGGGTGCTCGTAAGATTTAAAACTCCTAAATATTCCACCTCCAACCGCCTGTCAACATCAATAACGTCGATGGCCGCGGTCGCCCCCGTTCTTAAAACCGCCCCGCAATTGCGATGACGGGGCCCTCAATGAGCATGTAAATAGACATTAATTAAAAATAAATCCAATCAAAAACCACGTTAAGCGATTTACATCCCCCGCCTGTGTAAGTGGTCTCGAGATCAGACTAGGGTGACGTTCGGCAAATCTCCCTCTTCCGTCGTGCATCATTTATCATATTTCTTTTTTAATATATTACGCTAAATGAATAAACGCGGATCGATTTATCTTGACAAATTGGGGTGTAATGTATACACGGACAACTGCACGAGCGGGAGGGATGGCTATGTGTTTGGTTCCGATTTAATCAACGCGGGGGATTTAATTACTGGCCAAAACCAACAAGCAGTGTAAGTGGAAACGGACGCAAACAATATAATTGTTCTTGTGGCATGAATGAAGCGAATAAGAATAAGTCTGTATGTGTTTGCATGTGTGTGTGTGATCGGACGTGTCATTGCAACGTGGGCGAGACTCGGCAGGGTTTCGCGTGCTAATGACCGTCATCAGGGTGCGCGCGTCATCCGCAGCACCCTCACTCCTTCGCCGCCGTGCATGCGGGATAATGGGGATTTTTACCGTACAAGTGGATTTGTATTTGAATGAGGAGGGTAAACAAGACCGGGGGAATCATCAAGAGATTTGTTTGCTTGTTGTCTTCTTGCTGATGATGTGTTAGTAAAGAGATTACGTGTGAGGCTTGCCATTGTTATCGCCTTCCTGGTGTTTGTGATTTTGATTATCTTAAGTGCCATTCGGGGGGTTTGTTTAATTAAAAATCTAATCACTCCGATTTGATTATTTCCAATTGAGATTGGGGGTTTGAGTTTACGAACTTTAATTTCTTTTGATAAATGAGCGAATGCGGAGGATGTTCGCCCGGTGGTAAAAAGTGATATCAATCTACGTCTATAGCCGGCAACAATGGACTGGACGTCCAACAAATATATTGATAGGATGAGAAGGCGCATCATTCCCGGCAGGTGCATCAACGAAGAGTGCATTAGTAGTTGAATGGCAGCCAATGAAGCTATTATTGACCACTGGAAGAGAGTTTCTTTTTTTAAATATTTTTCGTCTAATCATTGTTTGCGACAGCTCGTGTTTGATTGAAATATATCAGCGTGGAAAAAGTAACGTACTTTCTACTCAGTGTCCAGCGCCCCTTATTGTAAAAGTCAATATTTATGAATATTTAATGCGCTCGAATTATACATGTATGGACCAATTTTGTGTAAAAATTTCTACCTGAAATCACATGCAAATATAATCGTTATATTCCTGCTTTTGTCGACAGACATGCCCGAAAATTACCCTTATGGTATAACGTTGTAAGGCATACTGTACGCGAAGGTGGTCTTATTGTTATAGTAATACCCTATTCTCTAATGCCACACACAAATGTATTGTCACTGCGAAAAGACCATATGACAATGTATTATATCGGCCATTCACGGACGTATTGAATCCGCTGCACAGTTTTATTCTATTCAACGTTTTGCAACAAAAGGGCCCCGCTAAAATATACACGCGTTGCGAATGCCGAAAGGTTTTCTACCATTGTCCGGCCGTGTTGGGCCCATTCACTCACATATTCTTCGTGCTTTTTTTGTGCCTGAAGAGGAAGTGCGAGCTACACGGGGATGTTTGCACCGAATTTCACTATGGGTAGTGCGTGGGCGGGCAGGTACATTCATCTCACCCCCAATTTACAATGTAGCGATGTTATCGATAATTTTATGCTGGGCGTAAGGGCACAATGCGTGTGTTTCTTTTTGCATACAATTACTGTGTGGCGGGGGCGCATTCAGTTACCGATTTTCTGGTATTTTACCCGCTCAGCTGGGGGTAATAATAGGAACTGTTACGAAATAATCAATGCATGTCAGAAGGCTGGAGAAGGATTTACAAGAAACGGACATAATTTGGATGGTTATATGAAATGTACTTGCCAAAACATAACAACATTGCTGAATATGATTTTAAAAGAAATTCGTGTTTTGATGGCTGAAAGGTGGAAGGCTAAATAAAGATTGTTTTTTCTCCCCTGAAACAGAATATGACCAATAACGTTATATATGGGTATAGAGTTAAATTTATAAAATCCCCAAAGCTCTAAAATATTGATGAATACCAATATGCCGAATCTTGATATTATTTAATAGAATATTCTGGTCAGAAACTTGCCGTAGTTATCGCCCTCTTCTTCTGATTGAGCCTGATTTCATCCTTCAACTCAAATCTCAGATTAATATCCAAGTATCGCGAAGAATTTGCAATAAAAACAATGTAGAATTTAAATAATGTTGACATATCACTGTCACCAGTACACTGATATGGCATTACCACCAGTTTTACTCGATGAACGTAAAATATAACTGTTAATATATTACGTTCATCAAGTAAAACTGGTGGTAATGCCATATCAGTGTGCTGATGACAGTGATATGTCAACATTATTTAAAGTCTACATTATTTTTATTGCAAATTCTTAACGATTTGAGGATATTAATCTGAGATTTGAGTTGAAGGATGAGATCAGGCTCAACCAGAAGAAGAGGGTCGATAACTACGGCAAGTTTCTAAGCAGAATATTCTATTAAAGTATATCAAGATTTGGCATATTGGTATTCATGAATATTTTGTAGCTTTGGGGATTTTATAAATATTAACTTACCCATAATATATAGTCATATTTATTTCTTCATACACATTTATTTCCTCAGATGCACTACATGTTCAAAGAGGTATAAACATGTAGTGCATCTGAGGAAATAAATGTGTGTGAAGAAATAAATATGACTATATATTATGGGTCCGGTAAAAACTAGAAATTAAAAGCAACAATGGAAATAATGTTAATGCCAAAATATTGTAAAGAATGAGACAATCAAGAAATAAGTTGAAATCTATTTATTCAACCGATAATTTTAGATCATCCGAAAAATTAATTAAAATTTAGAGTATTGATTGTTTCCAGCATTGTATTTATTGCTGTATATTTATAGCATTTCAAAATGATTCGCATTGCCTTGTTTTGTTTTTCTTGCATTTCTTTAAATAATTGGTGTTTCATCATGAACATTGTCGTTGGGCAATAGTCAACATTATAAGCTAAGGTATATGAAGCATGCATCTTACAGTGCTTACAGACGGCCTTGAAACCATGACAATATTTCAGAAGACTGCAAACCTAACTACCCAACTAGCAATGGAGATAGTGATGCTGCGAATCAGCATAAGGGGCAGGATTCCAAATAAAGAGACCCGGGGTCACGGATAACAAAATAGTAGAAAGAATAGCACAACTAGAATGAAGGTGGGCCGGCCACATAGAGAGAAGTTTGTTTTTTCCTGAAGGGTTTCGCTGTAGCATCCCACTGCACTGCAGCCACGGTTGGACTATTGTGCTCCCCCATAACTATTCCTCATTCATGAGCTCTGTGTCTTCAATGGAGTCCACAAGTCTCGTGAATGGGCGAGCTAGGAGCTCTTTAAGGTTCATTCGCGTTGAACCAAAGATCTTTTTCCTGCCTGAATTGAATGCATCGCAGCTAGTTATTACATGCAGTGGGGTTTTTTTTTCTTCCCCACAGCCCCTGCATGTTGGTGATTTGTCTAGCCCAATAGTGTGCAGGTGTTTATTTAATGTGCAGCGTCCTGTTAGGAGTCATTCGACATTTCTAGAGAGAAGTTACGAAGACACGAAAGAAGGCGGAGAGATGACATTCAAGAAATCGTCGTGAAAAACTGGAGCCCAATATAAGATGTGGAAATCTAATTAACAAGCCTACATCCAGGAGTGGACGACATAAGCTGAAAGAAGAAGAATAACGAAGAATTTAATGTTACCATAAACCCAACTTTAGTTGGAATTATTTTTAACTAGAAAATGATACACATGGATATCATTTTCTGGTTTCGTAAATTTTAATGGATGGAAAAAATAATTCCAACTATGTAACAATGGTGTCAGTGCTAATTATTGCTTGGTTACCAATAATTATTATTACCCACACAGCATTACAAATAAAAGCTAATATTTTCCCAAACAATTTTGTTCTTTTCCGCGCCTGAATGCCCAATTAAAGGCGACACAAATACGTCGATAATTGCCACAGTCTACGTGCGAATTGAACGCTTCAATGCCGGCTTTATTTGCGCATTTAAATGCCACTCCGTGGAATATTTGTATAGCAGCATAACAATATTAATAGAATATTAATAAAAACATATGTAATAATAAAAATATAAAGTACTGTGTAGTATATTGTCAAAACATTTAACTACAATGATCTGAATGGACATAACGTGATAAATTATAATTATTTCGGACTAAAAATAAGTGGAGCATTAATATTAAGTTTTTATTATGTAAATTAAATAAACACTTAAAAGTTTATTGAATGTGTAAAGTATTTTACTTGGTAACAGTGCATTGCTCATAAAAATAACGAACTTAGGAATCTATACCAAGGCATAAAGCTCCATTTAGATAAGACAATTTCTTAAACAAAAAGTTAGTGACTTACACCACTTTCATTCTCATGAAAGTGGTGTAAATCAGATTTGAATTATTTTGAAAAGAAGAAGATTTTGCGTTTGGTATTTATGTAAAACGACGTACGTAGTTGCATTTTTATTTATGAATAAATTGACTTAAAGTCTGTAACTGCTCAATTCGATTTACACAAATACAAAACGCAACATCTTCTCCTTTTCAAAATAATTCGAATATGACTTACACCACGTTCATTCACACGGGCTCATATGAGACTATCCAAATCAGTGGTCGGAGAACCGCGGTAAACAACCCCAAATGGAGTAAAAATTAAACTATTGGGGGTACTAAGGAAATTTTCTATTTTTATAAACGTGGCTGAATTTTTACAAACCATTATTTTAAACTTTTTTTCTCCTTCGAAATATAGGAATGTTTACGAATTACCTTTCATGGGTTTTCTGAGGTTTTTTTGTGAACTAAGGTAAATACTGAACGATTGTACTCCTCTGAGCTTCTCCCTTTACATGCAGAAAAGCCCTCGAGATAGTTGTAAAGATAGAAGTTTACAATTATTTCTTTATAGAAATAAATATAATACAGTTTTTATTTTTTTATGTTTCTATCTTGTATTAATTAAGTTTAAATTACTTACATATGTTATACTCTACGTATTTTTGCTCATCAGCTTACGTTAGGTGTATTTTAAGTGTGGCCCAAAAACAATTGGTCTTATACCAAATTGATCCAGGGAAGCTTTTAGAGCATTATGAATAGATATTTCTTTATAAAAATTGAGCACATCGAATGACATTTATTATAAAGTATAACTAACTGTAAAACGTAGCTAATCTAAATTGTCTCATCTCTCTTGTGTCCAAATAGCGTAGTAATAACCACATAAAACCTTGCCCGTTGCTACAAGAAATAAAAACGAATCTGTCCACTTTACAACCATATAAATATCAGGTCCCTCTCTGTTCACCCTTATAAAAAAATATAACGTCGCCGCCATTAAAAGTAATAATAATGTAACAAATTGGGCGACTACTTAGCGACTAGCAGCAATAAAAATATTTTCACAAGCATAAACGTCGGAATTATTCATAACTTTTATATTTTTATGTGCGGGCATTTATAAGGGGGTGCCGGCCTGTCTGTGCGGTGTCGGCGCCGACCAGTCTGGTCCGTCCGTCTTGCCCATTATACGACGGCCACCCTCGCCCGGCCGTGCAGGTGTCCCTGAGGCGAGGCTTCCCCACGAAAAAATGCAGCATTTCAAAGGTTCATTCATGGATACACACACGCTCATTTATTATCTTTTTTTTTTTTTGGGGCTGTAAAGCTTTTTTCGGGTGAATTATTACGGATTAATTATTGAATGGATGACTAGGCGATACTTTAAAAAAATTTACGACTGGCAGAGATAAGCGATCTGAACAAAAAGCAATATGTAACAGCTAAAGCGCGGTCAATAGTAGATTTAGATGGATGAATACATGTCCATCCCTATATATTAAGGTGTAACTAAACACATGTTTAGGAGGAGAATGTACACTTGAATCGCATTGTGGTGGGCTCGGAATGTAAATTGAACGAGTTGAGTCTTATCTTCCACGCAGCAGCACTTCACTAATAAAGCATTGTTGGTGGAGTAACCGAAACCCCATTGTTCTGTCATAAACGCTAACTTACATGTGTCCGACTTAAGCAATAATGGATATTATTAAAGTTATCAAGATGGAAATTCATCATGTTGAGATTTACGGCAGTCAAGTTGCGCGAGATTTTGTATGGATAACGTAATTTATTATGCGGCAGCGGCACACAATCTCGTAATTAATACTAAATACGGGTTGAGGGTGGTGGTTGGCTACGACAATTTGCACCTTAAAAGGAAGTGCGATAATTTACAGCCGGTGAATGAATGGCTGCAACAATAACCCTCGAGGACTGGAAAAAAACTATCGCATCAATAGGTCTCTCTTACAACCAGTGACAAATTCTTGAATGTCCTATTCTCCGCGCGGAGAAGAATGGGAACGAAACTTCGGGGAAGAAAAAAGAACATTCGGTATCAATGGCGACTCCCAATGGAATTTTATATATATGGGCAGGTAGAGACGGCGTAGGGCGCGCTCGCGAGCCCGAGGATATTTTTGTTTTCTGTGAAAACTGACCACACCTATTGTGCCTGATCGAATGGTTTCTCTCACACGTTTTAAGGGTTTCCGGTTCATTGTTGCCGCATTCTTCGGACGACAACATTGTTACTGCGGATTGTTTAGCTTGTGAATGCCGATGCTCACCTCCGTGGTGCTCGCTTCGTGCCTAATAAACCGTGATTCAGCAAATTCGCTTGTTAATTATTATTAATTTATTTTCGGAGACCCGCTACAACGACTAGGGGCATGAGGTGGAGGCACGGGGAAACAGGTCTTTTAAAAGGTGGCATGTGTGAGAAACTAACACCTAAATTCCGTTTAGTTTATGAATTAATTGTATAGAAACAAGAGCAACAAACTGTGCTCTAGACTAAGGTTTATATTAACCATTAAGCTACGGATATATTTTCATAAGTTGCATATTGATGACAACCGTAGTTAACAATTTGTATCATAAATTATATATGTGTATAAATTTATTGTAATCGTAACGGAGATGAGAGATGCGAAATAATATAAATCTTACAATACGTACGACTCCAAGAAGTAACCGGTGCCAATAATTTTCTTTCATTAAAACAAAATCACCTAAAACAGAAAATAAATATTTGATATATTATACTGACACACCCAGCTCAGTGGCTAGTGGCGTCGTCGGTCTCGTACTGAGCACTGGAGAGCTTCAATAAGATATTAAATTTTCTCTATTACCATTGGAAAATGTACGAAATAACTTTGAGAACCTGCAATACGTGGTATTTCATTTATTATACAATAGTTTGTGTGGAAATTAAATGTATTGTGCTGATATCTAGCAGTTAAACGTGGAACATATAAATTAACAGATACTAATTAATCACTACAGTCAACTCTGCCATTGATTAACTTCAGAGCAAATTTGGAATCATTTGAAAACCTACGGTCAGCCAATGCCAATATCTCATGTCTACAATGAAATTCGACATAATCACAGTTTATCACGGGGTAGACAATATACAATCCAAATTAAAATTTAAAAAATTTGCGCTGAATCCTCTCTATAGCTAGGATTTGGGTAGTGTAGTATGGTGACCAAACAATGCTCGTGTATTCAAGATTACTGACAGTTGCGATAATATAATGCCAACGCAATATTATCGCATTCTCTTTCTCTCTTCAACTTATTATTTTTTTGTAGTAGTAAACTGACAAAACACTAATGATTTTCTATTTTAAACTGCAAACGCAACGAATCCCCCATTCAGTAGAACCCAAAATATTTAAGCTATTTCCTGTTTATTCCAAGTCCTCGGTAATCCATCATATCAGATGAAAGAGTTCGCCTCGCGAGACGAATCGACGCCACACCAAAACCCCAGATGCACCATGCAGCCCAAGAGGATCCACCTGACAAATTAACAATATGGAAATGCGCCTCTACCGCCCGATGGAACGAATAATGTATGCACATATATTTCCCTTTCTGATTAATATGTGAGCGGCTTTTGGAATTCGTCGGCCGGTGCTGGGCCCATCACGAAAACATGCTTTGTAATAGGTCGGGCATAATAAATTAATAAATGACCGCAATGACCTTGCTTAATTAAGAAGTAGTCACCGAATAAGAAGTTAAGTGTTATACATAATTTAGTAGACATGTTGAGAAATTGATATTTGATCCATAAAGCCTTGCAAAAAAATAATAATAAGAGCGTTCTCTATCATGAATTCAGAAAAGAAAATCCCTATAATATATAACAATATAAATGTTACACCGTCGAATTACTGCAATTTCACCTAGTATTAATAATTATCATTTTTTAATTAACAGCACTTGAAAACTTGCTGCTAACAAATACATACAGTAACACATGGCAGACCCACATACACACAGATATTTATATATATATATATATATATATATATATATATATATATATATATATATGTATATAATCGAACATAAATCAATCAATTAAATTAATTATGTTTAATTATTTTTAAAAAATGCGAAAAATAATATAGTGACAAATTCAAGTCGTTTGTAATCATAAATGGGTATATTTTGGTTGGGCTTTTGTTGCGATATCAACATGAAATGACATCAATTTTATAAAACACATGTATGAGTAATTTTTTATATTTAGTCGATTTTTGTCTGACCATTTTCGGGTCCGCATGGTTGATGCATGATACATTTAAACTATTAATATTGTTTTGAGTATTAACTAACTAGTCTATTTCGACTATATTACTCCTGAATCGTAAAGAAAAGTCAAAATTAGAATTAACAATACTTTGCTTGCTCCCTCTTTGTATTTGGAAAGTAAAAAGTATTGAATAAAAGATGTCCCAACAAGAGTGGAAAATTTAAATTTTAAATAAAACAGGTTATTTTTGTTGAGAAAATACCGAAATTTTGATTTAATCATAAAGTAGATATGTGGGCACTAGTAGTAGTAGTATTTTTTACAATTTGTAACTTTGTTGCTACTCATCCTTCTGCCGTATGTTACTGTATGTGTATGTGAGTGTTGGACTTGCGTCTTCAGAAAATGGTCCCCGAGTTTTCTAAAATGTTATTAATTGTACCTTTTTGCTGTATATGGAAAGTAAAAAGTATTTAATGGGATCAACTATAATTAAATCTGGTATGTTCACATGTCCTACATTTCTTTTTGGGGGTATTCTACATTTAACTCGTTATTTTCTAAATGCAATACAATACACCGGAATATCCAATGGAGAAAAATAATGTTATATTTCGTTCAGATGTCAAACACATATGATTATCCTCTAAAATTTCACCAACATGACTTTTATAGCTCCCTATAATTGGGGCTACCTGATTTTGATTGAAAAAAGGTAGTAAACGGGTGTGTGTGGTATATATAAAACAACAATAACCACTTTCAAGTCTTATGAGAATCTTAGTGGGACGGCGGGGCCCGTTGTTGTGTAAAAGCCAGACATCCCGTCGCCGGGAACACTCCGTTCTTGCAGCAACGAGTCAAGGGTACGCGCGAAGGCAACACCTGAGAATCTCCGGGCATCGGGCGCCCCGTTGAGACCTCCACCCTCCGGCCGCCGTCGGCCCATAAACCACGCCGGTCCACATTCGTTTCAAGATGAAACCAAAAAAATAAAAAAACTCGCACACCGTTACTACCGTACATTGAGACAATCGCGGCGCACCCTTTTCTAGCATTCTCATACCTGGTCCCGCAACAATGCGGCGAAATTAGAAAAAAACACACGGTCGCCCTTCCCTGACCTGGAAATAATCGGGTGCGAACGCGATCCCGTTTTTCTCAGGAACAACCGGGTCCCGGACCGGGATGGGATTCGAATGAGACGTGGAAAATCAACGAACGGGGTGGAGGGGGGCTTGACGCTTTTAATTAAACTTTACGTTTTGGGCACACAATGGCGCCAATCAATAGGGCCCGATGTAGAATCTTCTGGTCCCCGAGAAACGGTACCGAGTTCAATAGCGAAATTAAGGGGATTCGCATTGGGTTTTGATTATATGAAAATATGATGGGTGATTGCCACAATGAGGGGTTGACGTTGCATTCACCTACTGATCTTTTTACATCCGGCGGCATTGATTAGATGTCTCGTAGGAAGACAAGTTGACAACTCGGAACCCCTTTTCTATCTCGAAACGGTTGCTCTAAGATTGTGTGTGGAAGCAAGGATGATTTCCTTGTTTAGTCAAGCGCATAGCTTTCGCACCGTTGACTTTACATGTTAAGCAAACATTTTCAGTTTATACAAACACTAAACAAAATGTCTCTCACGATTTTAGGAACAAATAAAAAGGTGAGTTTGTGCTGAAATTTAATTCGAAATAATACGGAAGATATCAGTGGTATAATACAATTATACAAAAGTCTCTAGTCATTTAGTTCATATTACATATTTCGTTCTTTTGAGGGTGGGAAATTGTATGTCATTTCAACATCTATTTGTTAATAAAAGCTCACTACAATTTCACAATTGTATGTCATTTCATCATCTTTTTGTTAATAAAAGCTCACTACAATTTCACAATTCGCACCTTAAGAAAATTATAGGCCTATAATTGTCTTAGGATGCGAATTGTGATATTGTAGTGAGCTTTTATTAACAAATACATGCTGAAATGACATACAATTTATGCAAGTTAATTAAAACACGTTGTTGGTAGCTCTGAAACATATTATGATATAAGATAATAAGTCGTAGTTCGAATATAGAAAGTTATTATATCTTACAAAATATGTTTCAGATAGACACTTTTGTTTAATTAAGTTGCATACATTTCATGCAATTTCGTTACTTAGTTTAGTCCTGGTAAGCCGCAAGGCAAGAACAGGACAACTTCGGTGAAATGATGAAAAAGAGAATCTCCCGTAAGCTTTGCTTAACGGTTTTAAATGTAATGTAATGTTACTTAGTTTGATCTAAAAGGTAAATATATTTCAATGGTCGCGCTTTGAGAAAAATATGGATGTAATTCCTCTCTTGAAGAATATGATGAACAGTAATGCTCCGAAAATTTAATGTTTTTGTTATAAACACAGCGTCAAGCTCTACCAATTTTCATTGAAAAAACTCAACCTATACAACATTAGATCTCTAGGACTAATCAAGCAAATCTGGTTTAGTTCACTCAAGTAAGTAGCTAATAGTTTTAGCTGTAGCTGTAGCTACTTGAAAATTATTTAAATAGCTTTATATTTAAAAGAGAACGTTGAAAGTGCATCGAGTAGCACGAAATCGATGTTTTGATGGTATTTTTTTTCACTTCAAATGCGAATCCTTGAACAAGTAGTTGACTTAACGAGCATCATCTTACAAATCTGAATAGAACCGCTCAATATTAATTTATATTATGTTTTACAAACCAAAATTCAGCATATGCAAGCAATACACAAGGCATAAAAAATGTCCCAACCAGAGTGGAAAATTTAAATTTTCAAATAATCGTTTTTTTATTAAATACCAAAATTTTGATTTAACCATAAAGTGGATATATGGAAACTATGTAGTAGGAGTTACTGTATATGTTACAATTTGTAACTGGCTATTGATATTCATGTCCTTCTGCCGTGTATGTGTATGTGAGTATTAGGACTTGATACTTCAGAAAATCGTCCCCGAGTCCCTGTCGTTAATTATATCCCAACGTCTAATAGCACCGACTACTCAGGTCGAAATTCAAACCCGGACCACCGGTTCTTTTAACGGGGGTGCTAACCACTCTACTATATGGACGTGTGGAACTATGTATTAAAGAACATATGTAATAAATGCGAAATTTTCAATAACGGTTCGGCATAACTGTGGCTGAATTTCAGTGATACAGTCTCTAATCTCATCTTTCAAGGCTTTTGTGGTCGGGAGCTTGTTGAAATAGACTACAAAAAACTCCAGAGATGAAAGTCCAAAGGCGTTAAATCGCACGATCTAGACTGCCAATTCTGATGGCCCAAACAATTACAAACATGAAACAGATTTTTTTTAATATTTAAAATATAGTAGAATTCTACCCCCACTGAGCTAGTATTTTCGTTCATTATCATTATATGGATCAGTGCAAAATTAAATTAAAATGAAACATTGAAATGAGGTATTTATATCAAATGAAACGTTTTACATTAACATTCTATTATTTACGATAATTCTATTACACATTATTGAATAGTAAATTCTGTTTCTTCCCTCTTCACTTACTTATTCTAAATTAAATTGTTGTATGGGATTCGCTATTCCACCTCAACATTGTCCCGACCCTTAATTACTATCAAGGGACTGACAAATTTGCTATTGAAGCATATAAAATAATGTTTTTATGAAATACTGACTTTGCCATTAATTAGTATGAAAACTAGTAGCACCATAATAGTTGATTATGACTTTAATAAATAGACCAATATATTAATTATGTATTAAACAATTTAAAAAAATATATGATTTAAAAAAGATATATTTATACTATATAATAAGGAATTTTGAAATATTTTACAAATTTATGTTTATTACATACAAAATCATATTTTTTTTAAATTTTAAATTCAAAAAAATATCCACTATATACTAGGGATTTTTTAAATATTTTACAAATTTGTGTTTATAACATACAAAATCGTATTTTTAGGTAATACTGACATTCGGATTTAATAGTACGAAAACTAGCAACATCGTAATTTTTGATTATGATCTTAATGGATAGACCAATATATTGGTAATGCATTTGATTTTGAAAAATATCCCAAAAAAGGATTTTTGTAGTATTTACAATTGTGTAGTTCTAATATCTAGCAACCGTATATTTTTTCATTCTAATTTTAATGGATACGTATGTGCAGCTTTTTAGAAATACAATAGGAAGTATAAATAATGTGTTTCTAATAATATGCATGAACAATCATAATTGTAAAGCATATACTTGGCTGTTCCGCCACAAAAGTTTGCCGACCCCAAGATTTGGCTAGTAAGGTAGGTACTTTCTATTATTCACTGAAAAATAGTACAAAAACGTACAAACTTTTTTTTACGTTTCAATATTATATCTGTTTGTAGGACTACAAAGGCGATAAAACGACAATGAATACATTATTTGATTTGTAGATCTCCATAACAAACCCCGTATTTATTCTATAAAATATTTAAATTCATATAAATTTTGTTAAGCTTATTATACGCAGAGGAGGTGATATACATATAAAAGAAGGCAACAAAAGGGTATGTAAGGTTCATATGCAAATAAACTGAACAGCATTGAGGATTATCCGATTTCCTCGATACCACTTGAAACTGTGTGTTATACAAACACTCAACCACACAATTTCTTTTCTATTAAAAGCATTTTTTTGCCACAATATTTTATATGCAAACGCATCCTGGGAATAATTTATGGCCAACGTACGTGCACAATAAAAAAATAACATAAAGAACTGAGGATACACATGACAGGAACCATAACCATTAGAGACGTTATAAATGCCAACAGTTACGGGTTTATCTCCACAAAGGACCAACAAAAGAAAGCAAATTCGTGATTTGCCGCGTCAAGCGGTGGGCTATAAATGTCCATCCGCATTAAGCCCATTGTCGGCAGACGTAGCTTCCCGATAACAATGACACAGAATGAAAATAAAATAACAGTTTTCTCAGTGCATACGCGCAAATATCAATTATTATCCAATAGCAACCCCGAAAGTCTTGTCTCGTAAACAATCACGAGTACAATGGACAATTAGCAGCGCATACAACGGGTTAGACGCAATGGTCCATGGTACTTTACGACCGTAATTCATAAAAACCGAAAAAATGTGTTTTAAAAGAGCACCGGTTAGTCCGGATAACAATAGGCAGATTACAATAGACAAAGTACCATGCTTACTGTCACGTCACATTAAATATGATTGATCGGGACGCGCGTACCACGCAACTATTGTATGTACGTACAACAGCCCTAAAGTCCAAAATAGCTTCAAACGTAGCTGTGAGAAAGGCCGGCGCGGTTACGGGCTAGACAGCGTGGCCCCTTGCTGGATCTGTAAATTTTAGGGTGTGATTTTTTTTAGGCTCTGTAAACAACGATTTTTATTGCGCCCCGCTTCTATTGCCGGCCATCCGTTTTTATTAGTCCTTTTTGTGCTTAAACAAGCCCCGATTGTGCGAGTTTATGCGATCACGATTGTGTTCTACTCCTTTTTTCGGGAAATTTCAAGGACTCTTTTTTGCGCCCATTATGCGGGAGAAAACCAAACAATTGGTCGCGCACGTTTATTGGGGTTTTGGGGTGCACCTGAAGGTAATTGCAGTTGCAGAGAAAGGTTTTGAGCATTTTGAAAATCGGAAAGTTAGTGGGTGTTGATTGTTAAAAGTATATAACTTGATAGAAAGGGAAAAGTTTGTTTGTATAGTCATTATGTATAAAATAATCTATGCGGAAATGTTATGAATATTACTAGGATCGATCATTAATATGAAAACTTGGTGAAGACATTGATTATATTAGTCTAATCTAAATATATAAGTAAAAATATGTCTCTTTTTCCACAGCTCCCCACAAATTATTTCCAAGCTACAACAATTCTGATATTCTTAGACGGGCGAAAACGCACCTAAAAACGCATCTTTTAAATTAAAAATCTTTTACTAACTAATAAACTTAACTATAATATAAATTTAAAAAAAAACACATTAGTGATTCCTCCATACCATTGCCCAGAAATTAGGGCCCTCGCTCACAAATCTCATGTTAAAGATAGAGATCAACATTCAAAGAGAAGGCACGGCAATTAACAACAGCGGCGTATCGTTTTTTGTTCTCTGGTTCTCTGTATGAAAGAAAAGATGTAAAACTGTATGTAATAATAATATTGAATTGTGAATAAATATTCGTATTTAAAAAAATCAGAATTTATTATAAAAGATATGAATGATTCTTCATGAAAACGGTAACATATAAAAGCTATAGCACACCTAAACACCATCTACTATTGTGCATCCAATTCCTCACACGGTAATTTAACCCAATGAAATTTACATAAACCACCAAACCAAGTATCTTTATTCCTTCCGAGTAGTCTATTCCCTATTCCCTGATGTAATTGCCCACCTCTAGTATTCCGCACCTAGTTTTTGTACCGCAAGATGCCCAGGTGTCCCTAAAAATGAAGACAGTTGACATCCAAGGCGTTTGCGACGGCCCATTCCAAACAAAAAGAAGCGCACAATTACCCAACAATGCCCAATGCACGCCTACCAACAGGGAACGGCGATGCTCCTAGCGCGGTCCATAGCGATAGCATCTCCACTATCTCTTCGGAACACCTGAGGTGTCCCAAGTATGCGGCACACTTGATGTGCCGTGAAAAGGGAATCAGATACGTTTAAAGTCAATCTGCCATTGTGGATTGACGGACGGGAATCCGGCCGTCGTTTAGCGCGCCCGCTACTAATTTTTATTTATATATTTTTTATTTTGCGCGCTTCGCTGTAATAAATACCAACAATCGGTCCGTGATATACGGCGCACAGCACACACAAAAACGCATTAATTCTGTACAAATATTTATGGTTTTATTGCAGCAGGTGAGAGATTCGGCCGTAAAGCCCGCGGGGCCCGCGGCTCGCTCGCACCTCGAATATTATTAATATTTATTGTGACTCGTCCCTGACGACGGGGGGCCGTTTTACGGCTACTGCCCCCCTTCGTCCTCTCGCGAGCATGTGTCTGTGGAATGCCACGTATGCAAATCGAGTTAGAATAGACCGAATTTCGCCTTGGCCATGCATCAAAATCACTAGCAACAACACGCATTAGTTTTTCCTCCTACCCGGGGAATTTATCGACGTGAAATGCAAATGGTTTCACCAGGTTTCACTATGATAACTCAATAGTTGATTTATTGGAGTGGCTGTATATTAGTAGTACATATGTGGTTATTTATATATAGGATCGCGGCTGGGGAGACGCTTGTTTGCTTCATGGGGGGAATCATGACAAATAATTTCGTTTTGTAATCTTTGTGATGATTGTATATAGATATATTTGCATAATATTGTGCATAATGTCGTGCTAGTAAATGTTTAACAATTGTTTGATTTTTTTCTAAACGTTTTTAAACCTACATTTACCATCTGTTTCAGTTTGCACGCAATATAGCCGTTTTCGTTTATCACTCTGGGCTGGTACGGGCTTATTATCTCTATTTGCCGCTTGCGATGCGTATAATTCTACCTCAGTCCTTACAACCGGCGGCGCACGACTGCAAGACCTGAGCGATACTGCACGCCACAGGAGCGACTAGCAATGCTAAACCATGCTAAACGAAAGCGCCTTATGTGTGCGTTAAGCGGCAGTATATATTGGACATCGAACTAGAATCACCGGCAAAAGTTCTATTTGTTGCCTATCGGCTAAACATTTTCGTCATTAACGAATTTCTGATATTGGGTTAATTAAGCGGGAATTCACATTCTAAATTACACTCCAAATTTTCTTAACATACTGTAGTTAAGAACATTTTGAGTGTAGTTTAGGTTATGGATTAGTTGTATTTCTAGAATGTAAAAATGTGTTCTATTCTAAATTTGATTGTTTATTTGTTTTAGTAGTACTAATAAAGGTTCAAATTATTAAATTATTATTATTCTAAATTTAATATAAATACGTATCAGTTCTAAATCTTTTCGTCAAATGTAATTCTGTTATTCGATATTTATTTATTTTTAATATAAAGAAGTAATAATCTCAGTATAATAGGAAAATAGTTATTGTACAGCTACACTATAGAACATAACAAATAATCAATATTTTGGAATATTGATCTATTACCCTAACATTCCAAAACATTGATAATGTGTTATGTTCTATAGTGTCCAAGTTTGTTTTTTCAATTGAAACCCAATAAAAGAAATCCGCTCTAATCTCCTTCCCCATTGAGCAGAACTCAAGGATAATTTAATTAGAAAATGATGTCGACATTGGGGTCGGGTCAGATTTCAGAATGCGAGGATTAGGTGCAACGCGTTAATCCCGATCCGGTCGGCGAAAAAAATAAACTCTCCCATGAATGCGTTCCGGGCTTACTAAAATAAATACGCCACAATGGGCGCGTACTTGCACATTGCAACCTAACAAAAGTAGACAACAAACACCAACAATGAAAATAAAACACGCTCAATAGACAGCGTTAAGCCTGGAGTCCGCGTTAAGGGATCGGAAGTAAAGCGGAATAATTTCGGCGCTGGATGTTCGGGCGCGGATAATTCGTTCGGACATTGATACACCCGGGGGTCGGAGTCGGGCTAATATGGGCCTAATGCGAGAAGCGTTTTGAGAGGAGGCTGCAGGAAGCAGATGATACTGTGCGCAGTTTGCATGGCAATAGGTTTAATGTAGCGGCACTAATTTGGGGTGTACCATGATACCCCTAGATGATGCTCACAATAAGGAGTAGAATTACTTTGTTTGTTGTAACATACGTTACGGTTACATGCTTGTAATTTATCAAGATCGATGAAACATTAACGTAGCTGACGTGAGCTTCAATGCAGAAAAGATTTAATAAACAGAATTTATTATGGAACCAATATATTGAAGATAAGTATAATTGTGTGCCAGGTGTCACTCTCAAAATATATCTCTTATACATTTTGAATGACTTCTTGGGTACTTTTGGACATGTAACTCGATTTTTTAAATTATAGGACCGTATTATTTATCCCCTGTTAATTAATCTTCTTGGAATGTTTAGATAATCACAATTGGGGTTGCGATTCCTGAGCCACTCGTGTACGCGTTCCTGCCAAAGTCGTTCCGCAAAATAAAGTTCGTAAAATTATTTAATTTTAGTTTAGTAGTGTTTTTGAATAACGAAAATATTAAGTGCACGTATAATATGCAATAATTTGTTCTAGTAATCGAGTGCAATTTTGACAGCACTTTGAAGACTTTAAAATTTATCAACCAGAAGGGGGCAGTACATTTTAAAAATTCGTAAATTTTGGTCGAAATTGCTTGAAATTTCCTCTCAGAATGTCAAGATATGAGACCAGGATGCAAAAATTATAGAAATTTCACCCGATTCGGTTAAAAATTGAAGAATTTTTTAAATTTCGCAACCAGAAGGGGGGAGTACATGGGTCAATTAACTTAAAAAAATCGTGAGTGATTTTTGAGCGAGAGAGACAGACATTCACCATGATTGTGAATGATGGCGATTTGAGGCCCTTCGCTTCGTAACAGATAATTGCTATCTCTAACAGAATATAAGGCTAGCCAGTAGTTATATTTTGACATTAAATTTTTGCTAAAGCAACATTTACGACTGTTATCGCTGGAAAATCGCTAGTTATGAATACCTAGGGACAAGTATAGGAGAGATCAGACAATGGTGGTTAACAAGCGCATTGAAACTGCAAGAGCAGCCTTTGCCGAATTCGTCCGAATGGTACGCTGCTATATATTCTCGACACTGTTATACGGCATGGAGGTGTGGATGCTTAAGAAAACAAATATGGACAAACTTCAATCGTTCGAGATGTGGATATACCAGCGCATGCTGAAAAATCCATGGCCAAATTTTGTAATAAATATGAAGAGGTCATGCATAGAATGGCTAAATAGAAAGAAGAATTTATCAGCACAACAAAATGACTGAATATTTGGGGCATATCATTCGAGGTGATAGATGCACAACCCTCCAATTAATTATGCAGGGCTAACTAATGAAAAATAGATCTGTGGAGCGACGTCTGAGAAACCTACGAGAATGGTATGGCAGAAGAACGGCCGAATTTTTCAAGGCTGCGGCATCAAAGGTCTGAATTGGGATGATGATCGCCAACCTTTATATTTGCTCCATCCACTTTTTGCCTTACTCTTACATCTCATCCACACCTGCAATCTTCCCTCGAACTTTACTGCCCTTTTACAAGTGTCCCAACACATGCTCATCTGATTAGTTTCATGCAGGAATACCGTTATACGCGTCGATCTGATTAGTCCCAGCAGATTCTTCAGAAACCATCCTTGCTTACCCCGTAATTTTCTATGTATCAGTCGATTTAGTTGATAAATTAATGTATACTATCCAATCTTGAACAACATTAACTTTTTTATTGAAAATTTAAAATTATTCGAAGAGGTTCTGAAATCTATTAACCTGTCGCATCTTTTAATTTTTTATTAGAGCAAAATTTGTATATTATCGAAATTTATTTATTTCTATTTATATTTATATTTTTTAAGTTGCCAAATGTATTGTACTTAATTGTAACAAATGTATTTATGTTTCTAAAGGGGTTTCTCGTTTAATAAATTATTATTATTATTATTATATAGAAACTATCGAAAAACACTGTATTGTGAAGTTCAAGTCGATTGTAATCAGGAATGGGCAACGTGCACACTTGCAATGAAAATCACAGCACAAAAACACAAATAACTGAAGGAATTGAAATATCGAACCTTAGATACAATTTGTCCTACACTCATAAAAATTATACAACAAAATCTAATTATTTTCCTAACATAGGGGATGATAGATACTATTATAGTATGGGAAAACAGTATCTACAATGCATCTAAATGCGAGATAATATATATAACACACAGCAATATATTCATAACACGCCACTATACATATAATATAATATAATAATAATGGACCATAATAACTAATAATTCATTTAGAATTATTCATACTTTTCATTGAACGGTACATTTATGTGGCAAAACAAAGAGTGGCTCGGCTCTCTCGCACACACACACACACACATCCATACACACATGTTGAATTGATAAAAGACAGGGTTATAGCTTACTACAATAACCACAATGGCGCAAATACGTTTTAACATTACAATGGCGAGAGATTTAATTTAATCCCGGGGAACAAAACGGGGGGGCCTCGTAGAAAAAAGCACCGCGCCCCACCCCGTGCCGGGCCCCTGCGACAAACAACAACCGAAATTATTTCGCTACATTTTACACGGCGATGACGCCCTTTGGTACTACTTCACCCCCTTCTGCGTTATATTATGTCTGACCGCATCTGATTTACGCTGAGTGGACTGGTGTGGATTCGTACACCCTCCTCATACAATTCTTAATAGTAATAATAAAACACATAATAGATTCATCAGTGTGTTCTCATACTGTGAAAATATTATATATTATGATTAGGGTAGTATTTAACTATTTTTTTAAACGCTACGAATAATGTTCTTTTAGAATACTAATATAAACTAAATTATATTGTTCAATAAGAAGTAGAATAAAATTACATCCTAAATAAGTTCTAAATAAGTTCCTTTAGATACAATTTTCGGAGGATAATTTTTCCGGCTCTCATTTGCCCTGACCTAGCCTTCTATACGGGTTGTTTACGGCATCTTAGACTAGGTTTCCCAGGTTTTCAGGATTCACCACGTTTTTTGGATAAGTACCTTTTAGGATAATTCTTCAATTTCATCTTTTAGGTACCCCATTTTTCAATAAAACATACAAAATTGATTTGAAATCCATCACTCTAGTCTGTCTACAAATCAATTACATTTTTTTTGTGAAAAGAGAGCTGCAAGGTTTTATCGAATTTATTCTATACTTTAAGGACATCCTGTATATTATAAGGATATTATATTATAATTTTGGTTATTCACATTGCTCTAAAATTTTAGATTAAAATTTTACATTATACATTTTCTGGTGGTTCAAAAACGGTAGCTTTCATGTCCCAAATGAGTCTCACTGCCAGCAAAAACGGAGGTACCTTAGGCAACACGCCGTGAAACCGTTTCCCGCCTCTAAATTACAAAATAAAATACCATCGACTCATCGTCCACGAATTAATATCTCTGCGGGCCACCCCCGGCGGCGGCCCGTTTCCCGCACAGTAGCAATCACGGGCGCCCCACGACTCCGGCATTGTTTCGCGCGCCAGATATCATCGTGGGGCCGCGCCTAATTGCCGCGCGCATTATGTTTTCAATTAACACGATGACAGTTACGTTTTCTACAAAGCCGCACCCCGATATTGCTTTGCGATAGAGGCCATGCCGTGAAAAAAATAACCGCGGCGAATAATGGAGACACAGCCCTGTCGGGCACAAAGCGGCGCCGCGATTCGTTATCGAAATTATTCTGCATTTTATACAATAAATTATTTGTAACGTACTTTTAATTGTGGTTCGTTTAAAGTTTTTCCCTCTTAAAGCAGTTGCGAGGGGGTTTGGAAGGAATATAAATATAACAAGGTAAAAGAACCCATAAATCCGCTACAGTTGTGGAATATGTAAATCACACCGGTCTCATTACCATATTGCATTTTACGGGGAAAAAGTTGGGAATCGGCATAAATTAAACCATACATCCCTCTTTCTGCGAGCGAGCACAATAAATCCGTCGAAGCGGCGCATGGATTTTCATAATTCCAATTCGCTCTCGCAGTTTTTTTCTCACACGCCACCGTCTATATGTTGTATCATAATATTTCCGATTATTGAACTCCAATGGGCATATTTACGAGTCGTATTGTTCGGTTCCGACATCCCAGCGAAAATAAATGTGGCTCACATCCTGCCGCCTGTGCGCTAAGTAAATAATGCAATTGTTGCGCCTTTGGGGGGCCCGAAAACATAAGCACCCTTATTATCATTATTATGCCATCATATTTTTCATATGGCGCTTCAAAGGAACCGAAACTGTAGCTGCGTGAATCCTCCCCGGTTATTATTACACATGTGTAATCAGAAAAAATGTAGATTAACTGAAAAATACTTTTATTATATGCGTTATAAGTGCATAAAATGGCTAGAACGTATGAATAGTACAATAATAATAATAATACAGATGCATGAGGAAATCTTGTTGTAGTATTTTTTTTGGCTATAAATATTGTGGCTATATAACACGACAAAATTAAGATTATCATAAATACAATACAAAACGAAAAGAAAGCTTAAGAACTACCATCAAAGAAACGTTTAACGTATTATAAATGCATAAACATATATAATGCCCTTGACAAAGAACCAAAAAAAAAATTAATACAAAAAACTAAAAGCAAAAATAAAAGAGATATTAATTGAAAAACAACAACAATGCCACAATGAACCAAGATGAACAAGAAACGCGAGAACATTCAACACCAGGGAAAACAACCATCCAGGAAATGGTCCCGAACGAAGGGAGAAAGACAAAATGGTTTTTATTATTATTTAAGTTTTGTGTTGTACATGAGACACAATGGTCTTTCGTAAATGCTTGGGAACAAGAGAAGTGCTTTTTAGAATAAATGTACTGGGACTAAGATGCCTAGACATTAATCAGGATACGTACATACCCTTCGTATACTTCTAAAAAGCACTTGACGCAAAAATCTCCTAGTGTTACGGTGATACTAAAGAGAACATCGATAGTAAAGTCATGAGAATAATATATCTATTGTAACCAAACAGCGAAATTAAAGTTTTGGAAGATCTAAGTAAGAAGATTTAAATAGGGATTGTCGCATCTCTTATTCAATGTATACAGCGAGGGCACCTTAGAAAAAGCGTTAGCGGAAGGATCTGGTGGCATTGTCATAAATTATAAAACAATTTACTTGCGTTATGCTGACGATACAGGTATCATACTCAATAGTCTAGAAAATGTACAACGTTTGGTTGAGTTAACAAGCATTTCGTGCCAGAGATATGGCCTAGGTATGAACGTGATAAAGACCAAAGTCATGGCAACTACAAAAAACCAAAACATAAACCACAGTACACCCCCTATAAATATGTGTGCGCATGTGTAACTGATGGAGCAAACTGCACAGAAGAAATTGAATTGAAACTGCTTGCAGCGCTGTCATAGAAATGAAAAAAGTCGTCTACAACATGAAATAAAACTAGAACTTAGAACCAGAATGCTAAAAAGCGACATGTTCTCCATCCTATTATATGGAATTGAGGTTTGGACAGTAAAAGCAGAAAACATGAAGGACCTAGAATCATTCGAAATGTGGTGCTACAGGAGGATGCTAAGGATAGCATGGGCCAGGTCAAAATCTCTAAGGAGGAAGTGATACGTTAAATGCATAATGTCAGAGAAATCACTAACACCTCAAAGAGAAAACGAAAATTGGAATATTTGGAACACGTACTGAGTGGAGATAAAGGTTCCTTACACGTTCAATAATACTCTCAATCCGAGTTCTGTCAGTATTTGCTTGAATCCTCCTTCAATATTTATCAAGTAATCAATTATCCGGAACATTAGTATTCTATTCATTCCATCATTACTATACCTTACACGATCAGTAATACTGTCAATATTTTAGAAAATTTGAAACATATTATCGTACAGTAATACTGTCATTATTCTAAAATATGGACAGTATTATTGACCGTGTAAGGTGCCTTATAGATACAACATCCTTGAACATTCAGGGCAAAATAATTTAAATGTGACTTACGCCACTTTCATTCTCACAGGCTTAAGGTCGTTTTAGACTAGACAATTTCTTGACTCAAAAGTTAAGCTCGTTTTAGACAAGACAATTTTTTGACTCAAAAGTTAGTCAAGATGCGAGACAATCTAAATTGTCTCGTATCATATAGCAAATTATTTGAAATATTGAATTGGATGGTAGATCGAATAGAAAAATATAACGCGTTCTATTTTTCAAGGACAAATTGTATAAGGAGGAGGATATATATATATATATATATATATATATATATATATATATTCAATTCTTGAACAACTTTTGAGCTAAGAAATTGTCTTGTCTAAAACGACCTTAACATATAAAAGCCAAACCAATATTTAGAAACCAAGCGACCTATCATTTATATTTTTTTGAGCAGTAACTGTAAAAGTGGGTGTGAATTCCCGTCACTGGTTTGAATATGGTTTCACAGTATTAAATTTTACGAATCCAAAAAATATGATTAAGAAATCTAGTTGTAGTATTGTAACCTCTATATTCATAAGCAAAACGTCATAACAAACCAAAATGAGTACTGATGGTGCTGGAACGAGCAATAGTAATACGAATCCAGGCAAAAGGAAGTATAAAACTATTTCGTACCTATCCCGTGAATTGGATCTGCTCTCAAAAAACCTAGAAAATCTGCAGAATCAACGAAAGTTTCAACTGGGAACGGGTGATTTCAACGACAACAACTTCCAGTTTGAAGTAATGGATGCATACAACAACGCCTACGAGAACCTACGCCAGAATATATTCAACCACGATGACGATTTCCAAGCATACATCGCAGGTATTATACAACTACTTAATGGAACCAGCCATTTAAGAAGCGGCGTGCAAGGAATGGAACCAGGCACGAGTATGCAGCAATCTAAAAAGTAAATGTATTCATTTGAAAACATTAAAAAAACCGTGATTGATCGCACTAAATCGCTCGTGTAATGACGAGTTTAACCCTAAACGCTTTCGATTTGTGTGGGTCCACAGAAGCCGCGGGCGTCCCCCCCTGTCTGCACTCGAGTTGCGGCCATCGGCTCGCTCAATCAATCCGCATTCATACTGTATTAATCACATTAGGCCGAAATAAGAGGGGCGGACGTGTGCGGCGCGGCGCGTACCCCCTTCTGAAAATCACACGACCCATAATTTCATTATGCAAATCGTATGCGCGCGATAAAAATCGGACAATGATCGTAATTCGCGCGGGCTCGAGGGGGTGCACGACATGGCAAGGCCCGCGCGCGGTTGACAATAATTAGTGGAGAAAGGGTGGCGGCGCTGGGCCGTGGTGCGCGGACAATGGTCGAATTTATAATCCTTATTTGATATTCATATGCGATTTTCATAACCAGAGGTTATTTATGGCGAGAAAAAATATGCTCGCGCATGGGGTGGAATTGTAATGTAGTCAGAGAATGAATGGTGTTTGTAAGGGGCGAGTGCTAGTAATAACGTTTTGTTGAGGTAACTTTTTTTTTCATGTACAATAGTAATTATAATTTTATATCTTGGGGTATTGTTAGAATTGAATATATAAGCCTCAAGACTGGTTTGTATATGGTGTTTAGAATTCAAACGCTATCCTTTCTAGACAGGCTAAAAATTGAAATTGCTACAAATAAGTCGATAATTACTAATATTGACTCACTAAATTGCACCGAATGCCACACATAATATAATTATTTTATTATTATTATTTTACCTCACTTATGCACGATAATTATTTACCAAGTACATATGCCGGCTTGTGGTAAGCAAAGCTAATGTGACTCTCATGGGCCATTCACAATAAGCGCGGTAGCGCTAAGCAATATTTTGCATGGCTATAAAAATTCAGACGTTCAGAATTGGGCAGTAATGCTATCCGATAATTATGGTGTAGAGATAATTACCCATGTTCTGTCCTTTTACTGCGCTGCCCGCATTTTTATGTGTGCAATTTCGCTTACCGCTACGTTACCCCTATCGCGCTTATTTTTCTTATTTTGTATCCAAAATAAATATGAGAAAAGTTTACCAACAGTACTTTTTGTTCTCGACAAAAACACTATTATATTTAAAAAAAATATTTCCTAATAAAGTGTTACATATGTCTAAATATTTAGATGTTGTCTTTTACAAATAAAAGAACATATGTACGTTTAATACCAGCCTTTCATGCCTGATTGCTTATCAATTTGAATAAATACTAAATTCAGTACAATCAACCCTTTCACCCGTCCATTTGTGTAGTATTTCCTCCGTATTATTTATGAAATCACCTATTTGCGGTGCCGCCCATTGCATTGGCGAAAGCCAGAAAATTCAATTAGGGCGAGCCGTTGATAGAGGAAAAAAAACATACAAACAATCGTCCCCCTCTGGTCGGTTAGATTCAAGTGTGTGTGAAATGTTATCTGTCCGTCGAATCTATCGATTCACGGCCGATTTGTGCGTACGGCTATTTGCGTAAACGCGCTTACCATTCGAGTTCTATCGCCGGGGTGTATAAGGGCCAGAACCCCCTGAGCAAGTACCATATCCAGGGACCAGATGTGCAGCGCCTGGTTGGCAAACACTCATTGTGAATTCCCCGGACAATGAAAGTTAAATGCGCGATCGGACGATTAGGTTGCGATTGTATTGACACACCGTTGTAATTTGTAAGGGCTGCGCTTACACGACGATAAGCACCCCCCCTGCGCCCACCTCATCGATTCCGATCTATGCGTGCGGTTTGTTTTGTTTATTCGAATCCTTTTTACCGAATTTCGTTGCGTGTAAGCTGATTATGGGTAGGCGGGAGCTTGCGAAAGGATTCGGGCTGCTGAATTGTCGCCCACAATGGGTATTTTCGAAAATCGGCCGGATCTGGTTACCCCGGTTAAGTCCGAGTACGTGTCTTCAGGTTGTTGTGGCTACTTTGGTACGAATGGAATTATATTGTTATATTGTTATAATGATAAATTTTCTTAAAAAGAATGAATGAGGGGTGTTTCGAGAATTTACTTTTTTGTGTAATACAATAAGGACTTTTAACAATAGAAGATATAAACAATACTAAATCTGTGGCTATTTGCCAAAAACTGATATGCCTATTTCAATTACTCGACTTAAGTTTAAATTACCACATTTTCTGTTAAATAAAAGTAATTATTTATATATGGAAATGAAAGTCGGGGGTTACATTTCAAATTAATAATAAAATATCATATTTATTCATGCATGAATTTTATGGAATAATAAATTAGCGTACATTCAAAATTTCCAAATCATCAATTATTAATTTTAAATTGTATAAAAAATGCCTCATAGAAAAGGTAATTGTATGCAAAGAACTGCTATGAGATACAAGACTTTAAATTATTACTTAATAGAAGAGTTATGAACATTTTATATTGTTTCAAGTTATCTACAATCATCAAATATTTCAGTTAGCTCTTGATTACAATGGCATTTCTCATCGAAAGTTATTTAATTTCCATGTGTAAATTATTACTTTTATGAAAAATAGCCACAAAAAATTATTTAAAAATTAATGTCATATTTTCCACAAAAGAAATGCTATTGTAATCAAGAGCTAACTGAAATATTTGATCATTGTCGATAACTTGAATAAAAATAAAATGTTCATAACTCTTCTATTAACTAATAATTTAAAGTCTTGTATCTCATAGCAGTTCTTTGCATACAATTACCTTTTCTATGAGGCATTTTTTAAGAATATTCATACATAACTAGAGGATGTAATGTCTCATAATTTAATATGTGTATTATTTTTAGTTAACAAATATTTATAATTTGTAAAATAGTAAATTCATGCTTCCTAGTACAATAGTTGTAAAAAAATAAATAGCAAAAAAAGTATGTTAAAATTTCAATTTTACGGTCTACGATTATGGCTACGCCTATAAATGGGTCATAATGATTTGCATTATGCCCCGAAAGTCACCAATGCCATTCGGCCCATAACAGTCCGATTGTGCGGGACAAATAGCTGTTGTGACTCTGGTGGGCAGGCAGACGTTTACCAGCACTATGACTTAATTATCCCCAGAAAGTGCGGAAAAAAGGTTTTTACGACGAGCCGCGCCGACTTTTTCAAAAACTTTCCCCTGTAAATTCATTGTGCGGACTGACTTTATGATGCCTTATGAATGTGTATTCAACCTCTTTCGGTGCCGTTTTTATTTGTTTATTCGTCTGCGTTTTTATTGTTATTGTAGTAAGTTTGCAGGATTTTCGGGGGGGCTTTTACAGCCGAAGTAGTTGTATTTTATATTCTGAACGGATTTACCGGGCGATATTTGCATACGTCCCTTTTCTTTAGATAATACGATAATTTCATACTGCTGTATGAATTAGTTTTGTCATCATTTTGTAAACGTGATTACTAGAGATTTAGATTTGGTTTATAGAGATATATATTTCTTAATTTGATATTCCGTTCAACCAGTGTATCCACAATGGGGGGCATCACTTACCCAATATTATTTTTGAAAGAGTATGTAAAACACAACTTTAAATGTTTAACTTTTTTATTAAAACTAGTGAATGTGCATCAAACGGAGCGAACGCGATTGCATTAAAACTAAGACTACTACTTAAGAAGTTTTTAACCATAACTGATAAAGTAGTTACATAAAATGACTAAAAATATATTTTATAGTTAGTACTAATATATTAACAAAATTTAAAGCTAATTATATTATTGGCCTATTTTTTACGTCGTTTATGTGTAAGTAGTAGGGCAGGTGCTACATCACCAACGAGGCCAACGGCTTAAAGTGCTTTCCGAAGCACCCCAGTAGCATACTAGGGAGCTATCTGGGAATCGGAAAGTATCATCAGACGCTACAAACGGATATATAGATAGAAATATATTATTGCACGTCTTATTATTTCCATAAAATTTACAATTACAAAAATTTAACCTCTTCATAATTAATTTGACTAGTATTTTTTTTCAGCACTATATTCCTTCCTTTAATCACGTAACCTGAAAAGCTCCATTTCGCGCCCAACTGTAGTTAGTGTGAAATTAATTCCTGAATGCGCGCATTTACAAAATAATTCCCGCTCCCCTTTGACGGGCGCACATGCACAACCGCCCCCGCTGAAAGCGAACCGCCACCGTTTTTTTATTTGTGTCCGGCCTCATCAAAGCCGCCGCCCCTATCGCAGTTAATTGGTAAAAGTGTGAAAGAGTTGGCGAGCTTAACTCGCTCATTAATTAACGGCCAAGAAAGCCTGCAAGTTCGGAACAAACAAAAAATCGCAAAGAACGCCGTCAATTTGTAAACAAGCGGGCGGCGGCGATTCTGCAGCAAATTGAAATTCGCGCCCGCCTTTTCAACGCTTTCACCATTAATTAAAAACGGGCCGCGCATAAAAGGGCGACATGTGCATAATTTATAATTAAAATTATATCCATTTGCGGAGCAATATAATTACGCCTGCAGAAAGAAATAAGAGCTCGTGTGCGGAAGGAGTAATTAGTGATGTAATGTTAATAACGTGGAATGCAAATAATGTAATCAGTTTATGGTTTTGAACGTGAGGCCGTGCATGTCGGCGTATGTGGATTAATACTAAAAGGGCCAATGTCATGTTTTAAAAAAAAAACCTTAAATACACCATAGAATTACAAATTTAATATATTTTATTAATGGCTAGCTTTTTCTAGACAATATCAGCTATATTAGCAGATGATATAGGAAATCATCTTAACTCAAAAAAACTTCTATCTTTATAGGGCTATCAATCATGAGGCTTTTCATCGGTCAATGGAGAAGCTCAGAGGTGTTTAATCACCCGGTATTTACGCTAACTTTACAGAAAACTTCTGAAAAACTGTGAATGGTGATTCGCGAATTTCGCCCCGATGGGCTTTGAACTCTAAGCGTTGAAGGCTAACCGTCTCGTACTGAGCTCTCTAATGCTCAGTACGAGACGGTTAGTCTCTAACCACTCGGCCACTGCGCTGGGCCATCTTAAACTATTGACTCAAAACTAAGAATTTGGATAGTTGACCTTTTAGATACAAGCCACAGATATATTTGAGGCAACTACTGGAGTAGTGTGTTCCTTTAGGTAACATTAAAACAGGTATATGTATCATCCATGGGGATTCTGCCGGTCAAAGGAGAAGCTCAGAAGAATTTAAACACCAGATATTTACTCTAACTTCACAGAAAACTTCTGAGAAACTGTGAATGGTGATTCGGGTGGGATTTGAACTCTGAGCGTTGAAGGCTAACCGTCTCGTATTGAGCTCTCTAATGCTCAGTACGAGACGGTTAGCCTCTAACCACTCGGCCACTGCGCTGGGTCATCTTAACTCATTGACTCAAAACTAAGAATTGGATAGTTGACCTTTAGATACTAGCCACAGATATATTTGAGGCAACTACTGGAGTAAAATTGTGTTCCCATAGGTAACAACTTTAAAACAGGTATATGTATCATCCACGACTCTCATAAGAACAATATACGTACAGATTCGCAATGTGCAGCAACATGAAGAATTTATAAAACGGGCAATTGGATTTTATTTATTTTTTTATTTTAATATCAATTCAGTGACCTATGTATGAATTATGTTCAACTATGTATGAATTATATAGAAAGTCTAACTATTCTCTGTAGACAAATATACCACCCATGGATTAATAGACCTAAATTTAGAACTGAAAACAATCTATTAATTCGAGACGGCGTGTACACAGTGACCACAAACCAGCGCCAACTGCTATTCATTTACGGGTAATTGGGTTTAAAAATGAAAAAAAAATCGAATATAATTATTCAAGATATTATTATTTATATTTTATATCCAATTTGTGGAAATACAGTGTTGTTAAAAAAGAAGAACGGGGATAATTTCGAAATTATACATGAAGATTTGATTTAAGATATGTTAAAAAGAAAATTTTACGTATGAAGAACTGTAAATCCTGAAACCTAATAAATATAGTTAATTTCTACTTTGTATAGCTGTTTATTCCATTTGAAATAGAATAGTGATTACTTTCGATGATGACCCAGCGAATACTTATCTCTTCTGATCCATTCCAATTTATGTCTGGCATAACAACACAAACGCGCACACAATAAACCCGATAAAATAAATAAATAAGGATGGGCGGGGTGTGGCGGACAATGGGGCAAACAGGTGATCGGTGAAAGGGCCCATCAAGAAATGATTGGAACTCGAAATTGTTCAAAAGTTGTTTCCCCGATCACAACAGTAGCCGGGGTTCAATTAAATCGGGGCCCGGGATGTTGGAATGCTTGACTTTTGTGTTCGCACGGGAGCCAAATGAAGTCTTTTCAGCACCCGGGGGCCGGACAAAGAAATCACAATGGTCCGAATCTTACCAGTCATCAACTATTCAACTTTATACTAATCCGAGCAATAAACAACGGTGGCCCCGAGTTGGAGAGGGCCCTTCAGATTCAATCGTTAAAATAATTAGGGCGGCTATTGTTGGTAATTAACGCTGGGAGCGAGTGTGTTAAGATTCAGTCAGGCGGCGGATTTTTAAACGGTTCGTACCGAATTTGCGCTGGGAAATTATAACATTACGTCTTGCGATATTCATATTCGTTTTTAATATTTATATCTAATTCCCTAAAATGTAATAAACAATCAATTATTTTATAAGCCGCACCATAATAACCGATTCCTTTAGGAGGCTAATAATGGTCGGGGGATGATTTTTAATTACAATAAAAAACTTAATTAATCCATCAACTCCTTCAATAATAAACAATTGTGGAGAACAATCTACGTATGTATAGTTCAAATTACTATGTGAAATTGTGATAAAGATTACACTACAACTTATAAACATCCTAATATATTTGAAATTAACGTCGTAAATATAATTGTTACAATATTTTTTAATATAGATTTATATATTATATGTTTATAATTGTATGAAAGTTTGTTGATGCCAAATAAAGGTAAATTTATATATAATTGTCAAAAGTACTAAACTACGAACTTTTGTTGATAATTATATATAAATTTACCTTTATTTGGCATCAACAAACTTACATACAATTATAAACATATAATATATAAATACATATTAAAAAATATTGTAACAATTATATTGACTATAAATTCAACATAATTAATATATAAATTGAATGATATAAACTTAAAAAGGCACTATTACGGACGGTAACTCACGACTCCCAGTTTTGTAATAACACAAAAACTTAAATAACAGGCCAGTCGGCTTCAAAACATAGACTAGGCTTTTATATATATAAGGATATGTAATCTACTTTTATATTTTTCTTGATATTCATGTTTCGTTTTTATCTTCTTTTTAGGTGCTACAAAACCTTTTCTCTAGCCAGGGGTGGGCCAACTTTTCAGGATATAAATTTTTTTGTCGAGTACATTTTTTATTATACATATTATTACACATATATTAATTTCACTTTCAATTGTATTCCTAAAGAGCCATAACGCATATACCCAACGAGCAGCACGCGACTTGCAAGACGCAGTTTAGCGCCCTGGTCTAAACAAAAATCAAAATAATTATAGCTGTATAATATTTGTATGTATATATTTTGTATGCGTGTAGATAATGCATTTTTCTAGTAGGTAAATGTCAGCTCGACAATTACAGCAGTTAGCACCTAAGATTGGAGACAGACAATGCAAACAATGTTTAACACAGGGGCCATTATTAACCAAACAACAAAATAATACACGGGAGTACTTCACACCAGCCTCCTATATTTGGTCTAATCGTTTCTCCTGTTGAGAAAATCAATTACAATATTTGAAACTATACCGGACATTTAGGAACCTCGGCACCAAAAAAAATATTAAAATATATTATCACGATTCATTAACAGGGATAAATTAATGTTATTGAGTGGTAACAACATGTGGCGGACGTAGACTCGTGTATTCAAACCATTGTGGGAATGATAAGTACAAATTATATAAACATTATCCTTGAAAGACGTCGCGTTTACTAAAGATATACGCTGGTGGATTATGGCGGTGTTATTGTTATTATTGTTGTACGAGAGAGGGACAATATTAATATATGAGTCTCAGACACAGTCGTCTTCAATTCTAATTTATGCGTCGTGTATGCTTTCAATTTCGATATAATAACATTCTGTCATCTTTGTACTGATAATTGTATGTTAGTGAGAGATAAATTCGGTGACAAAACACGATGGGGTACAATGTTGGAAGACTGCTGGTATAATAATAAGACGGTGCCTTACGGATTCCGTCGTTCTCTCACTGTTTCTATGTGGCGGTTGTAGTAGTACGTGTTCGCATATATACACCCCCCGTATTATACTCAGCTCGGCAACTTGTCAGCTTTGGCTGTGAAAACAAACCGTTCTGATTCTCCCCCTTGTGTTTCTAGTATTATGTAGTACGTTAATTATATTGTGGCGCGTCTAGTTATTTCGTTAGACGCAAAACTATTTTATTACATGAACTTTAATAATATTCGTCTCAAATTCTGCCAAAGGACAAATTAGTTAAAAAGCACAAAAATGAAACCTATCATCTTAATAGATATGTAGTTGCAATCAATGCTACTAACATGTATTATAATTCACCACAACTACAGTCTGCCCAATTATATTTGCAAGAGGGGTTTGCAATCATAAAACGGAATCTATATCCCACTCCCTCACTATCCCTCCATGTTTGTGTGTGCTAAAAAAAACCCAATCTATCGCTTGTCACTTGTCACCGGTTGTTTTCGGCGGGCGTGTGTTTAAAACGGGAAACTCAACAAAACATTTCATTGACGTCGCGCCAAGATTAATGACGCGATTGTCCGCGGGAACGCTGTTTGGCAGGAAATTAGCTCGGCGGAACGAGCGCCCGCGCGAGCCCCGTCTCCGCGTTTTTGACGTGCACCCGAAACCACCCCCGAACAAAGCCCTCTTCCCACTAAAAATGCTACAGATAATTACAGGTACGCATGTAATGCACCGGTGAGTACTGACAGGTGGGTGATTTATTTTCTGATAAATACGCAAAGTTCATTAAGAGTGTCATCATATTTTTAAATTCTATGTCGAAATCAACCGGGCAAATAACATTCACACAAAGCTAGGAGCTTCTTCTTCTTCAAAAAAAATAACCAATATACGTACAGGTAACAAGAACAAACAAACCAGCTCCAGTACTAAGAGAATAACCATTAATGATGAGCCAGATGAATAAACGAGTTCTCACAGAGACTTCAGCGCTTGGAAAAAGAATGGTGGTATTCTCTAAATACCTCCACAATGGATAGAAGCGACATTAAAATTGCCACATAGTACAACAACGGTGTTCATGAAAAACAAAAAAGAAATCGAAACTTGATATTTGTCTATTAACAGAAACATATTCCACTCGGCAAATACACATCAAGTTTCGGGTACATCGAATATATCAAACAATCCACCCGAACAATGACGCGAAAGGTGTAAATTCCATAATAATTCGGGAAAATATCGAACACTATGAAGAACTATCAATAAAAAATTCAAATTAACAGGTGTCGACATTAAAGCAATGAAAAAAAATCTACTAGTTACTAGTCGGTGCACTTTACGCCCCGCCTAAACAAAGACTACGCGTCGGTGCTACAACATCTCAGTGAAAGATTTATGCTGGTAGGAGACTTTAACAACATGAAGCATACAGACTGTTGCTGCAGGCTGACCAACTCCAAAGTCCTCGAACTTAAAGCAGCAATACAATAGGTAAACACACTCCGCCAGACCCGAAAAAATCTACGAGCATTTGTACATATGTAAAAAGTATTTGCCAAAATCGTAAATATAAGTGAGGCATTAGATCTGATCTTGGATCACTTCGGAGTTATTCTGACACTAAGCCAAAGTGTAACTCAGAAAGAAGCAAAACCAATACTAGTGAACAGATCTACAGACTGGGAAAAAACAGCTCAACCAGGAAACAGAAAGATTCACCTAGATAATTCAGACCGCTGCCTGGAATAATACACAGATACTAACTAGAAAAACCAAGTCGAATTTAACTACCCAATGGAAGTGAGAAACCTAGTTAAAGGAAAAGGCCACCTGAGGCGAAGATTGCAGTAGTCACGCGATCCAGTCGACAAAACTACCCTAGTATGTTACTTTAATGTTTTATATAAGGACGCAGTGCTATGTTGTGTTGAAAAACGCATGTAAAACTGGTTTTCTAGGGAGAGTAAAACTTGGAAAATACTCACCTTCTAAGCTTATATCATTTTAGAGGCCAATAATACCTTTTTCAATACATGCCTCGCTATAGTTCGAAAAGATTCAAAATAGAGCTTTCACTGCCTTACCCAAAAATCCCTGCCTACCTCCCTGTTCTTCATAACATTTTCAGTGGCCATGACATAAATCGCAAAAAGCAACTGATTAGGTACAATAGTTTTAATATACAGCAAAATCTTAAGAAAAACGTCTATATAATCCCCCATTGAGAGTTGTAATTGCAGGCGACTAGCACATAAAGCCCGTGTGTAATGTCCTCATTCTCATTTACGCAAACAAAGCTGGTGTAATTAGAAAATGACGGTGGCGGCGTTTAGCTCGCCGCCGCTAATTACGCGGCTGGTAATTAAGTGATCTGTTTTAATTCAATCGAGCAACCTCACGCCCAGGAAACGGGCTCCCTACGGCTGATCTTATTTTCCCCCCCTGATAATTGCACGCACGGTTTTCTGCCAGGTCACTTGGATTAATGCAGTAGGACGACGGAAGAATGGGAGACGCTCGAATTTTATAAAGGATGTCCATCTTGACCGACCGTCCAGGGTGTTCGGACAATGCCCCGGCGTTATTTAGCCATTGTGTTCGAGTTGTTGCGAAAAATAAGCTATTATGGGGCTCCGGGAATATCGATGGCCAGGTGTGAATTCGTAATTTATTAAAAAATATATTTCTGCAGCAAGAAATAATCATAGATTTAATATTCGATAGGGCAAATTATTTGGTTCATGCGATTTTTTATAATAATAATAATAATAATAATATTTATGATATATGTTCCAAAAGTTGTAAGTATTTTTTTTTATCTAAATAGGTCATAAAATACCTATATATATTCATTCATGTCAGTCATTTATGTTTTTTGTGCTGTTATTACAAAAGTGAATGTCGTTAACTACTAATTTAACGATAAGTGAAAGTGATTACCGTATTATTACAATGTAACCGTCAAATTTCCAAAACAATGCAATTTTACAATATACCCTACACATTTCGAAAATAATACTACCTCAATTGAATTTAGGTGCTTTCGTTTAACATTACTAGTCGCCCCCGGCGTGCAGTATCGCTCCAAGTTTTGCGGTCGTACGCCGGTTGAATTGTGTAGGTCTACGAGGTAGAATTGTGCGCATCTGAAGCGGCTTGCACGATAAATAGAACAAAAACAATAAGCCCGGGGCAGGACACGAAAATAGCTATAGTGACGATTTGTTTTTTTCACAATTTCACCACTTTAAGTAACTTGTTCTTTACATACGTATATAAAATAGTAGGGTAGTTTTTGCGGAAAAACTAGTTACCTAACTAGGCCAATGAAGTTAGCATATGCGGACGATGTAGTGCTTGTAGCCAAGAGAGTGAAAGTAATGGAAGGGATGTTGGAAATAATGTGAAGGTACCTTGGTAAGAGTTGGTTATTAGTGAATATGGAAAAAACAAACGGATGATATTTGGAAATAAGCTGATGATGGATAGAGCGGAAGGGCTGAAATCGAAGGGATGAATGATTGAGAGGGTGAATTGATTTAAGTAGTTAGGCTTTTGGGTTGACTACAGAGATGAGTTATGACACATTTGGATTGGGAGCAAGCAATGGCTTGGGGGTTGGCCATGGGAAAATCGGAGGTGGGATGGAACCTAGTAATAGTGTGTAAGATCTGGGATGCATACGTGAAGCCAAAATTGTTGTATGTAGTGGAGCAAGGCTGGTTTCTGAAGAATCTGCGAAGATCGACGGCTGTGATGGGTCTCTAGCAGGATACCAATCGGATGAACATGTGGTGGGGGTCGTGAAGTCGAGGAAAGATTGTAGTAGTTGGGAGATGAAAGACTGATGGCTTACATCCCATCCACAACTGAGGAAGGGCAGATAACGGATGGATAAAAGATTGAAGTAGGATCTATGAAAGAGTGGATATGTCTGAGGTGTGGGCGAAGGAAAACTGAGCGAAATGCGAAGTCTAGGAACTGCAGTCAGGGCGAGAATGAGGGATATTGAGTAGCAAGAAAAGCAGGTGAGAATGACTCAGAGCTCGTACATCCCTGGTTATGCGTAGTGGCACGTGCGAGGGGGTGCATAACTAGGGGAGGGTGGAGCAGTGAGGACAAAATACGTTTCCGACCACTTTCACGCCACTCCTGGCGTATGGGCCTCTTTCTCTGCCTATAGTGCTGGTAACTGGTACTACAGGTGGACCTATAGTTTAGCATGGATTTCGAACCACTGAAGTACGTTTAGATGAGAATATTATCTACTCGGGACCAGAGAAATGTGTTAGCCATGAAACCCCATGCTGGCCAAGCGGGTTGGGAAGTGGGGCGCGCGTGCAATCTGAAAAGTATTTCGCTTTGTGAGATTTTAACTCACGATCTTCAGCGCAGCAGTTCGATGCCTTACCACTGCGCTACGCTGCCCACCCGGGACAGGGCAAATTAGGTATGGCAAAAGCGAAGTTAGGTTCAGAAAAGAGGAAGAAAAATGTGGATGTGGTAAGAATACACCACGTGTGTACTGTGTAGTAAGGTGTGTCTATCTAAACAATGAATGTGAGCATGTGCAAGTAGAGTGGGCAAGAGATTGTAAAAGAGTGAGTGAATAGTTATGAGAGAAGGACGTGGAAATTTGCAACAGGCTAACGTAGGAGAGGACATGGGTGAGGGAGGACATGGAATTGTACAAGGAATGAGGATTATATTCGTTGTTATTCTTAGTTGACTTTTATGTAAGAGAAAGGTTGTTTTTTCTTCACAGTGGCCATAATTAACAAATTGAACTGGTGTTTAAATGCAAACTCAACTGCCACCGATAATTACCAACCCGCTCTAAACTCATTCAACATGTCAAGCGAGGCGTTATTAATAAATATTTAAATTACTTTCGTCTTAAAACCCAAACATTCCCCATTTATGCATTGTAAGCCTTCATAATGATGCCATCCAGTCCGAACAAAAGCGTCCCACCATGCATACACGCAAACAGTTTTTTTTTTCACTTACGATTTAATTAAACCGCGAGCATTATGAGGGCCCATAAATCACGCGACCCCCTGTATCAATTACTCGGCGTTATTTAAATACAATTGCATTCTTATTAAATGCCGGAGCTCGCGCGCGCGCTCGCTTTTGTGGCGGCCGGGCACCCGGAGTGCACTCCGGAACCGCTGGACCGACAAAAATTAATTGCAGCCTCCGCCTGATTAAAGAATGTTGGGCGTATATTATTGAGAGGTTTAGGAATAAATGTGTGCGCCGGCTGAAGTGGGCTGGCACTTGTGGTGGTTGAATGGTAGAAATAATCGCTTCTGGTTAGTTGCACTTGGACAATTAAGCCGGTGTGACTTGGTTTTTTTATTATTATTAATAGTATTGTTAATGGGAGTAATTGCAAGTATACTGTTGCTACATCTGTTTTCTTTCTCAAACAGTGTAGGCGTTTGGTTATTGATAATGTTAAAAATCTCCTATAATAAGTGACAAATCGAGTTTTGAGTGCTTAAATTGATAGTTCATTATTGATCAAAATACAGAACAGAATGAAAATGGCAATTTTATTCCTGAAATAAGGTGGCATAGCTGTATTGAGCTTCATAAAATTCAGAAAATATCTGTTAGAAGTATTACTTATGCTGCATTTGAGATGAGATGGAATGTCTGTATCAACCTATATCACGCCACTGCAGGAGAATTGGTCTTTTTCTGGTTATAGTGCTGGCAACTAACACTACATGTGGACCTACAGTTTTAACGTGGATTCTGAAGCACTGGAGTACATTTAGATAAGAATTTCATCTACTCAGGACCAGAGAAGGATATTAGCCGTGAAACCCCACGCTGGCCATTGCGTATTGTGCAGGTGGGGTGTATTTGGTTAGTGGTAGTTAAATACAATTTCATTGGTCAAATAATTATGAAGTTTTAAGCTGGCAGTGAACATACAAATGTTCGTTCAGAATTTCTATTGCAAATTCTTTTGAAACAATGCAAACCCGGGTGGCACCATTAAATCTACACCTCGTAGAGCCAAAGTTAATACTTAAATTTAACCTGCAGTGTGCCCACCTTTACGATTGTCGGTAACTCATCAGTTTACGAGCCTCACAGTCGGTCGTATATCAAACCGCGCATCGTCGCAATTGTCTAAAAAGCTTGCCATTAACCCAAACACCTTCAAGTCGCCCATAAAACCGCATGTAAAAATACAATCGTTTATTTAGTTTTCATTTCATTCTATCTCACCTTTTTAGCGCCCAATGGAAATCTACAATTACTGGCGTATGGTTGAGAATGTTTAGAAATATACTGACGATTGTAAATTACTTATAATTATTATTTACAATATTTAATTCTTTATTTTCTATTATATCTGAGTGGTTAGAGGCGTCGCCTGTTTCGTATTAAGCATTGGGGAGCCCGAGTTCGAACCCCATCGGGGCGAATTTTCGCGAATCACAGTTTTCAGAGTTTTTTTGGATGATTAAACTTCTCCCTTAACCGGTGGAAAAGCGTCACGGCTGATAAAACTATAAAAATAGATTTATTTTAAATATTCGATTGTAAGGGCGTGTACTTTGTGATAATTCATTTTAAGGATAAATAAAACGATTTTTTACTTTGTTTTTTATCACACTTGACTTCACTTTGCAACTAGTTTCGGCTAAGCTCTAGCCATTTTCGAGCTCCTCCGATGCCAAAGTCGAAAATTCATCGTAGCAGCTCGAAAATGGCTAGAGCTTAGCCGAAACTAGTTGCAAAGTGTAACTGAACCAGGACTGAAGTATGATAAAAACAAATTAAAAAATTGTTTTATTTATTTTATCCTTTATTTATTTTTTATTTTATTTAAATATATATATATATTTAAATCATTATGGTACGTATGATAAAGTTATATGCAATAGCCATATCAGTTTTTTTAATTAACTATTTTGTGTACATTTTTAAGTTGTCGCGCCACCCTCATATATATTTGTTGTAAAACAACCTTGTGGACTCCGAACGGAATTTTCACCAATTCACACCGATGTATTATTTTTTATGTTCGTGGTCGTTTCGTAACGAAGACTAGGTGGCTCACGTCCGCGCTAACCACAAGCATAAACACCGGCCATAATTAAAGGAAAACACCGTTGGCGCGCGCGGTGTTTGTTCTAGCAATCACGGCCGGGGAGCGGAGGGCGCGGCGAAAATTTTATTACAGCCGCAATAAAACTAAATTCTCTTCAGAAATAAGACAACAAAGGGTTAAGTCCACGGGGCGTCGGGTGAATCTCATTGCCGCGAAGAAAAGATCTGTAATAGGGTTAAAAGCGGCTTTGTCACACACAATTTCTGCAGAAGTTTTGTGCGAATTGTCCGCCCCCTAAAATTCCCAAATTATTGAGTGGGTTTTGATAAACATATGTAAATACCTGTCATAACTTCTTTTGATTTTGAGTTGAATGGTTTGCGGTGGACAAGTTAATGCCAATTTATGTGGACAATAGTTGGTTTTCGTGTCGGGCGACACAGGTATAAATAAAGGCGATTTTAACACGATACCAAAATATTTTAGTTCGACTGATCATGGTCAATGGGCTTTTCATTTATGAATTTGTATAATTATTTTGTCTGTCAACAAATTGTAAATTATATATAATTTATGCAAATTAATAAAAACACTTTGTTATTGGCTCTGAGAATTATGATGATAAGAATTGATGAACGTATTTTGCAGTTATAGAACGTAAAAAATAGAGACAATATAGTTGTGTTACTCTCATATCCTCTACGTTCTATAAATACGAATTATAGTAATCAATTCATACAAAATTAGTTTTATAATTAAAAATAAAGTGGCTAGAATTGTGAATATGTTTTATATATTATATATTCGTGGCTAGCTAAAAGCTGATACGTATATTATTCTACTTAACTTTAAAAAACCACATTTTCTGTTACAAAAAAGTAATTATTTACATATAGAAATAAAACTGGGGGGGTTATTACAATTCCAAATTAATTTTAAATCATCCCATTTATTAATAAGTGAATTTATGGAAATTTCAGATTCTGCCAAATAGTCACAGATATAATGTATTTTGTATTTTGATCTATAGTGATTGGAATATCATAAAATTGAGATTTCGGGTACACTCAACTGACTGTCGATAATATAATAATAACTTTATTTCAAGGTGGCCCACTAAAAACAATAGTAAATTATTAAATATATATATATATATATATATATATATATATATATATACATATATACTTATTTTTTACTTTTTTAATATTTTTATTTTTTTAAAGTTTTTTGACATTTTTGTAATTTTTGGTACACTTAACTGACTGTCGATAATATAATAATAATTACTTTATTTTGATGAAGATGAAGATGAAGATGGCTCACTAAAATCAATAGTACATTATATTATATATATATATATATATATATATATATATATATAAATTAAATGAAAATAAGGTACAAATATCCTACAATATCCTTCAAAATATCGTATATTTGCGTACGATAATAATTTGTTATCGTTTATCGTACATCGTTGATTTTTATTCAAACTAATCGTACATGTACGATAATTATCGTACGTCTGGTAATACTGGTGATCTCTGTATTAAGTGGTCGTCTTCGACAATACGAGTTACCGCAAACTATACAATTACTCGACAAAATCTACAAGTTAATATTTATAAAACTCGTCAAAATAATAATTAGTTACTAGCGTCAGTCCTTTGTAAGTATTTATTACATTTTGTAAACAGATTACGTATACTCTAAGATTAAGTTTGCAGTATTTCTAACACAACTCGAGCTATCGTACTGCAACTATAACACTACACTTACTTGACAAAATTTGCTATTTTAGAAATTGAATGGTTGTGGCTTTATCATATAATCACCCTGAACGTGAAGTTAATATAAGACGATCGTGTATTTCCTAACTCGATTGTCCGTCGACGAGCGGGGGCGGCGGCTATTCGTCGCCCCCATGGTAAATATGCAGCGACGTTATCGCGTAATGAACTCGTGTTTATCGGAAAGAGGATCGATTGTTGTCCATTGTAGGGCTCCGGTCCGATTCATTGATCGACATTGTAAGACTTGCACCGGGGAAAACGAAAACGGTCTCTCTCGTCGGTATCGCGCCCCGTAATCTACCTATATATCTGTTTCCTATTATACAGAACGGATTTGGGTATGGATTTTTTTTTCTGGTGCTGCTGCCGAAAGAAAATAACGTCCACAATCCATTCCGCGGACAATAACGATTTGAATAATATCGAGGCGTTTTCTATTTCCTCTGTTAATGGACAAGGGGGTCCCGATTCGAGTTGAATTGGGAGTGCAATGAATGGGGAGGCTGTTTGTATTCTAGGTAGTGAGTGTTATATTGGTTTTATGCGCGTATTGTATTATCTAATTGAAAATTAAAAAAAAAAACTTTGGAGAGTAAGCGGACTGATTGAAAACATTTAATCTGAATTATCCTAGTATCTTAAGGTCTTAAGGTTTTAGACAAGACAATTTCTTGACTCAAAAGTTAGTCAAGATGCGAGACAATTTAAATTGTCTCGTATCATACAGCAAATTATTTGAAATATTGAATTCGATGGTAGATCGAATGGAAAAATATAACGCGTTCTATTTGTCAAGGAAAATTGTATGGGAGGAGGATATATGAATTTATTTCTTGAACAACTTTTGAGCTAAGAAATTGTCTTGTCTAAGACGACCTTTAGACAAATGTGTGATGGTTACTATCTAATTAAAAATGCTATCAACCTATCGATGGTCCGGAAACTAACGATGGTTGAAAAACAGTCGAAAAATAATTTTATTGAAAGAATTGTATATTATTAATGTATTGACTTTCATTAAAAAACGTAACAAAGAGAAGTTGTTGGTCAATTTTAATAAAATTTTCAAAAAATGCTGCTATGAAACAAACAAATGATGAATCCTTAAATACATGATTTTTTAAATAACTATTAAATAATAGTTACCGCCAGGCGCCCACTTGCTACAAAACATAAGAATTTTAAAATCTGTAAATCTGTAATTACAGATTTTAAAATAAATAACGTTTTTAATTTGGCAGTGAACATTTTAAAAGGTAATGTTGCAATTAAGGGTTAAAATTTGAAAAGAAAAGAACAGCAATAAAAAAAGTGTTCTCAATAATGAGTTGCTCCACCATCATGAATCGTAGTTTTCTATACACATAGAAAACATACGATTCATGATTTTGAATAAATGACGAAAATATTTGTAAAATCATTTTTTATTTATAACAAATGTATGTGCCCATACACCAATGTTTTTATTTAACAATTTTGTTTATAAGACATCATTTTAGAAGAAAATCGTGGGCGAAACTTTAAATAAAAATTGCAATTTGTTTTGTTGCAAATATTACTCAAGGCTTATAAAAAATACTTGCTGACAACATTTTTAACTGTTCTTTTTTGAAATCACTAAAGTGATGTCTTATAAACAAAATTGTTAAATAAAAACATTGGTGTATGGGCACATGCATTTGTTATAAATAAAAAATGACTTTACAAATATTTTACTTACATGTTTATTTTCATATTTAAAATAAAAGACCCACCGCGGTATTCGAAAATATGTCTGATGATTGTTGTTAAATTCTAAACAATATTTTGAAAGTTTAAAAAAAAAATCGTGGTAGGAACATTAATAAAAATTGCAATTTGTTTTGTTGAACATATTATTCAATAACAGCTAATTAAATTAACTTAAATTTGTTTTTTCATATTTTATGGTTACCAAGACATAAGTATACAATTGTAGAAAAAAATAATTTTTTTGCACACTTCGTTTAGTAACAATGTACTGAGAAAAAGTTCACGCCATCACAAACACACCGGTGACGAAAACAACGCTGTATGATTTTCTAAAATTTAATTTTCTTTTTATGTACATATACTGGTACATATTACAAAACTAGGTAGTACCTACTTATTTTCAAATATAAATGAAATTATTTTAATTTTAAATATTTCAATTTTATTATAAAATTTTAATGTATGTATATTTATTTTATATTTTTAAACAATAAAAATGTGTGTTTATTTTTATGTTTCTATGTTTTTCTCATATTATTAGCAATCGGTTATTGATATCAAAACCCTCAGGCCTGATGTGATCACATGAAGTGGCGTGCACTTATATTTGCAGGTAATGTTATTCTTAAGATGCTATTCATTTATCAACAGCGTTGTCATCTGTGGCACCTATGACACTCGTTATTCACGTTTTATCTTAATTTGAGCGTATACAGGTCTTAGGAAGGCTATCAGAATCTATTAAATATGATATAAAGAGAGTGGACAGCCACAGTATTGTATTCTGTATATTGTATTTGTATTTTTTTATAGTTATTTTTTGTGTGCCAGGTATATACTCTAAATAGATGATCTAGTTTGCAACAATTAACGTATAAATAGCGATGAACTCACTTATGAGTGTTTGTTATGTTTATCGAGCAAATTATGTTTGATTATTAATTATTTGCATGCTATAACGAACTGTTCTTATAAAATATTTTATTCATCCATAAACAAATAATTAGTGCTTTTCAACGATCGCGTAATTTCTATTATACGGTTCATATCATTACCATAAAATGCGCCGCATGTAATTACAGAACCAATTAGTAGTAATTAAATTATAATCAAAGTGTGCGATTTACGACATATTTTTAATTAATTCCAGTGATGACGGGTAGTATTAATGATTAGTTTGTTAATGCAGGTGTTATAGCAATGCTGTAATTGAATTATACATGAAAGTGGCTATATTATTTACTTAATTAATGATATTAAATTATGCAGGCTGTACCAAATAAGTCAGATATATTTATAGATTATTTTTTCAGAAAAAAACAGGTACAAATATATGGGGTACATTGACGAACCACTTAAATTAATATCGCTTTCGTTTGCTGACCATAAATTAATACAGATTGTGTATATTTACAAAAATATTTACTTCTTATTACTTATAAAATGTTACCTAAATATCTCATAGAATAAAGTTTTTGGTATAGAGTACTAACTACCTAAACAAATGGAACTTCGCCTCAACTCCAAATGCATAAAGGTCGTTTTAGTTTTATCGCTTAACATTTATCATTTTTATATCAGCTTAAAAAGGCGCGAAAATGAGTGATTTGCTACACATAAGCTTCATGAATTTTGTTAATTAAATTTCTATAAAGATAGAAGTTTTTTTTACAATAACAATAAATATTAAAGATCGTTTTAGACAAGACAATTTCTTAGCTCAAAAGTTGTTCAAGAAATAAATTCATATATCCTCCTCCCATACAATTTGTCCTTGACAAATAGAACGCGTTATATTTTTGCATTCGATCTACCAATTCAATATTTCAAATAATTTGCTGTATGATACGGGACAATTTAGATTGTTTTGCATCTTGACTAACTTTTGAGTCAAGAAATTGTCTTGTCTAAAACGACCTTTAGTATTTATTGTTATTGTAAAAAAAACTTCTATCTTTATAGAATCATGTTCGAGTTTTTAAGCTGATATAAAAATGATAAATGTTAAGCGATTCATTCGGAGATGATACTATAAAGGCATCTTACACAGTCAATAATACTGTCAATATTTTAGAATAATGACAGTATTACTGTACATACTGTAACACCTTTAAAATGTTCATTAATCTAACAACTGACTGTATTACTGATCAGTATAGTAATGATGGAATGAAGAGAATGCTGGTTTTTATCCATATAATTGATTACTTGATAAATATTGAACGAGAATTCAAGCAAATTCTGATAGTGCTAGGATTGACAGTATTATTAAGGCACCTTATACGATCAATAATACTATCATTCCTAGTACTGTCAGTATTTGCTTGAATCCTTCTTCAATATTTATCAAGTAATCAATTAACCGGATAAACATCAGTATTCTCTTCAATCCATCATTACTATACCTTTCACGATCAGTAATCCTGTCAATATTTTAGAATAATGAAAATATTAAACATGTTCTCGTTCAATAATACTGTCATTTTTCTAAAATATTGAGACTATTATTGGCCGTGTAATGTGCCTTATAGACCTTTTACAGAAACTTGACATAAGAAAATTTTCGCAATAGTTTCCATGGCTACTAACCTCATATATTATTTAATATTTTTGTACACATATTCAGTAATTGTTAATAGATTTTGTTACTGAATTCAAGAGGTTTTGCATATATTAATGCAAAAACTGTGGATTTTAAATATATGTAATTTTTGCACTATACAAATAAAACTATAAATAGTTCGTAAAAAAAACTTCCATCTTTATAGGGCTATTAGCCGTGAGTCTTTTCCCGGTCAAGAGAGAAGCTCAGAGTTTAATCACCCGGTACCTTAAGTTCATAGAAAACCTCTGAAAACTATGAAAGGTGATTCGCGAATATTCGCCCCCATCGCTGTCCGAGGGTTTATTGTTTAATTGTATTGAGTGCACATACATGTAGTGCATACAATTCCAGCGTGCATAAAGCTACTACATTGGCCCAATTAAGGACATTTTTTGCGGGTTTCATTAACTATACAGCATTTTATAGTTTCTGGTCTGGTGTGGCTTAAAAGTAATATGCAGAGAATTGTAAAAACAAGATAGATATAAAAAAACCTTTCCTCCTAGGGGGAAAATTGTATATAACCACTCAAGCTATTATGTGAATTCATCCTCATTAGCTGAGCTAGACTGATGAAATCTATTAAGATCGAAATCTAGATATATAGATTGCTGAGAGGTGGGTTCATATTTATATGTAGGATAACAGTAGTTACTGGTTAGATACAAAAATGATACAACTTTCTTCCCAAGGGGAAAGAAAATTGTATTATTTTTGTATCTAATCACTCAAGATAAAAAATGTGTAAAATCATCCTGACTAGCTGAGCTAGACCAATGAAATCTATTAAGATCAAAATCTAGCTATATAGATTGCTAAGAGGTGGGTTCATATTGATATGTAGCATAACAGTAGTTACTATATTTGTTACAATTGTGTAACTATATCGACTTTCAGATCCTTCTGCCATGCGTTATTGTATGTGTATGTGAGTGTTAGGACTTGTTACGTTCATAATTCGTCCACGAGTTTTCTAAAGGGTCCTTAATTGTATCCTAGCGACAAATGGTACCGACTAACTCCACCCAACCGCCCGTTCTTAAGTAGAAGGTGCTAACCATTGCCCTATATCGGCGTGTAAAACAAGATATTAATTTAATCACGTTTGAAAGTCCATGTATTAATTTATAGTCTATAAACGGAAATGATATTGATTTTACTCCCACAATGTACCCCATGAAAATGTCTAAACGAGATATTTGTCAAAACGCGAGCATTATTGTCCCTGGATAACACGGAACATGTTTTTGTCATCGTGTACTGGAGGCAATAAAAGCGGGAACGACTTTACAGACAGCTAATATTATACACAAGATTAATTTAATACAAAGCGCATCATACGGGCCTGAATGCTCGAGTAGAAAACGCCATTTATATTCCGCTGAGCGGAGGGCATTCTTTGCCGTCGTCGTCGCAATCATTTATCCTTGATACGTCTATTTTATGGAATATTATGTAATGAAAAGCAGGCACGCGGGGCCCCGATATTCCCTAATTACACTGCTCCTTGTTGTATGTTTTTTTTTTGCTCTGATCCTCAAGCTCTAATGACTCCCACAGTTTGTCCATCACTTAGCAAGGGCCTGTTGGTAAACAGCTACCGTCGCCCACTTAGCCCGCGCATACCTGACCATTTAATACTCATGTTACCCCGTTTGAGAACGTGTTTCTTGCATTAAAATCCTATAAAATTATATATTACAATCGAGGGATGTTGTAAAATCGATGGTTTTATTCGTGGCGAGGAGCGATATTGTCACTCCTACGGGTGCGATCTAATTAGGAGTAGTGGGCTGTAAATTTATTTAATGATAATTATGATGATCCATAAAAATATTTGGTTTGTAAGACCGCATAACATAACTTATATTATTAATTTTAAGTGATGATTATGGGCAATAGAAAAGATGTTAACTGTGATATTAAATCTAAAACTATGTGATCAAAACTTGTATGTGTAACTGAATATAAATAACTGGGTCTTATAATAGATAACCAATTAAGATTTGGAAGTTATGTAACCTATTTAGAAAGTAAAATAAGAAAAAAAACTTAACTTGTATAAAAGAGTTATTCCTAATCTATGTCCAATATCAAAAATAGATGTGTATAAATCTATTTTAGCAAACCACTTTGTATATTGTCCATCAATATTGAGCTTTACTAATAAAATCTATGAATATAGATTATAGAAGTTGCAAAACAGAACATTGCGCATTATACTAAAATGTAGTAGATATACTAAGGCATCCCTTATGCTAACCACATCGAACTTTATGTCTATAAACCAAAGACTTATGTTTCTATCTTTGTTATTCATTGTTAAACTGTATTAAAGGGTTACTACCGCCATATTTAGAAGACAAAATAAGTTATGTAAGAGATATACACAATTCTAATACCAGAGCAGTAAACAAATTGCAGTTAAAAAGATTGAATAAAAGAACAACAAAACTGTCAATTTTTCAAGATGGTTTCATAGAATTTAATAACCTGCCAATTGAAATTAAAAATGCTTATAATCTGAAGAGATTCAGAAATAAATTAAGTGTATATATTAAACAAATGTATGTGTAAATTTAAAAAAATATCGTTATATTTAATGTGTATTTTGTATTTTAAATGTATATTACTATATATACATTTAAAATACAAAATACACATTAAATATAACAATTTTTTTTTATTTACATATAAATTTATTTAGCCAGCATCAGTTGATAATTAAATTTTATTATTTATATTATATTTCTATAAATTGGTATAAATTAAAGAGATAATGAATATAAATTTTTTCTTTACTTTATCGCATATCATAATAAATTATTTATGTGTACTATTTTTTTTTAGAAATATAATCTTTTCTTATTGGAAATGTAACCTTTTGAGATATTCTAATAATTAGTCAAAATTGTAAAAAAAACATAAGATATATTATTAATGTTTTTAACAAATTTCATTGTCGCTTTGTTTAACACAAATTTTTTATGATATTTATAAAGGAAGTCATACCTATATGCTTACAAATATGAAAAAAATACCCAGGGAGTTTTCAACACAGGGAGAAACTCAGAGGGATACTCTGAGTCAGACTTTCACCAAAAGAAAATTAAGACTCGTAACTTCCAAAATTAATTTTCAGGTTTTGATGATTCTTATGTATATTTTAACTTTCTTTCAATACTTTTCTGCGTTTAGAAAAAACCAAATTATGATTTAAAAAAGTAGATAACATTATACTCAATGCTAATACTACTAGGATATTGCAAACTTTAAAATCCATTTATTTCAAGAACTGTTTTTGGAAGTTACGTTTGCCATCTCACAATGCGATATGAGATACTAACCACATGTAAAAATTGGTTTCAAAATATACAGTAGTTTTTTTCAAAACGTGTAGGAAACATTTGTTTAGACATTTCCTATAGATGGTCTTAAAATAATCATAATAATAGAATTTGTTTTTCTAGGATTATAGTACTTGAGATAATTCGTGAGATAAAGTAAGGCATATGATTTTAGAATTGCACCGTATAAAATAAATAAATTGTAACGTATTTTCTAAGGACGAAAGCTATAGAATTAAAGATCGTATTTTGCATCACTACTGTCGATCCAATTTAATTAATTGCACCTTGTCAAAAAAAATTATTGAAACGATTTTTCTTAAGGACGAAAGCAATAGAATTAGAGATCTTATTTACCCTCACCACCGCCGGTCCCATTTAATTAATCACAACTCCCCAACCTTTAGCGCTTAAAGCGGCCAAGTGTCCACTCGAAAAGTCAAACGGCAACCCTTGCGCCTATTAAAAAGCACCCTCCCCTCTCAAATCTCAAAAGAAGTAAATTAATTTAACGCGGCCGAGAATCATGCGTCTCTGCCGCGACTTTCCCAGTTTCCTTACAACCCACCCCATACGTCAAAACATGAAAAACCCCCAACCGTATTGAATTAATTTTTCAATTACTCTTATCCAATGGGGAGCAAATGCGGCTAACAAAAGCCGCCTCGGCTACCTAAAAGGGTTGCAGTTTTCCGTGAAGAGTCACGGCCTTTGAAAAACATAGCGCTTTGCGAATTGAGAGGGACTGCCAACAAAGCGTGGTGTTTTCGAGTCTCCTTCGCCCCCACCCCCCGGCTGCATTGTCGCGCTACAGTGTGGGCTCACTTTGTAATTACTCAAGTGCTGCCCGAGAGCAAACAAAACAAAAAAATCTGAAATAATAATGTCGAATGAGAAGACTGAAGGGTTTCAATTTGAAATGGTTTTATTCGTAATATATACACCAAGAAAATAAAAAGAATAAAATAAATTAACAAATATCTTTTTATTTATAACATATTTTATAATAATAATAACCTATATCTTTACATCTAGATTGATATATTTATTTACAATACCAGTCGTAATTAAATGAAATCACAGAAATAAAGATTAATATTATATACAATTAATTGTTTTTTTTTTCACTAGCACTTTTTTTAATACATAACAGGGACCGGCCTTCGAATTTCCATGTCGGCTGAAGACGCTGGACTGGAGCCAGGACTGGATGAAGCTGAATACATCATTGGTGGTGTCGCCATGGTTGGGAACATACTCATATGTGTCGGCGCGAATGTCTTTGGTGGGTTTTGGTATAATTGTGAATAAAGCGATGAGTGGAGAGATGTTACAACTGCGTTTTGATGGTGAAGGTGGCTTGTTGGGCTTTTATCCGCTTGCGGTGCCATCCGTGACATATCAAAAGCCGGGTTGAAATATGAAGGATAATGCGATGCTGCTCCAAGTGTGTCCATAGTGGGGAAATACGGTAATTGTAAGTTGGGGTATCCCATATTAACCTTCATTGCTGCCGGAAGTGGGCCTTTTGGTTTCCTCCTTGGCCTGTACTTGTAATCCGGATGCTCCTTCATGTGTAAAGCCCTCAAACGCTTAGCTTCGTCAATAAAAGGCCGCTTTTCAACCTCCGACAACAATTTCCACTCGGCACCGAGGCGTTTCGAGATTTCAGAGTTGTGCATTTTCGGGTTATCCAGTGCGATTTTCCGGCGTTGAATACGTGACCACACCATAAACGCGTTCATGGGCCGTTTGATGTGCCCCTCACTGCCCGCACCGACTTGGGGTGCGGGTTGCTGATAATCTTCAATCATCGGGTTTTGGAAACCGTACATGTTAGCGGACATTGTTAACTTGAGCACTGAACTGATCACTGTCTGAGATGAGACTGATGATTTTCACTACTGGAGTCTGTACTAAATCCTGAAAGGTGGAGTCCATTTAAAGGATTCCGGGTGGGGGTTGACTCCGCCCGCAGTGTAAACGATTGGTTGCGACCAACCCCCACCACGGTTATGCTTTATTTCTCCCTATATTTTTTTTTTCGTCCTGTAGCGTGCATAATGTTCTTATGAAATACCTGTTTGGAGTTTTCATGTTTCTCATTGTTGCCATTAAAAGTACTCATAATGCTATATGTGTAGCTGTGTTTACATAAGAATCACTGTGTGATTTTGGTCACAATTTATGTGTTGAGGAATTTTTTGTTTGGTGAAGAGGCTCATGTAAATTACCCCTCGCGCGCCCACAACAATCGATATAAGTGACCGCTAGGTGCGGGATAATAGGGTTTGTGCGACCGGTTGGACGTTTGTTTGCGCGCGGGTTACAGAATAAACGAGCTGTAATCGTACGAGTTGTGTTTGAGGTGTCAGCTGGGAGAAAATAATAAGGGTGAATCTATCGAGCTAGTATCATAAATATTTAATTTTAATTACGAATTTATCACAAAAACTGTTCTGAACAGTTGATCTGAGTTTTGTTTGATTAGCTATATCATAGAAATTACATCATATTATTTTCTCAACAATGCGTGATTGTTAATAAAATTTTAACTTATAAATTGTAACAAAAGGTGTCATTTTAAATCAATCGAAAAACGCAATATTTTTGCCGAAAAGTGGTTATTAATTTTTATTTTAATCTAAGTACAAACTCTGAGGGTAGTAATCAAAATCTGTTAAAAGTACGACTCGGCTAGAAATCTTAATTTTTTTGCTGAAATGTTTCCTTAGGTTTCTGCATATTCGCGGCTGTATTTCGTGAGTAACAACTCTGATATTTTCTCTTAGTTCTTGAATCGTTGGTGAAGCATTGACATCGTAGACTTTATCTTTAAGATAGCCCCAAAGAAAAAAGTCAAATGGCGTTAAATGGAACGACCTCGGTGCCCAATTTAAGTCTCCTTTTGGAGAAATTATACGTCCAGGAACTTTATCAAGTAATAAAGCCAACTGTGTGGCATGTAGCGCCGTTCTGCTGAAAATAATAGTCACCCATACTTTTGGGCTATGTAATCTAATGTTTTTTAGATATAGCCAACATATTTTTGTGTGTGTAAAGGTCAAAAGAATATAAAATTAAATATAATTAATAAACAGACATTTGACTAAAAACATGCAGGACAATAAAAACAATGTATTCCTAATAATAAATTATATTTATACGCATATAATAACAACAAGACAAGTTCGTTTAGAAAAAATATCTGTAAACCTGAAGTTGGTTTGATGACTTAAACTCTCAAATGTTAAAAATAAAGTCTACGCCAATACACAAACGATTCAAGGACTAAGAGAAAATATGAGTTGTTACTCATGAAATACAGCCGCTAATATGCGAAAATCTGATGAACAATTTCATGAAAAGAAAGATGATTTCTAGGCATAGCCGAGGCGTACATTTAACAGAATTTATATTTCAATACTACCCTCAGTATTTATACTTTAGATTAAAATAAAAATATCACCACTTTTCACAACAATATTGATTTAAAATCGCACCTATTTTGGATGAACTTGTATATATATTAGGGCTCGGCAACCTATGACTCGAGAACTTTAGAGCCCTAATGTTTTATTATACATAGTACACACATATTATTGTTACTTTCAATATATTTCTAAAGAGCAGCACAAAACATCCAAAAGCGGTTGTTTTTGATGTTTTGTGCGTCTCTTTAGAAATATATTGAAAGTAACAATAATATGTTTGTACTGTGTATAATAAAACATTAGGGCTCTAAAAAAATAATTTGTCGTATGGGATACATTGAGCTGTACCTGTCTCCAAAATTTTTAAACCCACGTACTACAATTTTCATACACAATTTGTAACATTGGCATAACTCGACTTATAATACAGCGAATGCATGCAAATCGCCAAGATGGTTCAAGACACAAGATTTCATGAATAAACTAAAACTGAAACAGTTTTGTTTGCAATTACATCACAGAAATATAATCAGCATACATATCTATTACATCAAAAAAATATTTTTTTAGGTAAAACTTTAGTTTTCATGAATTAATTATTGACACAAATGTCTCTCAAGCATCATATAACAGAAATTATAGGTTACTTTCGTTCTTCTCCAGCAGGGGAGGTCAACTTTTGTGTATATAAGATCAACTTTTTATCTTAAAATTGTATCGCGATCGACTTGTTGTCATTAGAGCTCTATATATCAAGTATGTACTTCATTTGGTTTCTAAGTTCAGTAAAAAAATATAATCAACATACATATAACCGTTGATTGAAGTATTGGTATAAATACTTCAATCAACGATATAACACAATAATGACACACTGTAGAACAGGGGTGGCGAGGGCAATTTTAGTCGATCGCTCGCGATGTCTTGGAGCGACTAAAATTGTCCTCGCCACCCCTGTTCTACCGTGTGTCATTCTTGTGTTATATGTATGTTGATTATAACTTTGTGCTGAACTTAGAAACCAAATAAACTATATACTTGATATATAAAGCTCTGAAGACACAGTTTTAAGATAAAAAGTTGATCTTATATACACAAAAGTTGACCTCCCCTGCTGGAGAAGAACGGAAGTAACCTATAATTTCTGTTATATGATGCTTGAGAGAAAACTGTGTCAGTAATTACTTCATGAAAACTAAAGTTTTACCTAAATAAAATATTTTTTTATGTAATCCTATGCCTTCTACCGTAAGGTGTATCTAAAAAATACAAAGATTTAAAGCTTTTTTTTGTCACGAATATTTGAAATATTATATAGTTCTAAACAATTACTGCAATAGACCCTTCGTGCGCACATAATCCTCATTACAAGTCAAGCCATCCGCTTTATTTCATTTTACAACAGCACCTTCTACGTACTGACTTACTGACGCCATATAATAAAGTCAATCCGAATTCGAATTTCCCTTTTTTTTCGGCAACTCTCCATCGTCCACCCCGCTATAAAATCAACGGTACCATTATTGTCCGGCTCTCAAGAACAATCGCCGCCTTTTTAAAGCATCTTCCCATAAACGCATAAAAGCGAGGTGAGGTCGCCGCCAAATTGCACCCCGCTTCCAAGTAGAGGCCGGGCGCACAATGCCGTTTTGCATCCGTTGTAAAATTATTTATTTTCATCATTGCCCATAGTGCCGGCAATAAATAACAATATAAATCCGTTGTAAATTACTTTGCGTACACCCTTTGCGGCAGTAAAATTAATCTCCGAATATTTAACTTTTCATGAACTAGAATAAGCCAGAGGCGTGTTTGTTTAGTTGTGCTGAATTATGTTAATTTTAGTTGGGGGATTAGTTTGTAGAGGGTATATTCATTTATATTTTATAGAATTCAATACTCTACTTCAGTAAACATTAATTATTTATTATAAAAAATCTGAGGATAAGTATAATTTTTAGTTCTAGTTGTATTCTTCTGTCTGATTTTTAGTTTCAGTTAAATTTTTTTTATTTATATGCAATAAGCAACGGTATTCAAGAAAATCAATCCGAGTAATTTTTTTTATTGAAATATATACAACTATAAACTAAAAATATAGTCTAATTACACGAGAAAAAATATATATAATATTGTGTTGTAATGATTGTGTTCTTCCCACAAACTCCAAATACATAAAGGAAACTACTCACGAAAGCAACGTATTTTACTTTCTATTTTTTTTTTAATGTTTAACTTAATTATAATAATAATCCGAAGATTGTAAGAATTTTTTTCTCAGCGACTAATTTGTATTTCATATCGAGATATGAGCGTAAAAGTGAAAAATAAAAAAAAATAGGAAGAAAAATACTTTGGGATAGAGACTTTCCATTTTACATTCTCATATTGTTGTAGACAATTAGCAATTTTTTTCAAATCCGTATCATTACCGCGACTTGGTCAAAAATAATAATAATTATATACAAGTTAGTCGTCGAAATAAAATTACTTAGAATCAAAATTTTCCATTTTCCTTCGGCCATCTGATACACTGATATGTTGTGTGCTAAGATCAGTAAAAAATTGAACACAATATGTTGCATTATTTTATTTATCGACTCAGCCTCTAAAATCGCATTATCGAGATATAAGCGTAAAAGTTAAAAATTTAAAAAAATAGAAAGAAAAATATGTTGGGATACAGACTTTCCATTTTATATTGTCATATAGTTATAAACAATAAGCAATTTTTTTCAAATCCATATCATTACCGCGACTTCAAAAATAATAATAATCATATACAAGTTAGTCGCCGAAATAAAAATACTTAGAATCAAAATTTTCCATTTTTCTTCGGCCATCTGGTACTATGATATGTTTTTTTGTGAAGATCAGTAAAAAAAATTAAACAAAATATGTTGTATTATTTTTTCATCGACTCAGCTCTAAAATCGGTATATCGAGATGTAAGCGTAAAAGTTAAAAATTTAAAAAATAATAGAAAGAAAAATATGTTGGGATACAGATTTTCCATTTTATATTGTCATATAGTTATAAACAATAAGCAATTTTTTTCAAATCCATATCATTTTCGCGTCTTGGTCAAAAATAATAATAATGAAATACGTTCGACTTGGTCGCCGAAAAAAAAATATACTTAGAATCAAACTTTCTCAAATTCCCTTGGCCATCTGATACACTGATATATTTTGTGCTAAGATCAGTAAAAAAATTGGACAAAATATGATGCATTATTTTTTATCGACTCAGCTTCTAAAATCGGATTATCGAGATATGAGCGTAAAAGTTAAAAATTAAAAAAAAAATAGAAAGAAAAATAAGTTGGGATAGAGACTTTCCATTTTACATTGTCATATTGTTATAAACAATATGCAATTATTTTCAAATCCATATGTATAATAAAGCAAATGTATCAGCCAAGTAATATGTGTAAAACAAATACATTTCAACGAAAAGCATTTAGTAACACCACACAACATATACACCAGCACAAATATATCAGCAATTAGATTTTGTATTTTATATACATCCCTATGCTTATCAATCCGTTTATTCCGGAAGTACCTCTCATTATACTTCCCAATACGTTATAATTAACCAACCCCGAACATATACCCTAATCAGTTTTTTCAAGTCCACAAACATGTTATTAAAATAGTGCCAACCCACCTCATCATTAGCGGACTTTTATTGCTCGCACTCACAACGCGTATTGCAGTTGTGCGATAAAACACAGGCCCGCCCTATTCAGCTCATGCATATATCCCCTCTGGCACATCGTCGCACCCTTACCACTACGAACAAAACCAACCATCATTTCAGAGTACTACAATTAATAGGTTTATGAATAATGGTAAATGCAGTGTTAGATAACATAGCAGCTCAAGGTAGTGTTTTTATATTTGTAGTATTAATCGATTTACAGGCACAAACTCAATTTAATATAAATTTATATTTATTTGCCATGCGTACTTTTATACTAATATATGTATGTAACAAATAAAATCATTGCGGGAAATGACTGCTCTAAGACAAGTGTCTTTGGGCATGAGTACAAAATAGTAATTTACATTATTAGTGCAGAAAGGCAACTTTCTCGATGAGTGAATGAGTTTAGCACGAGCCGAAGACAACTCTGGCTACTTCCCGCACTAGTACGGGAAGTAGTATTTCCCACACCCAAATCAATGCGGGAAATTACTTGTCTTAGGACAAAAGTACAAAATAGTAATTTACATTATTAGTACAGGAAGGCAAGTTTCCCGAATGAGTGCTGTATTAAGAGCGAATTTATAAAATTTACCGTGAGAGTGTTATTTAGTCGACCTCTATGTAACTAGAAACTAACTAAAAATATCTGAAAATGGTTTCTATGAGTTTACTTCCGACTTATATTTGGATGCCCCAGAAAGGAATTAACCCACAAAATATATTTGTTTCTCTTGTCTTTATACTCAAGGTAAACAATGTAACTTGGAACTAAAAAAATATAGCCCTAAGGCTCTAGAAGTCCAAAATTAACCTGAGATGAATAGATAATTTTTAATTTATATAAATCTTTGTATAAATCCTTATATAAATCTGTTTTCTCAATTTTAACATTAGATGTATTGGATTCTTTCTGCAGAAATGCGTCCATTTATTTAATAAATATTTTTTTATTTTAATGCACTTTATATTTAAAATCCGAATGTGTGCATGTACCTAGTTATGAACAAATAAGTAGATTCTAGCCTACCCTATAGTCATAGTTGAGAATTAAATTATATACAACAAACCGTGTTCATTGTAGAGCAACAATAGACGCTTTATCTCAGTTAATACAATTACACAGGGTGTTACTATTTACCATATAGCGAGGGTTTGTTTACTTAAACCGTCTTAATATTTATTCTTCGCATATTTTCGAATTAACGCAGTGCCCGGCCCCCACAGATGCATAATTAACTCGTCGGCACGAATTATGTTAATAAAGTGCGTTAAGGAACAGTAAATCCGATTGTTGGTAGTCAGTGATCTCGACGGGCGGCCGCCTTCGGCCACCACTATGCGCCCGTATTGTTTCCAACAACCCCGTTCACAATAAACCCGAACTGGGCAAAACAAAAGGTTATTGTGACCGTTACAGTTGGCAATGTTCGGGGCACAATGGAGCAGCATGTTCGGCATAACGTCGGGTCAATTTTTATAACAAAAAAAAATATTGTGAGGTATGAAATTGTGACCTGGTTTCGTGTGACGTGTGAGAGGGATGCTGGGTGAGGTAGACAGTTACGTCATAAGAAATTGTAATTCTATGTAAAAATAAATGTGAAACAAGTATGGTATATTCCTCAATAATATATAATTGCAAAATTAAAATTGTGAATAGAAGAGTATCTTTATTAGACTATCCACCATTAGCCTTTCCATCTACGATATTGTTGTAATGTTATTTATTTTATACATTATGTTATTATACTTACCCCGTAAACATTTTTTTTTGCGTTTTTGTATATTAAGATTTCAAATTTGCTTATCTTGTATAATTATTCATATTCAATTTTTCATAACGTGCCTTCATGTTCGTCTTGTTGGGCTCTTGTACATGTATTGTACTTGTATGTGTGTATGTTACAATAAATATATCTTCTTCTTCTCTGCTATTTATTTTAAATTAAAGTCGGGTGTAAAATATTAGACAATGTTCCTAAATGAGGATGACAGAGGTATGACGGCGTTGAGGGATATATATATATATATAATCAAGGTAGGGTTATATCAGCTAATAATTTTAATTTATTAATTCAATTGATGTTTTGCCGTTTTCTCTCTCTCATAATTTCACCATTTCAAATAATTTTCTATGATTCCATCAATTTCATATTGATTATATGATATTTCATATTCTTCTAATTAAGTATCATTCCCTCTCAGACCACGGGAATGTCAGTGGGGATGATTTTTAATTACAAGAATAGTCAATATTAAATTGATGGAATCATAGAAAATTATTTGGCATGGTGACATTGCGAGAGAATAGCAAATGAAATATAGTAAGATTATGGATTATTTTCAACCCTTTATGCTCATTAAATAAGAATGCTATAGTATGAACTGTGTTCTTATTACTTATTTTATTAACATAAAAATTATGATGCAAAATAGCCCTCTAAAATTATTATTTTTTACTTGATGTCAGTATAAAACGAACCTAAAAGAGTAGCAGAAGTAATCACCGAATGTAAATACGAAACAATACACAAGATAAATAATCCTTAAGGGGTGTCGATGCAAATTTTAGAATTTTTATGCAGAATATATTCGATATGTGAGGATTGTTCTCTGCATAAAAATAAATGATTTCTTAGTTATACGACGGCGCCTTAAAGCCAACATTATATCCCAAAAGTATCAAAAACTGTTTAGCATTTCAAAGTGAAGTCAATATGCTCGCCGCCAATACAAATTACACCTAATAAAAGCCTATTTACCCGCCCATAATTCAATAAAATATTTTCAATAACTCTGTTGAATACAGCCATAATTTTACGGTACTTTTCCAGCACAATAAACGATTTTAAGCTGTACAGGTAAGCATCCCTGTCGCGCAGATATTCCCATGAGCTCGTAAATGATTTTGTAATGTTAATTGAAAATGTGTCGTGAGTTTTGTTCTAATTAAGACCCGGCGCGTGTTCCATTAGCTAATCAACGGCCATCTAATTAACACGTCCCTGCCAATATTCTCACCTAATTACTAGTGACAATACGGCGTACATGTTTGGGCTGGGGCGGATGTCCAAAGGGGGCGCGCGATTACTACGACGACGGGTGCGCCCGCGGTTGTCGGGTGTGAAAAACATCGCCGCCCATGCAACACACACAGTAATTACGCATGGGATAAATGAAAACGCTTTGTGGTGCTGAGTGGGCGGTTTGCCGCCCCCACGGCTGCGCTAGTGTTCGAGAGTGCGATTTAGGGGTCCGGTGACACCGCTATAGGGATGTCAGTGGAATTGAAAGGCACTTATTTCTAAATGTCGTCAATAGAATTTATTCACGTGTGGAAAAATGTATTTCCTGTTTAGTGTTTGTTGGATACATACATAATTGGGGAGTCTGTGAAACTTTACTAGAGAAATATTAATATATTTTAATAGACATAAACTGTGCCTACTAAAATATATTAATATTACCATTTTGTATGAAAAATTGATAGATATAATTCTTTAAATTACGTTAGTTTCGACGCTTTCAAGCTAGATTAATGTAGAACAGTATTTCTTAACCTTTTTTAAAGTATAGACGGCGGTCATCGTATGTATTACGTGATCATAAGAAAAGTAGTAATTTAAAGCCCGAAATAAGTTTAAATTTAAAATAAACATAGATATTACTAATACATATTCAATATGAAGTGATTTTACTGAGAGAAATGAATGATTTCTTTTCACAAACGAATTAGTTTATTAATAAAATATGTGTACATATCAGACAGATGGGCGACTAGAAATAGTTACGCGGTCGACTGGTAGACAAGCTTAGCATTTCAATTGCAAGCAAAGCAAGTGAAATCAATTTGCTCGCCGCTAATATTGAAAAAAATCTTGTTCACAATCGGTTCTTGTTTCGAAATATCGTTCAGTTCAGTTCATTATAGAGATCTGTCGATTACTCAGAATGAAAATCAAAATATCACAAAAATAATAGAGAATCGTGCTTTTAGTGTTTTTATCTATGTTGCTTAAGAAATCTATTCATGAAAAATGTGTATTAGTTTTGTTAATTAATTAAAATAAAATTCTCCATCATTCGATTCCTAGTAGAACGTGTTGATTTGTAGGTGTGTTGTGTTTACAAACTGTTGTGTATCCCCTGCGGGACTCCCAAGTAAAAGTTAAATAATCCCAAATCCATTTTATATATGTATTATTGTGCCCGGGCTGCACACAAAGGCCGAACGAATTAAATTCAATTGAAAATGGATAAAACTTCCTGACTCGACAAAACATTTCTGACATAACCACGTGCCTTGGAGTGCACAAGTGTAAATTTTCATCATAATGCCGGCCCGGGGGTGGTGGCGACGGAGGCGGCCCCCCCACCCCTGTCGCCTTTCAATCGAATTCCGTACACAAATATCTGCAACATACAGCGCGCGCCATAGTGGATATATTGAAATCTTTTCAATTGCTTTGTAAATCCAGGCCGCACAATGGCCGGGCATTTGTGTATTTTATTTGCAGCGGCCCACGTTTCTTCTGTACAGTGGAAATGGGTTACATTTGTTGAATTAAAGATTTTTCTATGCCGGGGGGAAAATCGCGCGCTCGTATACAAGCGCACGCGAAACGCCCCACCCCCATTCGCGAATTCATAAATATCGCTTTAATATATATTTTATTCGTCGAGCATTTTTGTATAAATGTACTTTATTTGGTAGCTTGTGATATGCCCGTCATTTCGTATATTATTCAGGATTCATATTAGTACTATATTTGAATTTTTTAAATGGAATAAGTTTTTTTTTATTATGTTTCAAGGTAGGCTACCAAATTGGCACCGGAAAACTAACACGGCGCATCCACCAAAAGTGCACAACATTATTTTTATTGTAATTTATAATGAAAGAAATTTCACCGCTGTACGGCTATCTGAATTAATATATATATATATATATATATATATATATATATATATATATGTATATATATATATTCTTGAAATGATAACAATTTAAGATTTAAAAAAAAAAAAAATAATTAACACTCCAATTAAATCTACACCCTTAAAAATATAAAATGCACCACCCTCGGCGGGAGAATCCACGATACCAATTTTTGTAATAACATCACAAAATTGTCGGTAGGCTTCAAAACTTCACTTTGACGCCTATATTTAAGGATATAAAGATACTTATATTCTCTTGTATCTAATAGTAGTGTTTCTAATTTAGAATACCAATTAATATATTTTTATATCATTCCTTATTAAAAAAGTCATAGTAAAGTGAACTCGCACAATACACAAAAATTATTGAATTTGAATGTATTATTAAAATATCAATCTTTTTATGTTTTATTGCAAATAAATGAATATATTGTGTCTCCCCGCCCGGGGGGTGTATATTATATTGAGCGGTGGTGCTCTTGCGTATCTTATGCAATGCAAAACTGTCAGCCGCGAATCAATTTCCATATCATTTCCAACTCGTCGCGGGGCTGACACTCTTTCAAATGCAGATGTATATCATTGTAACTAACACACTTCCACCCGTGGGTGTAGATTGAGATGTCCACAATGGCAGTCATTGTGCGCATCATACGCCACACCTCCAATATCACTCGTATATTCGCTTTTATACCTACTAGTCGTTATAGAAATTTAAATTAGGTCCGTGTAATATTGTGCGAGCCTGAATGGATTATTTATCATATATTGCTTTTTGAATGTGTTTGGTATACGCTCAACAGTGTGCATGTGTGAGTGTATGTGGATGGATGGATAGGTGGCATTGTGAGGGTTGTTATAGTAATATGCACCTGAACTCCGTAATGTTATGAAGTAATTGTCCTTTTATAACGCTTATTTTCTGTAATTTATACAAATATCTTTGAGCATGGGCGGACTGGCTGTAGGGTTTGTACAATGCAATAAGCCGTTTTTAGGTCGGTTTATGATTTTTCTTATTTTTGACTGAGTAACAGGTTTCTAACAATTATAAATAACAGGGTTATTTCATACCCAATACGTTCTGGAATACAATTAATTTGTATGTAATAAAATCGAAAAGTTATTTAAATATCAGGTATTTTATATATACACTAAAGCTCGTAACATATTATCTAGTTTCTTGTATCGTTGTATCAACACAAACTACATAGTGTCATACACGTGGGAGAGAAAAGTGGCAAGGGCAGAGGGGGTTTAGGGTGAATATGTATATTCCTTTATTCTTATATTCTCTTAATTTGTATTGTAAGGAGTGTTACTTTTTATTTTTATTGTTATGTATTTTTTTGGTTTCTTGCTCTAGATGTATGAGCATTGTGTATTGGGGGAGGAGTGTATTTTTTGAGCAGTATGCCAAATAAAGGTTTTTTTAGTGTCATACACACATGTAGAAAATGAATACCTAGCGGCAGAGTAATAATAAATTCACTTAACAATAACACCACCGTAATACACAATGTTAATTTTCCATTTAGAAATAGTTATACAGTTTAATATGTCAATTCTTATATATAAAAAGATATAGGAAAGTAGAAAATGTCATATGGGCTTTACACACGGCAGAAGGACCGAATCTAAATAGTCAGTTACAGAATTGTAACAAATACAGTAACTACCGCTATCAGGTATTAAAGCTATAAATATATTGTATTAAAGTGTGATTAGTCTTAAAATGTTTAAAGGTAATATAATTGGAATCACGTTCATATTTTACTTTATAATACAAAGTATGGAGAAAGTAAGCGTGCAATTTTCTTCCCTGTTTATTGTGTCTCTTGATCTTTAAGTTTAAAATCTATATGTTTAGGACTATTTTTTTTGTTGAGAGCAGTTATAAAAACAAATAATATTAGAATAAAAAAAATGGTATACATATTTTTATTGTATGATAACAAATGAGGCCTCTTCCGGATTTTAGCTCTGGAAAGCAAAAACAAAATTCTAAAATATTGAACATTCTACCACTAATTTTTCTGCAACCAAATAAAAGAGGGACATACTGAGCAAAAAGTAACCGGGAAAAAGCGAACTTATTTACCAAACAACTTGCGAACACTTTCCAACCTGAAAAAAAATTTAGTTTAGTTATTTCATCTTCTTTTGGTGAGACTGGAGGATAAGTTTAGTTTGATTTCCTATGGGGGTGCCAGCCTATTACGTAATACATACATACGCCCCCATAGGAAATTAAACTATTACTACTTATCCTCCAGTCTCGCCAAAAGAAGTTGAAATAACTAAACTAAATTTTTTGAATGTAACTTCTTAACAAGTACGGAAAACGTTGAGCAAAGAACTTCAAAGTATGTGGTCACTACTGGGAAGCCCAAACTGGAATGAAACACTGGAAGAGGTTCATTAAAGCCCCCAGTACGGAGGCGACGGAAGAAATCCTACAACTAAATAGGAACCAATTAAGAAATGTCATAGGACTCCTAACAGGACACTGCACATTAAATAAACACCTGCAGACTATGGGGATAGACAAATCACCAACGCACAGGGGCTGTGGGGAAGAAGAAGAAACCCCACTACATGTAATAACTAGCAGCGAGGCATTCAACACAAGGTAGGAAAAAGTTCTTTGGTTTAACGCGAATGAACCGAATAGAGCTTAAAGCTCGCCCATTCACGATACTTCTGGACTTCATTGAAGATACACAGCTCATGAGAAATAGTTATGGGGAGTACAATAGGCCAAGTGCAGTGGGATGATATAGCGAAACCAGACCCTTCAGGAAAAAAAATGTAGTCACTAAAAATGACTACTTGTGAAAATATTAAAGATAATTTTATAGTTCTAAACATTATATAGACAATTATAGCACTTGTTGTCACCCTACTAAAGTTTGATTTGTAATTTTTGAGTTTAACTCCCTAAAAATTATGCAAACAATTGAGCTAAATCATTCAAAGTTTGTTGTCACTAAATATGACTACTTATGAAAATACTAGAGGCAGTTCTATAAAATTCTGAAAATTATATAGGGAATTACAGCACTTTTCTCCACGCTACTACCATTGATTTGTAATATTCCAATTTAACCACTTAACACGTATATACAGTTGAGCAAAGAATTACAAAGTACGTAGTCACTAAACATGACTACTTGTAAAAATATTAAAGATAATTTTATGAAATTCTGAACATTATATGGAGAATTATAGCACTTGTCACTCTCCTCATGTTTGATTTGTAATTTTTGAGTTTAACTCTCTAAAAAGTATGAGAACCATTGAGCTAACTAATTCAAAAGTTGCAGTCACTAAATATGACTACTTCTGAAAATATTAAATGCAATTTTATAAAATTCTGAAAATTATATAGGGAGTTATAGCAGTTTTTGCCACCCTTCTAAGGTTTGTTTTGTAAATTTTAAATTTCACTCCCTAAAAAGCATGCATAGAGTAGAGATAGGTAATTCAAAGTATGTTGTCACTAAACATTTCCACTTGTGAAAATACTAAATATAATTTTATAAAATTCTGACAATTATATAGAGAATTATGGCACCCTACTAATGTTTGATTTGTATTTTTGAGTTTAACTCCCTAAAAAGTATGCAGGCCATAGAGCTAAGTAATTCAAAGTTTGTAGTCACTAAACATGACTATTTATTAAACTAATAAAGGCTATTTTATAAAATTCTGAAAATTATATAGCATAACATAGTACTTTTCGCTACCCCACTAAAGTTAGATTTGTAATTTTTGAATTTAACTTCTTATATTCTATAGCTAAGTAATTCAAAGTTTGTAGTTACTAAACATAACCACTTATGAAATTAATAAAGGCTATGTCATAAAATTGTGAAAGTTATATGGGGAATTATTGCACTTTTTGCTACCCTACTAAAGTTTGATTTTTAAGTTTTGAGTTTAACTCCCTAAAAATTATGCAAACAATTGTGCTAAATAATTCAAAGTTTGTAGTCACTAAATATGAGTACTTATGAAAATACTAAAGGCAGTTCTATAAAATTCTGAAAATTATATACGGAATTATAGCACTTTTTTCCACGCTACTAAAGTTTAATTTGTAATATTTGAATTTAACTACTTAACAAGTACAGTTGAGCAAATAATTGCAAAGTATGTAGTCACTAAACATGACTACTTGTGAAAATATTAAATATAACATCTGAACATTATATGGAGAATTATAGCACTTGTTGTCGCCCTCCTCATGTTTGATTTGTAATTTTTGAGTTTAACTCTCTAAAAAGTATGCGAACCATTGAGCTAACTATTTCAAAAGTTGCAGTCACTAAATATGACTACTTCTGAAAATATTGAATTTAATTTTATAAAATTCTGAAAATGATCTAGGGAATTATAGCACAATTTGCCACCCTACTAATGATATGTAAATTTTGAATTTTACTCCCTAAGAGTATGCATACAGTAGAGATAGGTAACCAGGGAAAGATCATAATGATGTTCAGAGTTACAGAGTAATTTCCCTATTAACAACTATACCAAACTATTCGAAAACTCGTTCTAAAGAGATTAAAGCCAACTATCGAAGACTAAAAAAAAATTGATTTTTGGTACAATTGTTTACTCATGTCTTGGTAACCATAATATAAGAATAAAAAAAATAAGTTGATTTAGTTAGTTGTTATTGAATAATATTTGCAAGAAAATTTTTTATCAACTTAGCCCACGAAGTTTTTTTTCAAAATGTTCATGTTTTGTTTAGAATTTAATAGTAATCATCAAACATATTGTTTTAAATTGGCACTGGCCTTAGTTTTTTTTTAATTAATTTGGAACTTAAACTTGTTAGTATAAGGCGTGGTAAAAAAATCAATAAAATCGATTAGAAACTAAGTAATGTGTTTATAGTTTCTGTATAATCTCTTATAAGGTCAGCATAGGCTGGAATAAAAAAAATTAAAAATTACGCCCTAGTATTTTTTGGCGTTTTTGAAGTCAAAATAATTTAATTTTACACCATTGCCCATAGAGTTTTTTTTTCAAATGTTCACCATTTGTTGCTAACCCAATAGTAGCTACAAAAAGTATTTTTTTAGATTGGCACGGATACAATTTTTTTATATCGATTTTCAATTAATTAAACCATATACGTGCACGGTTGATTACAGATTGTTGTGAAGATAAACCTTTGTTTAAATTAAACCATATTATTGCTAAGACATGACTTTAGTGGTTTCTAAAAAGTCCTATTGTAAAAAATCATAGCAAGTATTTTTTTGAAGCTGTCAAAGTTGACCCGAAATATATGGTTGGACTTTGTTGCTGAAGGAATTACGAAATATTTAGCAATATTATTTTTATTTAAATTATTGTATATTGTTGACCTAATGTAGTATAAACAATATACAATAATTTAAATAAAAATAGTATTACTAAATATTTCGTAATTCCAAAACCACAAGCCATTGTTAACAGCAGTGGACGAAGAAAGGCAAATTGTTATTGATGATGATGTAAACGTATTATAATGTGTGTTGTTACAACTGTAAGTGGGATGTTGCCCGTAAATAAATAAAAATAAATCTGTCTAGTAAAAAACTAAATAATGGCTGCGCGATAAGTAACGTTTGGCGATAATCATAATAGTAATTGTATTTAAAACAGTATCAGTGGCCCTCAATAAGAACACAATAATAACATATCTGTGATAAATATAATATGTCTACTAGCACATTAAATAATCTCCACGCAATAATCAACGCATGACTATTAGTCACCGTAATTGAGTGTAAAACATATCCCATAAAAACAACATAGAACGAGAATAAATACTCAAGTTACCTAAATAATATCGAGTGTAATTAACATCATATAATCCCCAAACAATAAATAACGCATGTGCTAATTGTAGAATTACACACTTGCCGTAGCAATTTAAATCACTGTAAATCGTACAAATGCGCGCAAACCGATAAGATATTAATACAAAATGTGACTTACCCAATTCATCACAAATTACACTAATCACAATTACTAAACTCACAAACAAAACCGAATTATCTAATTAAATTGTATGGAAAGGTGCGCATACATTGCAATTCTACTCACGACTGACTCGAGTGGCCGTATTAATGTTAATATGACGCATACTTTTTTGCTAGCGTTCTCGACGAAAACACATAAAAAGTATACAGGCTGCAATAACAAATAAGTCACGATAAATATATTTCATATATATTTAGAACAGAACAGATTAAATATTCAGTTTCAATAAACTGGTTGTAGCTTGTTTTACTGCATACCGAAATAGAATATTAGTTGCTACGTAGATACTTTTTATGTGTTTTCGTCGAGAGTGCTAGCAAAAACGATTACATTTCAGCCAGCCGATCCAGCCAGTCGCGAGAAGAATTGCAGTGGGCCCGCACCGAACATTGTGAACAGTGTAATTAATACTTTAGTTTTAATTGTGAGTGTAGTGAATGTGAGTAGTGTCGATTATGAGCAATATGGTAAGTACATTTTACATTTATATCTAACCGGTTTGAGCGTTTTCGTGGGATTTACAGCGGTTTTTGTATGAGAAATCTATATTACCACGACGATGATTAATTAATACTGCGTACTTTGGGTACATACGTTACTTATTGTATGGGGGTTATTTGATGTTATTTATACGCGTTATTATTATATTATTATATTAGTATTTGCAATTGTTTTTTTTAATGGGTGACATCGAATTGTATTTTAAAATTAATTACGGTGACTAATAGCCACGTGTTGATTATTTCGTGGAGATTATTTAGTGTGTTAGTAGGTTTACTATCATATTTATAACAGATATAGTCTGAAGAAATTTACAGAAACAGTATTCAAGACTAGGTTACGTCAGATAACAGTCATATGTGAAATAGTTGTTATATAATATGTTTTATAATAAAATTTCTGCAATATGGGACTGCTCCCTTAAAGACCGGTGTGAAGTAGTGGAGCATTAAAAAAAATTGATTTTTGGTACAATTGTTTACTCATGTCTTGGTAACCATATTATAAGAACAACAAAAAATTAAGTTGATTTAGTTAGTTGTTATTGAATAATATTCGCAAGAAAATATTTTGTAATTTTTATCAACTTTCCCACGGATTTTTTTTCTAAATGTTCATGTGTTGTTTAGTATTTAATAGTAATCATCAAACATATTTTTTTATGGCACTGGCCTTAGTTTTTTTTAAAATTTATTTTGAACTTAAACTTGTTAGACGTGGTAAAAAATCAATTAAATCGTAGAAACTAAGTAATGTGTTTATATTTTCTGAAATGATTAACACTTATAAGGTCAGCATCGGTTGAAATAAAAAATTTAAGAATTACGCCCTACTATTTTTTGGCGGCAGTCAAAGTCAAAATTATTTAATTTTCCATCATTGACCACGGAGTTTTTTTTTTCAAATTTTCACCATTTGTTGCTAACCCAATAGTGGTTACAAAAAGTATTTTATTTTTAGATTGACACGGATCCATATTTTTAGGTATATCGATTTTTAATTAATTAAACCATATACGTGGACAGTTGATTACCGATAGATGTGAAGATAGACCTTTGTTTAAATCAAACCTTATTGTTGCTAAAATATGGCTTTAGTGGTTTCTAAAAAGTCCTATTGTAAAAAATGATAGCAAGTATTTTTTAGAAGCTTTCAAAGTTGAACCAAAATCTATGGTTGGATGCTGAAGGAATTAATATTTAGCAATATTATTTTTATTTAAATTATTGTTTATTGTTTATACTACATTAGGTCAACATAGGGTAAAATCAAATAATTTAATAGTAGGGCGTAATTTTTAATTTTGTTATTTCAACCTATGCCGACCTTGTAAGTCATCATTACAGAAAATATAAACACATTACTTAGTTTCTAAGCTGTTTTAGCTACGAAATATTGGCAAAAAGGAAGTAAAGTGTATTTCAACTAAATAGGCGTTTTATTGCTGCACCACCCTAAAAAACTAGAAACATCGTTTTCTATTTTGAATTATATATATATATATATATATATATATATATATATATATATATATATCATGTATATGAAAGAATAAATATGTTACGCATAGTGATTAGATTATAGTTCATTTCTGCCGCCAAATAAAGTATCCGCCGACTTGAATCGCCGATAAGAGTTTAATCGTTAATTGCTAACTGTGAATTATGTTATATAATTAAATTAAACTATTAAATATGAAACACTCGAAGTCACACAGATAAAAATCTATTTCAATTAAACAAAACCCCGACAATTATGAAACCCTGTCAACTTATCTCGACTCAAAATAATTCCTGTGAGTGTTCTTAAGGAGAGCCCACTCGCCGCAGCCAATCCTCAATGGCCAATCGAGAACAATTTAGCTCGCCGCCTCTCGAGTCAAGTGGGTCTATGGGAACCCCGCGGTTCCCAAACCACTCGCGCCCCGTCACCCCATTTATTTCCGCGCGCGCGTTTTTTTTTTTGTTATTGCCCACCCTTTGTCGCCTAGAAGAATTCCGCGTCGCACACAAAAAAGAAATCTCGACAATTAATACGTCCGAGCCGGGGGGCGGGCGGGCGGTGGCGGGTGTGGATAATTGATCGACTCCGGCCGCCGCGTGTATAGACGGGTAATAAGATGAATTATGGCCCTGCGGCGGGTTCGAGAGAGCGGTGACACTCGCTTTTGTGCTTCTGGTGCTCATCATCAATATTATGGGGAAAATAATAAAATTCTGAGGGGGTGGGATTGGATGTGTTTTGTCGGCCTCACGGGTTATTGAACGTACGATCAAAATTTGGTAACTTTTAAATTCCATAATAATAATTAGAGGCAAATTAAAGTTGCTCCACAAAAATTAATAGACAGAAAATTAATCTATGTATAGGACATTTTTTTATTCGTTATTTTTTTAACAAACATTATTATTTACACGCCGATGTAGTACAGTGATTATCATCTTTTCTTAACAAACAGGCGGCCCGGGTTCGAATCCCGGCCCAGGTAGTCGATACAATTTGTTGTTCGGATACAATTAACGAAAACTTGTGGATGATTTCCTGAAGTAGCAAGTCCTAAAACATACACTAACACACATTACAAGGATCCCCGGCGGTCGATAGCCAGTTTTGTAGTCTACAGAATTGTAACCAATACAATAACTACTACTATTAATCTTCATTAACACCTTAACTGCCAAGTTTTTGAGTGCAATGTTCAGTCATTTAATTAAACACCAAATAGCATCTAGCATCTAGCATGGTATCTGCATGAACATACATTGGTATGTACTAACGAATGTTCATATAGATAGCCTAAAATCTATACCTAAAAACAACAATATGAGATCATATATACGTGTGAATAACTTTGATTTGTTTCATATTACATGTTTATCAATTTGTTTTTTACAAGAAAAAAGCTGCACGGTAACTATCTATTTTTATATCAAAGTGTGTTTGTCATTATTTTTGAAGAGTGCAGTTGTAGAACATTGTCTTAATCTGTCGAAATAATTGAAAAGCGTAGTCGTTTTTTAATACTAGTACAAAATGATACTATGATTTTCCATCTAAAATTAATTTAAATTTGGGCTCCAAAAACCTATATCTTGCTCAATAAAATACTCTGTAAACAAACAATTTATTCAGTATTGGCCATCCAGTATAATGCGAATTATAATTTATACATTTTGTTCTTGTTTAAAAATGGGAATTGTAAATTATAAAAATATATACACATATACGTATATATTTTTGTAATTTATAGCTTTTTAAACAATTTATTTATCTGAATCTGAATCTAATAGTTGGGTTTAAATTGTTGTATAACAACTTTGTAACATGAATGGCTCTGTTGCTGTGGTGTCCAGCATTTATTTTCTCAGTCCTCAACAAACAAAATAAAATGGTAAAAAAAGGAAGCAATCGAGCGATCCATCAACCGATCCGCCGTGAAAGCATGCTCCGCCTCGCACGCCATGTTGCGGTCGGCAAACGCATCAATCTAATTGATAAAGATCATTACTCATTGGCAGCATCTGCCGCTTCTTCTGCTTCCTCCTCAATAGTCAATCAGGAGGCGAACTAATGGACGCGCGAGAGACTTCTTCGGGCGCGCTATTGTTGCCACGTTTGTTTGCACGGCGGCGGGGGTGTCCGTTATGTTTGTAGATACTATCATGGGGCATGATTATGAGGGGCACGTTTTTTTATTACTATTTGGGGGTGTCAATTAATTTGTAAATAGTTCGAGCAGGAGGGCTGATAATTGGAACTGATAGGCATCTAGGGAGCGAGCGTTATTCTACCATTCGGTAGTAATGGTATATATTAAATTAAAATAATTTTTGATGTATGATATACCCCGCGTACGGGACTATTTGGCCTAGTTAAACCAGTTAAACGACTGTTCTGCATATAAGAGATTTCTTTCAATTCCTAATTAATAATTTAAATTAGAATTTATTCTGTACACTATGAAAATTCACTAAATTTGAATATAATAAAAATTAACCGGCTGATATATTTCTACCATATAGTTTTTTTTCAGAATAAGTTATTATTATATTTAATCAGCTATTGGATATATATATATATATATATATATATATATATATATATATATATATATGGTATTAGAAATATCAAGTTATTCGGATATAAACATGCAATGCGAGTTTATGTCTGACAAATATAATACATACAAAATATTAAATATTCATGTTCAGATAGATAGTGGTTGTAAAATACAGAGTAGTATTTACGAAAACGTAGCACCAAATTCTATCACAGATGACACACAGATATTTTTCAGAGATGGTTTTAAAATTATTTAGAAATATTTTACACTATACTATACAAAAATTCAAAAGAAAAATAAAACAATTAATATGATATGGATTAAAAAGTAATGTACACTGCGCACATCCGAATTTTTAAAGCGATCAGTAGATATACTCTACGCAACTAAAAATTATTATTCAAATACCTATACGTACCTTTTTTTCGATTTCGCACCTACATATTACTCCACTAACGCGAGAATACTAATAACACAATGTAATCAAATTCTTCATAATTATTGAAATGCCAGCAAGTACAGCCCTGCGACCCGCACCATGTAGCCAGGGTGATGAAACGGATCGTTAGTTTGCATTCTCCGGCACCATTGTGGTCTCTACGAGTCATTAGAGATGATTGTTAAACATACTAACGACGAAATCTTCCCAGTATGCACGCTCACCGTTTTTTTCCTCCTCCGGGGTTAATGATTAATTATTCCCGCGCCCTTTTCTACCGAATCAATAGAATTGAGCATCGATACCGGCGCCACCCCTTCATCCCATTTTTCTCTCATCCCTTAATGTGTCATTATCGTTCTTCCATACAACAATTACATTGATGGCATCGCACCCCCTTTATCCCAACAACCACGCATCTCGATTGAGAAATATAAAAAAAACCCATTACCAATATCTGCATTATTTCTGAAGCTTTCCCGATGCCAACTTACATAATGAAAACGGCGATGACGTCAACAATGGGTCCGGGAGAGACACTTCGACAATAGCGCCCCCGATTCCTTGCGTTTGACAGATCCATAAAAAAAATCCCGATAGCAAAACGGAAGTAGTGCGGATTAACAGAAAGTTTCGCGTGATATTTTATAGCGATTTACCAATTAACCCCGCGTTAGTTATTGAGTTTAATTATAAACGAATAGACCGGGGGAAGTTGATTCTTCAGTGCGGGTTTAATTAAAAAAAAATCTTAAGCGCTCGATTCCAATTCCCAACAAGAATATTGACAAGGCGCCAACAAAACGCGTTAAATAAACACGTCAATCAATTTTAAAACAACAATGGGGCCGCATAAGCTGCGCTTGAATTTGCATCCAATATAAATTGCGGAAAAACAAGCAAACTAACTGCATACAAACACACATTCGCTTCGGATCTGTTTGTGAGGGCACAATATCATCTGAATGACGTTTAATTCCACATATATACCGTCGGAGAAGAGGCTTCTCTTGATTAAAATCACGGATCTGCGGGGCAACAATGGACCTCCTTTTCCCCCTCTTGCTAGATGATGCGAGTCCGTCTAATCAAGACCGTTCTTTGTCAATCGATGTATTTGTGATTGATTGAAACTAAAATTGCTTTCGCCTTTTTTTAGATTGATCCGCGTATTGTGCGCGAAAGCAAGGGGTCAACTGTTTGTTTTCTTTTTGTCTCAGCCCTCAGTAGGGATTAATTGAGCGCACTGGGAGTAATATCAATAACGATATCGGCAACAATAAATGTAGGGGGGAAGAAAGAGTGAACAAGTTATGATTAATGGGTGGAATAATCCGTATAACAAATGGCTAATGTTTCCGGTGCCCGCCGGAACTTTTCTAAATGGCCGCCGCGCCGCCACCCGCTTCCGGCGGCTATTAACTGCATTATCGCAGGGCGGGACGGCCGCCGATTTGTTTGCGACGGTCATCCATTCCCCGGGTTCTTTACAAACGAGATACATCTAAGTGGAATCCCAACGAAGCGGAATATAATAACCCATTTATGGATATATACTTGCGCGTTCCATTTATTATTATGCCAGAAAACGTCCTCCCATTTCGTGCCGTCCCCCTCGTGGCCCCATTTATCACGTAATTGCATTGATATGAGGAGGCTAATAGGTATATTACTCTTATTGATAAGATATTTATTTCATACCGTTTTCGTAATGTGTATTAACATATTATTAAGAAATTTATGGTAAACTTTATTTTATTGAAAGCTCAACTACTGGCAGGGTTTTAACATAATCATTACAATGTGTATTCTGCTATATACAATATAATAATTATCCAGTACCAGTATTCTGTATATCATTATTTATGTTTGGATATAGAAAGAAATAGCCTTATTCAAACATTCTGAGCAAGAAAGCATAGACGCTTCACATTGACACCTAGGTTAAAGAATATTTAAATGATTTTCATTAACCCATGATCAGGTCTGTGAGACTCCTGCAATTATAATTTTAACTCTTAAACGGGTAAATATAAGAAAGCGGATAATTCAGTATCTTCCTAAAATTGCGAAAGGTATTGTTTTTCTTGTTAGCATAAAATATAAAGATGTTCCCCGGGCTTCATCTCACCGTGTATGTACCAAAAATTGCACATCACCGTTTACGGGTTAAGTGTGTATGCTATCAATCTACATATCTAGATTACGGTCTTACTAGACGCGAAGGTCTATTCTGTCCAGACTGGTCTGTTACCTATGGCAACAAAATATACAAACTGTTTCAGGGTTGGTATGCCCTACGGTCTGCGAACGCTAGTGTAATACTGCCTTATGTCATATGTCACATTTTTGATAAATGTGATGTTAAGATAGTAAAATAGGTTGATTATTGACATATTTGACATATGGCAGTAAAATAGCGGCGGCAGACCGTGGGGTGTACCAACGCTAAAACAGTTATTTGGTCTCCATGGATAACAGACCAATCTAAGACGGTCTGGTAAAACAAGCAGACTGGTCTGTTACCCATGGCAACCACATAAACAACTTATTCAGTGTTGGTATGCCCCACGTTCCTCGAACGCTAGTGTAATATTGCCTTATGTCAAGTGTGACAAGTTTCACAAGAGTGACTTAAGGCCCAATTCACACATAAACGGCGTCGGGCGTAGGCGCGGTGTAGGCGAGTTCCAGGCGCGACGTCGCACAGGCGATTGTGATGTCCATATGCAGTGAAGGGGTGGACATTGCACCTTATGTTTACAGAGGCGGCGTGGAAGAGTTATTCCACTCGCCTCTCAGACGAAGAGGCGAAGGTACGGTGCCGGCGCGGCGAGAGACACGACGCCTTCACACCCCCTCTATATAAACATGTGGTGAAATGCCCAATTAGGTGCGGGCATTTGCCTCGTGCCTCTCACCGCTCCGGCACCGCGTCTTCGCCTCTTCCCCTAAGACACGGTTAGGCGAAGAGGCGAAACTCTTCCACGCCGCCTCTATGTAAATATATGGTGCAATGTCCCCTTCACTGCATATGGACATCACAATCGCTTGTGCGACGTTGCGCCTACACCGCCCGACGCCGCTTATATGTGAATTGGGCCTAAGATAGTATCCACTTGTGACACTTTACGTAAGGCAATATTACACTAGCGTCAGCAGAACGTAGGGCATATCAACGCTGAAACAGTTATTTATTTGGTTGCCTGGGTAACAAACCAGTCTCTGCTTCTTTTCCACACTACCTGAACTTACAGAATACTGATCAGGGAGTCTATCAGTGTAGCTAAGCTAATGAGGATTTTTTTAAATTCACAATAGAAGGTTACGACTATTTAAGGGGCGGTATTTTGAAGATTTGTATCATACTAAGAAAATCTACCGCAAGGCCCTGATTTATTTTTTTATTACTCGAAGCCTATCTACCATATTACAGCCCTGACATAAATGTTAATAAAACAACAGACAGCAGTTCTCAATGTATATAAAAAGACAAATTATACATGCTGAAAATACATAGGAAGATTATTATTAGCCATCTCATATCCACAAAGGGGTGTCCGGAAGAAATTCCTCTGCTTGCTAGCGTTAAGAGAATTATAGGATGGCAATGCTATTTTATTAGGTTGTAAGAATCCTGCTGGGAACATTCTTCCATACTCAAAATCAACAACTTGTTGGTTACTATCACAAGCGTACTTATTTTGAATTATTCTCTCGGCGTCAGTTAACAATTCTTCTCCTTTTGGGGGTAAGGATAATAGTCCTTCTAAAATAAAACAAAACAAAATTAGAACGTATACATATTAAAGCAATAATGAAATTATAAAGCGATAAAACACCGGACTTGTGATAATGGTTGAATATTACGCAGCTCAGTGGTCGAGTGGCTAACCACTCAGTACGAGACGAATGACGCCTCTAAAGGCGTCGTCCGTCTCGTACTGAACATTAGGGAGTCTGAGTTCGATCCCCATAGGGGAGCGAATTTTCGCGAATCACCTTTTACAGTTTTTCAGAGGTTTTCTGTGAAGTTAAGGTAAATACAGGGTGATTAAACTCCTCTGAGCTTCTCTCTTGACCTGCGGAAAAGCCTCACGGCTGATAGCCCTATAAAGATATGTTTTTTGGTCGAATATTAAATATTGTAAGGTGGAAATTTTATAAACAGTTTAATTACGGACAAATTTAACCCTTATGGCACTGACGGTGGCATTTGTTACCATAACATTTACAGGCTTCTACTTACTGCGCCTATCCATATGTTTGTTTTTAATCACTAGATTTCATTCCAATAAGGTATTTTAAAGAAAATCCATGTGCAGTTTTAGAAAATTTTGAATTTGCATGTGTGTGAATAAGCGTTATAATAATTAACAAAGAAAAACATGTCTTCAAATTTAAAAATTCATAGCTGAAAGTATTGAAAGAATAGAACCGAATTGTACGAATCGAACTGAATTGTATCAAATCGAATCGAATCGAATGTTTGAGATACCTTAAATTTTGATTCTATATTAATTAATTAATTAGAAAACTCGTGTGGTGCCCACACCTGAAATTTTTTCATTATTATCTCAAACTATACTAATTAGGCTATCCAAACAATCCCTGTTGGAACATCTCCAAGGCGATCTAATCAATTATTTTAGTTGTAAGTTTGTAAGTAGCGGAGTAGATGCTACATTACGGTCCCATCGGTAACGTTGCATCTACTCCGCTACTTACAAACGTACAACTAAAAGAATTAGGCTAAATATCCGGCAGTAACTATCTAACTATCTACATACATCTACATACTACATCTGGGAATCTGACAGTGTCGGAGACACTACAAAAATCGATATATAGATAGAATAAATTAAAGAAACAATCAATTTTGATTATACTATTAGTCGGTGGCCTTTCAGGCTTCAAGAAATTAGATAGTTTTTCCCAAATGTCCTTTTATGTTGGGACCTAGTTGCACTTTGCTGGATGTTGCATGCCAGCTGTTAAACTGTTTGCTCTGGTAACCATGGCATTCAGAACATTCTCAATAATTCATTTAATTAATTACAAAAGAGACCCTCTGGAGTCATAAAACATCAACTATCTATCATTATTTATATTTTGCATCTTGTAAACTCATTCCGCTCATAATATTTCTCTCTGTGTTTTTTACCTCAATTTTATTTTTCACTTATTTTAGTAAGAAATTACATTGCGTTCTTTGCTCATTTACTCTTCCTCCATTTTTTACACATTTATACTATGCTTCCACTCATAGTTGATTCAAGTTTGTCTCTTCCAGCACTACATACCAATTTCCCTGCCGTGCCCTAGTTAATACTCATTTTACATATTTCTTGTGTGAACCTGCTAGTTCATTACGTTCTTCCCATCCAAAGATATTCAGCCACATACACTTTTAATTTGGTTTTAGATGTATATTTATAAGTACTTTCGCGAATTAATTAAATTAAATTAAACAACAATAAAATATTCCATATTTATACACGTATCATATCAGTACATTAAGAAATTTACTTCACTTCAATTTACTTAACTTCTTGAGAATTATCTCGCAATAGGAAATGACCTCACGCTACCCACTGCACAGTACAAGGTAAACTGTGCTTGTAACTAAGTGGGCCACTAAGTTTAAACACCGACCCTCGTATCGTGTAATTCATCTATGGAGCATTTTTTGATTATACGAATTCTGGGGGTCTACCAGTCTGGACTTGCATAACAGTTCCCTAGAATTCGTTTAATCCATAAATGATCTATTTATGAATTTATGAAAATTACTAAATATTTATCTTGACAAAAGTACAATTGTATTTATTTGTAATGTTCGAGTGTGAATTGCAACCCCATATCACGCAAAATCCTTACCCGTGGGATGTCCATAAAACGCCCTAGTCAAAGCATGCTGCAACGGATCCATAAAAGGCACAAACCTCGCCCCAGCCTGCACTTTATCCTTCCCACCATCCTTCTCCACCTTAGGCTTCCTCCTTGGCCTATACTTATACCCCGGATGATCCAACATATGCTGACTCCTCAACCGCTTAGCCTCGTCAATAAACGGCCTCTTCTCGAACTCCGATAGCAATTTCCATTCGGCACCCAGCACCTTCGAAATTTCTGAATTATGCAGTCTTGGGTAATCGTTGGAGATATGCTTGCGTCTTATCCGCGACCACACCATGAAGGCGTTCATGGGCCGCTTGATGTGCCCTTCCGCGCTCATACTCCGGCTGCAACTGATCGTTTCACGCCGAATAAACCAATGCCTCATTGTTCCCCAATTGATCATTTATGCAGTGCACATGCGGACCGAACAAATAAATAAAAATGTTACGCGATTCGAGCCCATTGTCGGACGCAATGTTTCCCATTCAGTGGAGCTGTGAATTGTATTTTTGTGTTATTATAAATATACAAGGTTTTATCAGCGGTGAAATAATATTATTATGTTTTTTTGTGTGTATTAAATTGTGAATCCAGTGTGATTTATGCGTTTTTAATTGGTGGGGTTTATTGTTGTACGTGTTGCAATATTTTGACATGAGTGTTTATGGCTAGTTCTCGTTGTTATTATTAATAATGGACTGTGTGATTGTTAATTGTTGGTGGATATTTGTATGGTTGTAATTATTGATCAAATAATTCTAGTAACACTGCGGTTGATGACTATAAATTGAAAATGAATTAGTTCTACTTATGTTTGCAATCAAAATTCCAATTTTAGCTCCAGATAACTCGTTATAATTTTGTTACTAATAGTAGTAACAACACAAAATTTGATATAAGTATTCTTCATGAATCATGTGTTATTGTTACAAATTTTGACAGTCAGCATTTATATAAAATCCGTTTTTGATGCGACAGCTACTGATATGTTTCTAAACAAAATTCCATTTTTATATAAAACTCATTTTTGAGGCAACAACTACTGAAATATGTTTGCAATCAACATTTAATTTTAGCTCCACATAACACTAAAAATGCTGTAAGTAGTCTCCATTAATCATGTTTTAATGTTGCAAATTTTGAAAGTTTCAGCATTTATATAAAATCCGTTCTTGATGCGACAGCTACTGATATATGTTTCTAAACAAAATTCCAATTTTAGCCCCACTAAACTCGCTATAATTTGGTTACTAGCCGCTTCATTTTAACCTCTAATCGTTATAACTCCATAAACTCATCATAAAAAACACGCTGAGGAACTAAATAAATATATAATCCTAGCGGAGGAATACAGGAAGCTACACCACCTGAAAGATGACCGCATAGTACCAGTAATTTTCGTGTCTACCGGTGAAATACGACGAAACTCCACAAATTATTAAGTGATATCGGCCTAACTTCACATATATATATATATATATATATTATATATATATATATATATATATATATATTAATTTCTCAAATATTACACTTTCTCCAGCTATTGCTGGGAAAAAATCATTTATCCTGGGGCATTATGGCCAACAGGATGAAGCTCTATTTTAGGGTGTATTTATGTCTAAGACCTACTCGAAAGCAATGCTATTTTCTGCATTTATATATATATATATATGCAAAAAGCAGCATTGTTTTCGACCAGTAGTAGGTCTTGAACATAAATACATCCTACAATAGAGCTTCATCCTGTTGGCCATAATGCCCCAGAATAAATGATTTTCCCCCCAGTAATAGCTGGAGAAGTGTAACAACTCAGACATAAAAATAATAATTAACCATAATAGACCATACATCGTGCTAGTAGACAAGAATAAACAGCAGGTTCAGTTTATAGACGTCATGATGCCACTAGAAAAAAATCTTTCGAAGGTATATGTGACTCTAGAAATAGAAATCAAAAAGGTTTGGAGAATGATAGAGGTGCGAACCACCCCCTTAGTAATAACAGCAAACGGCATTGTGCACAAAAAAATAGCTGGCCACTTATAAAGTTTGCAGATCAACAAACAATTGATACGGAACTGAAAAAGGCTGTGTTGTTAGAAACATCGGCGATTATAAGGAAAACTATCGCGAAGTAACCGCCAGGCAAGACGAATCCTTAGTCAGATCAGACCCGGCTTCATCCTTCCTAATCCGGCAAAAAGCTGTAGAAGAAGAAAAAAAATATTGTTCTTAACAGAGAACCAACATGGCGATCTCGTTTCTGTTTCGGTTTGATGCAGAACTGCGTGTATAGTTATTTTACTGAAAGTTGTTTATACAGTAAACGATAGTCAATTAAAATAATTGGAACCCCTTCCCATCATTGGCGCATCTTAAAATAGAGTGCTTGCAGCGGGGAGCCTCGTAAACTTCTTTACGACCCCGCGCGCTGGCGGCCGCATTAAATGAATTTGTTTAAGCTCTATCAGATGTGTTCTCAGCGCGACAATGCCGTTTCTCTGCATTTCAATCAACACAATTTCCTCGGCGCAAGTTTACCAGCCATTGTGCGGGAGTTTTATGCTGCACTCCGGGACGGCTCTGCCTCCATTAGGCGACTACAATGCTGCTTTCGTTGGGATTAGCACAACTCTCCCGGGAGAGCCGGCAGCCTCTCGCCACGATTTGTTTGCTACTTTTTTTTTCACCCATTAAACCACCCCGCGCCTTAAATTAAATAATATGGCTAGCTGTCCCATTCGGTCGAAATAGAAATGATTCGATTATGCCGTAAGTGGATTGGGGTATTTGTATTGTTACCAGTTCGTAAAATATGATGTTTGTTGAGTGGATATTGATTACTTTATAGGAATGGATTCCGTTTTGTTGCCAGCACAATTCGTGCAATAGCTTGATGTATTATTGAATAACATGAATGTGAGTGCAGTTTGCTCTTCTTTTATAACAATTTTAAGCTTCTATATAATCCTCGATTGCACGAAAATTATGATAATAGCTTTCTATAACTTGTCTGTGTAACTTAACAGCTAACGGTTTACTATATCTCTTTCTACACTAAATTTTTCCATAGTGTTTTCTTACAAATGTCACTTTACTTATGAGATGCTTAATAAGGGCACTAATGTAGCCAAAAATCTTAAATTAATTCTGTATTCTTCAAGTAATATTGATAATATATAATTTTATAATTTATCATATTTTTTTAGCTCATAAGTAACAGAGTTTGTACTATATTACTTATTTAGAATACCCTTTAGATTTCAATCAAAATTGATATGATATAAGTGTACATGTCGACACAAACAACTTTATTTTATTATTTTTCGAATACATCTGTTCTGCAACAATATGCATTTAAGGGTTAAAGTAAATGCAGGGTGACTACACTCCTCTATCAGCAGTAAGGCCCTCGAGTTGATAAAGATAGTTTTTAATAATTATACTAATAATAATTTTACAAATCTACAAAGATGTAATCTATATACATTTGAATGGATTCAATATTAAGAAACTAAATGCAAATTTAATAGGTAATGTTTTTTTTGAAAAACCTTTTTATATTTGATTATATACTTTTAATTAAATGTTCACTCCCCACCCTTAAAACAAAACTAAAACTAGGTTTATTGCACTATAAAATAGTAATGCTCACATAGGGACATACAAAATGTGCACCTCCGCCCAGGGGTGGTGCACCCACAGCAATAAAACCAATATGCCCCAACACGCACGAACTGCTCAAATTAATGAAGAAAAACTGGCGATGTAAATTATCCGTTTAGGACACGCCATGTAATTTATAGCCCTGTGATAAACGACTGGAAATTATTTATGTCAGCTTTTTTTTTCGAAACAAAGTTGTTGCGGAAAAACCTTTGGTCGTTTGTCTAAAGAGGGGACATATTTATTGTGCCATCGCCAAGTTAATTGGGAGAACTGCGGAACGACCCCATAAAAGCGGCCGTAAATTTATCATATCGGATTAATCACACCGCAAATATTTCCGATCTCTCGCGCGCGCGGTTTAACGTTCTGTTTGTCCAATTTATCACGGAATAATAAAATATAATGGCTTTTCATTCCGAATATAAATATATAAAGCCGTTACGGCGTCGCTGTAAGGAATTTTCCTGCCAAAGGAATAAAGGCGGCGTATATGTGGAGCACGTAATAATATAAATGCACAACAATTTTACAAATTATAAGAATAATCTTGAATAGCGCCGAGTGGGTGGAGTGGAGGGGAATGAATGCAGCGACATTCTTTTCAAGGGAAAATAGCAGCCACAGTTCTTTTTTGCCCGCTCAGAATCCTCTGGAGAAAGCGGGTGCTCTGCACAATGGGCGCTTTTCTATCAGAAAAGCTCGCCCGTTGTATGACTTTTACGTTTCTTCCTATATAGCTCGCAAAGAACAAAGCTCATTCTAGCAGCTTTTGCTATTCAGTTCCGATACTGATGACAATAATGCCCGTTTTATATTTTCGGTCGTATTGAAATCTTATGCTTTCCAACTACGTGCAGACACCACGGAGCATTGTTTACTCTTTATAATTGTAGCGACGGAGAAATAAACACAAAAACTATTCGCGACATTCAATCACTTAACTTAGTTCCGATTTCAGGGGGGGTTCCGTCTTTTATCGCTCGAATGTATTTAGTGCCCGGAACTTTCACCATAAGTTTGAGTTTGAGAATTTAATTTGTTTTAAAATGAGTCGTACTGAAGGGATTTATTATATATTTATTTACGGTTTTAGATTTTATCATATTACTAGGTGAAATTAGCATTGTCAGACGGAGAATGATAAATCAACTACCTTCGTCTGGCTCACTGTGACTATTTGTATACTTTTCCTGTCAAAATATTATCAAACGTAATATTGTGCGCACTAATGCTAACTATGCAGTTCTAAAGATAACAATAGATGAAACTATTCTACTATCGCGTTGTTTTTGTCTCGATTTGACGAACAAAACCGTCAGTAATAACAATATTTGTTATTACATGCACTGAGAAGACAAAAGTCAAAACATTGTGTTCGTTTTTGTATTAAAAAGGCACCTTACAAGCTCAATAATAATGTCAATCCTAGTACTGTCAGTATTTGCTTCAATCCTCCTTTTATATTTATCAAGTAATCAATTATCCAGATAAACACTCTTTATTGGATCATTACTATACCTTACACCATAAGTAATACTGTCTATATATTAGAATAATGAACATTTTAAAGACAGTATCGTACAGTAATACTGTCATTATTCTAAAATATTGACAGTATTTTTGATATTGTGCCTTAAAGAGATGATTTTGTAATCATATCGGGAACTACATATAGATAGTAGCAAGAAAAAGTATTTCAGATATTAGCTAGATATGCTACACTGCTTTCAACATATCAACTAGACATTAACAGCACAAAACATACATGATCTATCAAATATTTTACTTTATCTGTTACGAATTTTATTATTTATTATTTAAATACAATACAAATTTAAGTTTTTCTGTCAAATAATCCAAATACTAACTGAGATAACATTCTAATTACACTCAGAGGTTATTAATATGTAAATATATGATGATTGTGATGTACATCTGTAGACGTTTCTCCCCACATAATAATTTATCACACGCATAAAGTAAATCCAAACATACACGCGCGTACATGTATGAATTTCCCCGGCAAGAATATTTAGAGCATCGCACCCATACAAACATATAACCCGTCATACACATTCATTTGCATGATAAATTCTCCTTAGATCCCGAAATGATAATGCGTTTTGCGAAGCCCGGTGAAAGGTGGAAATAAATTGATTCCGCGCTCCCGGTGACATATTAATGCACGTATTAAGATTTGTGACGTGACGTGAACCAATCAGGTCGTCGTCGTCAGGGGCCGGGTGCTAAATGGGATTCATTATGGGGAGCGTCGCGTATCCACGACACACGACATAATGGGGATTGTGATGAATTGATAGCGCACCTCGGAATTGCGTTATTGCATACAACTCTTTTTTTTTCATTACTACCGCGCGTGTATCGGGCTTCTCTAATTACAGAATAAACTACCGAGCTCTTCGCGGATTTAATCTCGATAACGTTTGATCCCTCGAAAACTGGCTGATGATCACCTGAAAGGTTTCTGAAATTGAAACTTGTCAGCGCCGGTGTATCGGTTTAATTTGGAACGCGATTGTTGATTCTGCCGTCTGGTACTTCCAGGGGGACTTTTCTGCGATTGAGTTTGCACTCAATGAGGCGCGGGTTGTGTTACGAAACGATGTAATTATTATCGAGATGTTGAACAAAAGAGTAATTACGTTTTAGGTATAGACGTATATTTTATGGATGGATCTAACGTAGTTTCAGAGAGAGATATAAATATATTAAAAAAATAATAGGGTCCATATATAAAAGACTAGACTTCAATTGTTATACCGCAGTGTTTTTCTTAACGTGAATAAGAAAAAAATTAAATTTCATGTTCACCATGCACAAGTTCTTCCATTTTTTTCTATTCATTTCCCCTAAACTAGCTCTGATTTTTGTGAGCCCCTCTTTGATTTGAAACTATCCCTATGCCATTATTTCAAGTTTTGTCCGGTTGACCTCATGTCTTCCTTATTTTGGCTCCTTCTACTTTTTTACTGGTCTATCGTTATCCGTGTGAAATAAGCGTCCGAATCACCATATTTGGCACTCTCCAGTTTTTTGATTATAAGTACCTATATAACATTTAAACTTTTCGTTTTTTAAACTAGCTTATATATTCAGCAGGCATGATTGATTTTATTTTGTTGAATGGGTAATAACCGATTATATAATCGTCGTTGTCCGTTCGCACTCCTCGCGGAATGCTCAACTTAATTAGTCCAGCACAATGCAGCTGCCTATTCTAATAACAATCAATTTACATAGGTAATAGGTGTATCGTTTACAGAATAGTTAATCTATAGTTGTTACACCCTCGCTGTATCAATAGTTCGATTGTGTAGGTCCAATACAGTCGCACAATGATAAACAATAGGGACACACATGCAATTGTATGCATTGTTGGGCTTGCCATCTATCTGCAACAATGCGGGGACAGGATGACGGGCTGTGTCGCCTCGTCGCACCAAATCGCGATCGCATAACGTAATTAAATTTAATCTAGGTAAACTTCGTATGTTTAACAATATACATAGTATATAGCTTAACAAATTATAAATACTTTACACATATAATATTACATTATTTCGTTAAAATGATAAAATTGTAAGTTGCAATTTAAAAAATTTACCAAAAATACATTTTTGTAGGCATGAAATTAAATCCCCAATAGGACGAGGGGCGTTTTACCTAGTTTAGTAATAAGTAAAATTACTGCACTTATAATAACTTGAAATACATAATTGTGTCATTGTGCAATGAAGTGTACAGTCCATTTTACATATCAAATCAAGCATGCTTTAGTTCTGAAAGTCGTTGAACATTCTCCGGTAGCTTATTTGTAAATTGCATACAACAGCGTCCCATGCAGCAGCTTACGATTATTAAATATTACAGGAGGTGTTCGGCTTCATTTAGCTCACAAGTAGCTTATCCTGTGACATCCATAGAATTCGCGTAATTGCGAAATCCTTGAAAGGGCGCATAATAAAATTCATATGCGTTGTGTGTGTCCGCATAAAAACGCTAATTGAATAGAATATAACTCATAAAGCGGACGACAAACGCAGTCATCCGATGGGGAATATGAAATAAGAGCACGAGTGCACTTAGTAGTAGTAAACATATTAAATTCCATATCCCATTTTAACAAGAGGATCCTAAACAAGGCGACGTAAGCGGGGAAAGAGTCGTCCTTTGTGCTTGTGCGTGGAGCGTGGCCAATCCAGCAAGGGAAAGGAGCTTTACGCCACAATAATTGTTTTATGCCGCGCACAAAGGCGCATCCCCGTTTACCGGTCCTGCCAACCCCCGCACGTTCAGGTGAAAAACGCGACACTCGTGTGCAGAGATATAATTAAAATCGAAATTGTCGCGCGCGCCCCCATCCTGCATTCTTCTCATGTGTCTGCCAAGCGGCGATAAGGAGCATCCCTTGGGACCGTGTTGTTGTTGCATATCGGGGTGTTACTTACCCCCCCGTACATTGCCCTTATTTTGGTTAGTGTTTTTCATTTTTCGAGCACACTGCGGCGGGAGGAAAATAAACACGGGCCGAATTAAATCGCAAACGAAAATAAAAAGATGCCAGAGGGGGGAAATTAAGCGTGATAAAAATTTCAAATGCATTAGAGGGGTTGAGGTTACAATAGCTTGTGCGGTGTGAGCGTTTTGATTAGTTTGCTTTGGGTATATGAGCCGTGTTGTTTCATCAAATAAAACTCAAGCAGTACTTTCAGCTGGAATAATTGAAATACAAAAAACGTTCAAATTTAAATTGTATTAGCCGGCAGCTGGCTGCAAGAATAAAATGATTTTGCAAAGTATATTTTTTGGCCCACAATATACTTAGCAAAATCGTCATAAAGCAATTGAGCATAGTACCCGAAAACCATGTTCCAGCTTAATCAGTTTAACCTTATTTTTTTATATGTAAATTTAATTCTTTTAAAAGAATAAATATGAACAAATTTGTATTACATCCTGACTTAAATTATCATTGTCATTGTTTATAAAATCAATGATATTTACAGTAAAGCTTAATATAAAAAAAAACTACGTAGTTAACTATTTATCTATTTTTAAAGATAATATATATATATATATATATATATATATATATATATATATATAATACATTTTTTTGTAAAACGTTCCCTCCAAAAAGAAAGCCATTTGGCGTAATGGCACCGTCAACGTGTCATACACGCCTTCCTAATTTGTAATATATATATAATATATATTTTAGATTGGCCTTGTGCTGATATCTCAAGCACTCTGTTGGAATATTATTCCATAGAGGGCAATACCCGGTGATCCTGATGGTATGAGCATGTTGACAGTTCATTTCAACTAAATCAAAATAAAAGAGAAGTGCGAGTTCAAGTACTTTGACGACTCTAATCAATGCAATTTACACTTTCCAAATATAATTTCATTTGAGGAAACATTGACAAAAGATGGTTCGATAATGGTGTTATGTATGTATATGAATCAAATATATAATTTATAATTTTCCGGCAACAGTTTTTTGTTGTTCAAAATATAAAGATGTAACAGAAGATAAAATTGAAGAAAATTTATTCTGCTGCTTTCAAAACTATTTTTTCATGTTATAATCTATATAATCATGTATATATTCTGTATATACAATATTATACATTAAAACGTCTGAAAATACGATTCCTGATTTTCTTTCGTGAATCTCATGTGATGTTTATTGTCGCTAACGGAGGCATGTTAGTTTAATAATACATATAGATAGGTAAATCCTCCTAGAAGGTAAAACCTGCTTCCCTCGCGGCCCCCGACTCTCCCCCATGTGCGATCAGAACATACACATCCCTCTCTGGCGTGATTATATTATTGTCCATTCGGCTGTGAGAACTGCGGCGGATTTCACACCGACTTCACCCGCTAATTACCAATTTAGTAGTATCGCAGGTGCACTGTGAATGAGCCTCGCATTCATCGCAGAATCGCATTGTTGTATTTGCTAGTTAATAACTTAGTTGTGGGTTTTGTGCAACGCTATGCATCGGTACTGTAGAGTGTACAAGAAGGATGTATAATAGAAAAATATTGCATGATGCGTTCTTTTCGTATGCATTATGAATATGACTATTATATAATTCTTTTTATATAAATTATTTAGTAAACAATTGCGGATTCAGATTCTATGGCTAAAAGTACGAAGGATTTGCCTGAAACACTTTTTTCGATGCATGATGTATTTTTTTATTTTACGTTTTTTACAACCAATTTAACTTAACAAAGATATTCTACGTAAATAATCAAAAATCAAATCTCCTATTTCTTCTGTTCTGTGTTTACGCTTTTTACAATCAATTTAACTTAACAAATATATCCTACGAAAAATAATCAAAAATCAAATCTCCTATTTCTTCTCTTCCCTGGCCTCCATCCCTTCCCATCCCATAGTAAACAATTATTTATATTTATTAGTTATATTTATATTTATTAGTTATATTTATATTTATTAATTATATATTATTTTTATTGGATAACTAAAACGATTTTTTTCTGTTTTTATCACACTTCAGTTACACTTTGCAACTAGTTTCGGCTAAGCTCTAGCCATTTTCGAGCTCCTCCGATGATATTCGAGCTGGAAAATGGCTAGAGCTTAGCCGAAACTAATTGCAAAGTGTAACTGAAGTGTGATAAAAACAGAAAAAAATCGTTTTTTTTATTTATCCTTTAAAATGAATTATCACAAAGTAGATGCCTTAACAATCCAATTTTATTTTTATTGTTTTATACATTATTAGTAGTAGTATTAATAACTAATCGCTATAATACAAAAACTAAAACAATGTTTTGAGGCCGACATATCTATCATTTATGACTTTTCTGCTGTTGGGGCATGTCGTGACAAATATTTGTTATTACTGACAATATTTTTCGTCAATTGGGGATAAAATATCGCAATACTAGGAAAAGAAGTAGGGCCTTTGATAAAGTTTTGAGGTACAAATAGAGCTTAGAGGAGTTGACGAGTTAGTTGATCCATCATAAGGTCGTCGGACGACGGGATTTTCACCAATTCTATATATTTATAAAAATTCAGATACAGTATTGATGGATAGAAAAACAGATCTTAAAAGACTAACAAAACACTCTATAAAGCAGTCTGGTGAACAAATCAGTTTTTAAAATATTTCACAAAAATCATTTAAAAACACACCTATCTCTAAAAGTCCTTGTGATTTTATTAGTGCAAAAACACAACTAAATTATATAAAATTTATTACAAAATCATCCGGTTTTGTAAGCCTATTCATCGCGCGGCGCCTATTCAACGCCCGGCATTGTTGCATGAAAAAACTAACACACGTTTGTCGGACGTGTAATAAATAATACAATTATATAATGATGATTATAATCGTATTATTTATATATTAATACATATTTATTACTGTTGTCAACGCTGCTGAATATGATGCGCTCTGTGATTGTTGTGTTGTGATTATAACATCCTGTTGTGCAAGGCAATTGTAATAAATATTAATAATATACGTTGCTATGCGTGAAATTAGTATTTAGGCAAATATTTAATTACTGGCGCACTAAAATGCATTTTCTATCATGCATGTATATACGAAATTTAGTTATTCCTCTTGGAATACTGCTCGTTTTTTGTTTGTTTTTTTGTTTTGACATATATTGTTTTACTGGAACATTATATGGGGTTCGTTACTTTCAAGTTCAAGTTAAAAAAACCTAAAAGGACGAATTAAAACTGAAATCAACGCTTCACAAACGGGCGATCTGGGTTCGAATCCCAGCCCGGATAGTCGTTACCATTTAACGTTGGGATATAATTAACGGCACTTTAGAATATTTCTGGACGATTTTCTGAATTAGCAAGTCCTAACACTCACATACACGTCCAGACAGGGAAGGGTTGATCGCCATCGCCATCGTGGAAGCTTGGTTTGAGACACATCTTTTCTCACTATATATCTTCAAATGCTTTTATGTTCACATTTTCAATACACTTCGTTGATTGAGTTTATTTGTATCATTATACTAATCACGTAACTTGCTCTGCAATGTTACTGGCGCCCACAAATCAACAACGAATCTACTCCCACTGTATCAACCTAAGCAGCTCACAGGCACACCTGTGAACGATATTTTTTCCAAGAGAAAAGTTGTTATACAATTTTGGCAGAAGGTCCATAATCAAAATGTAACAAATACATTAACTACTACTAAAACTGAGACTAGATTAGTTATATTTATATACTACGTGTTTTTTCAACTAGTATATAAATATAACTAATTAAAAATATTAATAATCACGTTGTTTTAAAAAAAACAGTTATTAATATATTGGAAATTTTCATAAAATAACGTAGACCGTGTGGCCTAATGGATAAGGCGTCGGACTTCGGATCCGAAGATTGCAGGTTCGAGTCCTGTCACGGTCGATTTCTTTTTGTTTTATTTACTCTTATAATTTAGTTTATATTATTAATCACTCTTAAATTTAACTAAAAAATTTATTGAGATATACTTGATAACACTGAAATAATAACAATTAGTTTCAATTTTCTTTTTCGTACACATGGCGCCATCTCCCATTAAAAAGTTGTACCAAGCCTTAGATTCAGAATAATTAAATATTTTATACAGAGCCTATTTGAAATAATATTTAATCATATTAATTGATATATTTCGATCGCCTACATGACATTTTTATGATGAAAATATCTATTTCTGGAACTTATGTTTTTCACATTCATAGAATTTATAGAAGTATATTTCAATATTTTTTACTGCGACACCTAGAAAATGATGTACTAACTATACTAATGTAATATAGTACAACTTCTTTTTAATAGATGGCAGTATATATTAACATAGTTGTAATAATAATAGTTATTGGGATTTATTGTTATTTTATATTAATAAAATAACAATAAATCCCAATAGTTCACATATACAATCATTAGTGTAAAAATTATGGATTATTAGAATGATAGCATTTTTTTATCATAGAAACTATTCCGCCGTCTACGGAGAAGTAGCTATACCAATTATTTTCGATATACAATGGTTAGATCCAATATTTTGTACCTTATTTATTAATTCATTTTTACACTTGCATGGATTTATTACAATGAAAATTTTTAATAATAAAAAATAAACCTATTTGGTTTACATCAGCGTTAATTGAACGTTATTTTATGTGTAGTGCCATCTATTCATAAGGAGCTATACTATCCTATGTAACATGTGATTAAAGGTCCTTATTATATGGTTGGGTTTCTAGAGGAAGCGCCATCTGTGAAATAAATAAATAAATAAATAGTGGCGGAGATAACAACAATGTCCATCTCACTAGGCGTTAATTAGCCTAGTTATAATCCCATCTAATTAATGTTTATGTACGCCCCATGGATTATGGATGTTAATTGCAATAATTAAAATCAACGACTTTCGTTATCATATATATTGAATATACCGGCCGGCCCTAAAGAATATATATCTTTAAGGTCGGCCGGTATATTCGATAAATATTCATAGTTGAAAATAGTGAAAATATCGTAAATATTACCTTATATTTCCGTTCTATGATTGTACTTATCTAAATATTCAAAATCTAGAGTAGTATCGTTTGAAAATACCATTATGTATTGTATAATATTATAATCTAACTGAGACCAATTCCATAATTCATCCAAATCTATTACTTTTGATTTAACGTTGATCTAAATATTGAGTAAATTATTAATAATACAAATATTACAATCAATACTTTAACGCCTAAGAATATCCCGTGAGAAAAATCGCGTCTTATTGCGAAACATGTATCAGGCACCTTACACGGTCAGTAATACCAGTAACACTGTCAATATTTTAGAATAATGACAGTATTACTGTACGATAACTTGTTTAAAATGTTCATTGTTTTAAATATTGCCAATAATATAATAATGATGGAATGAAGAGAATACTGATGTTTATCCGGATAATAGATTACTTAATAAATATAAAATAAAAATGCAAGAAAATATTGACAGTCCTAGGATTGACAGTATTATTGACCGTGTAAGGTGCTTTTATGGGATCATCGACGGAATAAGGAATAAGATATAGCTTCAATGTTACTGCATTAATTGTTCCGTTATTGCTGGCCTTACACTTTATTCCTTAATGCAGGTTTTATTAAGTACAAGTGATTGAATCCAAGCTTATAAGCAATACTTTTATTAAACAGTTATTAAACATTCAAACAATAACTCAGTCAATAACTGAGAATGATGAACGTCGTCATACATGAATGTCTGTTTCATTCTACTTCAATGTATCTTTTCTACTATATTCCTGCCATCTTTTGTTGAAACTCTGAGACTCGGGCATAGAAAAACGATTGGGGAACTCAACAAAGACATCTGTTTAATTTTCCAATATAGATTTCTTGATGGACTTTCATCATTAGCTTCAGTATTCATATAAGAGATGGCAGGCACATAGTATAAATGATAATAAAAGTCATCGTAGCTTTATTGCCAATCTGATTATAATAAAAAAATTAAATCAAGCTAAAATAGATGTTTTTCATCATTTTTAGACGAATGGTAACTAAATTCGGCAGGACAAAATACAAATTCCTACCAACACTGGTAGCTTTAGTATAGTCGTGTAAACTGAGATGCTTACAATTAATTATCCATTGTGCGTGCGTCAGAGCTCCTCGAAAAATCGTGTAATGAGATGTATCTGCACTTACAGCAGAACGGCATTACAAGCACTTGATTTTTTTCCATAACTTGTACCGTTTTATTTTTAATTCACCTCGGACTACTATGCCACATCCTGTAATTTTTAACACAATTCAAAACATCGCCTTACAACCTTCTGCTTCAACAAAATATTATTGTCTCGGCTGAATTTCTTATGACAATAAATAAATTGAGAGTCTACTCATTCTATAAACTCCATAAGGTATGAAAGAAATTTTATAAGGAAGTGCTTTTCATTTACTTTTAACATTATGTAAAAGAGCATTACGTTCAAAGCACTGTTAGCGTTGAACAATTGTTGGGCGTAAATAGAACAACAATGTTTGTAATATGTGCTCAAGTATATAAATCAACATATGCGAAGTTAACGTATTACTGTGATAACATTTGTTATATAACAATTGATTTAAAATCCATTTTTAATGTATGTTTCTCTCAATCACTCGCAGATGGTGCTAGCGTTGATATTATTAGATTTGCATACAATATCATCAAAAACTCGATTTAAACTGCAATGAGTTATGCATACGGGCAATGATTTATTCACAAAAATTTAATTAAAGTCGCATTTGCATTTCCCAATTTTGAGATTTTGAATATTGATGCGCTTCTATTTATTGATTTATATCCCTCGCGTCCCATGTAAACCGAATTATAAAACGAACGAAATAATGACTTAATTTATGCGATTGATAACGACAATTGCATCGAATAGCCAAATCTATGCGACGAGTATTATTTATTTAATTTGACAAATAATGAAACGGTATACAGGAAAATTTATATTCATGATTGCAATTGTAATTTGTAATGTTTCCTATACACATGAGTACCCTTTAGTAGTACATTAAGTTCGAGGATTATATTCGGACCTCGTAATTACAGGTAATATATTGATTTTGCATTTTATAGCCACATCTACGTCTATTTACATGTGGTAATGTTATAAAAACAAAAGTTACAATGTCCAAAAAGGCTGCAGATTTACAAATTTTGATTCTTCTGTCTCCAACGAGAAATACCAAACAAACTAAAATTTTACACAAAACAACAACATAGAAATGTGCTTATTTTTATACTATTTGATGCAGATATTTGTTATATTCTCTCATTCTGCATTACGAGCCGAAACAAAATGAGAATTAATTTTATACATAAATATTTTATATCTCTAAATCTTAGTTTTACAATATCATCTATCTATATATACATATTGTTTTCCATCCCAAATAACCATTTATAATCACTTTGTTTAACAAAAGCCAGAGTTCACACAAAAACTATATCCTAAAAAAACACCCTACTGTATCTCCGACATCCCCGACCCGTAAAACTTCTTACACATATAATCTGAAACGTTATCGGCCTTAAACAAACTTATATTTCTCTGTCCAAAGCCAATTTCCTGCAGATCCCTCTTAAGGCGAACCGGGATTGCAAAAAAAAGGAGTATCTTGATAAAAACACTCGGGCGAGCGCAATTAACGCCGACCCCCGAGATTTCCACGTGCGTTAAAATAAACTAAAGTCGTGATTAACCGCGGAGCGGCCTCCAGGGCAATAAGTCGTGTGATTAATAGTATTACTCATTCAAAGTTTAAGCTAAGATAAGTAGCTTTGTATCTATCATTTCCCCGCGACACTGATGCAGCCTGATCGCTGCGAGCGACGTCTACTCGCGCTTACTTGCATCCGACAAAGCTCTTCCTATATTGTGTCTGGTTTCAAATACCACTCGTGCGAGGATTTCGCGAGTAAATAGCGGGAAGTTTCATTTTAAGCAAGCTCCGAGCTACTTTTAAGAGCGCTGTATACAAACAAACGCGTCCGAATATGAAATTCTTAATGGCGTGAAAAGTTTTTAATAAAAACATTCCTAATCCCCCCCACACAACTACTACTTACAGCAATTCAACAGTACGATGTGTGGAAAGTTTTGCTTGTTCGACTACTGCAGCATGAAATCTCACTCTATCCGACAACACAGGTGGAAAGTGTATCCTCACCCACATACATTATTGAACCTATTTCCACGTACACCGTCCATTACAGGGATGCATATAATAATCACCCGTGTAAATTATTCACCGATTGATTGGATATTGATAAGTTATATAGTTATTGTACTGTGTAATTTCTATTACGTGGCGCAAATGACCGCACGTCTGTAGCATGAATCAGAGAGTTCCGGGGCTAATGATAGATATTAACGGGGTAATAGAACTAGCCGCCGGTTATTCTGATAGTTGCTCCTGTGGGATGGGGAGGCTAATGTGTTAAGGGTGCGTCGCGGTATATTATACAGCGCTCAACCCTTTTCCAACGTGAATGTAGGTTAATGAATATAATCTGCTATGCGCATCGCGAGTAACAATAGAATAAAAATAATTATATTTTATCTGATACTGTAAGGAGAGATTAATGGTATGGTTTGTTTAACATGTAATTTGAATTGAATTACATTTTTTGTATGTTCAATTATAGCAAGGCTAATTGGCATTAGGTCAAATATCAATAGAAGTAAAAGTCAATATTTTTAATTTCTTTGACGGTATAGATTTAAATACATTCTACGATTCTACGTACTACAATGTCATCATTATCGTACAAATTATTAAAATGATGTTCAAACCTTTCGGTTAAGAAATAAATACTATATCTCCAAAGATTATCGTTTTCTCTGTTACTATATTTTATAGTTCTCTCTAACTTCCTATAGGAGTTTTCCGATTCTTTGCTGGGTCTGGACATGCCTGGCGTATATGTAATGATGAGGTTTACTTTCGATCTTAACATTTAAAGTAACTTCTGTCATTTACGTAATCGATATTGTATATACCTCAACGCTTCTCTTAGCTATATTAAAGTGTAATTTGCGTATCTTGATATACCTTGGTCTCTTTCTCTAGTGAGAGGACGTTGCATTACTTATTTCAAACTTTATATGATTTATATTCTTTATTATACCGCGGAAAGAAATAAAACAACTATCACAGGATTTGTATTCTTCTTTCCATATCTTTCTATATGGACAGAAAAATACAAATACAAAGGATAAACAACGCCTTACTGTAGAATACTAATGATTAAAATAAAAAATAAAAATATTTCTTATCAGATGCATCAACACCTTTACACTAATGTAAAATCAAATATTTTATTTACTAGGAGTGGAAAAAGTACAATTTTCCACCAACTATGTTGTAAACAACATATTGCCTGAAACTACCTTCGTATATAGTGATTGTTATGCCGTTATTGGTTTTGGCAGGTTAATAATTTGTATTGTACTAATACGAAAAATTAGAATCCAGATTCCTGTTTGTTGATCTGCAAAATAGGTACATGCATTCGCGACGATAATTATTAATGGTTGATTAATCGGATACGGGCGGGTTATAGGGAGCTACCAAATTGCCAACAACTTCGCCTATAAATTAAGACCGCGCATAATTTGCTAATCGCTCTTTGATTATTTAGTTGCTAACCATTATGCGTCTTAGATTAGTGCAGTTTGTAGGTTCACGTAGGTGTATTGAGGGGGGGCGGTCGTAAGCCGAGTTCGGCCCGAGGGTAGGATTACGCCATTGTCAAACGGCATTAGCCCGGATAACAAAGATTGCGGCCTCTGTTAGGAACGAGAGATCCGACATCGATCTGTAATTGGATGATTATTAATGAAATTACTGGATTTATTAACTGTGATATGTGTAGGTACTTACTGGGTACAATTTATGGACATTGGGAAGGGCTAGGTTAAATTTTGGGGGAAGTTTCTGGCCGCACGAGAAATAAACATGAATTTTATAAACGTACAGTGAAAGTTTTAACTATTTCCTTTATTATATTCTATGCTTTATATCAACTTTTCTCTATGAAAAAATAATTGATGACAGTATGTGCCTCCTGAGCACGGGGTTAGGTTTATTTATGAACTTATTTATATTATATTATAATTATATATAATATAATATAAAAAAATCATAAAAAACCTAACCCCGAACTCAGGAGGCGCATACTGTCATCAATTATTTTATTAGTTCTTTTGCTTCCTTCCAGTTTTTTCCTTTCCTTTCTAATAGTTCTGATATAGCTTCATCCCATTTTTTTCTTGGTCTTTTTTCTTGTTTTTGATTTTAGCTCTCCATATTCTTTTGGCTGGTGCTGTCTCTGCCATCCTAATTATGTGTTCCCACCATCCAAATTGTCTTTCCTCTATGTACTTTATTGTCGGTGTTACATTTAGTTCTCTTCTTATATCCTCATTCCTCATTTTGTCCTTAAAGTTAAATAAAGAAATTTGAATGCACCAAGAAACATCTCAGTCGAATAGTTGGATACAGTGACAGACACCGACCAGGTAGTGGCGCCCCGATGCAACACTCTTTTTGGCAACCTATGAACATATAAGATAAATCATTTCAAAAAATTGACCATCACCATTAGGCCACTATTTCTGTTTGCTTTTCGTCGAGTTCGACGAGTTATTATATTATTTGCATCCATACTTAATTGTTGTTTGGACTACATCATATTATTTTTGAGATATTCAAGATGATGGATGTTAATCTGATTGTCATATTATCTAATAAAACATGGGATGTTTTTATTTGTACGATATACACGCACACGATATTTATGAAGCTTGTTTCATTCGCGTTTGGCTAAAAAAAACGACTACTTTTATAAATGATGATTGCAGTGGCCGGAGGAGACACTACAGACCGCGTAATAAATGAAATATCCCAGTACCAAATATTTGATTCACTTCATTAATCAACGGGATTTATCTACGTGGTGCGCTCCCGCTCATATTTCAGCGTGATAGACACAGAGCGATAGCGCGAACGTAATTACAAGGCATTTAGATTTAATGCCGCTTTTAATATTTACAGGGCGACCTCCGCATAGGCGGCGAATTTGAATTTCCAGAAGCTGCCGAATTAATATGTAATCACATTCGCATCGAACGCCGAAGACCCCGGCGACACATTTTAATCCCAGCTTGTTGTTATCACGCAAATTTTAAGCTCGGGTGGGTTGTTGTTTCTGTATTGTGTCATCATTTATTATTTCAATTACTTCGTTTATGTTTATTTATAAGGGAGCTTTTTAAATCAGAAGTAATGTTGGTAGATATTATTGTTGTTATATTGTTGGATTTCTACCTACTCACTCAAGTGCAATTCATATTCCATTCTTTTGGCAAATATATTGATTGCAATTCCATTCTCAAGTGACTTTGCGTTCTTGCCACTTTCTGTCAATATTTTTTTGTGGTGTCTAGACCGATCCGACGTTTCATAATAAATAATTGCCCCGTGCTCATAAATGCACGATACGAAAGTAGCGGCTGCGAAAAACTAGCAGCGGGGGCTGCAGAGGCGGCATCGCGGGGTTGTTTGCGTTCGCCATAATCCAAACCCGGGGAACATAATCATATTTGCGTAAATGCGCTTAGCGGTCTTGATTGTGCGCCGGGAAAGTTCGAAATTGAGAATTGTTTGCGTTCGGGTGGCTTAATTAAATTATATTATTCACTTGAAACATTTATATTAATTTAATTAGTGGTAATTGTTATGTTTACAATAATTGACGTAATAAATTGTACGAATAAGTAATGTAAAAAAATCAGTACTATTGCAATAGATAATAATGAAAAAAGTTGCTAAATAATTATAAATTTTGTTGAAAAGCTTTTGTAGATTTGCATTACGTAAATATTTTTAGACACGTCCTTTATGTAAATATTCGTTCCAATTAGGGTTGCAATAGATGAACAAAATATGATTGATATGTGTCCAAAATAACCTTACAATTCATTGATTAATAATAAATTACTACGTGTGCACCACCCGGCGCATCTACCAAAATGTAGTATTTTTAATTAATTTAAAACCGAACGTTATTTAAAACATGCAGTAATTGCTGTGAGAAGAAATGCAGTGTGGTGTGTGGTTTTACAATTAAATTCAATCTATTTGAGGCTATTTTATTGTTTTATATTTATATTTGTTTGAATTGTTTTTATATATTGTTGTGTGTATTAATACTTGCCTCTTTTATGATATGGGTTACAAATAGAAGAGTGTAGTTTCAAAAGCTTTTGTAGATTTGCATTACGCAAATATTGTTAGACACGTCCTTTATGTAAATATTCGCTCCAATAGGGTTGTAATAAATGAACAAAATCTGATTGATATGTGTCGAAAATAATCTTAATCTTCGTTGATTAATTTACAATGCAATTTGTTTAAAACAATAATTTTATAATTCATATCGTAGTATGTACTATGGGGGCTTTATAAATAATTTTCAATAAAAAAGACGACTAAAACTACTAGTATTAAATATATAGTAGTTTTACTCATATCCTTCATTATTGCATATATATCATCACAATAAATATATGTTTTAGTATTATGACACTATTAATTTGAAAATCTATTATTTCTCTGTGTGTACATGAGTATATGTGTGTGTTTCCTTGATTCATATCTTTTTATACTCTTTCTATTTTCGCCGCTGCAGTAAAGAATAAAGCGGGCAACTTTATTAGTTGGCCGGACCATATTTTATTAAGGCCGGCGCGGAGAAATTGGAACAAGTTTTATGCCGTCTCTGTAATGTGGAACAAACTGCACCGTTTATTTATTAGAAAAACTATTCCGTAAACGTTACAGTAAATTACGACGCTTAATAATAAATTACATACGTGTGCGGCCCGAGGGAGCAACGCCCGGCGCATCCACCAAAATGTAGTATTTTTAATTAATTTAAAACCGAACGTTATTTATAACGCGCAGTAATTGCTGCGAGGAGACATGCAGTGGGGTGTGTGGTTTTACAATTGAATTTAATTTAGTTGAGGCTATTTTATTGTTTCATATTTATATTTGTTTGATTTGTTTGTATGTATTGTTGTGTGTTTTAATACTTGCCTCTCTTGTGATAAGGGTTACACATAGAAGAGTGTAGTTTCTATGTTCATTATTATATGTTGTAGACTTATGGAAGGATTATATAGATAAGCTTGAAAACAAAAGTGACAAAGTTTAGAAAATTTTGATTATAACTATTTATTTTTTATTATAATCAAAATTTAGCGAATGCAATTAATCGTAACTCAGTATCTCTCTTAGTTATCGAGACACAGTGTAAAATCGGCACTTTACAAACGAGTTATCGAGAGACAGGCCAAAATTAGAGTCAGGGCATATTACCACCCGTGTATAATCCATCGATCTGAAGCGAGTACAACAAACCGCAACCCTCTATATCTCTTAGTTATCGAAATTATAATTATATATATTACAGTGTAAATATGCGTTTTCAAAAACGAGTTATCCTGATTTGGTACATAGTGTAAAGGTGATAGCAGTAGTTTTTCTTCAACCACGAAAATCTGGCAACTACTGTTACTCCCTGTATAGAAACCACTGATCTGAAGCGTATGCAACAAACCGGAACCCCCTATCACTCTTAGTTATCGAAATACAATGCAAAATGGGTGTTTTCAAAATGATACGAAAACGAAAAAAATTATAATACATAATAAAAATCCTTATCGATGCTCATTGGTTAATTAAAAATATACTATCTATATTTTAACCCATTTAAATGCTAATAAATGCATATTTAAATCGCAGCGCCGAAATTATGTCATGCACTAATCCATTAACAACTAATTAACATCAATACCGCGCGAGTTACAGTCCAAAGTATTGATTAATCATGCTAATTACAACGAGTTACCACTAGCCAGAAACATAACAGCGACACTAATAACGGATTTCTGTTATAACCACCATCATGCATATGCAAGCGACATGTATTAATGAGTCGAATCATTGCCAATAACTTCTTTAAATTGCACCCCTTAATTTTAGAATGGTCATATATAGTTCTCAGATTGTATGTGGATATATAAGTGCAATTAAAAAATCCACTACATGTAAAGTGGCCGCTTCAGTTATTTTTAATTTAACTTTCAACGAAAGTATGTATATGCACTTGAAACGTTATTGGGCCGTTGCGTGCCCGTCTTTGCATTGAAGATTAAAGTAACTTCAAATTGTAAAGTGGGTAGCTTTAGAATTTGAAGTTGCTAATTACAGCCATATTCATTTCGTTAAAGTGGGAATCGACACTAATTATTCTAGTTGTAGTATGTAGAAAATGTTCATGTCCCAAGTAGAAATCCTGATTAGGGTGTCATGTAATTCGAGGGCAATCCATTAAGTGGTAGTGGAGGTGAGTTAATCTAGCAAGAATTCGCTTTTTTTTAGTGATAAACACGTCTTAGTTCAGTAAGTGGAGGACTTTTAACTTAACCTATCAACCTATTATGTATAGAATCCATTAACCGCTAGGTAAGATTTCAAAATTTTCCAATTTCCTTCGTGCATCTGGTGCACTGATATATTCTGCACTAAGATCAGTAAAAAAATTAAACAAAATATGTTGCATACTGTTTTCTTCGATCCAGCCACTAAAATCGAGATAAGAGCGTAAAAGTTAAAAATAAAAAATAAATAAAAGGAAAAATATGTCAATTTTCTATTGCCATTTTGTTATAACCGATGTGTAATTTTGTCAAATCAATTTTATAACAGATTCATGATCAAAAATAATAATTTACGTTACGTAATGATTAATAAAAATATATAACTATATATTGTGATCGGCAAGACATAAGCAAAAGATTCCTCAAAATTTGGATTTTATTGGTCACCCCAATTGGTCAGTACAGACCCGCAAACAGTCAGCGGCGCCGCGCGGTATAGAGACTGGAATCTTACACACGGGTTACTTTGATGGTATAAAATGCACGAATTGATGAAGTTTAAATTATTTAAAAATATTAAGTTATACATATACAAATTAAAGCTGAAAATAGAACGGATATTAATTATTATTACATTTTATTCAAATAAATTGTCATTTAGTGTTTTTATAATTGAATCAAAGTGAAATAAAATTAATTGTTGTGTATAACACACATATGTCAATATGTACATAAATATAACTAGTGCAAAAATAAAACATTTTGTACTAGTTATATTTATATAATATATTAGTGCATCTACATCTAGATTTCGATATTCCACTTCACCCTTATATATTTTATAAGATTGGCTTTGTGCTGATATCTCAAACACTCTATTGGAATATTATTCTCTATATATACTGTTCACATGTGTCCTGAATTTGGCATCATAGTCCTGATTTCGATTTTTAATCGTATTCTTCGGCATGCATAATACTACCCGATGATCCTGGTAGCATTAGCATGTTGACGGTTATTACCATGTGTGTGTGCATTGTTAATTGATATGGTGCGCCAGATAGCATTTTAATTTCTCCATAGAGGGAAAGTTGTATTATTTTATATTTATATATTGCTATTGATTTTTTTGCTGGCTGAAGTTTATTTGGAGCTGCAATCAAATTCCCATACAATAGAGACGTAAAAACGGCCACACACACACACAAGAAACGACGGACATTATTAATTTATTTTCTGCGGCACAATTTCACCGTCACAGAAATCATCAATCTTGGCGATCGTTTGTCTTGCGCTGGTGACCGACCTCAGTGCCGTGGTCCCGCCGGCCCGTTTTGACAAGTTTCGGTTTCACCCGCTATATTGGGGCGGAGAGAAAAGTTGCGCATTAATACCCGCGAGGGCCAAAAAAAAAATCGTCGCAACTTTACGTCCCATTTATCATAGTTTAATGAAATGATAGTAAAAAAAGACCTTATAACAACAAAAATACCGAATAACAACAAAAATACATAAAAATAAAAATGCAAATAGAATTAAAAGTAGTAATCCGCAAAAAATACAAATTAACATCATATATAAATTCCCCTACACTACCTCTGCCCTCGCAGAAATGAAAAGATAGTACATAAAGTGGAATCATAATAGTTATTAAAGTAAGTTTTATCTATTATTATCAATAAGAAACAATTCAATAATAATTGTCACTGAGATAAGAGTTATGCCAAATAAAGGATTTTTTTAATTAGTTATACATATTTCGTTTTTTAAATGCATAATAGTTTTTGCATTCGGATTGTCCCAGATGTAAACTAAAATACATGTGCCTTAGTTATAAAAACAACAAAGAAAATAGTAATAGAAATTGATGCCAATAACTATGATATTATATATTTATAAACAAAATTATCAATTACTCCACCTAATTACAAAGATTTTATACTACTAACCATATACATATTTAATTATCTTAAGGATCAAACCTCCTCCAATTTGTAAAAGGATTCCCCCATAGGGGTACCGTATACTTTTTAAAATTCCGATCACTCGGGCGGCCGGGAAATCCGATTGATTGATAAGGGTCAGTGTTTGCTGTGTAAAAAAGCAAACAGCGTCCACGTCCGTCCAAATATTAGTTAAGCAAATGCCGATGCTTTGATCAATCAGGACGCCCCTCGGCTTGTAGGCGAGAAGAATCACGATCTGATGAGTCACAAGGGCGAGAAATTTATGTTAAGACCCCGTCGCCGGCGGAAAGGGGATGTTAAAAGCGATCGCACGTCCAGGGCCGCGGCGGTCAAGTATCTTATGCTTGGTTAGTTAAGTCCTTTGTTCCCTCATAAAGACAAATGAAAGGATTTGCACTTATTTTATGGGGAGACGTGCGCTGGGTAGAAAGTTTCGATCATCAGCGATAAGCTGGAGAGTAGCCGAATAAAAAATTGGTTTACATATGTGTGTATTAAGTATACGCAATTTATTCCGTACAAAGCGCGAACGCGATAAGAGTGCTATAGCGTGGGGGCTGGAAAGAAACATGCTAATGGCGTTACATTTATCGAGTGAAGAGATACGCTCGTTCAAAACACATAAAAACGACATTTTCTTTCCAACGTCACTTCCACGCGCGTATCTTCATAACATTAATCAAAATCAATTGAAGATGTCTATGATTTGCAATATTCGTGTATTGGCAACACAAGGAACTGCATGTTTCCTTTGAAACCCTATATTATTATATTTCCGGAACGTATTCTGCACTGTTATAAGAGACTAATAGAAATATCCCCCTCGCATACAGTACCGTTGAATCAATCATCTGTCTATCAACATTAAGGCGGTTCTCAAGAAAATAAATTGTGTTGGAACGATATACTTTTTTTCCTGAAGCACAATAATGATATTACTTATTGCAACAAACGTAGGTCTAGTACACATATATAATATATCTTTATATTTACATTATATTGCAATTCTGTATTAAATTTTAATTTTTAATAATTGCAGTACAGTATTACACTAGTGTTCTCGGAGCCATACTAACAATGAAACAGTTGTATATTTGGTTACCATGGCTAACAGACCAGTCGGCTTTTTACAAGATAGTTCTGAATCGGCAGAAAGCAAAAATTTGGATTGAGGCGATTAATAAAAGAAAATAGTCATGAAACACGTATTAATCGTGCAAGTTTCAATAAAATCGCCTCGTAATATCGTTCATAAAGGTCAGGAATAAAACTACGACGCTGAAATATAATGGACATGGGGGGATTTGTCCTAAAAAAAGGTTGCAAAGATATGTGACCCAGTAAATTCCTCCGGCTCTCATATCCCCCTATATATGTCCATCTTAATGAAAAATGCTATTATTTCCACGCCCTGGACGTCGTGCCACCCCCGGCGTGGGGTTGTTCCAAGCAGTCGGCGCCGAAACAAACCGACACATTCCATCATAAACGCCCGCCCCCGTTCTTTTTCCTCTCCTCCAACTTATCATCATTCAGCCATTTAGGCTTTCCGCTAACCCGTTATTTTCCCCGCGATTATCTCGCAGAAAGTGAGACGTAGCTTCTTTTCCGCGCGGGGAAATGCATCATCCCGCGTACGTTGTGCCGGCGCCGGATGCGGAAGCAGCAGTGCGCACGCGGGGGGGCGCCCAGGGCCAGAAGTTTCGGCTCGGAATGTCTCCCGCAAGGATACAGAAGCCATTTAGCGTACGAAAACGACTTTGAGATATGAAGTTCGGACATGACCATTAAATATAAAACGGAACGGCAATTGTAGCGTGCGACTCGACAGCAATTTATTCCCATAGTTCACATAAATAATAATTTATTATGAATTGAAACGGTTTACAAATTGCATTAGATATATTACTTGCTTATGAAATAATTCGTATTAATAACTATAGTATACAACATAATTATAATTTGCGACCTCTGAAACCCAGTAGTAAAACGTTAACAGGATAAAGTCCGAGACATCTAATGCATGATTCAAACATCATTTTTGACGACTTTGATACATAAAGCGGTATTGCTATAAAGTGTGAATTACTAAATTCATCACAAGTTCCCAATGAATTGACAGTATGAGTTTACTAGCTATCTGTAACAAAACTACTACAGCTTTTCCCCCGTGATAACTACACGGTAGTCACCACAAATTTAGTCCATGGAATAATATTTTTCTGAACAGTCAGTGGCAAAACTGGTCTAAAAGAGTGGGGAAATGTTTTAGGGATGTAATTGGTCGAGTCGTTTATATATCTTTCATAAAATATTTTTTTTACGGGCACTAGTTATTTTATTATTCACTCAATTTTTATTATGAATACCCATTCGACTCAACAATATGATAAATATTGTTCATTCTAATGCTTATTGAGTGCTAATTGAGTGCAAAATAAAATGGCTAGAACCCGCAACAAGTGTATTTTACGAAGATAAATAAACGACTCGACCAATTACTCCCCCAAAACATTTCCCCACTTTAGTTTTTATGAAATATTTGTTACCACAATTGAAAATCTACAATATTTATCATATTGTTGAATCTCAAGCTCACGCTTGAAATAGAAATAATTGTTATTTATCATATTGTTGAATCTCAAGCATGATAGAAATAATTGTTATCATGCTTGAGATTCAACAATATGATAAATATTGTAGATTTTCAATTGTGGTAACAAATATTTCATAAAAACTAAAGTGGGGAAATGTTTTGGGGGCGTAATTGGTCTAGTCGAGATTATTTATCTTCGTAAAATATACTTTTTACGGGTTCTAGCAATTTTATTTTGCACTTAATTAGCACTCAGTAAGCATTCGAATCAACAATATTTATGATATTGTTGATTCGAATGCTTATTCATAATAAAAATTAAATGAAAAAAAAAACAAGTTCTTATGTATTGTTTCCTGATAGATATATTTCTTGATGACAATCCATTTTATGTGTGATCCAAAGTTTACAAAATCTCTTAACAGTGTTCAGTGTTCACGCGCACGAGTGGACGCTGTGAGCGCACGGCATATTTGTATTTATTTAGGGTAATTCACAAACTCGGCGCATGTTATCCCAGTGGTTTCAGCGTAATGAGTTTGGACAGGGGAGCAATGGAGATTTATTGCGACCCTAATTAGCAAGTGGGAGAGGTCTTGTATCGCACTCGTTATGTGTCACTTCGCACTAACAACACTCGCTGTATACGGAGATTTGTAATGATGCGAAAGTTCTTCGTTGGCAAGACCTTTGCCACTTTTGACGAAGGGTTAAGAGAGTGCTATTTATCAAGTGCAGCCAGCACCGAACCTTTTATTCTAGTAAAACTGATGACTTTTGGCCTTTTGTCCAAACACCAGTGATATTGCAGAAGAGACAAAATGGGTATGAGTATTAATATTTCATGTTCTCCATTTATAATTTAATATAAAATTATTAAACCATCCAATATTTCATATTATTCCCGATTTTTTTATGTATGCATAACAAACACCGTCTTTTAGCGATTAGCATAAACACCAAATACCCTTCTGTCTTCGCTCCCTATTATTAAAGCATATTTGTTCGCACTAATTTTCAATTTAGCAGCACCGCCACGCCTGGGACGCGGCATTTAATCCGACAAAAATCACGTATTCCGCCGATAAAAAGGCAATACTCGTGTGCGCCCGTGCGCCGCGTTACAATTTAAAACCACGCGGGGGGATTAAATCCGGGCTAACCAGCGTTTATATTAAGAATTCCTTTCATCCCGGCGACGCGATTCTTTCCATTAATAGTTTAGCAAGTTAGTTGATGGAATAAAGCAATTAGATTCCGCCGGCTGGTCAAAGGATCCGCAGAAAGGACAAATACAATTATAACCCGAGGAGACAAAGAACGGGTCACTTTGGGGAACGGTTCCGGTCCTAATATACCCCATAAGTGGACAGTTTGTGTAATTATCCATTTTACATAAACTCATCTTATGTATTAAATTTGTTGTAACAACAATACAATGCTCAGTCTACTGTAATAATTGTAGACAATTTTGTATGCCAATTACTTCTAATAGCTGATATTCATTTTCATAGGCTTTATTCTCTGCCACTTCGCAATTTTCTTAGCTACCTCCGAAGTCACTTAAAAACTAACATATACTCAGTGACATGAAAATTGTAACACCAAGAAGTAGTAACAAAAATTGTTTAACCAAATTTGGTATCAACATTGAGCTATAGATATAGTAATTATAGTAAGTATAGTAAGTTTTTTAACATGAAATTTTCAAAATTCTCGAATAATACGCCTGCTACTAAAAAATTGTTAGTAATCAAAATTGTATGATTCCGAGTGGGAATTACATTAGCTTTTAAACTAGTTCCCCATCCCCAGGTCTTTTCTATGTATCTACATTATTTCTTGTAGTTTCAATTAAATTGTGCAGGCGGTTTTCTATTGCGTATTCAACATACAGCATCCCGTCTCTGTGAATAAAACATTAACTGGTTCTGGTGTGCAAATAGAAAATAAAAATCGCGTCCCAGCGGCGAGGCAGCACGGCCCATTCGAATTCTAAAGCAATAAGGAGCCGAGGATCGCAGGTACGCGGTTGGAAAAACGAAGGACTAATTATGTATCGTATTAGCGTCGTTTCCGGGGCGGCGACTCGACGAAACTATCCCGAGTGTTTGTTCAAGGAAGTAATTAAAGAAGTACCAACTGGCGGCTGATTGTTGTGTGCACTGCACTCACAGGCTGGATCCGCGGCGGTGTTATTCCCGGCGATCCTTGATACGAGGGGGTGGGTGCGACATCAACCGGCCTCCCCGCTTGGTATATTCCTTGCACGTACTTTCTTGTTATTTACACGAGGACCGAAAGTATATTACAAGTTTTTTTCCGCTCCACAATAACAAGTATGCCGTCTGGAGAATCAATAAGTGTTCTAAAGAAAGATGGGAAACTTCTTTAGCTATGTCTACAGAAAAATCAAACAAATTATAGTTGCAAATAAGTATAACTCCCGCTCACCCCATAGAACATGCGAGATACTAATAATTACCCGGCGCATCCGCCAATATATCGCGGTAGGGTGGTGTAGAGTCTAGAGCTTGGGGTATGGGACTATTTAGAATAAAAGTTCTAGCCACAACATGTTTTTTAAAACTATTAAAAAGATACGCAAATTTCTGTGTAATTAAATGCTTCAATAAATTGCCAAGATTTCTAAAATATATAAGTGTTAGCAATCTACATATGAAGACTGAACATCAATAACAATAAACGAGGGTGCTAAGCACTGCACTACATCTTCGTGTCATACCTAATAATTATCAGCAAAAATAAATTATGTATACGGTCTGTAGAGGCCTTTAAATGATTTGCACTTATTACAAAATACCTATAATGATTTCAAATCATTATGTAATCTGACTTGAGCTGACATAGCAGAGATCCGATCAGTCTTCTTATAAAGAAAGCTCTTAATCAATAGATAATATCACCCAACTAGGCCGAGCATCTTATCGCCATTAAATGAGACCGGATACGGCCTGCCATTTACCTAAACGGCGTTTATATGAGGACGATAATTCTTGCGAGCGCAGTTACATAACTATGGTGACGTCGCCGGGGCGGCTATTCTTTCGCCGCGGGCGCTGCTTCTACGTGTGCGTTTTGTTATTAAACTAGCTGCAAAGAGCCCTACAAGTTTTAGCAGAGCCATCCATCACTCCGAGTGGTGGAACTTGAATAATAACGAGAGAGCGAGAGGGAGTTAGTTCATTGAAGTCATAAATCCGTGACAAGAAAGGCTATAATGGCCATTCCACTTACAAAGGACCGTCGAGTGCTGAACATGGACATGGATAAGAGTGTGCTTGCGTTGGAGGGGACAGTCGGAATTTACTATACACCACAATCAATACCCCATAGTTTGACTAACTGAAATGAAAAAGGCTAACTTCATAAGAACGTAATTTTGAGTTGTCGCGAGAAGACAATAGCCCAAGTCTCCGCGGGCTCGAATTGAATCAGCCTGCTCTCCCTTCCTCGTTTGATTAAAAACTTCCGCCAAGTTCTGAACTTCATTGCATAGGGCCGCTTTAATTGCATCACATTCAGTCTGATTTATTATGCAATTCCAAAGGACCTCATCCCGCCGCGCCATTCCATATTTATAATAATAATAGCAATAGAAAAATCCCAGCCGCAATTAAATTTTAACACGGACTGGTCCCTTTTAAAAAATCGCATTTTAATTGCACCGCATAATTTTGTACTTGCATTTGAAACAATTAACAATTCGGCGACTGGGGGGTGCTCGGCCGTAAATCTATGCGCACAGCAACGAAACAATTGCGATAACTCGGCTGGTAGAATTAAATCAGGGGGGTTGGTTTTTAGCCGGCGCCGCCATTAATCATGACATTATAAAATTGGATTGCGCGCGCGCTCGGAATCAATTATTTGTATTAGTTCCAGTTATACATTGTTTTTGGTTGATTGTGGTTGCTGTATTGTTATTAAACCGGAACTCACTATGAGATTTACTCCTTTGGGAAATTAGATTTTCATTTGGAATGTATTTTCCAGTTGATATTTTAATATAGTTAGTTTTTATCAAGCATTTACACCGTATACTACAATATCTGACACATGCTCAAGGGTTATGGTATGAATTTCATTTATATTATCATAAATCATAATTACATCTTCATTTTCTCAAATAGATTTTTTAAGCGCTCCAAAAATGCAATCTTCAAAATACTTAGAAAGTAGAAAGTTAACCTATTCATTAGAGGATACTTTAATCAAGTTAAATATATAATGTAATCACCAACTTTTTAGTTGACAATATTTCAATCTATAATATATAATGTACTATTATATATGTATTGTATGCACCTGAAATAATTTTCTATTTCTATACTACAACAAATTGTAATCACTGAAAAGACAATATTTTTTCTGCAGTGTTAGCCAATGCCTAGATTTAATCAATTTTATTTAATCCTGGTGAACATAAGTATAGTAGTCTACAAACATATTTCATTTGGATACCCCGTCCCCTTTTTACATGCAAACAATTTTCATTTCGCCACAACCGTCCCATAAATCCTGCAGGCATTAGCTAAAAGACTGCCGCAGACATGAGCGCAAACGCTGCGGGCCCTCCGGCAATAAAATATTCAGTCAGGTGTAAGGAACACGTTTAGTCAACACCTGTGGTCCGTCCGGTGATTTATTAACGAGTCGCGGGCTCCAGTTCCGGAAGATGATGTAGTACGTGGAAAGTCTGCCGATCTCTTCGCAATTCCATTTAATCCACAATGCGACAATCTTTTACGGCGCGCATATTTGTCGGATTATAAATAAACCTGTCCAAATTCTATAACAATAAAGAATCCCAGAATAATTGCAATTCCTGCTATATCACCGCGGGAAGTATCTTAAGAGTTTCACGTATATATGTTTGCTCCCCTCACAGTGAATCACTCCGGGCGTTATATAATAAAGTATGACGCCTATGTGCCTGTTTGAAAAAAAAATGTTATTTGCAACATTTGGGTCATATTTCGCGGGTGTTTTATAGCTGCAAAACATTACTAGCGAGCGTGTTCGGACAAGCAGCGACATGCATAAATCGATTTGGCAATCTATGCCGGGCAAAAATTTACGATGACTGCCTTTTTGCTGTGGTTTATGGGTTAGTAAACGCGTCGTTTTCGTTATCGCACCCCCCTGCGGTAACGCCGGTGTGTTATAATTGCCTATTTGAATCACGTCCGGATATATGTCGCACGTACTTACGCGGACAAATGTCACGCGGGAAATGAGAAGATGGCAATCATAACTCTCTGACAGCAATCCTATGGAATTTAACTTCACGAAAACATCGTCGCTGTAATACACATTAAGTAGTCAAACCGAATTTTCTGGTTCTATATACTAGCCCGCATATGGGTATGTACGAGTAGCCTGAACCAGACTAAAAGAAAAACAAAAATCTGTAACATTTTTCATAATCTTTTAACACCATGTAAATTAAAGGGCGACGGGTTTTCCACTAGCCGATAAAATTGCCGGTGTAACTAGCGAAAGGTTAACATCGTTTCTATACTTTTCGCATGGCGCTAATTTTGAAATTGTCCTTATGGGTATAATTTACACAACAAGTATATAATACTATAATAAACAAATAATAGTGATAATTCACATCATTAGATAGGAAATAGTGAGTTTCTGCTGTTATAAAATCAATGTTCAAATACCTCAGCGATACTAGATGATATGTGAGTATAATAATAATATATTCTTCTTTTCAGTCTCGACAGTTATTTAGAAATTAGCGATAGTGGCCATGATACTAAACATTACAGTATACCAAGGTCCACGAAAGAATAATTTCTGTAAAGAGTAAACGGAAGGCCTGTGACATAATTACATAAGAGCACTGAAAAAATTAGGTCAATACTCCATTACTAGAGAGCCCAAATGTCGCCCTAAAAACATTTCGCGCGTGTGATGGCCGTAGCAATAACACTAAGAGCAGCGTCAAATTAAAAAAGCATGTATTTCGCTAACGCATCGCTTAATCGCCGGATGTAATGGAGGGTGATTTTTCTTCTAAATGGCTGCAGTAAGTTATAACGACGCAGAAACGTTCAGTACACAGTATAAATTAATAGAGCTATATGCATCAAGATATTATTAAATTGTTACAGAACAAATAGTAGTTACAATATATGTTTGCAACTGTTATTCAGATCTTAAATTGCCATATTCAGGGCCATATAAGATCTCAACGGTTATCTATTAATTTATAGCAATTAACAAACTTAGGTAAAACTATGCTAAATATTGTTGCTATTAAGAATAACAGTTAAAGTGCGTTCTTTCAATTGATTGAATCAGTTGAAAAGCGTGGTCTACGTTATAGTGTGATCATCCAATCGTCTCTCTATTCCGGGTAGTTTGCATTTTGGCTTAAAGTGTTCGGAAATGTTTTAAACAATAAATAACGTGTTTACCCTAAAACGAAGGCAAGGCGAACGAAAATTATACAACTAACCCCCTAGGAGGAAAGTTAAACGGCGTTTAACTTTCCTCCTAGGGGGTTAGTTGCGTAATTTTTGTATATAACCACTCGAGATATTGTGTGAATTCATCCTCACTAGCCGAGCTACACAGATGAGATCTAATAAGATCGAAATCTAGATATATAGATTGATAAGAGGTAAATTTACACTTATATATGTTTTACAAGGCGAACTAATTGGGATGGGTGCTCAGCCCCTCAAATCGAAGACTAAGCCCTTCAACTGTTATCTATAGAAAACAATTTGTGGCAACCGTCACATTAGATTACAGTAAGCTTTACATTATTGCTGCAAAGAATTACAGTTGAGAAGAGATATTTCAATTAATGATAATTTTTGAAGAACATGTGACCTTTAGGAACACCCCTAAAGAGCTGGAAAGATATCGACAGCGGATAGAAATAACAGAGCACAGCCCTAGAGCAAGCAACGCGAAATTAACTTTATTATTTAATTTAATAAATATCATCATAGCAAAATATATTTTAAAACAGAATTATTTTCTACCACTAAATGTCCCTCGTAAATTCGCTGTATCAAATCACGCCCCAGACTATTTTGTCCGGGACACCCCTTATTAATTCACAGCGGCGGCAATTCCATTTCGCGGCCGCATAATTTCATCCTGTGCCGTTTATTAATGCGCTCCGGCAATGGAAAAAAGAGTGAAGGAAGTTCGCTGGGATGCACAAAGCCCGTTTTGTATGTACGCTAATTAAAATATGACGGAAGACCGCGCCCGTTGTGCTCCACGCATATTTCCTAATTGCGCGGACGGTTAAGCGATTGTCTTCATGTAGCTTCTTGTTTTGATGCACATTAATTCAGGATTCATTACCGTTTAGTTAGCCAGTTGAGAAAATACTGAAAGAGATGAGATCCTTTGATAATTATAAGCTCAATTAAATAAGTAAAATAATTCACAAATTTCATTATTACTTTATCATACGAAGTATTGTTAGTCGTGCAAATGAAATTATTTTAATTTTAACGGGCTCATCTAATTTTAGTGCCACGTTCTTGGAATAATTGGCACGAGATTATTAAGGCCATTAACAACGCGAACATAAGTTGCTACCTAGATACTCGATACATCCTCACCTCCAACAGTAGACACATTTAAGACCTCCTCTGATGTCCCACAGGGTTCAGTCCTGGGCGCAACCCAATGAAATATCTTCACAATAAGATATTGCAGACTACCATCGATAGTTGGCAACCGAATCAAAACTATCCATAACAGTCAACTATCAACTATCGATAGTCTGATAATCATCGACTATCCATAGTCTGATAATCATCGGTATCCCGATATTGAATACACCTGTTCTATTGACAAAATTTGCGGCTACCCTAAATATTGTGTTTAACTTATTAAAGCTACCAACCACACCACTGAAAGGTTGGTAGCAATTACACAAACCACATCATTCTGTCTTAAAAAGTAAATCAATATATTTCTTAGTTTAACTGTAATTGGCAGTATGGTTGAACAATTTTAAACTTTTCATTTGAAACAATATTTTCATCTTTATAGGACTATCAACTTAAGGACTTATATAATACCTTATATATATATATATATATATATATATATATATATATATATGTATATATATATATATATATATGTATATATATATATATATATATATATATATATATATATATATATATATTAAATGTCATTGTAATCCGATCATTTCGATAATTCAAAATGTTTCTTCATTTAATCGTATACTTTAGTAAAAGCATTTTTGTCCTATCAAACTACGATTGCCGTCGAGGGGAGCTACTTTCAATAGAGTGGTCCAAGTGTCGCCCCATCTGTCTTACAAATATCTGGCAATAAAACGCGAGGGTGCAGACAAAACAAGTAATGGGAAACGGGAACCGACAGATTAGCAAGATGGAAACATTATACGTATACGGCTACAGCATCAAAGAATCTCCCCCAAAACCGTCGCAGCTTATTACTGTGACGGAACAGTGACAATCCGAGCACAATCCCCCCCTGTATACATCAGTGACAAACGACCCTGCTGCAACAAATAGCGCAATAATTGTCATCGCAAAAATTAAACCGTCCTTACATAAATCACCACCACGACAATTGTCTTGGATAATCCGCGGGGGGCGCGCCCAACCGGGCAGATCACCGGAGCGCAAACCCGGCTGATTACAACCAACTTTGGGTGTGTTTTGTCTGAATGTAATCTATGTTTAGTTCAATTACTTCTGCGCGTTAATAACTCGGCATTTCTATGGTGATTGATTAAGTTTTCAGCGGGGATCCGTTTGTGTTTGAGTAAGCGGCTGTGAATTGATGAACGCGTTATCAGCGCAAGAATTAGGATTTGCTACAGAGATTCGCATACAATGTTAAAATCAAGTGATTAAGAGCTAGATGAAGTAATTGTATTATATAAGCTGTATTCAAAATCGATTGAAACCTGATTAACGAAAGTATTCAACAGATTTTAATATTATTATTTCGAATCACTTTGGATTATCAGGACATCCTTATAGGTACGGTGACCATATTTTTAGGAAAATAAAGGACAAAAATACCGTATGAAATTCATAACTCACATTTATTACATAAATAGTAGCATAAAACTATGTTAAAATTTTTAACAATCTTAATTATTACACATAAAGGCACCTTACACGATCAATATTACTGTCAATATTTTAGAATAATGACAGTATGACTGTACGATAATATGTTTAAAATGTTCATTATTCTAACATGTTGCCAGTATTACTCATCGTGTATAGCTATAGTAACGATGGAATGAAGAGAATACTAATCTTTATCCGAATAATTGATTACTTGATAAATATAAAAGGAGGATTGAAGCAAATATTGACAGTACTATGATTGACAGTATTATTGACCGTTCTATAATACTGATGGTGAAAAGATAATTTTCTGATATTAAATATATCCAAATGTAGCTGTGTTTCTTATACAAGGAAAGATAATGAGTTTCTGACGGTGTATCTTATGGATGAATGTGTATTAGATATAAAAAACTTTGATAAAAGACTTGGGTGTGCGATTTGACAAGCGATTATCATTCACCTCACATATCGAAGAATTATATGCCTCAGCATCGAAAATGCTTGGTTTATTAATGAGAACAACGCATGGTTTCTCTAATTTGGATACCCTGAAGATCTTGTTCAAAACTCTAGTTCTGAGTAAACTAGAATACGCATCAGTTGTTTGGTACCCGTTGTACGCCTCTCATCAACATATGATAGAGCGCTTACAAAGTAGATTTCTAAAATTTCTATCATACAAAGAGGATGGACAATACCCGTGCAGAAATTTCGAATATGTGATGTTACTGGACAGACATGACATGCAATCCTTGTCAAATCGTCGTCAAATACACAGCGCGAAATATAAACTTCGAAACTGTTTAATGGTAGAATCGACTTTTGATCTTTTAGAGAAACTACAGCTCCAAGTACCGCGACTGTCCTCATGGAATTCTAGCACGTTTCTCATTCCCACGGCAAAAACCTACATGTTTTTAAAAGCTCCTCTAACGCATATGGCAAAAAATGCGAATCAGTTTTATAACAATATATAAAATGACGTTTTTATCGGAATTCCTTCCTAGGAAACCAGGGCTTTACTGAATATGTACTTAGGACAAGGGATACAATTTTAAAAATACCCTATATTACCGAGCATTAGACATATTTAATAAGTAAACAAATATTCAGCTTGTCGAATTGTCTGTATAATTATGAATGTGGTGAATATACTACTCCCAATAGAATTTATTTAAATAGACACATCAATGCTACTAAGCCACAAATGCTGTCATTAACATAAACATTTCGGACAATAGAGTTACTCCTGATTGATTTAACAATATATTCAAGCCACTATTATGACTACAATTTCGGTCGTAAATTAAGCATTGTTGGACAAACACCATTACAGTTACGGTGTGTTCCCCCCAATATCATGTAGGAAATCCACAATTTAAAACCACACTGACAATACGGCAATAAAATCAAGCCAATAAACAAAATCGTTCGCTATTACGAAATATGTAAATTATACTAGTTGTTGAAATAGATGCCCGATAATTACAACCACCCCGCTTCCCCTCGTCGTATACATTTCGCTGTTCGTAAATCAGAACTGGGAAGTGCACAGCTGTAAACGACCGCCGCTACAACATAAATGCATAATGCGATTTGAATGCGCCCGCGTCCAATCGTCGCTGTATACAAACCGTTCCTTAATGAAATAATTCGAGCGCGGGGGCGACTGTACAAAACACACAGTGAACAAAAAAAATGCCAGCGCGGAAAGTAATTAGAGGGAACGTGTGTTTGGTGTGTCTGACCGAATTTTATTTCATAACACGTGTCTCACTGCGAGCTAAATAAAATCGTCATTAAAACCAGTGCATTTGCATGCGGGGCACGTATTTGAGTGATATCGTCACATCCAGTATAAATATCTAATGTAGTTATGATATAAAGTTGCGGGATGGCATCCGAATATATAATAAACTCATGGGCCGTGATAAACCTTGTGTGTAGTATCAATTAGGAACGGACATTAATTTAATTGAAACAAATGAATTTTTTTGAAAATAATAATGCTTCTAATGAATAATTATGATATAAATTATTTTATTTAAATTTTTGTAAAAAAATTTCAATATATCGTATAATAATGTTGGATAAAACTGCATGGACTTTTTCCTGGACTGTAAATAGTTCTCTCAAAAGTATTGTGGATCTTTTGCACAATTTTTAAGTAAAACTGTTATTAAAATGTTTTATTATTTTGAGCTATTAAGTTACAAAATATCTTCTATAAAACCTATTATAAGTTTATAATTTTATGTTGCATACCTGCCAATAAAATACCTATTTTATTTTACACATCATCGACTTGCAAAGTCTATAGCTTGTGTGTAGTATAGGCTCTATAAGGGTGGGTCAAAGGAACATAAATACCAAACGCAAAATCTTTTCCTTTTTAAAACAATTCTTGTGTTGTGACTTACGCTACTTTCATTCTCACAGGTTCATATAAAGACTACATTAGTAATAAAAGCGATGGAGTTTGTATAAACTTCAAAAATTCAAAACGAACGATTTAAGAATTCCCCAATAACTCGCAAACAAAACACTTTTCCGAATTCACCCCCCAGCAGGCCGCAGTTATTTTTTATATTATATCATAATATTTTCAATTTTTTTATCCATTTTGCTCGCATTCGGGGGGGCCACTCGGAATTCTTATTCGGGCGCCGCTTTATAAACGCAATTTACTTTTTAGATTCCCAGCAATTTTACTTCTGTATTTCTTAACGGTTTGACAAAAAAAAAACGCGCCGCGCGTTTTGCCCTTTTTACGCGTGGCAACCAATTATTGCGCGAAATGGATGGGAAAATAAGTTCTTGCGTTTTACCCGGGGTATAATTCAGCGCTGGGCCATGTGTCACCCGAGCGAAGGCAATTAGTTTCGCTGCTCGTCGGTATTTTTTTACCTCCACCAGCGGATGAAAGGATCAATTTTGTATTAAAATTGCACGTTCATTTTAAAAGCTCGGTTACGTGCTTTTAATAATATTGGGGTACAAGGATGAGAAACCTTTTTTTACGTAAACAGCACAATTTAACTTATTCAGCTAGAATGGTCCGAAAGATCTGATTTCCATGAATGAGGGGGTGCGCTCGCACTCGTATATTGAGTGGCGCCGTTTGTATATCCCGGGAAAGCCGCGCGCGTCCGCGTTCCTGCTGACGTGAGAGGAATGACGGAGCAGTCCCGTTATCCCGGGCACCTACTTTCATTTTCATAAATATCCCTTTTAAATTGCTTATCGACTCGGCAATCGGCATCGGTGTGCGTGCCAAGGTCTCGGAATTATACACTCCCCGCGCCAATATTGACAATGGCACGAAAAATAGTGCGGCGCTGATTTAATCGAAATTTCGAATTAAACTTCCAGCCCAATAGAAGCCGCGACGAGATATTAGATTAGATTGATTACACTGTCGCTATAAATAAAATCCATTGAGAAAGTTTGAACGCAAATAAAGATCTTAATTGCATTAAAATCGGATTCGGGGAAGGTTGCGAAGAAACAAACTTATAGGATAAGTCGAATTAAAGCAGAAAATTTGATTTAAAGTTACCAAGAGGCATATACCTTCGAGCCATTCACATTCTTCCCCTTAAGCTTCTTTAGATTTTGTCTCATATTAGTCCGCTATCGTTCGCTACTTATTTTACATTCTTTAATTAACAAATAAAGGATCATGTACGCTGCATATGATGACTATTTAAAAAAATAATTTAATCCGAGAGTCGTAACATGATTGAGTTCAATCAAATTCCGCTTGGCTATTATTGCCGCAACACTTGACTAAATTATTAATTATGTATTGCTACCTGCGCTCGGTAAGACAAAGCTACCCCAATTGGGGTAATTGACTAACATTTCTTATGTAAAATTGTATATACTACCGAATTTTAGTAATGCTACTCATGACATACCTTGCACTGTCAGTATTCTAAAATATTGTTACTATTTTTGATAGTGTAAGGTGTAGTATTCATGGATTGAACAGAATACTAACATAAATCCAGATGATTGATTGTTTGATAAATATTGAAGAAAATACTGACAGTACTACGAATGACAGTATTATTGATCGTGTAAGGTACCTTTAACAGTTGTAGTTGACAGTAGTTTATAATTATTTATACAGTTTCTCAACTGATGGAAATCAATCTTTATAAAATTCCCTCTTTGAAGTAAGCAGCTCCAGCTAATACCTAAAATCTAAAATGTTACAAGGGTTGAATAGTTTATTTTCTTTCGTCCTTTTTCTTTTGGTTTCATTGTCAATTGACATTAGATGTCGTATGAAGTATGTATTATAAATAGTAGGTGAAATTCCCGTCGACCAACGACAACTAATCAATCGACACTTCCGTGAGGCCCCATATCTATTTGTAGACTTTTACTATCAAAATATTACCATCGTAATATTACTGATGTGAAGTTCTTAGATCCCAGCCTCTATACCGCGCGGCGCCGCTGTACCGCGCGCACGGCGGATTGTTTGCGGGTCTGTACTGACCAATTGGGGTGACCAATAAAATCCAAATTTTGAGGAATCTTTTATATAAGTCTTGCCGACCATATTATATAGTTATATAGTTTTATTAATAATTTGTATAGGCGTTGTTGTATAATATATGTTGTAAGATAAATTATTATATTTAATCATGAATTCGTCAAACGATTGATTTGAAAAAATTACACAATGTTTATAACAAAATGACTATGGAAAATGGAAAGTCTCTATCTTGACATATTTTTCCTTCTATTTATTTTTTATTTTAAACTTTTACGCTCGCTATCTCGATATGATGGTTTTAGAGACTGGGTCGATAAAAAAATTATGCAATATATTTTGTTTAATTTTTTTACTGATCCTAGTGCAAAACATATTAGTGCACCAGATGCCCAAAGGAAATTGGAAAATTTTGAATATAAGTATTATATATCAAATTTTCATTATTATTATTTTTGACCATGGATCCGTCATACAATTGATTTGAAAAAATTGTTGATAACAAAAGTCAATGGAAAATGGAAAGTCTTTATCTCTACGTATTTTTCTTTCTATTTATTTTTATTTTAAACTTTTACACTCATATCGCCATATCCGATTTTAGAGGCTGGCTCGATAAACAAATTATGCAACATATTTTGTTTAATTTTTTTACTGATTAATTTTGGAAAATTTTGATAATAGGTAAAAACAAATTGTGCGTATATCGACATATAATACTGTTTCCTGGGGAAAAGTTTCTTGAAGTTTGGATATTTTCGACTTGGTCGCCGAAAAAAAAATACTTATATTCAAAATTTTCCAATTTCCTTTGGTCATCTGGTGCACTGATATGATCAGTAAAAAAGTTATACAAAATATGTTGCATAATTTTTGTATCGACCCAGCCTCTAAAATCGGCATACGAGATAGGAGCGTAAAAGTTAAAAATAAAAAATAAATAGAAGAAAAAATATTTCAAGATAGAAACTTTCCATTTTCCATTATCATTATGTTATAAACATTGTGTAATTTTTGCAAATCAATTGTATGACGGATTCATGGTCAAAAATAATAATAATGAAATTTGTTCGACTTGGTCCTCGAAAAAAAAAACAAAATTTTCCAATTTTATTCGGGCATCTGGTTCACTGATATCTTCTGCACTAAGATCAGTAAAATAATTAAACAAAATATGTTGCATAATTGTTTTATTGACCCAGCCTCTAAAATCTGTATATCGAGATAGAAGCGTAAAAGTTTAAAATAAAAAATAAAGAGAAGGAAAAATATTTCAAGATAGAGACTTTTCATTTTCCATTGCCATTTTGTTATAAATATTGTGTAATTTTTGCAAATCAATTGTATGACGGATTAATGGTCAACAAAAATAATAATAAAATTTGTTAGACTTGGTCGCCGAAAAAAAAAACTTATTATCAAAAATTTCCAATTTCCTTTAGGTATCTGGTGCACTGATATGTTATGCACTAAGATCAGTAAAAAAATTAAACAGAAAATGTTACATAATTTTTTTATCGACCCAGCTTCCAAAATCGGCATATCGAGATAGAAGCGTAAAAGTTTAAAATACAAAATAAATAGAAGGAACAATATTTCAAGATAGAGACTTTCCATTTTCCATTATCATTTTGTTATAAATATTGTGTATTTTTTTCAAATCAATCGTATGGCGGAATAATGATCAAAAATAATAATTTACGTTACGACATATATTATACAAGAACGCCTATAAAAATGATTAATATAAATATATATCTATATATTATGGTCGGCAAGACATACACAAAAGATTCCTCAAAATTTGGATTTTATTGGTCACCCCAATTGGTCAGTACAGATTCGCAAACAATGCCGTGGTACCGCGCACACGACACCGCGCGGTATAGAGGCTGGGATCTTAGAGGAATAATAATTATAATAATAATTTCACACCGGTCGTAATATTCTCCTTCAAACTATGCAGTTGCAACTTCGAAGATAACAATAGACACAATTATTCTACTATCGTTTTATTTTTGTCCCAATTTGACAAACAAAACTGCCAATAATACAAATATTTGTCACGACATGCACTGACAACACTAAAGCAATAAATGATAGGTCGGTTGCCTTCAGAACATTGTCTTCGTTTTTGTATTATAGGGATTATTGTATATTATATAAAACAATGCTGAAATGTTATAAGCAAAACAAGTGTTATAGTGATAATCACTGTGAAACACATTATTCATATTATTTTACCTTTATTTTGTATTTTTTATTCAGATTGTAATTTATTTTCAACGGTTTCTTCAGTTCTGTTTATGTTGGCATCTCCCAAGGATCGTTTTAATCATATTTTGAGAGTGAGAGTGACAGTGTAGTTGGGTTATCTTTTCCAAAGTGAGTAATGTCTGTTGGACAAATCGTATTATTGATTTAGCCAGATGACATTACTCCCATTACTTTATACAGTTTCTCGGAACATGAATTTTATAGAAATGAATACAGGTCTGTTTTATTCCATGACAAATGACGACGATATATTTGAATGTGTTTTAGTAGTACCAAAATCGTCTTATTAAATCCCCAGAAATGGGTGTAACAAATTACGCAATGCTGTATTAGAAATAGTGTCGCAATGTAGCCATGGTAAACGCGAAATAAAAAAAAGCCCATGTTTCTAACATACTTAAAATGTTCAGATGAAAAAAGAGCTTGGAGGTTGGCACATAAATGTTTTCGCGAACACAATACTTTGTATGATAAAGTAAAAGCGTAGTCGTGTTTGAATGCATGCTGTTATTTTTCCGCTTCCTAATTTGGTGATAAAGAAATTCATTCGGGAGCACAAAAGCGGTCCGTATTGGCCCATAATAATATTTATTGGCGAGCAGCCAGCGCACACACGCTCGCCGCCCGGAAATAGGGGGGAATAAATCATCTCCGCTCCTCATGCGTTTCCGCCGCAAAAACAATTACCGCGCCAATTACGCCGGCGAATATTAAAACACGAAATCAAAGCGCGATTTCGCGTACGGGATAATGGCATTAAAGAGGCGGGCGTCTATCGGGCTTTGTGCAGGCGCGCGTGACCACGTTTGTTGGGCCCGATCAAAGACAGTTTTAATAAGCAGGCCGGTGTGGCCGCTGATATGAACACTCACCCCCCGCCGCCTCCCCAAGGAATTTTTCCGATGCACCGCCAGCGCGAAATTGAATTACCTTTTTAATCTCTCTAATGGTGGCTTCCAGGGCTGGTCGGGTGGATGAAAAGACTTTTTTTTTTGGCGAAATATTTCGACGAATTTACATATTTAATCGATATAGCAAAACAAAATTGAGTATACTAAAGAAAATTGAGTATACTAAAGAAAATTGAGTATACTCAAGTAAATTTTATAACTGTCTGATTCTTTGGACGGACCAAATTTCAATTCAATTCTTCAAATTACAACTATTTGATAATATGAATTATATTTTCACTTATTTATCATCAAAATACGGATAATTTTCATATTGATATTATGCATATCGCTTTTCTTTGATATTTTGTTATAGCTATGGTGGACATTTTGTTGAGCTGTTTTGAAATTAAATTTTAACACAAACCGTGCTGATTATTAAGTAATTAGCTTTTATACAAGTCGACCTAATATAATTACTTCTGAATTCATAATATATATTAAATTTATATTAAATACTAATTGATTTGGCATCGTTTTATTTGGTAAGCACGCTCTCGCATCCCCTTCCAAAGAATACACTCATCATTTATTATGCCCTGTGAAACCGGGCCGGATGTATTATAACTTATGTAGTTCTCCCCCGGAAAGAAAACAATTTCCGATTGTGTACGGGCAATATTTTATACGCGAATATCTTTTTCAATCGGAATTCTGCAGCGAGATGAGGAATACAAAGTGTTTTCGGATCGTCCCCCGCTTTCATCCGCCGAGTTCTTATTACGACCAATTTCGGGCGTTATCGATATTTTATATCGCAAAGCAAGCATAAAGATGACGTGGGGAAATATTATAATATTTTAATTTACCCGCTGCCACAATAAGACAGGGAGTATTTCGAAATAAAATTGTAAATAAGCTATCCTCGTCGCCAGTAAGAAGGGAATTTATATTCTGAAGGGGATATCGGAAAACACTGCAGCTAACATATCATATATCGCTTACACACGAACCGCCCTCACAATAAATAACCCGGCTTGTCGCATTTCAGCGCGCGCCACTTTAATTTCGATGTACTGCTGTGGTTTTATTTTTTCGTTTTTCGCGGCTGGGAGGAAATTAAAAGGGCGCGGGGCTTGTTTGTATCAACATACCGGGTTAGTTAGTGGCGGTCTAGATAAAAGTTGCGCGGCTGCCGACGTTTCTACTTTTAACTTCTTCGGCAAACCGATATCAGCACTTGTGCGACGCGCGGGTCTCCCGCACGAATCGAATTACTGCTTGATTTGATGAGGCCGCCTCTCGGAAATAATCAGGTTCCGATCTGATGGCGGACAGAAAAATTAGGGTAATCGAATCGGGGACTGAGCGCGCACGTAGATGTTTTTACTCGACATGAATTGATAAGCATGGAATTTATTATGATCAGCGGATATAACACCATTTATCACATTAATGAATAATGTATTGATATTTATTCAATTTGATGTGTAGGAACTCTTAAAAATTAAAAATTGTATAATGATTAGGAGAGTGCCAAGAGAACTACCAATGAACAGAAGGGAATGAAAAAAAATTACAAAAGAATACAGGAAAATTTAAACCTTTACACCACACTGTGGTAGAAAAGACCAGCGGATATATATATATATATATATATATATATATATATATATATATATATATATATATATATCCTATAACCTGTATAAATAAAATTATATTTGTGCACAGCGCATTGTAAATTCAAGAAAATTATAAATGTACTTCCCATAAAACAATAACAAAGGCCCAGGGTAATTAATCTCGTGCACTTTAGTTTGCGATCGCCCCCTGCACAACAACAGGACCGCGTTATGTACTAGCGATGATCCATCACCCCGCGGGAGCAAACCAATCATTGTTCGCTTAACAATTATAGGACGCGATTTTAATCTGCGGTTTTATCGAGTTAATTTATGGGAAACTATAAATTCGGCCATCATATCTGGGCCGTTTCGAAGTTTATGCGGCTACTGAAAAAGCGTGGACGATCATTTAAAAACGTGTCGATGCGGAACGGCGTGTGTCGCATGATTTAGACGCGCCCGCCACCGGTGAAAATTGCGGCGTTAATATTGCAAACATAGAAACACGGTTTATCTTGCGGGGGCTGCTCCGGTCCCATTCTTATACGGTGCGTGTCCCGAATCTCAAAGCGGCTACAAGCCCTCGCGGGGGTTGTTTCAGTCATAATCGGTTCCCATTAATCCACAACCTTTTCGTCGCACGCGCGTTATTTCTTGCTTTGTCAATTGGGATTCAATTAAGCCCTTTTTGCACTGTTCCATCGCGGAATTCTATTATAATCAATCACTGTGGTGACAATGGAGGTTTGGATTAGAGTCGCCCCTCATAATTACCAGCGCTATTTCAGACCCTCCGGGTTTTCGGAAACTACACCGGGGGAACGATTTTAGATAAAAATCTAGTAATAAAACATGGGGACGTATGGGATTACGGCGGCGGATATTACCAACTAAGCCCTGCATGGCTCGAACTAAAATCACCTAACAATCTCAAGAGTAATGTCTCAGGAGTAAATCTAATATTAATTACAAAGAACAACCATTATACAAATACACGTTCATATGTGCGTACATTAGTTCACTAATTACAATGAAGAGTTCAAATCATTAAATTTAATTAATTAATTAATAAATAATTAATAATTTGAACTCTCCATAAGACTCAAAAGTAATTTAAAGTTTGTTTATTTAAAAACTGTATCTCTATATCATCCTGTTTCAAATCACTACAGGTATTAGCCTCTTCTCTGCCTACACTACAAGTGGACCTACAATTTAATGTGAATTTAGAACCTCTGGAGTTCGTTTAGATTCGAATTTCTATCTAGTCTATTTCGGAGAACAGATAATTATGTTAACCGTGAAACCTCACTCTGATCAGTCGGCCAGGCGAGTGGATGCGCGTTCAAGCTGTAAAGTATTTCACTTTCACGATCTTCAACCATTCCGATGCCTCTGTATTGTGGCAAATAAGACTATTTGCCGTATGTGGCAACTGTTCTCCCATCCACCCCACCGGACATACCATGCTCGAGCATAAATACCCGTGCTCCTACAAAAGTCTCTTGCTTCTTCGTCAGCCTGACCGAGTGTTGTAACTCGCCCATGGCGATTACGTATAAGTCTAGCTCTAAGATATGTTAAGAAAACTATTTGCGAGTGTAAAACCTTTTGTTTAAGTAAATACCGATACTTTAAGCTCTTAGAGTTTACAGCCTCCTATCTGCGACATATTGGTGGATGCGCCGGGTAGGGGATTTGTTGTAAACTCTAAGGCACCAAATTGAAAGTAATGTCTAACAGAACATTGAAAATAATATATTAACTATTTTATAACTTGAATGAAAAGTTGTCATTCCATATTTATTACATTTCGGCTATATTCGGTGGCAAATATTTTAGGAATTGGCTACTTCAACTTTTAAACAGGCAGTTCGCTTTGAAGTGTTTTATTTTTTTTTAAATTGATAGTAGCTCTATAAGAAACTCACCCCAGGTGATGGCGCTACATTAAAATATGTTACCCCTCCCTATATTTGTTTGTGATTATCATGTTAAGACCTTTGCGCCGGTATGGTTCAAAATTAGAGAGCATTGCTCTCACCCCTTCGAGTCGCCGTAGTAGTAAGATGTACCATCAACATTTTTTTTGTCAAACAATAAAAACAGCATGTCCCCGGAGTTTCTCACTAGAGTTAAATAATTCGATTTAATTACCCAGATATATAACAATATTTGATTACAGAAAGTGTAACGTAGAAAACGAACAATCATAAATCGCTCCGCCTGTTATTTCTAAGGGATTGCTCACATTATTTCCTTAATGACACTTTTTGTGCGGGCCTATTACATTTCGCGCAGTGTTTTTTTACCATCTGTCCGCGCGACATATATCACAATATAAAAACACAACCTACCTCACCAACCCCCTCGCCACTGTCAGTTTATTTTATTTGCGTCCTGCTCGTATTTCATACAAATGAACTTTAATGGGATTCCGTGATGCGTCCCTAGTTTTGTATGTTTCCAGTTTTTTGCGCATTTTGCATGAATACGATAGTAATTAGCCTGCATGTTTCATAATTACATGCTGTTATTCGCGCCCGATTTAAGCTCCAGCATGCACCGAATTATTTACGGCGCGCATCGTTTGTCAACGCACACATAAAAGACTCGTAAATTCTATGCAGAAACATTAATAGTGTATGCTATATAGTTAGATGTTTTATAGGCATGTTTATTATTAGCGAATCAAGAGTTACTGAGAGTTACACATGGTTCAAATAGGCACTTTGTGTGAAAAAATCTTAAACTTTTTGAAACATTTTAAACACGTGTTAATATTGTGACGAACACATTGTCACCGGAGAAATGTAGTCTGTTGCATGGACGCGCGTTTGCTGGTGTTATGATAGATTTTGTGTGCCACGCCGGGTTGATTCGATTTCCGTTTCTGGCGGCTGTCAGATCAGTCGGGCTAAATTGCAAGTACGCGTGCACGTAGTTTTCATCCATGCCTGCCGTTTAGGTAAGGTGTGTGAACCATATGACGCATGATTATCATGAGTTTGTTTGTTATTTTATTTATTTTTAAGACCACGGTCGATGGTCTCTTGTACATGTATGTATATCTTGTATGTATGTATGTTACAATAAAAATATCTTCTTCTAATTCAAATACACATTTTAACATAATTCGAGTGCAATTTTAATTCACGAAAAACACACTAAAGTTTAGGTGCAATCTTCTTCTTTATTTATTTTAGTTGTAATTTACTTTTCTCCGTTGTTTCTTTGGATTATCAACTATTATTTGTTTATGTCTGTTACACTAAACTGCACAGGCGCGCGTACAGCGTTTTTTGTGATCCTAAATACCCTACCTAGTATTCATCAACGATCCTAAGCACTTCGCGAAGAGGAATCTGCTACAATATTCAAATAATATCTAATTGCGATTTTGGTTTTATGCATCGATATTGTGATAATATTCTTACTTTAAACTAACTTGAAATGAATTATGAATGTACATAATAATAAATCATTACAAACCAAATACATATCTACATGAATGAAATGATTAAACGCTTTATCCCTAATTGTCTGATTAAATGAAATAGCAGTTCGCATTATATCCGGAAACCACGACTGGGGGGTAATAATGGCCGATTTTCCATTTGCCCGGTTATTAATGACGACCCGTGCGGGCTGTTTACAGATTTCGCCTCCCACAAAACCGATTGAATATGGATCTTGCGGGATTTCCATCAAGAGCTTATCATTGTTCGTCCGCCCACAACAAACCAACAATAATAGAACGAACGGCGAGGGGGAAAAAATGGCAATTTTCTTTGATATATCTCTTTGATTAAATCTCGCCGCGGCGGAACGGAGAGCCCATTGTGCGTCGTTTTTAATGTCGCAATTGATTCGGAGAGAAAAGGATCGTGTTGAATATGTGTCTCGCATTTATATTGCAGGTGAATAAATAGCTGCAGGAGGTTATGGGTACTTGGTACTCCAGTTTGGAGTGTAAAATGTTTATAGCGAGTTTAAAAGGAGGGTTATGTTTTATATGGCATTCTGGCATCATATAGGATTTATGTAGGGATGTAATTTGCTGTATACATCTATATTATTTGTTAAGAGTTACTTGTTTGCATATATTTGAGCTCAAATAATTCAAATAGTTATTTCGCCATGGCTACTTATTATAAATATTATAATAAGGTGGAAAAAAATATATTGTAAATAACAATGTTATGAGAGCTTACAGCATTGCGCTAAAGACAGTGAATTAATGTGGCATACATAGTAGTAGTTACAATATTTATTACAATTCTGTCACTGGCTATCGACCTTCGGGTCTTTCTTTCATATATTAGTATATGTGTATGTGTACATATAAAGTACACCCACACCCACATATACTAATATATGAAAGAAAGACCCGAAGGTCGATAGCCAGTGTCAGAATTGTAACAAATACTGTAACTACTACTATTTATTTACCTTAGCTTCACAGAAAACCTATAAAAAACTGTGAAAGATGATTCGCGAAAATTCGTTCCCTACTGGGAATCGAACTCAGGATTCCCAAGCTCAGTACGAAACGGACGACGCCTCTAACCACTTGGCTACTGAGCTGGGTAAGATAGAGGATTTTATCAAATAAAAATCATCTTCAATCACTGAGTTTATAATTTAATTTAATAATAATACTAATTTAACTTATTGCTGTTTATATACATATTATAATATACCCATACATTGAAGTATAATTTAATCAATGCCATAACATTTTTATGTTGATCCTCGGGTACTTTCGTCCGCATCGTTTATGCTTCAGTAGGAAATCGTATTAATTTCGGAAGTGTACGAAACGCACATCAGCAACCGGGAGGGTTCGCATTTATCATTTCCGCGGCTTACAGTTCTGTCGCCAATCAGCATTTTACGAGTGCCACAGCACACTGGAGGGCCGTAAACCTATTTCCTAGGTTTCGCAAGACGCATACGGCAGGAGCAAGAAAAAATAAAGCCGTATATCGTTAGTAATATTTCCCGAGGAGAAGCGTTCAACAAACTTGTGTTTAAACATTTATAATGAAACTGATGGATTTCGTAGAAATGAAATAGAATTTGAGAAATATATTTTTAATAATGTAATTAATTAATTTATTAGTGTGTAGATGGTGTTGAAGTTGCGATGCAGAATTAAGACAAAAATTCATCTTACATTCTGAATCGAAAGGCGATGTATCTTTCCCCTAGATTCTAGAAAATTAATTCTTTAAAGTATATAGGCCTTTACATACTGCAATAAACTCCAACACGGACCATATATTTTTCGATACTTTTGATATTTACTAAAACTGCTTCTTCTTGTTGTTTCAGCCTCTGTTTATTCACTCCAAGATGTGAGTATATTGGATATTTTTCCACGTCGGCTTATTTTGGGTAATTTGGCTCCAGTTACTCACGGCGGTTTCCTAGATGTCGTCTCTTCACCTTCTTTAGGGTCTTCCTACGTGCAATGGTAAGTTACACGCTTAATATACATTTCTTTTTAAATTGATAGTAATTAAGTAAGAAACCCAATTTTTCGAAGGATGCCCACTCTAGACACACTCTTCTCGATATTTCGGTAGTTTGGTTTACTTTATCTGTCCTGATCTTGTAGCACAGGCATGTATTCAAGTACTTCCTCGTAAATAACGATCAGGGTGTTCTCCAATGTCATTAAATTTGTTTTATCTAGGCTCATATGTAGTCCGATTTTCATCGATGCCTGGTGGAGTTTCCCGAGAATTGTCCTTAGTTCTTCTGTTGAGCTGCTGCTGATGACTATAATGTCCGCAAATCTTATATGATTAAGGTATACTCTGTAATACCCCTTTCGGAGTTACGACCTTGGATGTATGCTCTACCTGGCTTATAAGTTGTTTCGGCCGTGTTGAGACTTTTTGGGTTAAAATTAAAACTCCTTGCTACGGTTTGGCAACTACTCTGGGTCTTGTTTATTATTTAAACATCAATAATTTCCAAATCTTCACTATCCTCTATGTTACGGGAATTAATGCTGTCACCAAATTTATGTTGTCTTCTTTGTTCTAATTTTTACTCTACTTGTAATACTTGTAACCTCGGGCCTTGTAGAACTTTTGTAACTGTTTTCTTTCTGTAGGGTCTTGTAACATTCTTCTTCTCGAGGGTCTTGTGGAACTCTCTCACTTCATCGTTGTGCCAATCTTTTATTAAATCTGTATGAAACGCATTAGTGCACGTAGGTTGTTGTTGTGTACTTTAATCTTACTAACGACATCACTATTATTGAGTCTCAGACTAATATTTAAAGTAAATGTAAATATTCTTATATGTCATATTACTTATGCTAATTATATTATAATTGGGGTTGTGGCACAAAAACATGATAATTGTTATAAAATATACAACTAATGTGCTAACGATGTTGATGGTTTTTAGGACACAACTCCGCCGATTTTAATTCCTTTTTCTTCTCAATTGATGTTTTTAAATGCTTCCTCCAGTGCGGCAGTTTCGGAGAAATGAAATAGTCAAACTCCTCTCTATTTCGATATTTCCTCCTATCTTATCGTCTTCAACGATTTTACTTTGCATATGTGCATTCTTGTAAATGTTTTAAATGAGGTTGAGTATCTACTCTTGCTTTAGTAAAACAAACAGATCGCATTACGCTTTTTTTTTTCTTCAATAAATTTCTGAATTTTTTCTGTTGCTTATCATTTAAATGTCCTGCCCCGTGTACTACTAGTTTATAATGAATTAATTTCTCTATAGCTTTTCACTGAATGTAAAGTGGTGTTTTAAAAAAGGCCCCGGGTGGAATTCAAAGTAAATTAAGCAGACATGATTAAGAAATTACAACAGAAACTCCAGAAAGCCATTAAGTCCTGTACAGTGCTGTGCTTAAAAGGAAGAAGAAGTTATTTCCGGGTTTTGCAAAGTTCTTAAACGTCACATCCGCTTCCGCGCAACTGTGTTAACTACAGGCCGCCGGCGCTGATGTTCTTAATAACTCGGCGATGAATAATATACACGCTGCGCATTATCTGAAACGAAAAGTCGCTTTAGAGAGCACACCGATGTTGCAGGCGGTGCCAGATAAATCCACCCCCCCTCAGGAAAAGTGCGACTGAGCTAATCGGTATTAATGCGCTGGGTCAGACATAAATCCAGCAATATTGGCAGGTGTCGGAGATGCCCGCCCGGGCCCCGGTCTTAATTAGCGGTCGCCGGTTCATTATTCAGCGGCGCCGCGGCGCCCAGCCGGCGTCGCTTTGTCCGGCCGACCCCTGTCGATTGCCGTGAAATATTTATGCCTCACCGAATGTTTTGTGCGGGCCCGCGAGAGGCAAACCCACCACCGCTGGTTAAACTGGTTAAACGGGAGTTGATGAATTACTGCAGTGTTCTTTAATTTATGGGCCGGTCCCGGTATTAGGCTAGCGCCGAGCCGGCCCAGGAAACGGGTAGCTGAGAGGTCGCGGTCGCGCACACGCCCGGCCCGCGATTCCTGAAACTGACTGGCATTCCATTTGCGGTGGCGAATTAGTCGTATTTTTCAGCGTGTCGTCGGCGTAATTCACTGTGCGGTGCGAATTAAGCACGGGCAACGGACCGCGGGGATATTCATTTGGAAAAATTTAAACGGAAGGGAGGGATATAAATTACTGGATATGGTAGGACGGCGAGAAAAATGTGTAGACTATACAAGATTTCAAACAGTTCGTTTTTGTTATCGACACTATGGAATGAATTGTACAATTATTTTTATATAATTGTAATCAAAAATTATATTTATAAATTGACAAATTACGTATTTTAACGCAATTTAACCTGATTTATTTAACACAATACAAGATGATTTCGAAATGGCGTTCCTATTGTTAAAAGTGTGACTGAGAAAATTTTAGGATTTTATGACTCAGAAGATCTTATTTGATTAAAACCCCTCTAAATCGAGTTATCGGCCTTGAATATTGCTAAAAAAACTTGATTATTGTTTATCATATGCTTGTAATTTTTTAGCAATATTCAAGGCCGATAACTCGATTTAGGGCCGGTTCTACAATTGCATTTAACTGGAGAATAAGACTATTCGTGGAATAAGTTTGAGATATTAATGCCAATATGTTAAACTTATTCCAGGAATAGCCTTATTCTCCAGTTAAATTGCAATTGTAGAACCGGGCCTTAGAGGGATTTTAATCAAATAAGATCTTCTAAGTCATAAAACCATAAAATTTTCTCAGTCACACTTTTAACAATAGGAACGCAATTTCGAAATCATCTTGTATTATGTTAAATAAATCAGGTTAAATTGCGTGTTGCTATTTTGAAAATAATTATAACAACAAAGATAGGACCGGTGTGTTGTGTTTGCGTTAAGTATTCATGGAATATACTTATGCGGCCGAACAACGGTGTATTAATATGTAAAATATTACATGGGTCAATATTAAAATGTATCACGCTTTCGTGCGGAATAATACCCCGGCGGTGGGCGAGGAAAATTGTTATTTTGAGCTTGCTGAAATATTTAATATCCACGACGGGGACCCTATCTATTTTCGTTTTGGCCTTTTAAGGCGACTGGATTAAAATTTATATTAATCGGGCTGGGACAACATATAAAACATATATAGCTAGGACCTATATTTGTTTTAATTAAAAATATTTGGGCGTCGTATGTGAAAGGACAGTTATGTACTACGCCACTAAATACTCCATTTTGTCTTGATACTTGCTAGTTTCGACGCTGCCGGCCACGTAATTTCCCGCTTCTGCAAAGTAGTGATTACTTCGATTGTTCCGAACTTTCCTGGGTCTTCCTCTTATTTTGCTTCGTTATATACTAGCTTCCCATATATGTTTGACTGGTCTTCTCTCATTTATTCTTGTTATATGTCCGAACTATTTTAACTCTTGTTTGTTTCTTAACCCTGTGGGTTATAGATTCAACTCCTAGTTCTTCTCTTATGATGTCGTTTTTGATTCTCTCTACTCGTGTTACTGCTAATACTTTTGATGTGAAATGATGGGAGGACCACCAAAATGATGTGTAACGGTGTAAAGACCCTGCCGATGACGCTGATACTGAGGTCCAGTTGCCGAGTCGATGCCGCCAATGCTGAGGGGAACAACCGCTGGATAACAACTGTTTAACTCTTGGAAAGTCGTTGGAAGGAACTGGAAACGTCGCTGCGAGCACCTCAATGACTGAGGACTAAAACTATTGCTGTGTTGTTGAAAGTTGTGGATCTTGTTTGGGTGAAGATTATGATGTATGTGGCTTCTTGGTCGTTCCGTGACTGTCTTGTCTGAGGGTACCCTTGCCACCGATCGTGCTCTTCTGTGCCGTCCTAATCACGCTTTCTAATGGGTGCATCATTAGCTTAAGTCGGCTTGAGACTTAACGACGTCAACCAATTATGTATCTATATAACACTTTTCTATGGTACTTCATATTAATCGTCTGAGTATACTCGCATGTCTTCGTTTGCTAATTCATTCCCCCATAGGGTCAGGGATTATACAGAAATAAACCATCTGTGTTAGTGCTTTTAAATACATAATACATCTCTATCGGACCCCCAACATACTTTCGATGTTCATTTCCTATGATATTGTTACATATTAGAATATTTATCTTTTTTTGGATTCTTATATGTATTCGCCACAAATAAGTAATAGGAATGTTCAGAGGCGGCTGAGTCACGTCCGTCACAGATGTCCATTATGAATGAGAGTGGATTTCCCCGGACAATGCGACCGGTGGACTCGGCATGAATTATGTCGCCGCCGCCGCGATCTCATCCGCATGACTTATTCAACCTTGCCTCTGCCAAAACCACCTCGCCGCAATGAAATTAAAACGTGCTCGAGAACGAATTCTTCTACAAATAAGTAAAACCAATACTGTATAATGCGATTGGACTACGCTGGGATCAGGGCCGTCCTAAGATATTCGGCGCCCGTGGGCCAATAAAAAGAATTCGCCCCTCTTTATATAAGAAAATATAGGGGATCGCTAGCAGGAGCGGCGGACGCCAATATAAATTGCGCCCCAAAAAGGCTTGCGCCCTAGCCCATTTAGCCCTGTGTTCTAGGTATGTAGATTGCTAAGAGGTGGATTTACACTTATATATAAGTAGGTTAGTAGTATATTTTCTTGAGATATCGACTAATAATCGAGATCGAATTTTTTCGAGGGTTTGACATCACTGTCCCTAAAAATGTTAATAATGTCCACATAACATGTGTGATAATGGTAGCTAAATAGCGCATGATAATAACGATCGCACAAAAATTCATCCCTGCACGCCCCTCACCTTTTAACCTTTTAAATGTGACAAGAATGCTATACTTTCAAAACCGCATACATTAGTGGCTAATATACGAATTTTCTTTATATATATATATATATATATATATATATATATAATATATATATATATATATATATATATATATATTATATATATATATATTATATATATATATATTAAAGAATCCAATACCTATTATTCCTATTTGATAAATGTAATAAACACAACTCGAAACTGCTATCCGCTTAATAATCGTTATTGTCACAGATAGGAAACTTGTTTTTTTTTAATGGAAAGGGTGCATTTATAAGCGCTTATATTGTATCCCCATTTAAGCGCGTTGATTAAACCGTATTGTCTGTGCGATTTTAAACATTGCAAAGTTTGAATTGGAAGCGGCTTTGTGTCCTTTTTCGCACTCGAACGCGTCCCCGATTGCTGCACAATAGTTGCAATCGCGGGGGCCCGCTCGCGCTTTAGTTTATAAACGGTTTGGCTCCGAACGCGTATGCATATAAACATATTAATTAGAAAACGCGCATTCCGCATTGTGCGCGCCACCCCGCTGGCGGCAGTTCGATTGAAATAATTGCTTTTTAAATTGATCCGCTCCGTGTGTTTACCGGGAACACGGGCGACGGTGTTTCCATTAGCAATTTGCGTTTCTCTTTGATTGTATTGTCCACGCATCGTGTTTTCTATGTGCACGATTGGTCATCATCAAATTGAAATGAGCGTGGGCCATATAAAATGTGTATGATACTTTTTTGGGGGGTTTAGAGTTTGGTGTAATGGATTTATCGCGCGGGGTAAACCGCGAGGGAATATTCGGATGGCGCAGGTGATCCCGTATATGTTTGTGTTTGGCAGAAAGGTTTAACGAAGCGTCCGATCCCGTAGGAAATCCTGCAGAAGATCGGGATATTTTACTGGTTTTTTTTTCTGGAATATTAAAGCAATAACAGCTAGTCTCTCTAGATACAACTTTCCCCCTAGGAGAAAAAAAAAATGGCGACACCACATCAATTAACAATGCATACCTATATGGTAATAACCATCAACATGCTCATACTAATAGGATCACCGAGTAGTGCCCTCTATTGTATTGAGTGTTTGAGATATCAGCTAGCTGGGGTACACTGGTGAGATCAAACAAGATCGAAATCTAGATATGTAGATTGTTCACACTTATATACTCTGAAGCCTGAGGTGAAAATTGTGAGAAAATATGCTTTACTATCGAGACCAAATATAGATATTTTGGTATCACCATAGCACTGATTTAAAGCTACAACTGAGGTTGTTCTTTAATAAACGATTATTTTAAATACTAGCAAAAGTCATAATAATACTCGGTTCAATATACTAGAAGAGAATCGTTTGATAACGGTATTGCAAATCCCATGTCACGCTCCACAATTTTCGTTTTGATATGCGGCCTCTATTAATTAAAGACAATACGCAAATTCAATTGTTTAATCATTTGACGGATTTGTACATTCCGGCTGGCTGGGCATATTCGGGGCTCATCCTACCGCGGAATAAAGCGGCTGAAAATAAAACGCGGGCCGCGTGTCCGATCCGATTCACGGTTCGTTTGAATCCCATGCACTAAAACCCGCCCAACAAAACCAGTCCGCTGCCTCCCGGCGCCCCTAAATTCATCATAAAGTTGTTATTTATCGCCGGACAAAGTGGCCCGTGTTCAAAGTGTCATCTACAACTCGACGCCTGGCGCGGACGCGAAGAAAAACGGCTCTGAAGTTTTGCGGGCCCAACGCGGGAAACATTTAAAATCGATAAGCATCTGTTGAACAAAAAAAGTTCACTTTTATAAGTGTACTTCAAAGATTCCCGTGTCACTTGAAAGTTTCAGCCTTAAGTGTGTTTAAAGATAAAATATTGCCCGCTACTTATTGATTGGTACATTGCGAAGGAAAAATATACGTCTTCTAATATAGTTCATATTTTTAAAATCTCAACCTAAGATTCAGTGAAATATGTGAGTAACATGTGATGGATACTTGTTTATATGTTTATATTAAAATTGGAATTCATCATCAAGTATCAGCTATTTCAAACCCGTACATTAACGACAGAAGGACCCGAAGGTCGATAGCCAGTTACACATTGTAACAAATTCAGTAACTATTAACTAGCTATGTTGGATAGTTGGCTGGAGGGTAGCATAGCTACAGACACTTAGGCCTCAAGATGGGCCCATTGTGAAACAACTAGCTATGTTAATAAAATATCTAAATAAAAATATTTTTCGTAGTTTTTCAAACAAAAATTGAATTTGCATGAATGCTAGTGGTAGCCTCTAATATACTGTTTAAAAAAGTTAACCGTTAGATAGCATAGCCATACACACACAAAATAAATCCAACTCAACAAGTATGAATCCACCTCATCTACAATCTAGATTTCGATCTTATTAGATCTCATCAGTGTGGCCTCACTCTACCCTATTGTTTGACTGCAGTAATATCTTCCTTCCCTCCAATGGCACCTTTGTACACTTCTTTCTTCAGTCACTCTCTTCATTCTTGATTCATAAACTTCGTCGTCTTCCTATCCGCCTTCTCCGATTCCTTCTTGCCACTCTCCCACAATTACATTTCAGTCCCCCTCCGATCGGTTTCTGTCTCAAACTCGTCGAGCGCCTCTCTCAGCTCCTTCTGGATGTTATTGCAATATTCTGTCCCCACATAGTCCATCTACTCATTTCTACTTTCTCTACTGCTAGGCTCGTAGTTTCCCTTAACGACTCTCTGTTCCACCCTTTCTTCACACCCATCATAATTCTTCCTTTCGCCGTCCCCACCAACCAGTCCCATCCTGCCGGCATATTACTTCTTACTTACACCTCTTCTCTTACCCATGTCTCAACAAACATACCTACTATGTTCTTCTTGTCCATCTACTCTTCCAGCTCTTTTCGCATATTCCCCCATTTTTTTTCAAAATTGTTGTTCCAAAATTCCACCCAGAATTCGCCGTGGTTCTCCTCCCCTCTGTTAGTCACGCCTGCGTCCTGTCTCACCGTCCTTGACTATTCAGTCATTTTTTATTAGACACGTTAGACCATGTCGACGACTCATATAAATTTTAACAAATCGAAAACTAAATCGAGACGTGATTAGATATGCATTCAAAATCACTACATAGTATACTGCTAGCTTGATTAAGAGAAATACTACTTTTAGATGCCAAATAAAGATATATATATATATATATATATATATATATATATAATAAACCTTTATTGGCATTAACAATCCTCTACACAGTATGTAATAAATATAAAAATAAACAAAAATTATACATCTTTTAGTATCCTTACAGCAATATAATATAATAATCCACCATTAGCCATTCCCTTACAGAAACACAAAACAAAACAAAAATTAAATTAAATTTGAATTTGATATTCATATTTACATAAATTATTAATTCATTCTTTCTTTCCCGCAAAGCAAAAGGAAAGACTATCCCTATTGTTTGTTATATACCACATTTTAGTTCTTTTAGTTAGATAAATTTATATACTACTTTTAGAAAGAAATCGAGCCCAATCACATATGTACGATATTATCGAAACGTTACGAGTAAATGTTTCGGAAATTGACTGGGAAACACTGCGCGACCCCCCTTCGATTAATTTACGTACATTTGCATATTAATTGTAAATGCTGACGGCGCTTCCTCCGGCAGAGCATGGTCGCCGCAATCACCGCGAAACCCCGTGCGTGTGCCGACGGAAAAATAAAGTGGAAAATTAAACGGGAAAAGCGAGGGGCGCTCGTAAATCTGTAACTGTCTTTGCGAGCGCGCAGCTATGTCGTTATAGTTTAAAATGGATGGATTATGACTGCCATTCTCATAGAACTGTTATATTTTATCAGCTAGAGGCCTTTCTGCTACTAAGAAAATATATGAATAACTTACGATATAATAAAAATATACGTGGTAATTACATAATATAGGAAATTTTTCGGCAAAAAAAAACTACAATATTGTTTGCAGGCGTAGTAGTTTGAAATTGAAAATTACAAGCAGTAGTTGAGGTGCTTATAATAATTAGGAGCTTCAGAAGAAAGCTTAATACATTTATTTCATATCATTGGAAAACTAATGACAAATATAAATATATTACTATAAATACAGTGCTTATAATAATTAGGAGCTTTAGAAGAAAGCTTAATACATTTATTTCATATCATTGCAAAACTAATCAAAAATATAAATATATTACTGTATTTATAGTAATATATTTATATTTTTGATTAGTTTTGCAATGATATGAATTAAATGTATTAAGCTTTCTTCTAAAGCTCCTAATTATTATAAGCACCTCAAGTACTGCTTGTAATTTTCAATTTCAAACTACTACGCCTGCAAACAAGCAGCAACTCGCTAAACGAGCATCAAAGTGATTTAAACGTGTTAACGACGACAACGGCCATTAAGCGCGACGGTCCGCTGGGCCGTCGTCTTTCTCCACTCTAATTTTTCACAACAGAATAATTCGAAATTCGTATGCGAGCTAGTGCGCGCCATGGGAAATATAATCGACATAATGATGCAGCATCATTACATTTATCAGACTTGGCAGACTATAAAATATGCAGCCCGTCGTTTAGTGTAATCTGAAAATAAGTAATCCATTAATAGTACTAAAAGTATGAAGCTGATGGTTTGTGAAATTATCACAAACCATCAGCCTGGGCATTACTATAACAAGCATAGATAAGATTTTGAATGAATATTTAGCCGTCAAAATGATTTTTTTCACGTTGGCATCCGCACAATTTAACAATCGATCAAAACAGACCTATTTCGGAGTGGATGAGCTATGCCAATTGGTTTAATCAAATGCAAAAATGTGTAGATCTAAAAGGACAGTATATTCAAAAACAATAACGTTTCTACGCCCCAATCATTGTTTTTGTTATCATTCTCAATACATAAATAGCAACCCTCGTAATTACGAATTAGCAAGAATCGGATTGTGATTGGTTTAGTGCAGGGGTGGCCAACTTTTATGTACATAAGATCTTAGAACTGTGTCGATATCAACTTGCCATTAGTGCTTTATTTCTCAAGTATATTTATCTACTGCGAAGCCAATTTTGGTCGCTCGTTCGCGATGTTTTAACTTAGGAAACTAGTAGATGGTTTCTAAGCTAAAACATCGCGAGCGAGCGACCAAAATTGGCTTCGCGATTGATCGATTGATCGACTTGTTGGTCACTCCTAGTCTAGCCGATGGGAGAACGCATGTATATTTTATATTCTGGTGTCTATGATTAGAAAATATTTCTTATTAACGAAAAAGATGTTATTAAACATATGCCAGCTTTTAATTATGCATTCCTCTAAGGCCCTCCACACACTAGGCAACTGTTTTGTAACCCGAATTGCAAACTAATCATTCACACAACCAGTTTGCAATCAAAATGAAACCTTACACCGCACACTAAAAAATGGTTATAAAATGCTTTTTACTGTAATGATTCTGCCATATTTAAATTCTTAAAGAACTTTTAGTTTTCACAATATTATTTAATCAAAAACTGATATAATTTTAGACCAACATGTATCACATTTATTCTCAAAATTTATTATTATCACCTGTCTAAATAAACTACCAACTAAAATAAATAATATAATTCCCCTGTTGCTATCAAATTATTCCTCGTCGTGCTTGTGCGCCGGGAACGGAAAGTCGGGATGATTCCTGATCCTGTCGCGGACCTTCTCGCACGCCTTCTGGTCCCTTATTTGATCGGTGGGACAGGAGAATTGCAGCTCCTTCCACATGCAATGTCCGAAACGCATTCCAGCCCCGTTGCATGCCTTCTTGTCAGCGCCCGCCGTCTCGTTCTCTGGTGCCCTCTTGGCCTCCTTCAAACACATTTCCAACATTGCGTCCAGCTTAGGCGTCAGCCATGTTTCCTTTGCCAGCCTCTCCTTCATCATTTTTCTTGCGTTCTCGTCTTTCACATCGCCGTTGGCATCAAGCTAAACAGACATAATTTAAAATCAGTACAGCAGTTAATTACATTAACTATCGCCCTTCAGGCCCTTCCGATGGTATGTATATGTACAGCTAACCTGAGCTGAAGATATAATTTTGAATTTATATAAATCTTTGTATAAAAAGTTTTTTTGGACTTTAGGGAGCTTTAGGGCTATATTTTTTTATTTAGTTAAGTTCAATTCTTTACCTTGAGTATATAGGTAAGTGAAACAAACCATAATTCAACGATATTTGGTTAGATTTGTTCAGCTTCTACATTTACTTATCAATTGTCTGTGAAATAATTACTTTGATAGTTTCGCAAAGAAAGATATTATGGGCTTTATTTGTAACTACACGACTGCTCAATAATGAAATCCTTATCTAAGTCTGAATACCCAGTATTTATTATATGAGTCATGTTGTTTTGCCTACGGATGATTTATACACAAGCAAACCATAACATCCGGTAGAAAAAACAACATATTAAATACATGCGAGTTAGGTGATGGCAAATTTGTATGATTTTATAATATAACGAATCAAATTACAGTTTATTATGATTTTCATGTCTTAAATCATCTGCTTGTCTCGTTATATCTGATGTTTGAATTTTTATCTAAAATTCATTACATTATAAATTGAATTAATTTGAAATTGTATTGAGTTTTTAGTATAAAACACACTCTAAAAACCCTGAATTTAAAGATAATTGATGTCCATTATTCAGCGATATTTTAACTTATTAAAGATATATTTGTCAATATTTATCTATTTCTAATTATAACAACTCACGTAAGGGCGGTGTTAGTGAAACTTGTTCATGAATCAAAACCAAGTTACCGTTTAAAGATTTCTTGAAACAAACATAAACTGAGTATAGAATATTCAAATATAGTCGTAACTTTATAAGGCGAGAATTTTATTCTTGTAGCTCCTAATAAACCTCTCGCTAATAAACACTTGTAATCATATACTTGCCATTTACGAACAGATTTTAATTACAATTTACTTCTAGTTGCAGCAGCCATTAAGAAAATTACTATTTCTCTTAGTTACTTTAAATAAATTGGATTATAATATCTGTGGCAACATATGTGCAGCGTCCAGAAAAATAAATAGATTTTCATTACATCGCGAAAGGCGGTAAAATTCAGCACGGCGCAAAAGTCGGCAATAGATCACTTATAGCGGGACACACGGGAAGTAATTCATTGCGTTCGCGTTCCCAATAAATAAGCCTTGACTTTGAGTTACACTCACCACGTCTTTCTTCTGGCCGACGCACTGCATCACACACTGAAAGGAAAGAAAAAAATGCAGGTCGGTTAATTAATCGACGTCGCGCCGTAATTAATCGTTCTTGATACAGACCAGCATTTCCGCGCGGTGCTTGTCCACCTTATCTTTGTCGCATTTGAAGGGGTCGTGGCCATGGTAGCCGCTGTGGGAAGGCTTCTCCTTGCCGGTGATTTGCTTGTAGCATTCTTTTTTTAGGGGTTTGTCCTCCTCGTGCATCGCTTCCAGGGCGTCGTCAGCGCAGCAGAATTTTGGACGACGTTTCTTACATTTTTCGTCTTTGTTTGCGTCTTCGTCGCGGCGGGTGCGATAGTGGATGGGGTTTGGGTCATCTTGTTGCAACTCTTCCCAATCTCTTGCTAGTACCTGGTCTGGGTTTTGATTAAAATATATTGTCAAACTTTATATTTAATTTGCGGGTGCGATAGTGAATGGGGTTTGGGTCATCTTGTTGCAATTCTTCCCAATCTCTTGCTAGTACTTGGTCTGTGTTAAAATATATTGTCAAACTTTATATTTAATTTAATTAAAATATTATCCAATTGGATATCATATAAGAATATTAATTCTGCTTGAATCAAGCATAGATTCAAGCAGAATTAATATTCTTATATCATAACCAATTCGATAATTTTGATATTTTAGTAAAACCTAGTTATAAATTGTATGCAAGTTAAAAAAAATGGGTTTAAAACTCTGTAGTTGTAAAGAATTTATAACCGTAATTCGTATCTATAGAATGTAGAAGATACTGTTATATCGTCTCTTTTACAGATATTAATATAATAATACGATATTTGGTAATTTATTCTTACAAAATAAGTTTCAGATCCAACAACAAAGCAAATTTATTATTATTTATTTATTTAATATTATTTATATTAATATTGTATACCTATTATTTTTACTAAAGGCTCATTAGATTTTAAAAATTCATGAAAAGAAAAGTATAGTCGCGAAAAAGCTAGATTTAATAGTACAGTAATAGAACTAATAAATGTATAGTTAATTACACAATAATATAATCGTACTAATTTAAATCGTTATTACTAATTGAATTTCGAAAATGTTATATAAACTGATTATAAGTGCGTGTGTATGCGTGTTTATGTAACAATTCTAAATGGGATGTTGACCGTGAATAAATAAATAAATGGATTAACAGGGAACAAGAGCTCTGAATATGTTGACTGTATAGCTACTAAAGTGTGAATGACATTGTACTAGATTCGGCAAGAAACTTGCTAAACTTTTTAGTTGCAATTATCATACAAGTTTTGTACTTCTAATCAAAATAGTAGTGATGTGCGCGACATATTTCGTGTGCGATGTTCAGCTCGTTCTATAACCAACATAAAATAGCAAAATGAAGATCACAGGTACGAGGTTTACTATGTCCAAACTGCTTAAGTTTCTTGATGTACTTATTACAATGTAATTAATGCTTAAATGAACATTACTGTGCTATACATTAACGTTGATTGGGATATATAATACATCAATCAACGACATTAGTTAGAAAAAGTCGGAAAAATAACAAAAGAACGTGCATTTTGAGATATATTTGCAAATGTAATTAATTCTTAATTGAACATTACTTTGCTATACATTAACGTTGATTGAGATATATAATACATCGATCAACGACATTAGTTAGAAAACGGAGGAAAAATAACAAAAAACGAGCAATTTGAGATTTATTTGCAAATCATTCAGAAAAGAATCATAAACTAATTATGGAAATAATTAAATACATGAAGAAAAAGATAGATTTTATGAAAGAAATCTTAGTTTAATATCCATATAAATGATTTGAAACAAATCATTTTATAAAATATCATTAATACTCACATCCATTAACTAACTAAACATTATTGGTTAATATTTAACTATTTCCAGTGATTTCCTAGATCGCCCTAACATAAATTAAATTTAGGGCGATATAGTGAAACGTGTTAATAAATAAAACCTAGTATCAGTTTCAAAATTCCTCGAAAAAATTCATTTAAAATAATTTGTTACCAAAGTGGTCGTATCGATTAACTAACTTATTAAAATATTTATCAATTAAAATATCTATCAATATTGAATTAATACAACTCCAAGGTGATTTTAGTGAAACTTTTTCATGAAGTTTCATTAATATTGCTGTAAATTGAGTTCATCTCATTGGAAATATTGGATTGTTAGGGCGTCTACTTTGTGATAATTCATTTAAAAGGATAAATAAAACGCTTTTATACTTTGTTTTTATCACACTTCAGTTACACTTTGCAACTAGTTTCGGCTAAGCTCTAGCTACTAGTTGCAAGTGTAACTAAAGTGTGATAAAAAAACAAAGTAAAAAATCGTTTTATTTATCCTTTAAAATGAATTATCACAAAGTAAAATCCTTAACAATCCAATATTTCCAATGAGATGAACTCAAATTACGGCAATATTAATGAAACTTGTTTTTGAATCAAATTTAGCTACATTTACAAAATTCAAATATTTACATGAATATATTTGCAATATATTTATTAAATAACTAGTATTAGTATGTTAATCTGATTCAACACTTCACATATTGTTTCGCATGAAATAATAACTAAACTACTACTATTAAAACTTACTATAATCAGGATTCTCAAAATCGTAACTTTGCGCCAGGGCGAAAACCGCCAACAGCAATGCACCGGCTATCAATTTGCTCATAGTTGCGAGGTGTGCGCTTCACTGAAGCATGAAGCGATCATCGGTGGGTTTATATAGTCCACACAACTACACATCACACACCGCGATCGGAACGGGCCAGGTCGCGCGAAAATTTATCCAATTAGCGCGACCGCCGCCGCCGCGACGAGGCCGCTCGCTCTCCTTACATTTCGGTGCTAGCGATTTTTTCAATTCGCCGATCTTTTACGATTCCTATCCGGGATAATGGAATACACGATTTCGCGTTTACGAGTTCGATTTTACGGGGCGCGTCCATAAAAAAAATCATACGTTTCGGCTGCTGACGGCTGCTGTAAAATAGAAACTGGGGAATGTAAAAGTGGCGGGATACTAAAAAAAGTATTGATTGTAAAAATTTGAAAGCATAATAATATTAACAACTCTGTTAAAACTTATAAATTTTAATTTATAGGACTTTATTATGAATTGTGTAATTTGAATCATAATAGGGAACTAGTGTTTCTTTCAATTCCAGTGCTGAATGATTTTTTATAATCTTAATCTTAAACTAATTTCGTATGATTTATTTAGATGATCTATATAGTTCCAATCGTCCACATCCTTTTCGTTTAGGCCTCTGATCGCCATGGGCTTCAACACCTTTATTCTACGACCTGCTCGGTCGTTGCCTCTTAAGGACCATTCACAATAAGCGTTGTAGAGGTAACGTAGCAGTAAACGAAATTGCACACATGTATACAAATGCGGACGTTTACAACAGCGCAGTAAAACTATGACAACATGGTTTTTTATTTTAAACTACTTCAAAAAAATTAAATTTATTAATTATCCTTATCAACTTGCTTCTGGCGTTAGCTATCATATTAAGCAGCAATCTATTTTAATATTCAATATTTAGCACTCAACTTGGTGGTTTTAGTGAATATACTTCAAGAAAAAGAAGAAAAAAACCTCTCTTTTTATAGGGCCGTGAGGCTTTTCCGCCGGTCAGGGGAGAAGCTCAGAAGAGTTTAATCACCCGATATTTACCTTAACTTCACAGAAAACCTCTGAAAAACTGTGAAAGGTGCGAAAATTGAAAATCTGTACTCAGGCTCAGTACGAGACGGACGATGGCCACTGAGCTGGGAGAAAAAAAATCACCATTTTAAAGACATCTTTAATTTGCGTTTGAGTTATGAATTATCAGTCCCCTTATATCTTTATTTATTCTTGCACTATATTATATAATACAGGCACTATATAATCTATGATTAACATCTTCTGATAGGTATCCGTCTCAGTTTGTGTTAGTGAAAACTACTCATAGAATCAAACAAAAGACACAAGAACAATCCGATAGCTGCATATCGAAATCCGATAGCTGGGGAACAATATCCAATAAGTTTCAGAATTTTGCTACTCCAACACGTTATCCACTAAATTAATTTTTAACATGATTAGGGGTCGCTTGCTCCTTTTATAAAATCTGAGATATAGTAACGGTTGTAGATTGAATTATATACGACTATGGAAATCTTTAATATTTATTTTATACAGTTGACCAAATCTTATAAGACTCATATAAAGAACTACTATATAAATCCCCACTCTTCCCAACATTCAGTTTTATATAAAAGAAATATAATATATGAATAAATGATATAGCCAGGGATGGGAATTTCCTCCAGAACGTGGAAACATTTTGTTAAAGCGCCCCGTCGCTAAATCCTCCCCAAAGTCCGCAAAAGACCGCGACGATGTTTTTATAACTCCTCGCGCATATATATCCGCGCGGGCGAGACCGTACCACTTGATAATGTGTTGCGGCGGGGCCATATTTCTGCCGCCCCCCAGTAAAGATCCTCATGAATTCTGAATGGGCATAAAGAGGTTCTGTTGCGTTTTATGCGGCTTTAAAACGCTGGAATACATTTCCGAAGATTTAGTCCCCGGTTAACGCCGATAAGTTCGGCCGTAAATAAGCCCCGGCGGGTGTACACTTTTAAAACGCACGCGAATTATTTCGCGTCGTCCTGCTGCTTGTAATTTCTTTGAAGTTTTCAGCTGCCGCGCAACAAAGACATTGTAATCAAGACTAGGGGGGGCGGGCGGCGAAGAAACAATCTCGCAAAGTGGAAGACGTGCGAAATAATTTACACGCCTGCTGAATATTCATAATATATTAAATATGTTATTTCTTCTGTTCTAGTAGTAATTGTGCAATCTCGTGTAAGTGGTGCTTTTAAATGAATTAGAGTTGATGTGTGTGTGTGCATGCTTGTATAGGGCCGTCACCAACAGCTGCCCATTTCGTTTTCTCCGGGGTAAACGTGACGCGAAATTCCCGGCTTACAAGAAAAAATGACGGCGATTTTTTATTGGCGGGCTTGTTTACGGGGCCGTGTTATTCTTCGGGCTGATTTTTTAGGCACTCAATTGTGCCCGTGCCAGACGTTTTGCTCGTATATTTTATTATAAAATACTGCGTTTATATAACGTATCCTTTGACTGGCCACTTTTGTTGAAAAATGTTTTAGAAATGTAATGCTGTGTTTCTTTTTTAATACAAATATTATATTGATACAAATTAACGGTGTAAAACGTAATAATATTAGGTATGCTATTGGCAAAAGATAATACATGTTCTTCTGACGTTCTTTTCTATTTAAATTGCAACAATACCTGAGTGAATTTTCGATATACATCTACTGTGTCGAGTCTTAATTGGTTATTTGTGTGAATTACTACTTCAAATGTTATTTATAATAAAATCTAAATCACTATGAATATTATGATTGTATGCATTAGTTTATAAAATAATTCCGCCCCATACATTTCTTCCCTGCCACTACATGTACAGAGTGGTAGAGAAAACATAGGTCCTCAGATAGATGGGATCTATTTCTTCTCTACCACTTATTTAGTGACAGGGAAGAAACGTATGGGGCGGAATTATTGTATAAACTAATGGACACAGTCATAATATTCAAGTGTAATGTATTTTTTATATACTAAAAGACAAAAAAATAACGAATGCATAAAGACACTGCTCAAATCTCATAAGCTTGAATACTTCAGTCATATCAGTCATATAATTCCCGGCAACAAATAACAAATTACATCTTAAGCCCGTATGACATTATCTAGTTTCCTATATCGTTTTATATATAAAATTTATATATTAAACTGTATAACAATTTCTAAATAGAAAATTAACATTGTGTATTACGGTGTTATTATTGTTAAGTGAATTTATTATTATTCCGCCGCTATATCATTTTCTACTTGTGTGTATGACACTATGTAGTTTTCGTCTGCATCGAAAACGATATAAGAAACTAGATAATGTTATACGGACTTTACAACTAATTACACAAGGAAATATAGAAGGAAATCGCAGCCGCGGACACAGAACATCTTGGTTGAAAAACCTAAGATGCTGGGGATACGGGAAAAGTACCAGATTATTATAAGCAGCAGCATCTAAGGTCATAGCAATTATGATCACCAACATTTGCTGGAAGAGGCACCGAAAGAATAAGAAAAGACAAAAGCGATAATTTAATATTATTATTATTATTACAATATATTACAGTTTCGTTTATTTCCAAATTAATTAATTCATGAAATAATTCTAGTTGCTAGTACCTGCTAGCATTCAAAGTGTACTAGATTACGTTTCCCTGCTAATCAATAAACTCTCAATAAAATATCGCATTCATTGAACTCATCTAAAACGGTACTACTGCTCGACTATCTAAAAAATCAAATCGTTTCAATTTTTTGCACGGATCACGACCTGAACATCCGCCATTCCTTACGACCGCCCGTCGGCTTGATGGATTGCCGGCGATTCGATCGTAACAATTTATGAACTTGAACTCGTCGTTTATGTTTACGTAACACATTTAATCGACAACAACAAAAGAAAAAAACGCAAATCTCATTATAATTGATTGTTGTATAAGTCGATTTACCTCATGCATGTTTAATTCGAAAAGAATCGAGTTCGTGTTATAAATGGCCAGCCTCTTTCAGGCCGGCGCGATATAAAGTATCCTAATATCCTTGTTGCGTAGTTTGCGCCAATAAATCACTTCGGGTGGATTACAAAACAGACACCCCATTGTCATCGCCGGCCGTTACGTGCAGGAAATTGGTTTTAGTAGCGAATTAACACTTAAAAGGCTATTTATAATAAAATTCGATATAAATATTATCATTGTGTGCATTAGATTATTCAATAATTCCACCCCACACGGACCGATGCGTTTATTTTTATCGTTTCATCGTGCATTATAATGGCTCGACAGTATAATTACAGCATTAAATTTTCAAAAAATAATTTTATATTAACGTCCATAATTTATAATCGATTCAGTCCTAGTGAATAATAAATAATGATTTGTGTGCGCGTAGCTTCATTATGAAACGGAATATGATTCCATTGAGTTCGTTGACTCATTGATGTACGTGAATATTTGGACAGGTGCACGTCTTTATCACTTCCTTGTTATTTAAAAGATGAAAAAGTTTGCATACCACATGTTTTTTTTGTCATCTGAAATAATAACAATGCAATAAATGACAAAGGGCAAATATCATATATAGGAGTAGTAGATAAAGATGTTTTTCCAATGTATCAATATTTTAGTATTATTTATTTTGTGTGTGAGATGCCCGTGAAAAACGCACTGATTTTTGACGATGCATTTCGTTAATTTTGACTTGCTGCAGGTGATCTCATTATTTCCGGATCAACTCGATCTTGTAACCTAATAGTCGTGCCATAGTTACCAAAGTTTATAACCAATGAACCTCTCGATTCTTATCAAGAGTCGATGTTCTCGATTCTTAAGAGAGAACTTGAACGAGAACCGAGAACAGAAAATCGCAAACTCGAATTAACATAGAACAGACAATTGAGAACTCGAATTAACCGAGAACCGAGATATTGAGCGAGAACTGAGAACGGAAAATACTCTGGACAGCCTTCATTTTCAACAATTGATAAGGCTTATAATTTTATAGATAAACTTAAAACTAAGCTCTAGCCATTTTCGAGCTCCTGCGATCACTCGGAACTAAAGTGTGATAAAAAACAAAGTAAAAAATCGTTTTATTTATCCTTTAAAATGAATTATCACAAAGTAGACGCCTTAACAATCCAAAACATAATAATATGTATAATTATGTATGTACACCATGATGTACGTATGTCTCAACATGTTTCCCTTCAAACTGGCGCGTTGTTTTTACTCCTGGATGAGCAAATTCTCCCCATCACTACCAAAATCACAAGAAAGCGAAGTGTTGGAAGACGCTGGATCTTCTGGCGGAGCAACCCCAGAAAATGCTTCCATTGCACGTCAAGTGATCTATTTCGATCTGTAGTATCAAAATTAAAATGAAAAAAATGATTACTAACCTCCAGGTAGGAGATAGCACATAAAGAAGAAAACAAAATTTAGTATACAAATAAATTCTGCCACAAATACCAGTCTCTCACCCTAGTCTTTTAGTAAAACCGTACGTGCTGATTAACAATTGTAGTAAATTACAATTGTCCGGTTACGCTTTTATATATAATACAGGACTATTGCGCTGCAAATTTATAGCCGCCGAGTGTTGGACGATAAAAACCGCCGGCGGTTAATTACAAGGCGTAAATCGCTGATGATTTAACGGGAAATAAAATCGGCCTCTATAAATCGCGGACCGCTTGTTTTAAGCTGTACCGCCGCCCCCCCAAGGCGTGGCGCGGTTATCTTAAGGCTACGTGTTGATTTATCTGAGGTGTTTCTAAAGCAAAAGTATTCAGAAAACTCGCGCGGCGCGCGTAAATTTGTCAGATTGTTATCCGAGATACTGTGCCGACATTTGTAGGCTTGCGGTTATATAAAGCGTACACTTTTATTAGATTTAAAGGGTTATAAAGACGATATGGCTAGTAATGGCCCTTTTACGACGCTCTGTTTTACATTCGGGACGCCGCTTTTATTACGGGCCCGACACTCACAGGGCGCGATTTTATTTTAGCCCTCTACGCCCGCCACCCTTCGCATGGGCGAGGAATTAAATGCACGCTCAAAGGATTTTAGAAAAATAAATTACTAGTTACATAAGCAATAATATACCGAGTGTTAAATTGCTGTAACATGTTAGATCTTTACGATTTCATAATTAATTCTCTTTATTTAAACTCGTCAAAACGTATGTTTTGTTTTGTTGTTAAATTTCGTTTGTGGACATCCAACTAACCTCTAACCTCTTGTTCCGTCTGGTTTTTATATATATATATATATATATTTATCACCCTTGAGTGGGTATGATGCGTGGGAAGAGAGGACGCATATTATCGTCTTAAACGAAGAGTTTTACACCGTAAGCGAGACGAGTAACATGTCTCTCGCTGTATAATAAAGTGTTATAATGTAAAACCAGTAAATCCACGGTCCACAATTAGAGAAGCTGTAATACAGTACACCTCTGCTTCTATAACAAATTCGGCAAATACAATGGATGTGGCGGCTACGAATTCAACTAAGATAAAGCCCATTTTTGTCAGAATCAAATTCGTTCTAGTTCTGCAAAAAGTTTGAATTGCACTAGACACATGTGATTCTTGTAGTTTTATTGCTGCGAAAGGTATTTACAAAAATAATTGAAATTGAAATCTATTTCGTGCAATAGATAATTGCCTAGAACACGATTTAGACATTTTTTGAAGCGAATGAGGCAAAATTAAATTTTGTGTCGACTGCCATATTATATCGGATAATATATAAATAGGCATCGTCCATCTAGTACTGAGCATTGGGGAGCCTGATTTCGATTTAACAAATTTTTGCGAATCACCTTTCACAGTTTTTCAGAGGTTGTCTGTGAAGTTAAGGTAAATACTGGGTGATTAAACTCCTCTGAGCTCCCTTGACCGGCGGAAAAGCCTCTCGGCTGATAGCCCTATAAAGATCAAAGTTTTTTTTATATAAATAAATAAAAAAACTTTATTTTGCTTTCAGTCGTAAGGATTTTGCGTCGGTCAAGGGAGAATCTCAGAGGAATTTAATCAACCGGTATTTACTTAACATCACAGACAAACTCTGAAAAACTTTGAAATGTGTTTCGCGAAAATTCGCACCCGATGGGGTTCGAACTCAGGTAGGGAGTCTGAGTTCGAACCCCATTGCTCAATTAAAGGTTTAAATACATTATTTTTTTTTTTAGTAATGTATTTTAGTCGTATTTTATTTGGTACATCCAATATACATATTTATAAATTCTATTTGGTAGTATTTATAAAGCATTTTTTTTCGATACAAATATTTATGTTGTTATCACATACTAGTACATTTTCACTAGCAATATGTAATTGAATTATTTGTTGTTGAAACTGATGCACTCGGGCGTTATATCATGCCCGTTTGCGTTTATTTCCGTGGAAAGCGTGCGGAAGTGTCCGGAGCGGAGCATGTGTCGTGAATCAATCAAACAGATGTGTTCCTGACAGCGATACGCTATGGGGGGACACAATGGGGGGCCCGAGTTATGGCTCGTCTGCGTTATGCGTGTCTTCACAATAAACGCAAATGGGGAACGCCTTTCGGCGTGCAATTTCCATAGCGTTTATCGCTGAATTTACAATGCCCCTTTCCCGATGATATCCGGCAAATGGATTTCGCAATCACGACGGAGGGGACACAAAAGTCGGACGGCGGCTTCTTCCACAGACATATCCGACAACATTGATTGTGTTACGGTTTACATTGGTCCTTGGAATCCAAATTGAAGTTTTTTTAAAGCTATATAACGTTATGAATTTTGTTCTCAGTTTATAATCTTGTTTAAAATTGTATTATTTATAAAAGGTTTAAAAGATAATTATAATAATAATCAGCTTTATTTGTCCAAAAGAGTAATTACAGGGCAACAACAAATAATATATACACATATACATAATAAAAATAATAATTTAACAAATTAACACATACAAGTAATACAAGATACAAGTAATTAAAAGGTAACAATGTTTAGTAGAAAATGAATATTAATATTGGAGTTGTCATCGGAGGAGCTCGAAAATGGCTAGAGCTTAGCCGAAACTAGTTGCAAAGTGTAACTGAAGTGTGATAAAAAACAAAATAAAAAATCGTTTTATTTATCCTTTAAAATGAATTATCACAAAGTAGACGCCTTAACAATCCAATATCAGAGTGCAATATTTTTTGGAAACAAATGTTTATTTTTATATTTATCACATAGTCAGTGCCAAATATTATAGAGTTGTCTAATTTCTTCCTTATCTCTGTGATTTTTACTTTAATATGCATAATTTCACTAGTAATGCTTAACTAATATCCTAAAGATGTAGTAATTATTGCCCAAAAATGTTTACCGGCAAAATGATTGACACAAAAAAAATCATAAGAGTGTGGGTCAGTATTGCTCCCACCATACTTTAAGCAGCTGAGGTAGTCACCATACTAACTGAGGATTAAATGCCAAATATTTTAAGATTTTAAGATTAAATTAGTGTAGTACAGACAGAAATTAAGTAATTTTTAGACAAAACCGAATCCAAATTTCGCATTTTATATGCATTTATGCCGAAACGGTTTCGTTTTATTACAAAATTAAATCCAGTGCTTTTATTTTTTAAACCATTTTCCATTTAGAGCTAAAAAAAAATCTGGGACACTCTCTATAAAGTGTGTTAATTAAAGATACGAGCTGTGCAGTTTCATTAATTCATTCATTTGTCACTTGTAGTATAATATAAACAAGTTTGTCATAAGTAATTACTTAACGCCGTCCTCACCACAACGGCCAGCGATAAGCAAATAAATTACTAAATTACGTTTAATAGCGCTTGTAATGTTGCTGAACGTTACATTGTAAAGTATTATAATAGCGGGCTTTTTTCACGCATGGCGTTTGGTTAATTATACTAAAAGCAAAAAATAATTAACACAGGAAAACGCGATGGAGGGTTTCGATTAGATTGTAAATGTAAAATTGCTACATAAAAGGTTAATATTAAATACAATGATATCTTTTTTTGCTGATTGTTATGAATGTAATTTATTACGTTTACAAACCCATGTATATTATATGTATATTATTAAGGCACCTTACACGATCAATAATACGGTCAATATTTTAAAATAATGACAGTATTACTGTACGTAAACATGTTTAAAATGTTCTTTATTCTAAAATATTGGCAGTATAACTTATCGTATAAGGTATAGTAATGATGGAATGAAGAGAATACTAATGTTTGTCCAGATAATTCATTACTTCCTAAATATAAAAGGAGGATTGAAGTAAATACTGACAGTACTAGGACTGACAGTATTATTGACTGTGTAAGGTGACTTTATAATATTGAATTAATAACACTACTCGCCACGTAGTTTGTTACCTTCGATTTTTTAACTGTTCATGTCTGTCTGTCTTGGTAACTTTTGATTGATGAGAACAGACGCTGTTAGTAGGCGTCCGTTCCGGGTCAGACGGCACTCGTTCTAGTTAGTCAGCCCATATATTTGATTTCCTCGGTACCACCCAAATCTGAGAGCCTTTTCGGTATTCACCATCTGGGCAGGTGGCCCCCCTATTGGCCTCTGTGAGGTGGAATCTTCGAAAGACACCCATACCTCCGTCACCACCCTTATATGGTAGGCATAGGTAGTGCCGGATTGGCCGGGGCGCCTACCGGATAAACCAAAACTCTCGTTCTGACCCTGCGGGCTAGGCACTCCTAAACTCGCAGCACCGCCGATGTTCATCCTGTCATTTCTCTAGTTCCGTTTGTCAGTGTCTTCTTTCACTCCCGCAGATCGTCCATGAATTTATGACTCATAACCTTGGAGGAATAATTGGTTGCTGTCTCCCAGTGATCGGGAATGTCGAGCATGAGGCTTCCAAGTCTATCTATAATATACCACCAATTATGCGAATATATAATCCTTCAGGAACCTACCGGCTATAGGAATTAATTATTATTGTACTATAATAAATAATTTTTATTATTGTATTGATTGCAACCATGTCCGTAACAATCAGTTTCAGTAATGTGATAATAATTAACGGCTGTTCAATAAACAATCAAGCTACATGTTATAATTAATGCAGAGTTTTCGCATTGTTGCGCGAACAACTAACTAGCTATACCATTAACTTAATAGAAATATAATTATTATGCAACGCCAGTATTTAAATAAACCCCACGCGTTGCGCAGCAAGATAATTATTTCATAAATTTAATTTAAAAACGCATAGCAGTATTTCTGCATAATTAGCTATAAGTTGGACACTTTTATGACTTGGTAGTAATAATAATTATAATAATAATATAATTTTATTTTGCATTCACAAGCATTATATTAATTATATAATTATATTAGTAACATATTTGATTATTTATGTATTTAACACAATATATTTATTTGTGACTGTTGAATGGCGATTTTGTTATAATAAGGAATATGTCTTGGAGAATCCGGCAGTAATTTAAACTTCAATTGTTATAAATAATTCAATAATCCTAGGCTCGGTTGTGTAAAGCCGAGTTAACTATAGCCCGTAATTATATAACAATATAATTACCGCCAATTTCTGCAACATCTAACAAGATGTTGGAGAAATTGGCGTTTTTTCCATTATAGCCTCTACCCTTGTTTATATATGGCAACGTTGCACTATGTGTCAAATTATCAAAACTGCGGTTAGAATCATGGATTGGAAATTATCTCGAGTTTTATTTGATTTCTACCACCAAATCTTTGTATAATATAAAATCCTTATTATATATCCAGATAGTCCGATTACATCATTACATCGAAAGTCGCTCGTTTTGTGATGACGATTTTTCATTCCTGGTTCCGCTGTTTCTGGGCTATCCATGTCCAGTTATTCCTCCTTAAAACGATTAAATTTATTTATTTTTATTTATTTATTAATATACGGGAAAGCCCATTTATACATGTACATCCAAAAAGAAGGCAAGGCGATGTATTAATCAGATGTATCACATATCGTGATGTTTTATTACTATAAACAATTAATATGGTCAGGTACTTAGTACAGTAAATCCAGAGTGTGCTCTTTGGGGGATATTATTCAATGCACAATAAATAAAGTCCTTCGCCACAATCAAATAACCCATTTTATTAACAACTGAGTAACTAACTTAAAGCACTGATTATACAATAACAATAAGAACTCATTACACTTATTCTAACGCACTAATAGTCAATAGTAAACCTGTCTCGATAGAAAGGGTCCAAGCCAACTTATCATATGCGCTGTTCGTACAGAACTACCCACTCACATCGCCCCTTGGCTATGCGTACTCAAGGCATGGTCACATTCCTTCAAATTGTCACTAATTGGCTGCTGCAGCACTAATCGGACGCTGTTTCAAGCACCTTTGCTGCTGTCGTTATGGTTAAATACCTCATAAAATCTTTTCAAAGCATCGAAATTCGCCGACAAAAATAAGTCTACATAATTACTTAAGAATTAAAAAGCTATTGCAAACAGTACACAAACCACTAAGCATAGAGAAAAAAAGCTCTATTATATTATATTATATTGATAAACTATTATATATACATATAAACAAAAAATTATACATTGAATGGTAAAGAAAAGAAAAAATTAAAATTAAAAAATTTGAGCAGAACTAATTAATTTGAGATACCAACTCACTATTTCTATTAACACATAACATACGCAGGAAAAAATACATATTTGCTCTTGATTCAATAATATTCAAATATTTGTTATCTAATATCTATTCACTACAGTTCAAACGGTAGTTGCTCCCTGGAATTTGGCCATTTTCACCTTTAATCATGTAACATATGGAAAGCCTGTTTCCGGCACACGTCCGCACGTTGCGGCTTGAAGATACATATTTAAAGAACTACGCGATTACACAGTGTAGTTACAGTGGGTGGACATGAAAGCACCTAAATCGGGACAAATACCTTAAATAAGACTGGGGATGATCTTCCGAGAGGTTTCTTGGTGTACGTTTTATCATCTTTTACCAGCTTTGCCAGATTCCATTCCCGTTATGTGTATATTCCACACACGTCGTTTGCTTCATTACCATCTTGCAATATCCGGTGTGTTGCATTTGTTCTTAATTTCTGTATTGGTCTTGCAATCCAACAATATGTAGCCAGATATTGTTCGTGGGGTCTTCATTTCCACGACTCTCAACCGTCTCTTTGTCTCTTATTTCCGCTGTGTATGTTAATATGGTCTGACACTTGCGATAAATTGAAATAACATGAATAAACCCAGTTAAATTAATTTATAAATTTCGATGTATAAGTTATTATATTAGTGAGAAAATAGAAATTATTAAATTACCAACGAATTAACATATGAAACTACAATAAACATAAACTACAGTAGAAAATTAATCTCGTAGCTTAATCAAATTTTGTATAGCAATATTAAGAGATTGATTAAAACTTTTCACATATAACCTCATTTTCAGTCGTAATGTTAGTTCTAACCGAATTATCTCCAAAGATATTTATTTAACAGAATAATCAAAAGCTCAACGCTCAGCAACACATGCGGAGAAATTATTAAATAACATTCCAGCAGGAAATTGGAAGCTGGCGTATTTAACCACCTCGCCTGCACGACCGCTCGGACTTTAATTCCGTCTGTCGGTCGGCGAGATTTATGTGTATACGGAGAAAAAGATAAATCCGTTTTGTATTTTCAGTATAATTCGTTTTCATGCGGGGTTAGAGAGCGCGCATTAGGGGCAATTCAATATGAATATCTAATTAAATGCGAATGTTCCCGCTATGTGTGTAAGGTGTCTCCCGATACCAGGATTAAAGTATTTAGCCTGAACAATACGCCGCTTATACGGATTCGGAATTAAACAACTTGACCCTCTGACTGTTCCGGGGTATCACTTTGCTACACGCAGTCAAATCCGTATGTAAATTCGGTTAGAATGTTTTAAAATGTTGCACATACGTGCTGATAATCCCGCTGGGGAATATATAAATTGTTGGTGGAAGACGAAAATTAACAAAGTTCTGGCAACTAATTAAGAAAGTACGACAGTGACCTCCGGAGAATGCTCGAGGAAGCTTGGAGCATTGGATTTGATAGACTGGTAGCGGGTTGGTTGTGTGGTGGCTCGCCAGGGGATCGTCGTCGTTCACGAACCAAAATAACTTCCCGAATACTATTACTACTACCGTTATATCAACTGTAATTAGTTCGTAACGGTTGTATCAGTAAAATAATTTTAGTTTGCAGCATGATGAAATGAATTAAATTGATAACTATCATCTAATGCCCACTCTAATCCTATTGTTAATGGTGGATTAGGGCTTGAGTGATTGAGGACTTTTATTGACACAACTGTCACAAGTTCTATCTATCCGGTGCTGGTTATTTAGTTGTAAGCAACGGTTTCACATTAAGTTGAATAATAGCCTTTCATTTGCTACTTTCGCACGACATTCATCAGCGGCTCAAATGGACATCCAACGGATATCTGCGACACGGAAATAAAATTACAATTTTATCGAACTACGCCCGCATTATTCAAACTACCCAACTTGTGCAACGCGCTATTATTCCCCAGCAAATGCAATTTCCTCAAGCGTTTAAGGCGGAGCATGTTTGCAATACTTATAAACAGAACTGCTGGTTCGCCTTATTGATGGGACAATAACTTTTTTAAATATTCATCGGCGTCTGCCGTATTGGCTATTAGATTTAGTTTCATGGATGCTTTCGTATTCTCTATGACGCCGATCCCGTGAGCATATCCGGGGCTTTATCTTTTCCGAAGTTTAAAGAGCGCTTGCCTCCACCAACTATTAAGTCACTTGCATCAAAGGGCCCTTTGTGCAACGGATGTTGATTATATTTTATATATTCGAAAATATTACAAATGCTTACAACAAATACCTTGCTTTTGTAAAATGTACACAAATTATAAAGGAATGTGTGGTTGAGGATTTCAAGATTTTGTTTACTTCTACGATCTGCCAAAGATCGTACGATGAATGATGCGTTCTAACAGTGATAATGACATTGAAAATTTTGTTACTTTTCACAGTGTGAAAATAAGACGATTTATTATTTGTTATTTCAGTTTCCTATATTATATCTATATCTCGTATGATAAACTAAAAATTATTCGTCCCATTCATTATCTTCCAAATCCCGACAATTTTACACAATTCCATCCGCGCCGGGTGCTTAATGAAGCTCCGGCAAAAAATCCCTTCCCAATTACCATACAGAATTACGCTTTCGCATGCACGCGCGGACCATTTTTTTTGCTAAGCCGTCCTCATATGCATCGGCCGAATTATATGGAAGAAATCTGAATTTTTAATTTTAATTTCTCGCACGCCGCACGGTGCCGCCCCCACCGCAATGATGGAATATATAATTTTATATAAAGTGCGAAATGTATGGTAATCCGCAGGGATCCGCAAAAGCGGAATATAAACAAGTTTGCGATATTCGTGGTGTGCGCGCGAGGCGGACGTGGCGGTACAAGTTTCGGCCGAATCCTTGCATTGTAATGGCTCCGACATCAATATGTATGAGTCCGGTTGTCCGATACGGACGAATATTGTCCTTCGTATTTACACCCCATTATATTCTGAATTAACACGGATATCATGCCGGGGATTAGGCTCTGTGTATAAATGCGACGGGTTGATGGCCCGCAATGCAATTTTAAAACATAATAGGAAACAATAATTCATGCCGTTTTCCACGATTCCGGAATTTTATCACCGTGGTGATGTAAAGTAATTAAATTCACATTCAATTTGAAAACTGTATATTTATATAAATGTACTAAAAACTGATACAAACAATCGTAGCGCAATGGTGCTAGACGTATTAATAATAATTGCAGAGCTAGAAGGACACGTTCTTTGCTGCCCAATGGCACGGCTCGTTATGCTTTGTTTTCTGCATTTCTCGCAGGTATCGCGGGGTGAATTTGGCTTAACTCCGACTGGTGCCTAAATGTCGGACCAGATGTGTGAATGGAAGATTTCACATGTACATATCACACAAAAACTCAAAATTTTCGCTAAGAGCTTTATGGCCGGTTTTGCGAGGCGAGATGTGCCCACTTGAAATATCATCTACTACTAACTAATTATTTCTGTTTCATAAGAACTGTTTGCATTAAATATAATGCCTTGTTACCGGAATGTATTTATTATTTATTCCACATGTCATTGGTAATTCTAGCTAATAACCATAGGTGTTATGTAGCAAACAATTATTAATCCATTTATTTATTGTTTATGAACGACAGGCGATTCATCAATTATTTTGTTTATGAAATTGTATATGATTAATTGCTGTTGTTATTTATCGCTGTGTAATTTTTAACTATAGAGGCTGCTTATTAATTTTTAAATATGATCTAATTATCAACAATTTTGTATTTTGCTCGTTTATTCATTATATAAGGTGCGTGTAACGATATTTATTAAAACTCATTTGAATCATTACTTGATACTCGAACATATCGCACTAGTATTTCTAAAGTGACACAACTCAAAATTATGTCTTTTGAGCTTGCCTGTCACAGCAACTCTTACTGCCCCAAAGCTACCTCCCCCGGTTTTGATAGAAATAAAGGTTTTTGCATTGTCACTTTAGAAATTCTAGTGTGATATTTTAAGGTGATTTGCGATATTTACACGTTTCTCTCAAGATTTTATATACTCAAGTCTAAATTAAATATGAACGAACATGCTATACGAAAACACCGAGCTATTTATTCCCAGCGTGTACATCTTTAGCGGAGATTATTTTCCTGCTGCGATGATAAGAACGTGTTTTATAATGCAGCGCTATGTTTACGCGTAATTTAAACTTAAGGGTGTTGTCGAGATAATATTATTCCGCTGATAAAAAGCGCATCGCCGGGAGTAATTCGCGTTCCATCTTGAGAAATGCATTCCCATTTACATTAAGATTGCGCTCGCTCGGCAGGCGGCGATGTATCCGGCCGGATGCTGCAACCAGAAGCTTCCCTCTTGTTATATTAATATTTCATAATTTAAATTTCTACCCGAATAAACAATGGTATGATACAATTTACATTCATTAAAACAATACTATTGTGATGAAAGTTATTATTCTTATAATTATTCTCGATAATAGCAATTCATTTTATAGCTAAAATAATTTAAATTAATTTTAAGTTTTAAAATGCGCCAAAAACAAATGAATACATACAACGACACGTTTACAATTCTCTTTTAGATTTGTACATTCTCTAAGAAGTTCATCTAACGATTCCTTTTCATTTCTTTACATTCCACATTGTGTAGAAATAAAAAGGTTAGCTGGACTTCTTTATTCCCCGAAAACCTATTCTACATTTCCTCATTCCCATATATATATATATATATATATATATATATATATATATATAATAATATAATAATAGGGAATCATTCTTCTGTCATAAAATTTCTCGGTCAGCAATTACCTTGTGGTTCTATTAATTATTATATTGTTATTTATTTATTAACTAATTAATAACAACTGATTGTTTCATCTTAAATATATATATATATATATATATATATATAACTTGACTGTGAATGGGATATAGTTTTAATTATAAACCAAACCAGTCAACATAGATTTTTGTGAGTGTGTCCATTTGCCATTAGAGCAGCAATGTAGCGGCAGGCGATGCATAATGAATTGCCGGCAAACACTTGGCAGGCAACATTCTGTTACAGCTCGATTAGTGGACGATACAATGCGGGGTGCACTAAAGGGTGCTTTCGCCCGGACGAAAATATTGTGCAGTCGCCTGGCGTGGTGGTCAAACGATAATTCTGTCACAAACGGCGCGACAGCAAAAAATAACGCAAATATGTTGCTGTTTTAAACCTAAGCACGCCCAAAAATAAATAAGTACATACAACGGGTAAGTAAATATGTCATACTGGTCTCAATTTGCTAAATAAAGGGGACAGTAAACATAAAGCTTACCAGCGGGATTGCATGATTTTGTAAAGTATATCACTGCTACTTGTAGATGATAAGCTATTTATGTGTTAAGTTGCGAAAAGATAGTTTTTAAACCACTAGTCGTTTTATATGTTAAACCCCCGTATTAAACGACGTTCTATCTATCAATAGCTATTGAACCCATAAGTATTCGTTCTTATAGCAACGATAAATACATTATCTAGGGAATGTTGTTACTTTAGATTCTCTCTATTGTAAACACTGAATAATTAAACAAAAGGTGTCATCAAAGCTCCAATTGCAAGCGCTATTAAATGTGTTTGACATTTGTTTTGGCCCAAATAATCATCAAATACTTGTAATTATTACTATCCTTAGAACTCCAGTTGAATTTGTACAACTGATAAAAATAAGAGGCCTACTGTTTCGAAATAATTAGCATAAGGGGAGCGTGCATGCGTGCAAGGGGAACACACTGCTAGCGGCTGGCATTTTAATCGTCAGCAGCTAATCCCTTTATGTTCTCAAACACATTATTTAATAACACAGGTTGTAATCGATTCTATATTATCTGTGATCAAAGAGCTGTGTGGCCTCAAACAGGAGTGACAGCAACAATACACATCCTCACACAAAGACAATAGATAATTAATTTGGAACGTGTGGTTTTTGATCCAGTTTAATACTAAATATTAGTTTCATTATACAAGATAACTAATATAACAGCCCTATAACTTAGTTATTTATGTTCCGATTTCAATAGAAATATATGTATTTATAAGGGTTGCTATTTATGTATTGAGAATTGGCAACACTAGTGTTGCTAAGTGTCACCCGGCTGCGCCATCGCAAAGTTTAATATTTTTGACGTTTAATCATACAAATGTTATTTTTATTGTAAACAATTTTATCTCGGCCAAAATTTGAATCATGAAAATTTTCGTGCGATGTTTTTTTTACGATTGTCCACACTTATTCTTTATTTCTTCTGTGAAGCACGGTATTTTCTTAGCAAAAGGATTCCTTACTGATGTTTTTCTCTCACCTATTGCCTCACGAGCTGCGAGCTAAAGGTCGTTTTAGACAAGATAATTTCATAGCTCAAAAGCTGTTCAAGAAATGAATTAATATATCCTCCTCCCATACAATTTGTCCTTGACAAATAGAACGCGTTTTATTTTTCCATTCGATCTACCATCCAATTCAATTTTTAAAATAATTTGGTGTATGATACAAGACAATTTAGATTGTCTCTTATCTTGACTAACTTTTGAGTCAAGAAATTGTCTTGTCTAAAACGACCTTAACTCCAGTGTATTTGTTCTTCTCTCCCAACTGTTCTACAGTGCCATCTAGGGTGGTCTTATTTGTAGCCAACAACTATGCTGCAGCCATTATTATAACTTCTCGGCGGAAGTAAAACAGCTATCACAGCTGTTTCAGTAACATCCCTTAGAAAACTACTCATATACACCTTCTAGTTTTCTGTGACAGCGATTTTATAGTCGCCGCAACTAGAACTCAAAGACCTAGCACAATTCAGCATTGAGATCATATGTCAGCAGTGATGTGTAATTTGGTTTACATTATGTATTACATTTTGTAACAATGTTTGTGCTCTACTGAAAAGAGTTTATGAGTTAATGGGGGTTTTAACTTTTTTCCTAAACTCATTTTAGTAGAGAACAAATAATTTATAAATATAATAAGGAATCTAGCTCATATTAATCATCACATTTTTTGTTTGTAAATACTGTGCATTTTGTATTCATACTAAACTTGTTTCTACAATTATTGCAAGAGTCTAATGCACATAATACAAATATACTGTCCGGTATAACTGTATTTATTTATTTATTTATTTAAAACGATTTCATAAAACAAACACCATCACTAGCAATAAACATAAACAATGGTTACTTTCCGCCGCCTCCATGCTGTAGGTACGTATCGCTTATGCTAATCCGTTTATTTTTGCAAAATTTACAGCGCCGTAACGTTTCGAACATTAATATCACACCCCTGTCGCCCACTATTTTGCTTAATGTTTCCACGCACGCCACAGGCGCCGGGACAAACCTGAAACGAAAGATATTACTTACGGCGGAATTATAACATTGTACACAACATTGTAATTACCGCCCGCGACCGTACACGGCGTGTGGAATATGGACGGGAAAAGGTACCGTCAGCCCTAGTTATAGCTACCGCGGGGAATTTGCATATTATGTAATTAAACACGTAAGGTGTTATAAGTGGTAATATTAATACGCTCAGCCAATTATTGAGGAATGTAAAGATTTTATTTATACTTGAAATATTATTATAAATAATTTTTAAAGTAAATCGTATCCTAGCTCAAATATCTTTTAAAATTATTTATCTTTACAAAAATGCCCAATTTTGCCTTATACCACCATATTAGAGATTCTTCGGTACGCTTGGTAATTGTATCTTGCTTACATGCATGTATCCCAAACCAGTGCCGTCATGTGAATACATTCTTTCTTTTTATTAATAAACCATGATCTTGTGAATATTTATGATTTAACATACAAAATTGGTAACTAGCTCGCATAAAATGTCTTGCTGCAAATGCCTTTATCCGTGAAACGCTTTGGCGAATTAAGCTGGAAATTTTCGAGTTGCATCTAATTGAGAGTTCCGCGCGCACAAAGTTAATTAAACAATTAATCCGCTCTGAGCGCTTTTAAATGATTGATACTGTCGCGCACACTTTTACAATCTTCTCGCTGGCACATGTTTGTATGTATGTATGTGTGTGCACCAGGGTGACACCCTTGTGAGAGCGCATCAACGCGCCCCCAGTTGGTGCGGACCCTCTAGGAGCGCTCTCGGGGGACACGCGTGCAGGATCAATACTTGTAGGATGCTGATGCACATCTCTCTAATCGCACTGCACACATTGTCACTAATTACTTACCCCCGCCGCCGACAGCTTTCCAACCTTGTCATCCCGACGACAGGCGAATTTAATTATCATAAATTACCGCGGGGAGATGATGGAGAGCAAGCACCTCAAAGCATTGATTATATTGATTCTCTTGGGGGGGTTGACATGAAAAACAGGATATTTTGCTTAATTTGAACGTGTTAAGTCTATTAATGAGTTTACTATCAATTTAGTTTATTAAATAAAGTTATTTCGAAAAAAAAACTTCTAACTTGATACCTATCAGCCCGAAGGCGTTTACTTTGGTAAAGGGAGAAACTCAGAGGAGTGTAATAACTCGGTATATACCTTGACTTTGATCTTTGAAAAACTGTGGATGGTGTTTCGCGAAATTTTGCCCACAATGAGAGTTAGATCCCCAATGCTCAGTACAAAAACACTAGTCTAGCTCAATAGACTAGTGTTTTCGTACTGAGCATTGGGTTAGTTTTTTCGATTTTACTAATAAAATTATAATAATGTTTATCTCAAACTTCTTTGTCTATGATACTTTCGTAAATATTTTATCTTTAAATGTGATTATATAGCAAAGCAGGCCAACTTTTGTATACATACGATCCATTTTTATATTAGAAATGTCTTGCGATGGACTCGTTGTCATATGAGTAGTCTACGTAGGGAGGGGGATGTGTGAAATACATACTATGTTTATACACCGTGTTTCAGTACGAGGTGCACTCTAGCGAACTATGGATATATAAGCAAAATATATGTTCAAACAGTCGTATCTACCTTAAGTAGTTAAGAAGTGGCGATCGACTAACAAAAATTGGCTTCGTGATCGACTTGTTGACTGCCCCTGCTATATTGGCTGTTACGATATTGAATAGTGTTTTTCGTTTATCACTCTGGGCTGGTACGGGCTTGTTGCTTTTTCTATTTGCCGCTTCCGATGCGCATAATTCTACCTCGGCCCTTACAACCGGCAGCCCACGACCTGCAAGTTATGCAAGACCTGAGAGACACTGCACGCTACGGGGGCGAGTAGCAATGATAAACGAAAGCGCCTAATATCAATTACTGAATTCCTTGGCCCATATTAGGACAATTTGTTTGCAAAGGCACCCCTGAGGAGGTAAATGGGTAATTAAACCATTACTAAAGGACCTACAGACGATTTATATATATATATATATATATATATATATATATATATATATATATATATATATATATATATATATATATATATAATTAATTTGTTTTATAAATATGTTAAAGAGGTTTGAAGCATCCTCCAGGGCTCAGAGATGAATATTCATAGCGATTCCGCGGCGCTCTTATTTCCGGCATGTTTCCGAAATGTATGGCAAGAATTAATAACGAAAACAAGAACGGGACGGGACAAAGCGAAAAGTTCTGATTGGTTCCGGGATGCATATTCATTCGGGCGCCGACGACTCGGGTACAATTAGATTTATTATTGAGATTATTAATGACGGAAAGTTGTAAATTTAAATATATACAAGGGGAAACGCAAATAAACAAACTGGAATAATTTTCGCCTTAATGCCGAAGGTGGAAACGCAACGAAAGAAATGCAAACATGATAAAGCAATTTTTCATTGGAGGACATGCATTATTTAAATTTGTATCCGCTCATAATTTATACATCTTGTCATGTTCTTCTTCATGTTCTATTTAGCACTACTAATAGTCAGGGTTTGAATTCCTCTAGATGTACGTTGTCTTTTCCCAAGGACAGTATACAAGAGAATATCGAAGTTGTATAAGCACAATGTAGACACGCCGATGCGCAATTATTATCGCCGGATGTTGTCGGATCTCACAAATACCGTATTGCCATCCACAGGTTTCTTTCTCGATATAGGCAACTCTGTTGATATCTCTCTCTTTCTCGCTGTTATTACGTAGGGATTTTGTCGCCTCCACAATGCTTCTCTATTCCATCCTGTTTTCTGCAGCTCGTTGCTAGTTTTTGGACCCCAGATTGTTTCGACTTACCTCAACGTCATCCCCCCATCATAACCTGGGCTGTACTGTTGGTCTCCTTCCTTCCATTCTTGCATGTAATATTGGTTTAAATGTCGTACTGTTCACCCTTCGCTGCATATAACTAAGCTATCTTATTCTCATTGCTTTAATATGTTCTACTGGAACTGGAAAACCTAATCAACGGGCAAGATTAGGTTTTCCAGTTAAAAATTCATTCTCACTATGTACCCTATCCGATGTTCTTTTAGGTCTATATATAGTTTTCCTTCTCACACCCATACGCTCTTACTGCCCTCGGCACACCCTTTTTGCCAATTTCTTTGCATGCTGAAACTCTTTCTCATGCTATCTTTAATTTTTTCCCATTTGGTGTCTTTCGCCATATCTTCTAGGTATCTGTCTAGGTCAGTCCTGTAGTCTCGCCTTGTTGCGTCTTCTTTTCATACGTATCGGATGCGTATTACAGCAGGTTTAAATTTGCCGTAAACTCCCCACCCGATCGCGCTATAATTTAAATTTACCGCCTCATATCTGGCCCGATCGCAACGATATTTAAATTTGCCGCTAAATATACTTGCCACATCATATTTCGATTACGAAATATTGTTGCCGTGACAAGATTGATCGATGTATTCTGTGACGCCGTCTTGTACAGTCCTTGGTCTTTTCCTACTTCAGCACAGACAGTAACCTCGTCCTCTCTCTGAATATATGTAGTACTTTTGTCAATATGGTTAATGGGGAAATAAGGACTTATTATTATTATTACTATATATTAGTCTGGGATTGACATTAAACATCAAAGCGTATAAAATTATATATAGTTAATTAACATCAACATCAAATCAATCGATCAGAACTCTTTTCTTAAGTCGTACATGGACTCCATTTAAAGAAGCCAGCGTCACGATAGACACCAATTTAGGCTTGAGTTGATCCTCAGCAGGTAACAACTCATAATTCCGCAATATTTTAGTCATAGCTGATTTAAGCTCCAAAACCGCAAATTTTTGTCCTAAAAATAAATTTATATAATAAAACTTTATAGCACTATTAATATAAATTAATTGCTATAAAATTTTATAGTAATATTAATAATATTTACCTATACAATTCCGTGGTCCCGCACTGAAGGGTATATAAGCATAAGGATTCCTGCTGACTTGACTATTGGACCCCAGCCACCGCTCCGGATCAAACTTGTCGGGGTCAGGAAAAATCTCCTCGTTCCGGTGCATCGTGAACTGCAAAACAACAAGCGTAATCCCCGCCGGAATTACGTTGCCCTCTGAAAATTCAACAAGGATTTTCTAATCGTCGAATAAAGACCACCGATTTTACCATATTCAATATCCTCGAGCGTTCGGCGCGCGTGTATCGCCACGGAGGGGTGCAGCCGCAACGACTCTTTGATCACCGCGTCGAGATACTTCATGCGGTTTAAATCCTCCATGGACGCCTGTCTGTCAACGTCAGAGCCGAGTATGTCGCGGATTTCTGAGATTATTCTATTTTGCACGTGGGGATGTTGTGAAATATTGTAGGCCATCATGCTTAGGGCTATTGCTGTAGTGTCGTGGCCCTAAAAGGACACAACACAAAAAAATAGTATGAAATTAGGTACTAAAAATTGAAAAATATCGACGGGATTTTCTTTTCATAGCACTACATGAGTTCCAGAAGATTATTTCGGTTAAATAAAGATTGTATCTTTCACCAAATGTCTGAAGATAATTAACGAAAATTGAAGTGAATATTCTATATGTATATCTTTGCATTTTTATATACATATGGAGAGTTATGGAGGCATTTAAATAATGTTGTTCCTGATTATTTTCATTCAGACCTTTATTGGCATTTTCCTCAGAAAAAATCTCCTCCTCAATATCACCAACCACCACAAAAATACATAAAAATAAAAATACAAATAGAAATTAAAGTAACACTCCCTAAAAATTACAAATTAACATTATATATAACCACTCCCTCTGCCCTCGCCATTTTCCTCTCCCACGTCAGCCTCCTGCAGATTTTCACACCTTCCCCATCCTAGCTTAACCATTCATTCAGCTTTCTGCAGTCTCCCACCCCCACATCCACACTTTCCTGCATACTTTGTCCTCCCTGCTCCACTCACCCCTGTCTAAGTAACTCGGCAGTTTCTTAAGCACTTGCCACTCTACGTAACCAGAGTTGTAGGAGCTCTGTCATTCTAACCTGCCTTTCTTGCCTACCTTCTTGCATTACTCCAAGGTATTCCTCTTTATGGGAAACTATATTCGTTTATATATTATATATTTTTAAGCGACTGCTTCTTAGGCTTAAGTGGCCATAAGTATGGTGTTAATATTCCAATAATTTTTCGTTTCCGGAATATATTTATATATATATATATATATATATATATATATATATATATATATATATATATATATATATATGTAATACTGTTTCAATCGTATTTTTACCTCAAAAAGAAATGTATCCACCTCCTCACGAATATCTTCATTACTCATCGGTTTACCATCAATGGTGCTCTTCAGTAGTATGTCCATAAATGTAGAACTACTTTTATGTGCCTCCTTTTCGTTCTTCTCCAAAAACTCTCTTCTAGCTTTAATTATGCTGTTACTAAAGTTTTTAATTACGTTAACCAATTCAAGCTCGCGTTTATACTTAGGAAGCCTCTTGTATACACAATCGAAACGTGTTAACAAGCTCAGGCTGCGGTCAGAGATATGAAGACACAATTCTTTCACCGAATTAAAGTAGACATGGTTGGAATTTGTCTGGGCGTCGATTGCTATACCCATTGCCGTTTCTATCAACAAATAATAACGAAATAATATATATATATATATATATATATATATATATATATATATATATAAGTGTAGTTGTATTCTCTAGATTACATATCACACTTATCACGATACACAGCTTGAGTAATTATTTAAATTTACTGATATTTTATAATTTAAAACAAATTTGCTATTCAGTAGTCCTCTATTTTACTTTACTTACCACATATTACATCCAAAGTATACAATGTGATAACTTTGAAGAAATTAAAGCTGTGTCCATCTGCATGTTTGTCTAGATTTTGCAGTAAAATTTGCCCCCGTTTCTCAAACACACTCACAAAATCATTAAGGATATTGTAGTGGAAGGCTGGGGTGAGAATTTTTCTGTGGCTCTGCCATTTTGCTCCTGTAAACAAATAAATAGATAAACAATAGATGAATATTTCATTTTATAAATCATACAAATCATTTTATAAATCATACAAATCATTTTATAAATCATCAAAATGACTTTTTACCTAAATTTAAACATACAGTAGCTGTTAAAAAAAGAAGTTATCCACAAGGTCGTGGCACATAATCTTTAAAATAACACAATTTATTCACTAGAACCTCCATAATAATTGATAAACATTTCATCCAAATATGTTAGTAGTATTAGTAGAATTCTACGGTAGCGGGTAGTAATCCTTCACGGCCCTGGCGAATGATAGGTCTTGGCGGCGAACCTACCCTGCGTTAGCTACTGAGTCTCTGCAAAACCTCTACATAATAGTCAGGCCCTTCCGTCACTTCCAATCATAGCCAGTATCCTTACTAACACATCCCTAACCCGCTAATAACTCGCAGAGGCCAACACAGAAGTCCAATACCCCCTTAATATAATAGTAATGTTGATTTTAGAAAAATAAGTCCCCAGACGGGTAGAACAAGAAATTCAAAATACCGCACTGATAGTAAGCGGCCAGTCACTCTGCTCGGATACTTCGATGATTAATTTTAAATTGCCAATTTTTAATGAAAGTGTTAATTTTATTCGACCATTTTTGAATGAGCAATAACGTGACGCGAGAATTCATCGTGAATCACGATTAATATCTCCAGATATTATTAAAATGTCGAAAACGCATTCGTTCGTCAATTAGCTGATTTTTTTCGACCATTTTTGAATAGTAATAGTGTTTGTAATGAAATTAAACGTATCATGTCGGTTCGTTCGCTAGCCATGTTTTTGTTATTAGTATAGGGATTCTCTGTTTAGTGAGTCAAATTTAAAGGAATAGTATTGTCCAGCTTTATAGAGGATCCTGAAGGTGCTGGAACTAAATATCTATTGTGGGTACTGGTAAGATGTTTCGAATAAATTAACTAATTAATATTACATTCCGTATGATGTTTGGGAAATATCTTAAATATTTATCTAATTAATATTACATAAAAATTTAACATATTTCCCAAAATCTTACGTTTTAAATAAATGTTCCACCCTTTGCCAGGTGAATTGTCCGCGCGATTCATGAAATGGTACGACTACCACTCATTACTCATTTGTTGAAACCTATTGGCGATTCAAATGTCAGCGGTTTTCGTCGAACTAGTGGGTAAATAGCTGATCTTTGATATTGTTTGCTCAGCTGATTAGATAAAAATTACACGATTTTGATCACTAAAGCCTTTGTTTCCTAGGAAGCGGTGTCCACAAAAGCGGCCGTATTTCACGTCATTTTGACGTCACACATTTCTTTTATATATATATTTAAATAAATCTGGTAATCCAGAGAGCGGTATACTTCAAAGTATTGAGAAAATGTCATGAATTACACTGGAATCTGGTGAGTTATTCAATTACATGTACTTAAAACGTAGATTGTAATGTGTAAATGACGTCAAAGACGGCCGTATTTTTTAGAGATTACCCACTAGATTTTAATTCATTTTCTGCCACCAGATAGAGTACCGACTAGCTTGAATTGCCCATCTTCGTGCACATCTATGCTAATAACTTGCCAATCATATTCGATTGGTTTGATATATTGCACAAATAAATCAACCGAATATTGAACGTATTACCGCTTAGAAAATTGCTACCCTTAATTTGGTAATACTCATTTTTACAATGATTTTTTTTTATAAAATCGTAGTTTGCATGTTTGAATGTCTACAGATAATGTTATTTTATTTTATTTGTTATAGAAGTTAATTATTCCATAGACAATATTTATTTTATAAACATGAGACAATTTCATTTCTTCGCCTACTTTTTACTGTAATCTCTAATTTTACATTGACATCCATAAAAGAACCTCCTTATCTATTATCTTCTTCTATGGATATCAATTTAAAATTAGAGATTCAATTGCAGTAAAATGTAGGACGGGTTGTATAGGTACCAAGTTATAGGCAAAAGAAATTTTCAGAATCAAACAACAGTCAGTTAGATTTCTGATTTTGCTCAAATTCGATCCCGCGTCTCCGAGCGTATTTACACAGCCAATTTCAAAATTTGGTAATTATTCATACAGCCGTTTTTCCGCAATATTGACATACATTCATACACATTTGTGAGTATGTGTATGAATTTATTTCCAAATCAGTTTCCAAAGATAGTTTATTTCGACTAGAAAACTCATAAAACGTGGAAAGGAAAAAATCTAAATCATCAATATACTTTCCTATTCGGAAAGTAAAAAGAGAGATTATTATAAAAGTTCACTGCTCCCCGCGGTTCCCATTAATTGCTACTACATAATATTTGAGAGCTTAAAATTATTAACATTTACCAGAACTGGTGAGCAATCCATCCCCGAACCATCTCTCAAAAAACTTATAATCATCCGATTTCACCGTCAGTTTGTTCGAGCCCAAAACGATTTCCAACAATTTCGGATCGGTGGTGAGAATGACCGGGACCCATCCAACAAAAACCTTGTACGTTTTCCCATATAATTTTGTATCGACCAAACTCCTAGCAAGCCCATCTGTAAAATAATTTGATAACAGCGCGATTAAATTTCGCACAAAATTAAATTAATATTACTCTCGCGATCCAAAAGATCCAGGTAGTTGCCAATAAGGGGCCACCCCTTAGGGCCCTTGAGCTTCTCAAACTGGCGCAAATAACGCCGCCTCTTCAACCAATAATAAACAACAAAAGCAGCCAACAACAAGTACACTAACATGTTTGTGTCTCAACTGACTGGGACTTGAACTCGCCGGCGGGACGATTACATCTTATCGGTCGGTTTTGTTTATATTATGCTCTGTGTTTATTGTAATTTTTCGCGCGCATGTGTAATTTCAATTTCAAAGTTTATCAATCTGGCGGCCGGGGTCGGTTTTCACATTTAAAATGTAAATAATCGTTGCTGCACATGACGGGCGTGCAAATGCGCTCATCCATGTGCACGCGCTTAACGGCGGCAGGGTGCATTTTGCGGCACGGGGAAATAATTAGGATTTTTACGGTTGTAATATGAAAAGGGCGCTTAACGAGGCGTTCATTGTAATTTATATATGCTCGTCAAGAAATATTTAAATTTGTTGAAAATATACATACAGATTTATGTACGTGTTTTTATAACGATGATATATTAGTTGCTAAGTTGTTAGATATGAATATAATATTAGATTAAGCAATAATTATGTTATATAATCTATTTATGTGTATATATTATAATTAATTATAGATATTTTTTAAGGACGTAATTGATTTGTTAACTATTTACTAATAACTATCACTGTATAAGTATTATTTACTAGTCTGATGTTGGTACGTGTAACCAAAGCCGCTTTAGTTTATCGTTCGGGAGTTGTTCTGAGCTGTTCTAAATTAGGTAAGACCAGCCCATAACAGCTCCCGAATGATAAACGAAAGCGGCTATAGTAAAGCCCGTATGACATTATCTAGTTTCCTATATCGTTATATATATCAAAATTGATATATTAAACTGTATAACTATTCCTAGATGGAAAATTAACATTGTGTATTACGGTGCTGTTATTGTTAAGTGAATTTATTATTATTCCGCCACTATATAATTTTCTACATGTGTGTATGACACTATGTAGTTTTTGTCTGCATCGAAAACGATATAAGAAACTAGATAATGTTCTACGGGTTTAAGATAGTTATGTTGCTCTTATATGTATTCAGCTATGAGAAATAGGCGCCTGTTCGTTTACCAATTATTAAGTAATACTGGTAATACCTTTATATTTACAAGATGTCTGATATGTAAGTAAATACAAATTATATACCAGCACGACAGCAGGAGGCACATTCATAAATGTTTTGTTTAAATATCGACACTTCTAGGATCGGCCGAAAAAAATATATCGTACCTAATTGCAAAGTGTAACAAATGTAATTATTGCTTTTTACCATTTAAAATGAATGTTCACAAAGTAGACGTCGTACAATTGAACTTTTTCCCTCAATGTTGATGTTATCGCGACGTTAGAATCTATAATAAATAAATAAGTCTAAATTCGTTGTCGCAAATGTATGGTATTGTTGATTCACAAATATGGTAACACACCAGTTTTGCTAAAAAATTAATTCTCCCCAGAAATTATATATATATATATATATATATATATATATATATATATATATATATATATATATATATATATATATATATATGTTACAACTAAAGCCCTAGGAGGAAAGTTAAACATCATCTGGCGGCACCACATCAATTAGCATTGCACACCCATATGGTAATAACCGTCCTGCCATCAGGATCTCCGGGTAGTGCCCTCTAAGAAATATCTAGATATGTAGATTGCTAAGAGGTGGATTCACACTTATATATGATTTATAATTGTGTTGCGATCTACAAAAACAAACCACAAATATGGAATATGTAATTTATGAAGTACGTTGGACGTTTTAATCTTTATTATAGTTAAATAATATCTACGTAAATTTAATTAAAACATTTTGGCACGCCAAATAACTCTAGAAACGTGACGCGCAACAACTAGACGTTTTCGGAGCGTACAGCCGGAACACAAACTCCTCCAAAATGCAATAGTCTAAACGGCATCCATCCACCCAGCCCCCCGGATAAACAATTTCTCTACGCTCTTCGCGTTATTAAACGCTCGCGGGAGACCGGGGGCGGCGCGTTTTAAAGATAATTTCCGCGCCGATAAATCCGAACTTAATTTCGCTGCGAGACATATTTCACGGGATTGTTGTGACAGTTTGCCGCATTAAATAGTTTACCGGTTTTCGGTGTGTGCGGCGATGACAATGCAACAGTACAAAACGGTTTGTCGCGGGGCGGCGGTGGAGGCGGTGGAGAGATATATATCACTGGTGGTCGCTGAGATTATAATGGTACCGGCACCCCCTCGACGTGTACACATGTAGGTGGCGGCGGCGAGGCGCCCCGGGCACCGTATTCTTCCTGCAATTTGTCACAGGAATACATGCGAAACTAAAGCATATTTTACTGCTGGGATTATGCTATAGTTGGAAGTGCTTGAATGTTATATTAATTTCGGTACCGGCAGTTATTAAGTGAGAAAGCTTGTTTCATTGTGATAACTTTGCTTGACCAAAACAAATTAATAGCTATACACAAGAAAATCTGACTGCCACACCACTCGAGATCGAAATCTAAAGATGTAGATTGCTAAGAGGTAGATTCACACTTATATATGAAAATAAATTATATTTCGCCACTTTAATCTTCTAGCATCTCTGGAATCGTTCCATTTAGGATAGCCGTGAATATCTTGGTCCTCTCTACTACCAATAGAGAGAAAAATCAGTTTTTATTCATTCGACAGCCCAGCTACGTTATTTGCTGTTACTGGCAGTTTATTCAAAGTGATTGATTAACACAATAATGCGTGCATATCTCGAAATAAACTGTTTTTGATCAAAAGGACGCCGCGCGCGCCTAATGAACGGGACCGCCAATTAACCCGAGCGCGGGGATCGTTATGGAGAGCCCCCGGGGGCGTGCGGCCCGGAATTGTAATATTTCAAATCTGTATTCAGTCCGCGATCGCTACCAATTGGCCGTGAATGAGGAACGGCATCGGGGGCGGCCCGATTTAATGTCTCGAAAACTTTATCCGACCTAAACCAACAGCCGTGTAACAACAGTGAATATTTAAGGGGGCGGCACTAAATAATAACAAAATATTGAAGGACTATTTGCATGAATATATCAAATGAAATTGTATATTTTATACATACAGTTAGTATAATGAAAATGATGTGGATATATGATAAATTTTATTAATCTCTCATGATATTTTTCTTTACGATCTTTTATTCTTGCCTTCATGCCTATTACTTTTAAAATATAAAGAAAGATTAAGATATAGAATAGAATAGTACATTATATATCATACATTGAAATATTGTCAACAAAAAAAGGTGGTGTATTACATATAATTACATCATATTTTTAACTTCATTAAAGTATTCCTCTAGTGAATATGGTTCACATTCTATAAGTATTTTACATACGGCATTTATGAATCGCCTAAAAATTATTTATTATTTTGATTTGATTTGGTAATGAGTTAAAAAAATAAACTTCTGTATAATGGTCCTCTTTCAAGCATGGTTAGGGTGTGTATTGGATAATTCTAGTCCATATTCGATGCCCTTGTGTCATGGTTGTGGTTACTTTTAAAGGTGTTTAGGTTCGTTTTGGGGACACCTAAACCTGCATAATGGGATAACATTTTTAAAAGAAAGAATAAGTTGACGTGTACCGCTATTTACATATACGAGTTTAATATATCTCTTCAAACATAAAACGAACCTAAACACCTTTGAAAGTAACCGCAACCATTACACAAGCGCATCGAATATGGACTAGAATTATCCAATGCACACCCTAACCATGCTTGAAAGAGGACCATTATACAGAAGTTTATTTTTTTAACTCATTACCAAATCAAAACAAAATAATAAATAATTTTTAAATGCTTGAAAGAGTACCATTATACAGTAGTTTATTTTTTTAAATCGATTACCAAATCACATCAAAATAATAAATAATTTGTAGGCGATTCAAAAATGCAGTATTCAAAATACTTATAGAATGTGAACCATATTCACTAGAGGAATACTTTAATGAAGTTAATTTTTAATAAGTTGCCAATTTTTTCGACAATTTTTGAATGAGCAATATCGTCATCGACATTTTTTTCAACGACAACCATTACATTACATTACTAATTTCCTCCATTTTGTGCAAGTAATTCTGTATTTGTTAATGGTATCCATTCTTGCTCATTTTCCTTTGTAGCTCCCAGTATCATTCCTTTTCGTAGATTCTAGTTCTTCTTCGAAGTTATATCTTCAATTAATCGCCTTATCATTTCATGCGTTCGTTCACATAATAATAATATTATTAAATATATAATATATAATAATAATTGACTATATTTTTCTTAAATCCCTAATTTTTAAAATTTCTGTGGATAAACTACTTGTACACCATGAATTATTTTATGAATTCTCTCATATGAAATCTCTCATTTTGAATTATTTTCATAGAAGAGATAAAATTTAATACAAGAAATTTAATAAAGAACTTTCTGTCTAAAACATCGCAAGGCAAACTTTTCCTGGCCTCACACGGCCGAAGGGGTTGTAATTAATGTGTCCTTTCGGGTCGTGATCGCTATATCACGGAACATCCTCCGTCCTACCCGCCCAATACATAAAACCCGAAAGAGTCTAGACAACAACCTGCAGTCTCTCACCCGCACAATCCTAAAATATTTAAATCAACCCCCTATCCGGCACATACATCCCTTCATTATGATTGAATGTGGTGATTTACCACCCTTCCCAGTACAGGCATATTGTTCTCCCGGCGGTCGCTAGATGCACATGTATCGATAAATCATCCACAGATATCATTATCGGGTGAGGTAATTTTTTTTTCGGGGGACGCTAAGTACGTGCAACAGAAGGGCGCTGCTGTAAATCCGTGATGTATGTAGCGCGAAACAAGCAGGGTAAGTATTTAAAACAGACATTTTTGAAAGTGCCATACATTACGGGGTGCGGCGCCGTGGGGAATTAAAAATCGCGCGATAAATCCCCCCGGAGAGTGGGCAAATTCGATCCAACTAAAAGCGATTTTCACGGAGGCGTAATAATTTTTATTGAATCGCTAGAGTTTAAGGAAGGAATTCATGTGTTTTACGTTCGGAAATTTGTAGTAGTTGGTTAAATTGTTCACGTTTGAAATATCTATAATAAAAATTACTTTTAAAATTAAAAGACCTTTTAATTCTGAATCAAGAAAAACAAGAAAACTACAATCACCAACAACACCAATAACAACAACAGGAACTACTTCACACCAGGCTGTCCAAGTCAATGGATTGGTAACAGCACTGAGAAGGAGCAAGTCAAGATCCATATAAATATAAAATATAAAGACAATTATTACTCTTATTATTTTTATGTATATTGACTATTGGGAATGCGGCGTAAGGCAAGAAAAGAGAAACTTTTTTTTAAATTTTATTTTATGATCATACTTTGCTTGTTATATCTCAATTATATTACATTAACAAATTAATAGGAGTTTCCTTCGCAGTGCTTTCATCAATCGTTGAGTTGATCTGGAAAACCTGGTGTGAAGGATGTTGTTTGTTGTTGTACTGGATTAGTTTTCTCTTATTAATTTGTATGTTAATACTTCTTATTGTTTTACTGCGTCGCCATGATGTGTTTTTTAAGGTTAATTTTAAATATCTTTACATCTTTTATGTTCTTTAAATATACTAGTAGATTGTTGTACTCGCTTATTCCCAAATTAATGTTATTTTGTAGAGCAGAGGTTCGGCCTTTTATTGTATCTATTTCACTTCTTTTTCTGGTTTCATAGGTGTGTATATCTTTTCGTTTATTAAAGTTGATGTTGCTTTTAATAAATTTTGTTGTCTATTTGTATTGTTAATACTATCCTTTTAAGCTTGGTTTTGTTTAGTATAGTTAACTCATTTGCTTCCTTACGTATGTCTCTTGTAGAGTAATGCATTGGTTTATTTAAAATTACCTTCAGGGCTTTACTTTGCTGTACATGTAACTTATTTAAGTTTTTTGTTGTTGTGGCTCCCCATATATTAGTAAAATAGTTGGTTTGTGATGCATAGTGTGCATTATAAATCTGCATCTTGATTAATCGATATTTCGCTCTTTATTCAGAGTTTCTTTCTTATTATACTAAAAATTAACCAAAATTATAATATACATATACAGTAACTATTTCGAAGGCTTAAGCGTACTACGTTAATTCAATTCTGGTTGCTGAAATATTATTACGAATCCATCATGTAATTATTATTGCAATTATTAATTGATTTTAATTTATAATTTTAAACATAATTCAATATTGTAATTATAAACACGGTAATAACAATAGCCGTCGTATATTAATTATTGATTGAATTTATAATGCAGTTTACACAGTGTGTATATATATTAAACGGTTTTTGTATTTTAACATGTGCATAATATGTTTTAGATTTATAATGGAAAAATATATACATTACATACACTCGCATACCCCATTGATTCATGGTGGAGTCGTAATTTTAGCACAAAACCAAACAATGTCTGGAAAATGTGTAATGATGCATCACACCAAATAGACAGCATTGGCATCTCCTCATCCTCGTTAGATTTTTAAAATACACTATGAGGTCGATACAGCTCACCAAAGTGTTTTATTAAAACAAAATTGCGTACATGCAGATGATTCTAATATTTTAACTGTTGTTTAATGTAAAATTTCTATATGTAATGATGCATTTCCATTGCATATACATTTCACTTCTCAATTATATATCATATTCAATATGTTATATAATTGAGAAGAAACTGTTTATCATATTCAATATGTTAAACAGTTTCTTCTGTCTACCCAGCTTTTTTAAATATTTATTCCTATGTTTGGCACTGCTTCCCATTGTATCTGGTTAGTATACCCTCACCGTTCTATTTTATCTTTCTAAGGTGCATAAACGCTCGTTTCAAAGCTGTAATTTCCCTTTTATATAACTGTACTTCTTTCCTTTCGATGTAATCTGGAACAGCATAAAGAACAATTATTTGCAGATATTGATTGCTTTGAATAGCACAACGTGTTGTTTCAAACTGACAATAGTTCTTCTCTTTCTTGAATCACTTTTGTTTTAAGAAAATATCCAATTTAAAAATAGCTTTAATTACCTACAGATTCGAATGTACAAGAACTTCTATACATCAGTATAACGCCAATAAATTCCTGGTTGGACATATTTACAAATACGTCTCTCCTCGATTCTATTGTATGCGTAAAGGATTGTTTGATAAAAAGTGATTCTTTCTATTGTTAAAAATTATATCACATTATATACATGTAACTTAAATTTCTCAATAGGGGGTATAGTTAAGTTTTATTCCATAAATCAATATTTCGCCATCTATGCCTGGTTCGACATAGTCAGACGCAGGTGTGACTATGTGGAACTCATTCTCATTTCTTCTATTCTTTGCTCGATGTATTATTTGGTAAAACAACTGTTTTCAAGGATAAATAAAACGATTTTTTACTTTGTCTTTTATCACAGTTCGATAGGAGGAGCTCGATAATGGCAAGAGCTTAGCCAAAACTAGTTGCAAAGTGTAACTGAAGTGTGATAAAAAAAACTAAGTAAAAAATCGTTTTATTTATCCTTTAAAATGAATGATCACAAAGTAGACGCCTTAACAATCCAACTATTTTCACTGTTTGAAAACTACATTTCAAAATTTGTATAATATCTGTAAATCGATTCATAACAATCAAACGCGCACCCCCACTCAATAATTCGAGTGGACATATGTTGCGGAACAAAAACTAAACAAAACCGAGCGAAAACAATACACGCAAACGACGTGCGCGTATTAACAATTTACCCCCATGAATATTTCATGGGACGCGCGGCGTTAGCAACCCCCAGCATAAAGTTGTCAATATTTGCGGGCGTAAAATTCATAGCGCATTAGCGCTCACGCGGGGGGCAGCAGCGGCGTCTTAAAAATGCAGGTGGCGCGTTAAGAGGCCGTTACGCAAAAATTACAATGGCAACGATGCTGCTAATTACACTTGGGTAAATTTCCTGCCAGCGTCTTAAACGGCGAGGCGCGAAGTGGGTCAGTTGCTTATTAGCAGCTAAAGACCCGAGACCCGGTGAGTACACACCGGAGCGCACCCCTTTCCGAGCAAAAGGGAAACAAACACGATTTTTACAATTGCTTCTAATTAAATTGTAACTCGCAAACGCTTTTTTTTTGCGCGTAATTAGAGCGATTTGACTTTGATGAATGTAGCTGGAGGATAATGGTTGATAATTACATTACACGCTATTCAGAATCACATACAAATTATTATTATGGTAATGCAATTATTAATTAGGTAAGATACGAATAATAGCAGGAAAATAAATGTTACAGATGTAAAACAAATAGTCTTCACCTTCTTCTTGACCGACCCCCGTATTCACCGACGTTCCATAAATCTATAAGGCACCTTACACGGTCAATAATATTGTCAATCCTAGTACTGTCAATATTTGCTTCAATCCTCTTTTTATATTTATCAAGTAATCAATTACCCGGATAAGGATCAGTATTCTCTTCATTGCATCAATACTATCTATACCTTACACGATGAGTAATACTGGAAATATTTTAGAATAATGAACATAAATATAAATATTTTACCGATCAGTAATACTGTCATTATTCTAAAATATTGACAGTAATATGAGATATAATATCTAGGGAAGGTAGTTACTTTAGATTGTCTCTATTGGAAACACTGAATAATTAAACAAATGTGCCATCAAAGCTCCAATCGCAACCGCTAGTCAAGATGTTTGACATTTGTTTTGACATATTCTGTCACAATGACGTTGTCAGTGTATCCATTCAATAGCTTATGGGACCTATAAAGTTTATGGGATGTTGGTGAATACGGGCACGAGTGGTGCAAGGTTACGAGTGTTGTCTTAAACCTTTTCGGATATTTATGTGAGTATTGTTAATTGGGAGAATTTTATACAAGGGTACTTTTATGCGGATATGCCAAATAATGGTCTTTTTTTACAAATATGCGAGACGTGGCTTCGAATTAATTCCCTAAACTCGTAATTTAATTGTTATTTAATTTATTTTATCGCATTATCTTGATTACAATTCAAGTTATAGCGATATTGCACAAATAATGTTGGAGAATTGTGAGCTGAAATTTAAAAAAATCAATAAATTAATTTTTCGATCAAATTTTAGCAAAAGAAAAACTGCAAATAGGGTATCATTTTGAGTTTCCTCATGATTCATCTACATATAGTAACTTCAACCCGCTTATATCAATACCATTAAAATAGTATGTGTATAGCGTCATCCTACAAAATTTTATTAGAATATTAGTTTCTATTTGATAAGATATACAAAGCCTTCTACTAACCCCCGTTAATTTAATCCAAACCGCCCCATACTATAATACACACTGGAATTTTAATAGCGTAACAATTACCAATTAAACGCCATAAATGTGCGTGCTTTACCGATGCCGGTATGTGTAAAGCATGGAATGGGCGGGCGGTGGTAGTAAAGACTTTATCAGGGTCGGGGTGCAGCTTAAAATTGATAAATGTTTCGAGCAGAGTATCAGGCCTAAGCCCGGAGGGCGAAGCTACACTGGCCGGTCGGCGTTAATTCCCCTGGAGCCTTAACCCTTTCCGACTGGCCATTGATCTTCAGAGACCGTACATACTACTGTTATGCTACTTAGTTTGTGATGATCTTTGTTTGGTCGCAATTTAACAATAACAATTTTATATAGAAATCTATATTTTATCACAATTTACAGCAATTAACTGAAATTAAAACAGTAATTTTATATCGGTAAATAACTGTAACTTGCTGATAAACTAATTTGCATTAACATAATTGACGGATATATCACTTGAGGGAATTAGTTTTGAGGCCGTCCTCGTGAATTCCAAGTCCTTGTGAATTCCAAGGGCATGTGTTTACTATAATAGCACACTCTCTAGATTAAGTGTTAAATTTTTAAAAGGTTTAGTTAGAAACAATTATATGGTATTATTTTATATTTTATCTGTTTTAGTCTACAATAGCTTAATATAAACGTTATATGCAGCAGCATTAAAGGGAGGTTTCACAATGTGCACATTTTGAGGCCTAAGTGTCTGTAGCTATGCTACCCTCCAGCCAACTATCCAGAACTATCCAGAACATTATATCATGATAGTATCTATATATCTAAATATAGTTTTGATGCGTTACTAATTTTAAATAAATCCCCAAACCCTGAATATGTTATAAAACAAAGCTGGTTATGTGTGTCTCATAACAGAGGTGTGGAAATAAATAAAATTATTATTTTTTTAACATGTCAACTGTAATTGCATATGTAGTTATGTGGTGCCACCCTCTTTATAGAACAAACTCGCAAGAGCAACCGCCCATTTTCTAATTTGTTTGTTGTGTTAAACTTGTTTCAAGTTCCGGGATGCGACGACGAGCGTCTCGGGCCGCTTTAATCCGATTATGAATAGCAAAGTTCCAACTTTAATTTGTAAGTTTTTTTTTGTTCATCAACGTGCTTGAAAAAGGGTCGTCCTGAATTATTCACTGGCTTGAATAATTACTACCGATTGTGTTTCTTTGGCCGGGCCATAGCTCTTTTAATATTCAGATACACCCTTTGTGGTGCTGAAGTGTATTTTGGGAGAAGTTCATTCTAAAGAATATTTCAGTAGCAAGACGCATAATTATTTGCAGCGAATACTTAATCTAGTGGTTGCATTTTGTGTGTAAGATTTATGGGAGTAGCTAATTTAGGGGAGGTACTCATATTTTGATTGCATCTACAATGTGATTTTATGATGGGAGTTAACGAGATAGTAGTATTTCCAACATATATAATACAATACAAACTGTACAGTTTAAAAATATTATTGTGTAGTTAAGTAGAGTTAAGAGGCATTGAGAGCAAAAGTAGACTAACCCCCACATTTTAAATCTAGTTTTATTTCTGATTTGGTTCTTGAGCTATTGCTGGGAAAAAATCACTTGCCCTGGGGTATTACGGCCAGCAGGATGTAGCTCTGATGTAGGGTGTATTTATGTTCCAGACCTTCCTTACAATACTACTGGTCGAAAGCAGTGTTGCTTTCTGCATTTCTATATATATATATATATATATATATATATATATATATATATATATATATATATATATATATATATATTACTCGCACGTTGTTTTATTAAAATAAATTCTTATGACGGATGCAGAGGATTATAAGAATTATTACGTATGAGTGATGTTAAAAACAAAAAGTTGTTAATAATGTTAAAACGTCTCTTGGCAAGAAACAACCATGAGGAAAAGTAGTACTGCATTTCGGCTGACTGATTAGCAGTCACTTTAAGATACCTCGCTACAGGAAGGTACTTTCATTACTTGAAGTTTTCTGCAATCACGTCACCAGCAGTAATAAGTCAAGCTGTGGATGAAACATTACTGCTTCAATATAAATTTTTTAGGGTCTTTTAATTCATTATCATCAGAAACTTCTTCATAATATGTTTCTGACAAAAAGAGTGTCTCATCATCCTTTATTGTAGAAATATGTAATATTATATGAGTACGCAAATCACACAATGTCAGTAAACTATTGAAATACTGACGCTTGGATTACAAAATATCTGGATTTCGTCAGTATTTTGTTCAATCCATCAATGCTGCACCTTACACGATCAGTAATACTGTCAATATTTTAAAATACTGACAGTATTATTGACTGTGTAAGGTCGTAGGTGTAAGTGTTGTAGCTTCATGTATACCTATATGTGATTATTATTATTATTATTACTATTAGTTATAATTTGAGATTTAGTCCACTGTGTCCTAAATGCCCTATATATTAATGAGAAAGTTAATTATTGTATTCCTATTACCAATTAACGGACAGTAGTTTATTGGGGTAGCCGTATATTTAGGATAAACCTTAAAGGCCGAATTAAAGAAAAAAAAATCGTATTATGGGACTGCCACTTACCTGGTAAAAATGCCTTGGCGTTAATGTGTCCTAAACTAATCTACTGTACATAATTACTCATACACATATCCCAGTCTTGTCCTAATATAATATTTTTTAATATATGTGTTTATTATTACATATATAATACTTATTTGCCATTTGGTTTAGAATATTATTTAGTGTAATTCATTCTCCCCAAAAATAAACTATTCCATTGTGCACATATAAATCGTAAACAAGTTCCAACGTTTTATGGCTGCTAAAAATACATCGTCGTTATCAGTTGAATTGGTTGAATGTAGCCCGGACAGACCACTTTTTTTGTATCTAATGCGTTCTGCGCCGTAGCAAATGTGTCATTCGGAGTTTGGAGTTCGTAGTGCGCGAGTGACTTGTCTTATTAGTTAATGGCTACAGTAAAATGAGTTGTTTTAATTGTGCGTGGTTAAGTAGTGGAGTGATTCGTAGTGAATTTCTGAACTGTGCCTAGGTAAGTGAGTTTATAGCTACAATGGTGGCGGTTATCGCGTATTAGCGTGCGGTATTTATCCATAATGGGATGACGCATATTGTTACATATTTATTTTATATTTTTGCATTTCGTCTGATTATTAAACCAAATAACGAACGCGCTTTTATTATATATTAACCGTATAAGCGAATTTAATCATATTTTTAACGCATGCTGTTGTAATATTACATAACTTATTCATGAGCATTTTAACATGTTTTCTATATAGAATTATATCTGTGGCTTTGTTCTAAAATATTTAGATATCCAAATACTTGGTTTTGAGTATATGTGTTTTGAAGTTTTCTTATAAAGTAGGTGGCATCTGATCTGACACTAAAGTCCAAAATTACGCTCTATAAGTTTTTGACGGTGGTCAAAGCCAAAATTATTTAATTTTCCATCATTGCCCACGGAGTTTTTTTTTTCTTAAAATTTTCACTATTTGTTGCTAACACAATAGTCGTTACAATAAGTAGTTTTTTAGATTAATACGGACCCTTTTTTTTGTTATATCGATTTTTAATTAATTAAACCATGTACGTGGACGGTTGATTACAGATTGATGTGAAGATAAACCTTTGTTTAAATCAAACCATATTCTTGCTAAAACATGGCTTTAGTGGTTTCTAAAAAGTCCTATTGTAAAAAATGATAGCAAGTATTTTTTAGAAGCTATCAAAGTTGACCCGAAATCTTTGGGCTTTGTTGCTGAAGGAAATATTTAGCAATATTATTTTTATTTAAATTATTGTATACTGTTTATACTACATTAGGTCAACATTGGGGAAAATCAAAAATCCAAAAATGCTCTACAAGTTTTTCGTAATTTCTTCAGGAACAAAATCCAACCATAGATATCGGGTCAACTTTGATAGCTTCTAAAAAATACTTGCTATCATTTTTTACAATAGAACTTTTTAGAAACCACTAAAGTCATGTTTTAGCAACAATATGGTTTTGATTTAAACAAAGGTTGAAAATCACTTCCAACCATATGCAACCTTAATTTCCCTACGTTAGCGGCAACAATCTATGTTGTTTTTTATTTATTATTTATAAGTATGCCTACACCCGCAGCTGCTCGTTGGCCTTTGTTTACTCCACTGTATATAATATTTTGATTTATTGCTTTGTACGTACAAAATCGCAATTGAGAACACTCAATGAGTGCAGGTGAATATAATTAACCAGAAAAAAATTTTCGATGTTATTGTATACATCTCGAATTTCCAGTTTATAAATTGTTCTTAAGCCTTAATACTTAAATTTAGCACATGTATATTATTATGAATTATAACAATGACATCCCTGAAATTGTTTGGTTGAATATTTCGCAAGATTGATCTTTAATCCACTATTAACCAACCGATCGTTATTCCGCGAATGACAGCCTGCAACACAAAGCAATGATGGATATGTTTGTTTAGGGTGTTTGTAGGGAGGCTCGCGTTAAGGTCCGTTTGGGTACCCACTAACGAATCCTTTCGCAAGGAATTAAATCCACAAGACGCAACATGTTAAACCCTCACTACATAATTATAACAATAATGGAATTTAAACTTGCTGCGTCTGAAAATTCTTGGCAACACAATTGCTACAATATGTCAACAACACCAATTACATTAATAAAAAAAAACAAAATTCATTATACAAACATGCGCGAGAAAGTTGTTGCTGTAATGAAATGAAAGAACGGAGCCCATTTGTCACTCGGCGGACGGGGTTAATTTTTTGCGGCACATGTAGCGACGTGGATAAATAAATTAGGGGATTTTTTGCCCGGCTATTGTTGCCACCAGAAGTTAGACGCGGTATGTCGTTTCTAATTAATCAATTTTTATCTTCGCCGCAAACGAGCCCGAAGTAATTAAATGTTGAAACAAACCGGCGTGTGGAAGTAAAACTGCACGAGGTGCTAATATTCGAAATTAGTATACAAAGCGGGCCGTGATTTATTATGTTTCATTATATCGCGGTTAATTCAGGGATATCGATTAATTTCATTTAGCTCCAACACCGTCGGTCTAAAATACGTGTTCAGCTATAAAAGGCGCGCACACACAAACGGTATTTGATTTTGTATAATGGGCGGCGGGGTATTGTTTTCCACGTGCATGCAGCCGGAAACAAAGCGGCCACATTTTAAAACCGCTACAATTAAACAGGGCCCAGACACTTCGGGGTGTATATGTGCTTTTTTGCGATGTCATTAATTAAATGTTACAAACAAATTAAAATCACCGCAATTGTTCAAGAGAACTACGAATTATAGCATAACGTGTGAACTCATTTTAATTAAACAAACACTATTCCAACAGAGTGTTTGAGATATGAACACAAAACCAATCTTATAAAATATATAAGTATGAACTTACCTCTTAACAATCTACGTGTCTAGAAGATGATTATTTATTTCCTAATTTTATATATAATAATTATGGGAGTAACTAATTTACTGTAGTTACTCCCATTTATTATTATTTCATGTAAATACATATTAATGTGCAGTAAATTTTCATGGGTTTTGGCTTAAAGTCGTTTTAGACAAGACAATTTCTTGACTCAAAAGTTAGTCAAGATGCGAGACAATCTAAATTATCTCGTATCATACAGCAAATGATTTAAAATATTGAATTGGATGGTAGATCGAATGGAAAAATATAACGCGTTCTATTTGTCAAGGACACATTTTATTTGTTTTACTTAGCTAGATATGAGACAAGCTTTTTTCTATTTTGCTTGTGCCAATATAAGTCTTCTTCTTCATGGGCCACTATATCTCCATTGTTGGAGGAAGGCCTCTACAATGCACAACTGCACAATTATGTTTTTAACTGGTTAAGCACTAATCCAATATCTGTCCATTTTGGCCGTTTAAAGATCTATCGGTGACATCAGTTCAGTTAAAATTTAAAACTCCATTTTGTATCTAAGGGAGCTTTATTTTTGAAAGACGTTTATGAAAATGGGTGGAGTTTGTATTTTTGATACAGATTTGTAGACTTTTTGGTATACTACAGCTGTGGTAACATATTCAAGTTATTACCAAAATAAATAGCTGTTTATTTTGGTAATAACTTGAATATGTTACCACAGCTGTAGTATACCAAAGAGTCTTCTAATCAATTAAAGAAACATAAAAAATGACGATGGATGTGACGTTAAACATCCAATGTGACCTCGTTTATGTTATTGCAGTTTTCTTTTTCTAATCTCACATCGACCATACATACGAGTACATGCCACGTCATATATAATTAACAGCACTTGGACGGGCCGATCATTTTCCCTCCTAACTTATGCATGCAATGTACGTATACAATTTGGTCCCATATTTACTTAATACGAAATGTACATAATATGAGGGAATGTATACATCAGGGTTCCTGCATTATTAACCGTAACTTATATGATCAGTCTAGTCCTCATTAAATGTACATCGAGCTCCAACAGGCCGTGGGATTTTTCTAATGAAAACCCCATTGCGGTGAATGTGTTAATTCGAACTATTGAAATATTAATGAAAAATTATGACAGAACTTTTCACTCACTATGGTAACGATATTTCTAATCTTATATGGTGTTCTTATTGGGTATAGATATTTTATTAATTTAGCTGAAAATTAGTCCAATGTCGCCTTTAAATTATCGCGAATATAATAAAACACATTTGATTCTCATAACATCTCTATAATATAAAAACGAAGACTATGTTTTGAAGCCGAGCGACCTGTCATTTATGACTTAATTACTGTGTGACAAATAATTTTATTATCGACAGAGATTTTCGTATATTGGGGACTAAAAAAAAGTTGCTACTGCATCGTTAGAAGAAGAAGATAGCAGGGCGCACAACATTACCTTTAAGGTTGTTTTAGACAAGACACAAAACGATTTTCCACACGTATTCTTGATTTCCTCTATGAAGCACGGTATTTTCTTAGCAAAAGGATTCTTTACTGATGTTTTTCTCTCACCTATTGCCTGACGAGCTGCGAGCTAAAGATCGTTTTAGACAAGACAATTTCTTAGCTCAAAAGTTGTTCAAGAAATGAATTCATATATCCTCCTCCCATACAATTTGCCCTTGACAAATAGAACGCATTATATTTTTCCATTCGTTCTACCATCCAATTCTATATTGCAAATAATTTGCTGTATGATACAAGATAATTTAGATTGTCTCGCATCTAACTTTTGAGTCAAGAAATTGTCTTGTCTAAAACGATCTTTAGTAGTAATTGACCAGCGCGTTAACTTCTTTATATTGTTATGTTTAAAAAAAAAAATGTATAAACACATGTTCTGCTCTTATAAAGATGTACAATATCTTCTAATAAAGATAATAATGACATGTAAATGATAAATTTGCAACCGAATTCAATAGATGAATTGCCCCACGAAGCACACACGTAATAAAATATGAACATGTTGAATTCCAACAAGCGCTTCAAATACCAGCCAATTACTATTCCGTCCCAAATGATATTATTTTAAATAGTGCCGCGTGATTTACGCGATTTTCCGATTATATCGGCGCATTTAGCGCCCCAATGGGAATGGCGATCAAAAGGTTTTCCAATCGCGCTGCGCAATCGGTCGTGACATCCGGGCCATGAAATTAAAAGTATATAATTAATTAAATGGCGCAATTAGGATCGGAAATAAAATTTGCTATTTTATTTACAAAATGTGTGCCCGCTAATTAGAGAAAATCGAAGTGGACGTTTTTGTGGGGAGAATTTTTGGGGTTTTATGCAAGAGATTTTTATAGCTACGATTTCATTGCGTCAATAAACTTTAAAACTTTAAAATTAAAAACAACTCGCTGTAGATCGCGTAACTTTTTTGTTTAAAATATGACAGTTTTTGAGCACTGTTTCAAACAATTCAAACAGTTAAAGGATATAGCCTACGTCATGAACTAAGCGAAGCCCCCTAAAGCACACGCTTTTTGCGCCTATTCCAAATAATAGTTTTTTTTTGTCTAAAATATTTGAAAACAAAATTACTTCTAATAACTTTTAGTTAAATTTTCCTTGGCACAAAATATGCGTGAAACTTTCAGGGCTACACCGCAGCAAATTGCCCGATAAATTTAATCAACCTCGAATGAGTTGTGATCCCCCTATCATACATATTTCCACCCTCCCACGCAAAACAACATAGGTCGGGACGGCTGAGATTCTCAGCCTCAAATTTATTCCTCCTGAAATTACCCATTCCGCATACGTCCGCGGAAATATCAGGACGTGCGTAACTTCTTCCCCTGCTACTACTTCTTCTTTGCGAGCTTTTTGAGAGATATATATGGTATCGATTCCCAGCCCGTACGGGCGCACGCGTGCCGCACAAAGCGTCGCGACGTCCGCGATCAGCTGCCGCCGGTGTCAGTGTTCAAACGGCTGCTAAACCGACCGAACACCTTGTATCCACCACGCCAGCCGACGTGTACGCCACGCTGTAACGTGAAACAACAGCACCCCCCCACTGTATGAAAAATTAATAAACTTTTCTGTGCCGCGCACAAACTTTATTTGCAAACCCGTTATCCCCCCTACAAACAAGATTTTAATAAAACAGCCCGTTGAGTGTACTGTAAACAGTGAAATTAATAACGCGAACATTGCGAAGAGGTCACGTGTCTCGCAATATTTGTAAGTATATATTACATATGAAATATTTAATATTCTAAAGCTGAAGGCAAATGTGTATTTTAGGGATCCCAATATTCATAATGAATGCCTTGTTTGTTTTTATAATTTAACAGCCCTAACCTAATACCCCTCCCTAATATAATCCTGAAAAGCAATTGGCAATAACCGTCGATAAGTACCGTTTCACCTGAGATAATCGCCGCAAAAACTTAATTTGCTCCACGGCATTTGGCGTGTAATCAGTGTATATGGTTACAGCGCGCGATTAGGGGGATGCCATTAACTTGAAAGTCTTGGCGTTCTCGTCGCCCTTTAACTTTAATGTCTGCATTCCGGCACCCGTATGTGCACGAAAAACTCGCCCTCCCCACTAAAGTCCGTGCGGATTATCCTTAATTTAATCGCATTCGGCTTTACGGGATCAAGCAGCCGCGTGCGCGCCGCCCAAAACACATTTGAACAATTCATATTTGAATTGTTTGGGAACTTTCGCGGCCATTAATTTCGGCGATAATTCAGAAGCCTGCAACCGTAAATAGTTGCTCGCGAGCTATTTATAATTAGCGAACGTGCCGCGCTGTGCCACGGAAACGTGCTCATACTCGGACTAATTGGCCCGCTTTAAGTTCGGCACCGTTAATCGGGTGTTTGTTTGGTAATTACTATGCAAATTTTACTGTTTGGTGGTTTGATTTGTGGATGTAAATAATCCTTGAGATGTTCTCTGTGACATATGTTAATTAGTTTCATAATTGTATTCATACATTCTATATTTCAAATAGTAATAAAGATAATTTGAGAATTAGCATAATTTTCAAAGATAACTTAGTAGGTTATGAGGTTTGTTTTCCATAGGGAACCGCAGAACCAAATTCTAAATATGAATGAATATTAATTTTACATCCCTTATCAGACGAACTATAACAGAAATATCATTTTATTTCTAAAAGCGTTTTCTTATCGACTCCATAAAAAATAATTTTATCATATAATAATCCCAAAATATACGTTGATAGTTTTTAACAACTTATAATAACTGATATACGTACCAAATTTGATGAATATTCAAGAGCTACAAATATAGATATGACAGTTTTATTAATATGATTGAAACCTGTTTACGTAAAAAGGTAAGATGCATTTTGAAAATTCGTCAAAAATTTAATTTCTCAAATAAGAATCTCAAAATATATATTCCTATTAATAAAACTGTTCTTGATATATATACCAATTTTCATGAATATTAAAGAGTTATGAGTGAGTTGGAGCGATTTTAGAGAAGCTTGTTTATGAAAAAAATCAGGTTGGTCACTGCCCCTAGCGTTGCGAATTCCTTGACGGCCTGGATTCCTGTTGTCTGCTAATCCGTTGCCCATCATCCTTTCGTTTAACACTCTGGGCTGGTACGGGTTTATTGTTTCTTGTTCTATTTGCCGTTTACCTCGTCCCATCAGCAGGCGAGCCACGACCGCGATACTGCACGCCACGGGGCGACTAGTATACGCAAACCATGGTAAACGAAAGCGACTCAGGTCGCCATCCTTTTCGCCTCCTTCTAGCTGGTCTCGATTAATTCGCATCCGTGGACGATATCGATGTCGTATTTTTAGGCCAGTGATTCTTAACCTTTTTGAAGTCGGGCAATAGTTTAGATCAAGAAAAGTTAGTGAAGTACCAAAATCAAAGAATCAAAAAACATACAGACATATATTTTATTATAAATTAAACTGCCGGATTATGTTGCTATATTAATGTACATATACTTAAAACGTATATTGTAATATGTGAAAAACGGCCGCTTTTATCGTTTCTGTTTCCTAGGGATCCAGGGCTTTACGCTGTCTAAGCTGCGGTCTTCCTTGTTATATGCTATGCGACTTTGAAATTGCTACTACATGCGCTATAATGAGGGATCTGCTGTCTTCAATTATCTTTCACCATATCTGGGTATCCTTACCTAGTTTGACCTGCAGGTCGATGTAATTTCCGAGGTATGGCACTGGGAGTCATAGGTAAGAACTGCCCTGTGGGTACCAGTCGCCGTTAACCATCCTCACACTATGTCGCTGGAACAGACCGTTCTTGCTACTAAAGTACTATACCTACAGCACAGCCCCATATACCCCAAAACTTCAGGTTTACCAGCCAGAAATTCCAAATTGTATATCAATAATATTGAACATGTTTTTGGTATAATTACCAAGTTTCATGTATATCGTAAATCTATAGTACTTTGCTACTTACATATAAATCACATAAAAATCAGCCAAAGGGCTAGAGTGCGATATAGTACTAGCTTACTAGGAAGCTATCTAGGGGTCTATATTGGAATTAAACGACATTCACATATTACATGAACTTTTTCACACTAAAAGTTCAACGAATCAAATATTGGATTGTTAAGTCGTCTACTTTGTGATAATTAATTTTAAAGGATAAATAAAACGATTTTTTACTTTGTGTTTTAATTACACTTTGCAACTAATTTCGGCTAAGCCCTAGCCATTTTCGGAGAGCTCGAAAATGGCTAGAGCTTATACGAAACTAGTTGCAAAGTGTAAATGAAGTGTGATAAAAAAACAAGGTAAAAAATTGTTTTATTTATCCTTTCAATTTCTAATATTGGATTGTTAAGGCGTCTACTTTGTGATAATTCATTTTAAAGGATAAATAAAACGATTTTTTACTTTGTTTTTTTTATCACACTTCAGTTACACTTTGCAACTAGTTTCGGCTAAGCTCTAGCCATTTTCGAGCTCCTCCGATGACTGAAACAAAACACATACTAGCCAGTGGAAGACAGCATCATTGCCCAGTCCAAAAAAACACACGCGTGAAATCGAAATAAAGTCCGTGATGGTTTGTTTTTCGACGTCAAAAGAGTCGTCCACGTTGAATTTGTTCCTTATGGCACCATAGTGAAGCAACAGCACTATCTGGATGTGCTGAAGCGTTTGCGTGAGGCAGTGAGAAAGAAAAGACTTAACGTCGCGTTTTCAGGTGCCTGGTTGCTTCAAAATGACAATCTACTAATTTTGAAATTAAAATAATTTTAAATATCGGAGGAGCTCGAAAATGGCTAGAGCATAGCCGAAACTAGTTGCAAAGTGTAACTGACGTGTGATAAAAAACAAAGTAAAAAATCATTTTATTTTTCCTTTAAATTTCTTTTAGTTTACGGCGTAATAAATATGTATGTTGTAAAACAGCAAATTATAAAACAACAATATGATATCCTAATGTTTTGGTCAAATAAGGATCAAAGAAAAAATTCGTAATTAACATAGATCAGCATAAAATCTTCAGAATAAGAAAGATAGTTTATTAAACACTGTTGTAAGTTATTTACAAACCGTCTTACAAAATCGTCCTCCATAGCACGCACATCGCCGTCAAAACAGTATAAATAATTCACGTCGTTATTAAGTTTCGAGCAGATAAAATATTTGTCTTGCATGTTTATACCATATAACTCTTCAGACAGCGCTCAGGATATTGGTGTTTAATATTTGTCTACAGAGCTGCAAACTTAGGTCACGCACAAAGCACAAAGCCCCCACCCCTGAATGTATATATAATATACAGGGTGGCAGGCGGTTATTCCGGTGGAATTCCACTCTTAATATTTCCCTTTGTGCGTCGCTGTCCTTCCTTGCTACACCGCCCGCATTCATCCTTAGTCGCCGTAATAACTTTTCGCAACAAGAACAAAAAAAAATATATACTTTTTGCAAGTTTGCGAATTAAATTATGCGCGGGGTTCATTTCAACTTTTAAAATGTAAGCAAAGTTCGTCGGGTGGGGGCGAACAGCGAGTTTAACAACGGGAACTGTCATATCTCCCCAAAAGCGTTCGCTTATGCGCATTATACTCCAGAAGCTTTTCCCGTTTTCAAAAACTTGAAAATATATTCCACTAATACGCGCTTAATTTGCCCGTTACAGCAAACTCCATTAGCGTACTCGAACTTTACTTGTAAATAAAAATAATCGGTGGTGTAATGGCGCAATCACGTTCCGCGAGTATTCATACATATTTATACGCGCGCCTTTCGTATCGCATATATGTCATACATGTGACACATCGGGTGCATAAATAAACCTGAGCCATCGTCGCGACGTTTTACGTATTCTCATCGATTTTTATTATGACAAATAACTGTGTATGTGTAACGTTATCTGCGTGGTTATTACAATAGGGGGGTTTAGGGTAAACAAATAAAAAGATAGTAAATAACACTGCCTGTGTGTAATAAAGGGGTTGTTATGTTTATTGCTTGTCGTTAAAAGCGTTAAATTGACTATTCGCACTATATTAGCATTATATTGCTTATTTTGAAAGCTAATGTAAAAAACTATTTGTTGAGTGGTGTGTCGAAGGTACTTATTATAGTAGATTCACTTCGTTTGTCAACAAAAGGGACCTATTTTCTTAATGTTAGTATGCAACAATAATATATAATAAAATACAAGTATTCTGTGTTTAGCTCATAGAGTGAAAATTATCCATTTCCTTGATAGATATATGCTCATACTAATAAATCAATATAGATTGTCTTTGTTGGTGGTGCACTTTTATGGATTAATAATTTCTACATTATATAACATCAAAGTATTATAATTATTGTTAGACCTATATATATATACTTACATACATATATATATATATATATATATATATATAATCATGTAATTACCCGGCGCATCCACCATAATTTATAATTTACATAAGAAGTATTTGTGTAAAGATACAAATCGAATCCAATTTCAATGTGATACAATATTTTTCCTTAACGAAGTATTACAGGACATTAATATGATTGATTTCCAAGCAATACCTCACGTATGCACTTTCCGCACCATAAACCGCAACCCGATTAACAAAATCATTTATCAACGAAAACTTTCGTCCGCCGCCGCAGACGCATCAATCACTCACCGCATTCACCCTGACCCTTTCAACCTGTACTCATGGGGGGGCTCGCAATAAATTATTGCATAAAATTGATGCCGCCTCAACCGCCGACGACTTCCACCATCCTTTCCCGGTAATTGCGGCTGCCAGTCAGAATTGATGCGTCTTTAAGCGGACGGTTAAGCGCGGACGCACGTGGGAGTTGCGTAATTGAATACGCCAACTCCACGGGGAGGCTGCGGCGGCAGCGGCGTTGCGGCCAGAAGCCGATGGTGACGGATAAACGCAGTTCGCCTACGCCGGGAAGTTAAAGAGGTGGATAACGATCGGTTATCTGGGCGGTAATATATCAGAGGGAGGCCCGAAACTTCACCTCGGGCCCGGTCCAGGGGCGAGATGAATTGATCTGATATGGGAGACCGGTGGCATCCCAACAGTGAGTTATGGTCGGGGATATGGAGAGAATGTAGTAGCCGGCTTATAAAACATTCGCTGACGAACCAATCTTTATTACCAAAAGATTAAATGTTTGTTGCAAGTAATAAGTTAAAGAGCCACAAAAATAGTAGCTCTTTAACTCATTATATATAATAAGCAATATACGTCAAATCATTTATTAGTTTCATATGTCCAATATGGACTTATATAAATTAAAAAATTATCCCTGATAACAAGCAGTCATAGTAATTATTTGATTTTGTGTGTGTTTTATCAAAACAGCACATTGCACTCCTACCACACTAATTATATATAATATAAATATAAATTATAAGATTTGTAATAAGAGTATAATTAACATTCGATTACTACTCGCATACCAAGGGTAACTATTTTCGGGCCAGATCATAACTCCAAAATCTCTCCAGTGGTACGAATAATATAAATAAAACCAGTAATAATATCTCTTATAATTACATTGTTGTTATTATTACATATATTATTTTTTAAATTCAACGATAATATACAGAGATTTATTGAGCGGGTCGAGTTTATGATTATTATATTTTTATGATATCGTTTCTACACGAAACTAATTTGCATCGAATAAATTTTATCTGCTCCCATTCGGCGTGTCGTAAATTTCGCGCTGTTCTAAACAGAATTGAAACCGAATGGGTGTATAAAACCTGATAAATGGTACCATGCATCACGTTTTATGATATTCAATCCAGCTAGTGGCGGCGTACGAACGTTTCTAATTTACAAGCAGGCCCGCCCCCCGCGCCACTTAAATATCCACGCAGATTTATAATCGGAAAGACGTGTTTTGTATTTTTGTGACCTATATTTACACGGCAACATCTCGACTTATTTTGTGGGTATTACATTGTGTATACGACGTATCTACATGTAATGCTAAACGTAAGTGCATTTACATCATTAATTGTATTTCATCAATTCTATTAGATAGTATTGAATGAGTTTCGGTGGTTTTGAAATTAGTATTAATATCAATGAAGATTATGTTTATGCAATTTAGGGTGAAGTGTCAAGGAAATTGTCCGTTAAGGGTGGGATTACGCATAAGTTCTCTTCTCGCGCTAGTTTGTATTGAGAATTAACATCAAATATTTTGATATAATGGCATACAGTTGATGAGAGCTTGATGAAAACACTTTGTAGTTGGCTCCGAAATTATTTTTTTTAGAATTGAGTATTTTTTTAATCTAATTTTATTCAATAAGAACATTCTAAGTATATATTTTGTAACATAAATAGTCCAAAATAATTCTTAATTTCACTGATTCGTTCTGTCTAATTTTTTATATATTATTTAACACAAAGCCTGATATCTCAAGCGTTCTGTTGGAATTTTTTTTTTAAAGAGAGCCCTATTCGTCTGATGATTGTTGTTAAATTCTAAACAATATTTTGAAAGTTAAAAAAAATCGTGGGGGGTACATTAATAAAAATTTGTTTTGTTGCAAATATTATTCAATAACAGCTAACAAAATTATCTTAAATTTGTTTTTTTTTCTTATTTTATGGTTACCAAGACATAAGTAAACCATTGTAGAAACAATTTATTTATTTGCATACTCCGTTTAGTAACAATGCACCGAGAAAAAGTCCACACCGCGCCAACTCACGAGCCGCCCAGAATTATAAGAATTGTTTAACCGGTGTTTATTTATCATGTAGTCTGACTTCTAGCAATGCAGATGTATGCTATCATCATGCTATAATGCGCCACGCACATAAACAGTTGTAATTGTTTACCAGAAAGTGGAGTTTCCATCAGCTGTTGACTATGGACATTTTTAATATGAAGGAGAATATAATGACGCCGTTATCGAAGTGAGAATTCTTGCAGAAGTTCCATTAATAATTATTGAACTACGTTATTAAATTCGAACTCGTTTATTAAATTCTACGTACTTACTTCAATTGTCAATTCTATTTATAAGGAACTTATTTTCTATTTTAAGATGGTTTATGTCGTTTATAACGACGTTTTATGATTCCTTAAAATCGGAGCTTATTGCAATTTGTTATGAGAATAAATGTTTTAGTATTGAAAAATTAAACTTGATTTTATAATATCACATAGAAAGATTTGCAACAAATTATTTATTAAATATTTTAACATTATAACCAGTGATTCGAATGTTTCAGTGAAGGGGTTCCATGTTTTACCCTGCCACCCTCGATATGTATTATTTTTTAGCAGGAGTAATTCATGATTCAATTCAAAACCGCTTGCGACCGCGAGAAAAATGCAGCCGCCACTTTTTAACTCGAGCACCCCCCGATTACGTGTTATTTACGGCTTAATTCCGCGCCAGCGGATTTGTCGGATAATTTCCCCTAATCCTAATCTCGCGCGGCACTCGTTAAGCTCGCGGAATTAACCCGACGCCGCGGAAAAACGTGGTTACGGCGCGCGGAATTTAATTGGGGAAAATTTAGTTAATTCAATGCGAGCCTGTTTGCAGGATACGCATTTTTTTGTTGTCGGTGCAATTCACTTCCACATGCACAACTGTGTGTGTGTGTGTGTGTGTGTGTGTGTGTGTGTAAGCGGGATTGTTCGCGATGCATTTTTCATGCGGGCGCGGTCGGCTAGTGAACCGCGGAGAGACGGAAAACATAATAAAGTGCGCGCATCGTGTAATTTTTTCCGGGCCTTTGATCCCGCTCCAGTCGGAATTTCGAATATATTAAATTGTAAAACAAAACGGGCACGGCATGCCAACTGTGGGGGAATGAAGAGTGAAGACAGATTGTTTCATGTAGGATTTATGAGTTTAGAATGTAGTAATGAACAAGTTGAACAAAGAAAATTATAGTTTTTTTTCAGCTCTAATAAAGACGGTTACGGGTTTGCGATACAGCATAATTGAGATATTTTACATCCAGTCCTTTAAGAATTGGGTTAACTTTTTTTTATAACTGTGATAATACCGCAATAATTCAAGAACTATTCAATGAATTATAAAACATTTTTCACAATTTCAAACTCGAATGTATCTAAATTCGGCATGTCCAGATAGGAGCGGAAAAGGTAAAAATAAAAAATAAATAGAAGGAACAAGGTGCTCAGGTTGAAACTTTTGATTTTCCATTGTTATATTGTTATAAACATTGTGTGATTTTTTTCAAATCAATTATATGACAGCGGCCTGGTAAAAATAATAATAATAAAACATGTTCGACTTGGTCGCCGAAAGAAAAATACTTATAATCAAAATTTTCCAATTTTCTTCGGGAATCTGGTGCACTGATATGTTTTGAACTATGATCAAAAAAAAAATTAAACAAAATACTTTGCATAATATTTTTATCGGCCCAGCCTCTAAATTCAGCATGTCCAGATATAAGCGAAAAAGGTAAAAATAAAAAATAAATAGAAGGAACAAGGTGCTCAGGTTGAGACTTTTCATTTTCCATTGTTATTTTGTTATAAACAGTGTGAATTTTTTCAAATCAATTGTATGACGGTGGCCTGGTAAAATAGTAATAATGAAACATGTTCCACTTGATCGCCGAAAGAAAAATACTTATAATCAATATTTTCCAATTTTCTTCGGGAATCTGGTGCACTGATATGTTTTGAACTATGATCAATATAAAAATTAAACAAAATACTTTGCATAATATTTTTATCGGCCCAGCCTCTAAATTCGGCATGTCCAGATATAAGCGAAAAAGGTAAAAATAAAAAATAAATAGAAGGAACAAGGTGCTCAGGTTGAGACTTTCCATTTCCATTGTTATTTTGTTATAAACATTGTGTAATTTTTTCAAATCAAGTGTATGGCGGTGGCCTGGTAAAATAATAATAATGAAACATGTTCCACTTGATCGCCGAAAGAAAAATACTTATAATCAAAATTTTTCAATTTCTTTCGGGAATCTGGTCCACTGATATGTTCTGAACTAAAATCCAAAAAAAAATTAAACAAAATACTTTGCATTATTTTTTTTATCGGCCCAGCCTCTAAAATCGGCATGTCCAGATAGAGCGGAAAAGTTAAAAATAAAAAATAAATAGAAGGAATAATCTGTTCAGGTTGAGACTTTCCATTATCTATTGTCATTTTGTTATAAACATTGTGTATTTTTTTCAATTCAATTGTATCATGGTGGCCTAGTAATAATAATAATGAAAAATGTTCGACTTGGTCGCCGAAAGAAAAATACTTATAATCAAAATTTTCCAATTTCCTTCGGGAATCTAGTGCACTGATATGTTGAAAGATGTGGTGGTATTTTTTTTTGGCTCGAGGTGGGGAATCTTCAGAGACGCCCGGGAGGCCGTGCTGGCATTCTTTCCCGGGGTGTGCTGGAAATTACCATTTCAGAAACGTCCTGTCGAGCTGTATATCAGGCTGTATATCAGTAAGTGTTTGACATGTCGACTTCTAGTTTGTGTTTTTGGATTCATTGGGTAGCCTGCCATACGAGAACTCGTATTAACCCCAATCTCCCTTTAATTTTAGCGTGACATGCGAAAAACTGAGAAATCATCCTATGGGTTGAGGTGAAATTTTTACAAAATCAAAAATTAAAAAATATTTTATGCTATTAATCAATACTCCTTAGGGTTCTAAAGTAAAATGTGAAAACTGTTTGTCGATATCTCTTTCCGTTTTCGTGTAACAACCTTTCAAAATTTGTAAAAATTGATTGAAATTACCATTTCAGAAACGTCTTTTTGGAGCTGTATCTCAGTGTTTGACATGCCAACTTCTAGCTTGTGTTTCTGGATTCGGGGGGTGGCCTGCCATACAACAACTGTATTATCCCCAATCTCCCTTAGTTGGTTTTAGCGTGACATGCGAAAATCCGAGAAATCATCCTATGGATTGAGGTATAATCTTTACAAAAAAAATCAAAAATTTAAAAATTCATTTTATGCTACCAATCAATACTCCTCAGGGTCCTAATGAAAAATGTGAAAATAGTTTGTGGAAATCTCTTTCCGTTTTCGCATAACAACCATTCAAATTTCGTAAAAATTGCTTGAAATTACCATTTCAGAAACTTTCTTTTTCGAGCTGTATCTCAGTAAGTGTTTGACATGCCAACTTCTAGTTTGTGTTTTTGGATTCAGGGGGTAGACTGCCATATGACAACTCTATTATCCCAAATCTCTCTTCGTTGGTTTTGGCGTGACAGACGCAAAACCGACCGATCAAGGGCCGACTTATCAGCTAAACGCCACTTCTTTCCGCTCCTTCCTGGTATTCGCCTTTAGGCATTCCTTCAGAGACGGTGGTGGCTAGGAAGGGGTAGAGGGTTGGTGCCATACTAATGTAGAGACATTAAAAATTAAGATACAGGTGCGAAAGCCAGTCGAACTGGGGGGAACGCGGGGATCGAGTCACGCTGGAGTTGGTTAGCTGGTAGTATAAGATGAGTCTGATGCGGGCGAAGAAAAGCTTGAAGGGCATTAATGATAACCTAACTGTTGAAGAGACGGAGGACAGAGGATTCTTATATTGCTAATAATAATTATGCAAGATAGTCGAGCTGGGGGGAACGCGGGGATAGAGTCCTGCTTGAGTTGGTTAGCTGGGTGTATAAGATGAGTCTGATGTGGGAGAAGAACAGCTTGAAGGGCATTCATGATGACCTAACTGTTGGAGAGACAGAGGTCAGACCATTCCTATATTGCTAGTAATAATTATGCAAAATTTCAGATCGATGGCAAACATTATTTTCAAACCAAAATTTTTGAAACTCCTTTCGATTTTTGACGAAATTTGGTATTATAATTAGTAATTTCTATAGATTTAGCTGGAGCAAATGTCGATTTTTCTACTGATTATTGGACAGGATACAAGACTTTCCCCACGTTTTTGTGATGCTCAAAAATTTACCGGAAATGTCCATCGCCCCGGTGCTAACTAAGACCCTCATTTATCCTTTTAACGCATTTTAGAAAGCGAAAACTTTTTCATTGGCTCCGCAACTAAATTATCGGCACGTATTATTTACCCGCAAAAGGAAATTCCCAGGCCGAGATGAAAGTTTATTTCCGCGGAAAATGTAAGCTAAGGACCCCAAACCGAGAACCATATAACAAGTTCGGCGTAATCCAATTCCGGGGGAAAAGTCGGTGCATGCCGGGTCGAGCGTAGTTTAGGAGCGGTAAATGGATTACCGGCTGTTGCCTTTTTGGACCGATTCGGCAACAATGATTATCCACATACACACACACACATATATAGAGGGTGGGGGGCAAGAGATTGACCCCTTAGAAAACACCGCTCAATTGGGCGGAATTTTTCTATCACGGCGCTTTTCATATAAATAAAGTTCTGAATGGAAAGCGGGCTGCAATAAATCAAATCTTTCTAATCAATTATCGCGCCGGAAGTTCGCAGATAAACGCTGATTTATTCGCGTCCGGATTACCGCAACTTTTGCGAAACTATTTTCGCGCTAATGCGGGGGGGATTGTTTCGTGCACGAATTAAAGTGGATGTGTCGGACGACTCCCCGGCCGCGCATTATTCTTTTCCGGCCGCAGCTAAATCACCTGTGAAAAATCGGTCGCGCCGCCGCCGCGCCGGATACCGCCAATGATTTGTGCGAACGAACAGCCCCCCGGATAAACACGCGCGGATGTGGGGGATATAGGTAAATTGGTTGCTCCATTTGTTCTTGATGCGGATTAATCGGCCCGCAGACATTCGAATTCCGTCGGTAAAATTACACGAAATTCGGTGTATTCGTTGAAAATTTATATACGAGGGGCGTTTGAATCGTTAGCAGCCTGGCATATAAACAATTATGTAAGAAGTTAAATACTGTTATAGGGTGGAAATTAAGTAGCAAATAAATTCAATAAAATTATTTATGATTTTTCCAAAAAATTCTCGTACTCGTCGATTTTTAATTTTAAATTACTAATTTTTAATGAAAGTGTCAACTATTTCGATCATTTTTGAATTAGCAATGACGTTATCGACATTTTTTTTAAATGACAACCCAATTTTTTTTAATGCGTTTTCTGAAAGGGAGTATTTTTATACGATCATCGATGTATATCATGATATAAATCACATAAGGAAATTAATGCTCATTTCATGACAAAAGTAGGTGATCTACACTTTAATAAAAGTTTTTTTGTCTTAATTAACAAACACGGTGCATGCAGGTTCAACATCAACCTGTATTTGGTTTATTTCGTAATTATTTGTTTGCTATTATTTGTTTTACTAGAAGGCACCTTGAACGATAATACTGTGAATATTTTAGAATGATGACAGTATTACTGTACAATAATATGTTTAAAATGTTCATTATTCTATAATATTGTCAGTATTACTTATCGTCTAAGGTATAGTAACGATGAAATGAAGAGAATACTGATGTTTGTCCGGATAATAGATTACTTGATAAATATAAAAAAAAGGATTGAAGCAAATACTGACAGTACTAGGATTGACAGTATTATTGACCGTGTAAGGTGCCTTTATCAGTTTATTACATATAGATTTCTTAATTTTGAACACATTATGTACAAATATCTTTTCATTCAAAATAAAACCGACTATACCTCGACAATACATGGAAATAAAGTGTAACTAAGTGTTATGTGATGTAACTTTTTATAGACCGAATCCCCTAGTCGTTCAAACTATGATATTCTCACCCTACCCTCCCTGAATATGATTTACGTATAACCGCTTGTATGTTTCATAATGATTATTAATATATACATTATAAACTAAAAGAAATATTAAAGTTAGTTCACCTTTTTACTGATTATTTTACATTTAATATTTAAATCATACATTCTGAATTTTATATTCCAAAATTTCCATAAGTTTTTGCAGTATTAGATTCGGTCTCTTCCATAATTTATTTGTGGGTTGACCCACAGTCGAGCGCCGCCGCTCCAATTCAGTTAACTACCCCACACAACTTTTTTTTTCACTCGAAACTCGCAACTTCCCGGGGGCAATCTGCGGCCTGCGAACTTTTCCATTTAAATCGCGCCGGCGATAATTTGTATCCACTACTTGTGGATCGCCTCCGCGTTATCGTCCGCGCCTCCCCACAATCGGCGTGCCTGGAAGCCGTTTTAATCAACCCCATATCTCGGTAATTACCGGTCAGGTCGAATTTCGCAATTACATGCGCGACTGCCCGCCGGCCGGTGCGCTGTACAGATTAAAATGTCATTCAATCAAAGGACGATGGAGTTGTATGGACAATTCAATTTCGGTTTCAGTTTCGAGGGTTGAGCAGTGTTTTCGAAATTTTAATATCTATTTGTTGGTAAGATTTATATAGTGGGGGAAGAGATTTCTTATATTCTGTACAATTATATTAAATCAGTCTATGTTGAGTTATAAAAGTATTATTAAAAACTATTAATTAAGGTAGGGTCGCCTCTCCATTTAAATATTTTTGTACAAAGCTGTGATCAATTTTTTAAAATTTGTCACTTTCTACAGTTCTACAGATATACCTCCTGAGCTTTTCCATTCGTCTTATACATTGAGCATGGTTGGTTGCTTTATGACGACGTAGTTGATTATAGATATTAATTCTTTGGTAACTTGTGCCCATGTTTATTTATGAATATATTTACTACAATAATTATAACTTTTTAAATTGTTGTTATTATTGAGTATAGGGGAAGATAGTCAATAGGCTCTTTTGTATATTCACAAATGTTTTCTATTGTATATCGTAAACTGTCATCAGGGCGCCAGCTATCCAGTACTGATGCTATGGATTTATTTTATGGTCACGAATGATTACGAGTGGACTTAAATTAAGAATGTTTTTTATGTGACAGTTTCATGTGCACTTTAGTAAAAATCCATTGCCTTGTTAAAACAATAAAAAAAACATTTTGTTAAAATTTGATCTGCAAACAACTTTATCTATTTAGCTTTGCACAACATGCTGTATTTATTTAGCCACAACCCGATAAAACCGTTATTTATTTTTATTTCATGGACACACACACACACAGAAATATACATATACAAAATAGAGTAAACCGTAAACACACTAACACGACGTTTTCAATTTGATGAACTCAATAAAAGCGTTCAGGCGCATTGTAATCCGCACGACCGCAACGTTCCAATCTAAAAAAAAGAGGAACGAAGTGCGACGGTCGCATATGCAAAATAGAAAACGCATTTATCTGCTCTCCGCGGTGATTACACACATTTCCATTCTTCCGCGGGGCGCGGTGCCTATCTGCATATGCAAATGCGAAATCACGCCGTCGCGGCGCGGAGCACGATAACTCGTCCCCGGGCGCGCTTTTAAATCCGCCATTCAGAGGGAAAAAATCGCTCCGTCATATCGCGTGGGTTTTTTACGACAGGGTCCCATTGTGACCGTCCGGATCGCCGATGGCTATGAAAATAATTTCAGGGTGTATACAGGACGCGGGGGCGAGACGGCGTGCAGTCATTATCGCGATACGCGTTATTTTATATAGCTACGATGAAAATTTTATGTGGCCCCATAAAAAAACTTCTGCGCAATGGACCAACTTAAAATATTTTGTAATTAAAATTAACTAACATGACCATATGAATTAAAATCTGTTTCAAACCAAAACTCTCTGGTAAACCATTACATATTAAAAATAGATATTAACTTTTTAAGCTCATTTGGCCATACAAATTAAAATCTTTTTCAAACTATAACTCGCCCTAGTTTAAAAGTGTATTATTTACACGATGTTAATTTACGCCGAATATGAACTGCACCTTTTCAAACAGAGAGGAGCAAAAAAGAACGCTCCGCAGCCAGTCAAACTCACCCGGAGCGGAAACTTTTTCGAATCGCATTTATATTTCATGCAATTAAAAGAGACGCCCAACTTGTAATGATTTCATTAATATTAAGTATTTTATTAAATAACCTCTCATAAAATTAAATCGTAACGAGCGCGGTCGGCTTGCGCGCGTGCTCGCGCTAATTAAATAGCGTCCTGTTGGAAAATTTCCGTGGGTGTGCAAACGAAAAACTTTAGCAGCGGCAACGTACGCGGTCACTAATTTTAATTTGCAACAATTTATATAAAGTAGTGCAGCCCAATAGCTGAATAGCTGGCAGCAACTAATTTGTTCTGTAATCATACAAAATATGAAAAAATTATACAATTTACTTCCTAGGAGGAAAGTTTAACACCATCTGTCGATTAATTAACAATGCATACCCATATGGTAATAACGATCACCATGTTCATGCCATCAGGATCACTGAGTGGTTCCGTATATTGGAGTAATATTCCAACTGACTGAGATATCAGCACAAAGTCAGTCATATAAAATATAATTTCATAGCCAGCTCACTGGCCGAGTGGTTAAAGGCGTCGTCCGCCTCGTACTGAGCATTGGGGAGCCTGAGTTCGATCCCCAGCGGTGAATCACCTTTCACAGTTTTTCATAGGTTTTCTGTGTAGTTAAGGTAAATACCGGGTGATTACACTCCTCTGAGCTTCTCGCTTTACTGGCGGAAAAGCCTCACGGCTGTTAACCCTATGAATATATATTATTTTGACATATTCTTAGAATATTTTAGACGCCTGTGGGTCTTGAATGTTGTCTCTTCAGTGCCAGTTTTAAGCACATTATGCATAGAGTTTCAACGACAATATGGTGGTCGCTTGTAATGACTGCTCCTCGCAGGTTTCGGACATCCAGCAGGGAGCACTTTCTTTGTTATCATAATGTGGTGTATTAGATTCTGCTTGTCCGTCTGGCGTGAGCTACCTAATTTTATGACACTCTTTGTATCGGAAGAAGGTGCCCCCCACAATGACGTAATTTTCTGCACATACGTCCATCAGTCTTTCCCCTGTTGCTCCCCAGTTTGACGTTCAGGTTGGCGAATACTGGGATTGTGTCCTGCTTTTTTATTTTTCTTAGGACGTTGTTTTGTTCGTCGTAGAAGTTGTCTTTCTTTTCTTCGTCCAAGATTTCGGTGGGGGCATTGTATTGAACGATGGTGGCATCTTACCTCAGTGTTGAATCTTGCTGTGATGGTCCTTGACGATACCACTTTCCAGCTTAGTAGGCTATTGTTCGCCTTGCTACTCAGGAGTAGTACTACATGTCGTGAACGCCTCTCTTCCTGAGTCCAGTATGGTTTCCCCGCTTCCCAGCAATTTTCTTCCAGTTTCGTTCCATCTGACTTCCCCTGGTCCCAGTGTATCTATCTTGTATTCATATTTGATTCGCTGATTTGGGCGTGTCTTCCTGTCTCGATCATTGTTTCGATGTTCCATGATCATATTCGTATCCGGATTTGCATAGATTACCATCGGTTTTTACTCCGTTTTGTAACACTTGTAATTCAGGAATCATTGTTTTGTCGAGTATGCCGGTTATCAGCTTACAGCATTCCAGTGGTTGATAGGTTGGGTTGCAACCTTTAGGTCAGTGGTTCTTAACCGGTGCTCCGCGGAACATTGGTGCTCAGCGAGCTTGTTGCAAGTAATAATAATAATAATAATAATATTAATTAATTAATTATAATAATATTTAATAATAATGCCGAAATTGAATGTTGACTCATCTGCTGTATGTGACCGAGTTTTTTTTTATGATCAAAGTACTCCCTAACTGCAAAAAGGAACCACTGGCCTATATGAACATGTTTAGTGTACGGGCTGTTGTAAATTAATCGACTGAGGTATACAATATTATAAAAAATAAAAGATTTAAGAAATTTAAATGTATGTTATTATTTTACATTCTATATTTAATTGGTTTCAAAATAAGCTAGCTTTCCATAATTTTCTCCCAAAAGTCCGCATGAAGTTTTTTATTGTACGAGTTATTTTTAATTAATCGACTGAAATTATAAAAAATCAAAAAATAAAAAAAAGATTTAAAAAAATTAAATTTATGGTTATATTTTACATTATATATTTAATTGGGCTCAAAATAAGCTATATTTTGATAAGTTTCGCCCAAAAATGATATTTTCAGGAAGGATTTTATTGCACGAGCTGTTTTAAATGAATCGACTGAGTTATAAAAATTGATAAAAAGTCAAAGATTTGAGAAATTTAAATTTATGATATTATTTTACATTCTATATTTAATTGGTTTCAAAATAAGCTAGCTTTTCATAATTATCTCCCAAAAATAAAGTCTGCAGGAAGGTTTTTATTGTACGAGCTGTTTTAAGTTGATTGACAGTAAGTAAAAAATCAAAGATTTAAAAAATTTTAAATTTATGATATTATGTTACATTTTATATTTAATTAGACTCAAAATAAGCCATTTTTAATAATTTTACCCAAATATAAAGTCTGCAGGAAGGTTTTGATTTTACGAGCTATTTTTAATTAATCGACTGAGTTATAAAAAATGATAAAAAAATCAAAGATTAAGAAATTTAAATTTATGATTATATTTTATATTCTTCTATATTTAATTGGGCTTAAAATAAGTAATTTTTTTGATAATTTTTACCCAAAAATAATAACTGCAGAAAGGATTTTATTGCATGAGCTGTTTTAAATTCAAGGATTTAAGAAATTTAAATTTATGATATTATTTTACATTTTATAATTACTTAGACTGAAACTAAGCCGTTTTTTAATAATTTTCACCCAAAAATAAAGTCTGCAGGAAGATTTTTATTGTACGAGTTGTTTTTAATTAATCAACTGAGTTATAAAAAATGATAAAAAATCAAAGATTTAAGAAATTTAAATGTATGATTATACTTTACATTCTGTATTTGATTGGGCTCAAAATAAGCTATTTTTTGATAATTTTCACCCAAAAATTATATCTACAGGAATTTTTTTGTTGCACGAGCAATCGATTGAGTTATAAAAGATGATGAAAAATCAAAGATTTGAGAAATTTAAATTTATGATATTATTTTACATTCTATATTTAATTGAGCTCAAAATAAGCCATTTTTTAATAATTTTCACCCAAAAATAAAGTCTGCAGGAAGGATTTTATTGTACGAGCTGTTTTTAATTAATCGACTCCGTTATAAAAAATGATAAAAAATTAAGGAGTTACAAACTTTAAATGTATGATATTATTTTACATTCTATATTTAACTGGGCTCAAAATAAGCCATATTTTAATGATTTGCACCGAAAAGTAAAGTCTGCAGGAAGATTTTTATTGTACGAGCTATTCTTAATTAATCGATAATTAAGTTATAAAAAATGATAAAAATCAAAGATTTAAGATATTTAATTTTATGATAATATTTAGAAATAAAGTGTAAGTCAGTGGCAAGTGCTCCGCGAAATTATTAAAGCAGAATTGAAATTGAAATTGAGTTGACTCATCTACTGTATGTGATTAACTCTTGGATTTTGGTGCTTCACTAGTTTTTCTTATGATCAAAAGTACTCCCCGACTTCAAGAAGGTTAAGAATCACTGCTTTAGGCTAATGAATTAGCCTGGTTTGGAGTTTTACTTCTTTTAAGTAAGAGGTATTTACTGGTCTCTCGATGGACCGCTTATTCCGCCGTGATTTCGGGCGGCAGAGCCTCGTTAGATTCAACTAGGTGGTGCCGCGTGTAGGTGAGGTTGACGTTTGAGCTGCTTGTCTAGTTTTGTTTTACAGTCATCGGGAAAAACTTGATAATGCCTAGAGATTAGACGAAACTAGTTGTTTCAAACAATTAAACAAGTGGTAATAAACATAGTAGTTTTATTCATCTCTTTATTGAAAACGAATTACCACGTAGTAGACGCCAAACCATTCAATCTCTATAACTTGAGTCGTTCAGGGAGAATTCCACCGTATATAGTTGGAACACGGTTTTCGGCAATAAGTATCCTATATGTTGGTGATGGATTCAGAGGGTTTTGTTTTTGTCCTCAGCAACCTTATTTATTATAAAAACATGTTCAGATTTGGCAAGGAAAGCAAGTTTACGAACTCGTATCGTGAAAGAGCCGTTTCTTATATGATTTTATTATGTAGCTTAGATCATCAAAGATTTTTTTTTAAATTTGTATTTATAATTTTTTATTATTATTAAATTATAATATATACATGTATATTATAAGTCAGGATGGTCAGCATAGATATAATAGAAGTAGTCTAGCTGAAATATCATAGATCTTGAATATTATTATGTTATCGACCCAGCTCAGTGGCCGAGTTGTTAGAGCCGTCGTCCGTCTCGTACTGAGCATTAGGGAGCCTGAGTTCGATCCCCAGCGGGGAGTGAATTTACGCGAATCACCTTTCACAGTTTTCAGAGGTTTTCTGTGAAATTAAGGTAAATACCGGGTGATTAAACTCCTATGAGCTTCTTCCTTGACCGGCGGAAAAGCCTCACGGCTGATAGCCCTATAAAGATAGAAGTTTTTTTTTAATTATATTATTACGATTCGCACCACGCGTAAGTAGTATATTCGCCTATAATCTATGATATAGGATTACTTATTAGTAAGTAGAAAAATATCATTGCTCTTCATTTTCTACGACGTTCTGCAACTGACAAAATCGTATCGGAGAAGCTGCAACTCAAACATTTCAGCATCTCTATAACGTTATACTCGTGTAGAAGGTTTAATGATAAATCAGCCAATCTTAAGATGAAATAACTGAACAATTATGTACATTGAATATTTAGTAAAACGAAATTCAGCATATTTCAAGAAAAAGTCATCCAAAGCAAAACTTTCCCTAAACTTTTTTCTTTACAATTAAAATGAGCCATTCCCAGCGAAGGCAAACAATCCGCTCTTGCCTTCTTTATACTAAGAAAATCCATTTGCAATCACAATATTTAGTTTTTGCATTGATGGAATTCTTAATAAAAGTGAATCTGCATAAAAAACCCTCTCTCGCTCTCTCAAGGGTTGTTTTAATTCGTTCCGCTTTTGTGTACACGCAAAAGCAAATCTTTATATTTCATTAATAATGAACGATTTCTTTCCACCCCATTTTAGCATTTTAAATAATCCCTTCCGTTCCGTTCCGGACGTCTAAGGCAGCGAAGAAGAAGAAAAAAACCGGCGCTCCCCCTTTCATCACCTATTGAAAATTCCAACGTCCGCACCGTTATAATAGCAAATAGAAATTCTTGGCGGGGGAACATTGTGATTAATAGCTATTAATCAAAGTTTTCGGTCGCGTTTATCGCGTAATATCGCAGCCCGTTAATTACGACTAATTTCAGACAGGTGGGTAATGTACGTCACGATATATCAAAGAAACCCCAATTTATACTCGTCACAGACTGCTCGCCGCTGCGGGGGGTGGGTGGCGGTGTTGGCTTTCTAATCAAACGAACGCGCACGATGGCAGGCATGCTAATAAAATAAATTGCATGATGCAATCGAAGCGCTGGCTGCAAATTGAATCGTCATGCGATACTTTTCGAACACACTCACGGTTTCAATTACTTTTCCTTCAAACAATAATTCAACATCAGGCTTACAAATTACAGTTGTTATTTTTTATGACGGTTGTGAGGGTTTAATTGTGCGGATGATAATGTGCTCGGGATAGGTGTTAACTGCTCGCATTGTTACCGGGGGCGGGTGGAACGATCTGATAACATTTCGAGTGAACTGTGTAAAATCTTCTTGCATTTGTATATTGCGCGGGGTGACAGCAAAATCTCCGATGATGATTTAAAAATGTTTATTAGTTCGATTAGTAGGATGTAAAGCATTGAATGTTAAATGTTAAATTATTAATTTAGCATAACTTTTGTAGCAAAAATAACTTGACTCATTATATATATATATATATATATATATATATATATATATATATATTATATATATATATATATATATATATATATATATATATATATATATATATTATATACAAATATTTTAGTATTACTGTTGTACTACAACAATTATACTAAATTAATAATTTTGGATTTAACCAATTGCAAATTTTGTAATCACTCATCTAATATCACTAAAAGATGCATTTAATATGACTCTGAATGTCTCTTCATGCCCCTGAGTGTCCTTTAATATCCTTTTAATGCGCGTTAGTGTCTTATTAATAATGTCATTTTATATGGATGGTTTATTTTTGAATTAAATAAAATTCTTTAAAATCCTTTAGTATCTTTGAATGTCCTTGATTCCCCTAAAATATTTTTGAATGTGCATTCTTCTTCTTCATATTTGTGTGCCCTGGCTCCATCCCTGGTTTAACGATCGTTGGCGAACATGTTGTTAATGGTAGTTGTGTCTACGGCTGCTCGGTTGTTTATCCGAATGTCTCTTAATTCCTCTGAATGTATTTAATGTCTTTTGTTATGTAATAGGCCTAAATATAATTTTATATCGATAGGTTATTGTTAAACCAAATCAATATATGTATTCAGCCTTATACAAATGCGCCTGCTCTCTGTTCCAACTTTCTATGTTAGAATCCTAATAAACTAGTGGTCGATTCCTTCTCCCCTTTAACTTCTTAGTATGCATAGGATCGGTTTTATTGGCTAACCGCGTAAAATAGTTAAATTTCAGCACAGCCGGCGACGACGACGACACGCTTAGAGCCGCGGACCTTATAAGTTCTTTTTAATTGCCCCGGAAGAATTTAAATAGTCAAGTCGCTGCGCCACTTCAGTTTCTTTCGCTAATTAAACAAGTTTAACACTCGCCTCCCTTATTGTTCCAGGCGGACAATCTACTTCTGGCCGAGACCCCGCAGTCCCCCCTGATTCGGAAAGTTCGGTAAGTTATTTTTATTTTAATGTCCAATCCCGTACTAAAATTGAAATGCTCCGAAGTTTTGATAAGTGCACACGAATGAATAACTAACCAAGTTTCGCCTTAATTCTTCAGCATAAAAGTTCAAACAATGCAAAAAGCGCTTTACCATTGTAAACTAAAAAAAATGTATGTAATTAAATTTATATAAAGTATCAGCTTGAAAATAAATTAATTTCCTGTTTGATTATTATTTATGCGGTCCGCATCAAGGAAACCAATTAAAAACATGGTTCTTTGACGGACCGTGTCGTTTCCGCATACAGTTTTCGTCCCGGAAATTTGCAGCGATATCGGTTTATCAATTGCGCAAGTTTGTAATTACGGACGGATTTATTTGCATCCCCCCGGCTGATCCTTAATAACTGGCCGGGCCGGTAGCGCGCGTGTATGTTTAACCCCGGGGGCGGAACTAATTCAGCGTCGATATTCCGCATGCACGGATCAATCATACGCGGTATTATGCAACGGTGTTGTGTGTCTCGCTGTATGTCGTGTGCCGAAACACTTCGTGTAATTGTGCAATTAACAATGGCGATCATCGCGGCCACAGAAATACGTTGTAATTAGAATGTGCAAGGATTATGGGGCTTAATTAATTTTGTTCACAATGGACCGCACTGTCCGCAGTAGAGGATTGTTTTTCAGCGGGATGGACAGTCATGATCGGTAATGGATTACGTGCTTGAATGACGACTACTAGATTTTTGAATATTGTGTATTTAGACATACATATAACGCTATTATCATCTTTATTAAACTTATAAAGACACTTTACACGGTCAATAATACTGTCAATCCTAGTATTTGCTTGAATCTTCCCCTTCAATATTTATCAAGTAATCAATTATCTGAATAAACATCAGTATTCTCTTCATTCAATCATTACTGTATCTTAAATGATTAGTAATACTGTCAATATTTTAGAATAATGAATATTTTAAGCATATTATCGTACAGTAATACTGTCATTATTCTATAATATTGACAGTATTATTGACAGTGTAAGTTACCTTATTAACCAGCAACAAACAGTGAAAAATACTAATAATTTTTTTTTATTCACGCCCTTTTCGTTTCGACTTTATTAATTGACCTAAATAAACAATATTTCATTTTGAAGCTAAATAAGTGCCAAGCAATTTTATATTATCATTTATTTGTAATTTTAAAAATTAAATTTATTACGCTCAAAAAAAGTTTTTATCGAAAAGTTATGTGTATTGAATTTACCCGCATTAAGATGTTTATGACTAATGAAAAAAATAATAATAATACTTAATTTTGAAAATAAATAAGTGCCAAACATAATTATGTAATTTGCTAGTTTTTATTTCAGGAATTTAATTTATTACGCCTTTTCAAACTCAAAGTTTTTATCGGAAATATATCTGTTTTGAATTTGTCTGCATTGAAACGTTATTAATTAACCAAAATAAATATGTAATACTTCAGTAGGAAGCTCCAACTATAATTATATCATCATTTAGTTGTAATTTCAAGAATTCAATTTGATACGTTTTTTAAGCATACAGTTATTAGCAAAAAGTTGTGTCTTGAATTTTTCCGATTTGAGACGGTATTAATTGATCAAATGAATCAAGCAATATTTCATATTGAAGTTTCATTATTTTATTATAATTTATTTGTAATTTAAATAATACTAATTTCAATAATTGTATTTATAAAAATATCTCAAAAACTAGAGCTGATATATCAAATCTGACGTCTATTTTGAATTCTGCGTCTAAGAATCATCTACAAGCAGACTTGTTGTGTATATATCATTTGTATCATATCTGTGTGTGATGTATATAAAAAAAATTCAGTAATCATTTGATAATGAAAAATCTCAGATTGATTTCCCAAAGCTAATGGAGTTTTATTGCGGAACATTTTTTAATATGTATCGCAACCGGAAAAAATAAATCAAAGCGTTTCATTTCAATATGCAACGCAATTTCCTGTAGTATATACAGCCGGCATTTATTAAAGAGAAGAATAAATTAGCAGAGACGTTGCACGGAATGTATTTCTAATTTAAAATGGTTACAAGGAAACGTAATAAAGTACTTCCGTAAAAAAAATCCAGTAAAAGTACGAAATTATTCTCAATTAAATGATTCGGCGAGATAGGTTGCCTTTTTTCGACCATGTTTGAATGAGCAATGATATCATCGACATTTTTTTCAAATGACAACTGTATTTTTGTATTGCAGATTCTGATAGGTATTATTTTTCTGCGATCAGCAATGTACATTCTGATATAGGTCACATAAGCAAATTTCCGAGAAAAATCATTACAAATGAGTGAACAAAAACACGAAAGGCGAAATAATATTTGATTAAACAATAAAAAACTAAAGTAAATGCTCAAACTGTGCACCATTTACAGTATGATAATGAGCTAATCGAAAAACAAATTCGTTTTCATAATTTTCAATAATATCTGCATTTATGACATATATTACAATATACATGGCTGATCGCAGAAAAATAATCCCTTTCAGAATCCTCTATAAGAAAATAGGGTTATCAATTGAAAAACTTATCAATGACGTTATTGCTCAATCATCAATGGTCGAAAAAAATTGATACGTTTATTAAAAGTTGGAAATTTAAATTAAAAGTCGACGCGTCCAAACAATTTTTGCAAAAATCATAAATAAAGGTTTATCGAATGTATTCCATACTTTAGGGACACCCTGTATATTAAGGGGCTTAAAATACGAGCATTGTATCCGTATCTCACTTAATTGTATTAAAACTGAAATATAGAAAAATGCCAACATTTTCAGCAGGCGTTTCACGGGTAAATATTTGATTATTACTTTATGTGTGTCCATAGCTGATTGAATCAATACCGGAATATAGTAAAATGCAATACATTTTGCAGCCCTTATTTTTTCATTTTTCTGAAGATGGATATTTGATTTATAAAAATTAATACAGTTTAGTATGAGACTTTTTTTGTATATAATATTTATATAACAACTTAAAGTTGATATACAGCGACATAAGTTAATTCCCTGGTTAAATTTTCCGTTCACCAGGATTGTGTTAAGCTCTTAAAAGCAGCAACAATGACTAAACTCCTGGCAGTTTAAAGCGTCCACCACAGCAAAGAAGCACAGCACGGATCTTATCCGGGGTACGAATTATGATGATAGCAAGCGATACAGCGATCTTAAATCAAAACTTTTCCGTCCGGACGCGCGCGCGTTGGAGTTAAATTAACTTTCCGCCACCACATAATAATCCCCTGGCCTTTATAAATCATGACTTGTTGAAACGAATCGCGGGGCCTTTTTGGGCTAATTGTGCGAACGCCGATAAATACGAAACCGATGGTTCGGGGGGGTTGGGTATGGATTTGAAATTGTAATTGCGGCGATATTATTCCGACCGATTTGCATATTTATCGAGTTACGTCGGGTGCACGGCGGCAATCAAAATGTGCAGGGCTGGTAATTAAACGAAGAGGATACACTAATTGAATTAACCCTTTGAAGTCCGATCACGGTTGCCTCGAGCAGCTAGCAAGCCGCGCGGGCGGTGTTTGCCCTCACGGCCCACCCGCCGCCTCACGTATATGGATACACGAGGTCTCCACTTCTACACCGCCATCCGATACATACTCATGAATATGTAATTCAGAATTATGCATGTTATCTGCAGAATTTCCAGCTTAAGTATATTAGATATCTTGGCATCGTTTAATATTCCCACGTCAAAAGTTGTTACATTTAATATCGCACGGCATTAATTACACCTCCGACAGCAGGGCGGTATTAACATACAGTTTGGTGGAAAAAGACGCAATAACCGTCCTGGGGATGTGCACAGGAATATTTGCTGTGCTGGGTGTGGGGACGTGTGTTGTGCCGGCTGCATATTTTTGCACCGCATTTGTGCGCGCATATCACATGCAAAGTAGCTGCGGGTTTTGTTATAAGACACTTTCGTAAATAAAGAAACAGAACAACGTGGCATAATGTTTTCATATGGAAAGATATATTCAGCCATCAGGGAGGGCGAACCGGAGCAAATTCAAAGAGGCGATGGTTTTTAAAGAAATCTTGTCTCCTGAGAAAATATTGAACTGAACCAAATACATTTTATGTTTATTTACCGTGTCATTTACTAGAAAGCTAGATTCAAATCAATTGTTTTCCTTTTCTTATAACGCAATTACAATTTCAAATCCATACCCGCCCTCAGAAAAAACATTGATTACATATTTGTTGTTGCTTATTCCGAGAATCCCCCGCGATTCGTTTCAACAGGTCATAATTAACAAGCTTATTAAAATATCTTCTTTTGCTTTGAATCTTATTCCTATATTTATATCACCTTACCTTAACGATTTATTATTTTCTATTGGTCATGCTTTGATATTATGAATTTTTATGAAATGGTGTTGCCGTGAATAATAGTTATTTAATGTATAAGTCTTTTAGGTAGCGTTATATTCATACAAAGAATGTTTAAACGCGAGAACGAATAATAAAGTGACTTTATTTCACATGTCGATAATATGTCAGTTTATGTGATTAAAAATTAATTTTTCTAATTGCAGTTCCTACAGTACACATTGTGTTGTGATGTGCTGACATAAAATAATAAATAATTAATAAAATAAGACATAGGCCCAATATAATACAACATATTTTGTTCAAGTTTTTTACTGATCTTAGCACAAAACATATCAATGTATCAGATGGCAGAAGGAAATTGAAAAATTTTGATTCTAAGTATTTTTTTCGATATGGATTTGAAAAAAATTGCTTAATATTTATAACAATATGACAATATAAAATGGAAAGTCTCTATCCCTACGTATTTGTTTTTCTATTTATTTTTTATTTTTAACTTTTACGCTCATATCTCGATAATCCGATATTAGAGGCTGTCTATAAAAAAATAATAAAACATATTTTTCAATTTCCTTCTGCCATCTGATACATTGATATGTTTTGTGCTAAGATCAGTAAAAAAATTAAACAAAATATGTTGTATTAATTTTTTATCGACAAAAAAAATGGGGGACAGTAAAGCTCTGGTTTTTTAGAAAAACGGCCGTTTATGACGATTATTTGCAAATAACAAACAACATTTTAAATATTTGAGATTATATAGCTTACCGTAATTCACGTTGTAATTTACATTGAAACATATAGTTCACTATTAGACAATATTCATTTAATATCAATTTCGGCAATCAAAGCTTAGTTACACGTGCCTCATATTCATATCATGATGTACCTACATTTATTTTTATAAAATATATATGCTAATAATGGACCACAATAAACATAGTTTTTGATGACATTCAATTATTATGAATAATTTGAATGTTTTTGCAGATAAATGAAAAATTACCATAATTTCAATTTGTGCGACTCGCTGTTTTTCCCACACGGCATAACTAAATATTAATGCTTCGTCAAATAAATTATGCAAATTCGATCAGATATTTAAATATCCGCTCACATACCCAAATGCAAGCCAATTGCACTCGTTTGTAAACGGGTCAACGACAGGCGGGGCTCGGAATAATTCGCAATTAACTCATTAATTTGGCCAAATTATAATATAGCTTTTAACGCGATTACAGCGCGGACAGGGCGCAAAATTAATTTCTGCATTCGATTGCACCGCGGCGTTTTTGTGTGTGTGTGTGTGTGTGTGTGTGTGTGTGTGTGTGTGTGTGTGTGTATAAAATTAATGTTTGATATTCCTCTCCGCTTCCGGAACACGCAGGTGACTCTCCAGGCCTCGTAAAACCTTCTTTTTTTTCATAATAGTTTTTACGAGGCGCCGTAATTTTTATGCGACGCTTGCCCATTCATTCAATTTGCTAAACAAGCTCGTTACAAGTTGTATGCGGAAAATATACGAGTCTATTTTTTATGGTCCGTTTCCGGGATGGGCGTGGAACGGGCGCGACTTCCTTTTGCAAAATAAAATATGATGTTACACACGTAATTAAGCTATAAAGAAAAAATAATAATTTTTAACTAATAGTACTACAATATGGATAGCAGTATTATACAATCTTTATTGTATCCTGATGAAATTTTCATCGTTTCTTAATAGGAATAAAATCCACGTTATCATTAAAATACATCGATCTTTACCAGGTGTTTATGGCAGCGAGTATATAATAAAATAAGATAACCGAATACATAATAAAAATACATAGTATATATGGTTTACACAGATTATTATTAAATGCACGTTTTAATATAAGTATAATTACATCATTAATATTTAATTACATAAACTAGTGCATTATCAATTGTGTGGTTCCCGCCAGATGGCCTTCAACTATCGCCCCAGAGAGAAACTTACATTACTTTAATCATTTAAAAGATACATATCATATATATTATTTGTTTTGTATATTATAAACTAATGTGCACTGCCCGCATCAGATCATATTATTAGTTAACACATAAAATAATTGTTAAGGTCAAGAGTCTTTTCGTTGAAACAAAGAAGAATAATTTATTTAGGGCTCAAAATAATTTAAATTATGTACAGCATTATTCAAAAATTATTCTTGTACAAATAAATCAGTAAATTTAAGTAGTGCAGTAGATGTTAATCTACATGAAATAATATACTGCCGAAGTGTTTCCTCGCTTGATATTTTTAACAGAGTCATTGCAACTAAAACACATGCTGCAAAACTCGATACGATCTTATCTGAACCCTATTCAGTATGCAAAGCATGCTGGATATTTACGATGTGATAAGGGTGTTGTTTTTTTTCCAAAATTGCGTGACTGACGTAACTTCCTTCGTGTGGTAAATTTTATGATTGCTTTATTTGATTCGGGCTATTAACTACACCTGCTACTATAGGCGTGGATGGGTGGGTTTCACATTTCAAATTCGTATCTCTACTGTTTTTATACGTTTCGAGGTGTTTAACTCGAAAATTACAAAATCCTATAAGAGTAATGTTACAAAAAGAGCTGTAATTTTCTTTAAAATAATAATAATAATAATAAAGTGTCTTTATTTCTTTTTCAATTACAATTTAACAGTTTGAGATTAGAACAATACAACATTGAAAAAGAAAACGGCGGTTTTCAGGTGATGTTCATAAATGTTCATAATTTTATAAAATTATCTTGACTATATTTATAAATTGTAAACTATTTGTATACTTTTTAGGGGGTGATAAACTCGAAATAAATAAAATCGTATAATAATAGTGTTACTCTAAATACAAACAAAACATTCTATCTTTTATAGGGCTATCAGCCGTGAGGCTTTTCCGCCGGTCATGGGAGAAGCTCAGAGGAGTTTAATCACCCGGTATTTACCTTATCTTCATAGAAAACCTCTGAAAAACTGTGAAAGGTGATTCGCGAAAATTCTCTCCCCGCTGGGGATCGAACTGGTGTTTCTATAGACCTTTTACTAGTCAAACCTGCCTACCTCTGTCTTCTTCTCATGGTTAGAAAATAAACATCTACATTTATAATGGTCTGCAGCTCATTATTCAATAGAAAATTTGTTGCTTTTCGATTTCGTAAGGCATTCTGACGGAGAAAACGATAATCTTAATTGTCTCTATCATACAGCAAATTATTTGAAATATTGAATTGAATGGTAGATCGAATGGAAAAATATAATGTTTTTTATTTGTCAAGAACAAATTGTATGGGAGGAGCATATATGAATTAATTTCTTGAACAACTTTTGAACTAAATTGTCTTGACTAAAACGACCTTAACGCAATAGATTGTAAGAAGTTAACAATTAAATTCGTACACCATCAGTAACAAATAAAGGGATTTGATTTCAAAACCACACCAATCAACGACACTACAGTCTCTACTCACACTGACTACGTTACAATAGTACCTATAAAAGGGAATAATCCTCCAAATTGCCGAGTGGTGCGATAATTTTAATCAGTAGTTTAGTATGTACCTCACATTTCCTCTCTTTCAGTCCTACACTCGACTAGTTTATATATAAACTACAATCACCGAATCAATTATCAGCACTATCTCCTAATACAAATATTGCTTAGAGCTACGATGACCATACATCCTGTATTTAAGAGGACAGTACTTTATTTCAAGCGTGAACAGACGCTGAAAAGTATCAAGATTAATGTTATTTAAATTATGTGTAATAGTTATGATCGTTTCTAATCTTAATGTATGCTATTATTTTCGTAATAAATGTTTAAACTTAAATTTTCTTCGATATGTCCTTATTTCCTCTAAAATAATGTGGTCACCGTACCTATAGCCATCATCCATCAAGTATTTACTTGCCCTTTTTCGCACTCACACCTAAACCTACCTAGTTTATATCTAAAGTGGCGCCTATCCTATCCGCGACCGATTTTCTTATCCACAGCTGAAAATGTGTATTAGATTGTTTGCCGTATTAAAACTTGTATCATATTTTCCGGCCCGCGAAGGTTTCGAGTCGACACGCGTTCCTCAATCCCCGGCGACAATGCCAATTTTTACACTCCAGGAAGCCTTTTATTCCGTTCACCAGGCAATGCATAAATGATGTGTTTGGTGCGGGACTGCTCGCGTAAGCGGCGTTTCTTTTGAGCTCAAGACTCGCACACAAATGAGAATCGAATAAAGGCGAACAATTTTTGTGCGCGATTGTTGCGCCGCGGCACACCGGCGGAAATGCATTCGCGGCGGATGTAAGGATCTTTATCGCGTTTTATACACGCGATGATGCAGTGGGTGGCGTGGTGTTGGAATGGGCATATTCAGCACAAATGGGGAGTATATATATATATATATATATATATATATATATATATATATATATATATATATATATATATATATATTTAGTAATTATAGAAAATTTAAGTAATTGGCGTAGAAGAATTAAAACTACCTCTAAAATTATTATTAGTTGCCTTGTCAGTGCAGTTTGCACAAGGACGACTCGTTTTATTAAATTTTCAGCGTTAGGAATAAATTAACTCGCTACAAAAACAGTGTATGCTGACTGAAGACGTATTGTTTATGGAAGGCATTACAGTAAAATCCAATATATTTAAATAATTGACTTCCACATATGCATAGTAACGATTATTCCGAATATTTTTCATCTCGAATTGTATATAACAGTAGAAATCTCCATTATAAACCCCTCTTTGTTGTATCGCCGTTGTGTTTCTATTATAAGGTTCTTAGAAAGAATTAAATTATGCCCTGTAAACATGATTCCTAATGGGACAATTTGTATTGTGCACAGCACGTGCGTCGTCTCCCCGAGGTCCGCGGAATTAAATAATTTATTTAAACCAGCGCGACCGTGATGTTAATAATAATATATCCTCTTTGAAATTCGAAACCGCGCGCACCTGTATAAAAATTCATATGCACGCACGGAAAATTTCCACGGGGGAGCGACGATCGGCCACGGGGCATCGCGTTCTTTGTTCTTGTTTGCGCGCACGTACCCACCCCGGGAAATTTATTCCGTATGTTTGCGTAAGAGCACGAGAGAACAGGAGAAAAAAATAACAACAGCGCGGGGACGCGGAATAAAACAGCGGGGGTGTGCGCGCGTGATCAGCGCGCCATGTTCAACATGCAAAAAGATGAAGCAAATATAAAAGCTTGTAGATTTTATGTAGTAGCATAAAGTTATGCCATTTGATACGCTGCTACCGAAAAACATGTCGGCTCAATGAAATTTTATATTTTCAGAACGAACCCCAGCATTCACGACTGTAATTTTATCCCCGCGACCGTTTAATTCACCCAGTCTGATACAACACGCCATCCCAATGTGTGTACAGATTTTTTTTTAAGTAAAAAGAGCGTGGTAAAATACTTCACACGAGCGACATATGGCTATGCGGGCCCTGTATTATTTTTGCAACCGGCTAATTTCAATTGTAAACCGCGCTAATTTATTAAAAATCCCGCTGCCGGTATAAATTGACAATTGTCCGGAGGATTCAATTTCGAGGATTGGAATTAATAAATCACCATCGCGTTGATATTTGTATGCATAAAATTGTGGACCGGGCCCGTCTGTCATGCGGCTGAACGGTTTTAATTATTTAACAGATCAAAAATATTTGTTGGGGGGTGACGGCTGAGGGTGGATGGTGTTATAAACCCTCTTCACTGTAATAATCGGGAAATTGTTACAGAATTAAAAATGACGGAGGGGGATATTAATTAATTATGTGAATTCTTTTTGTGCGTGAGTATTATCAAGCATACTTTCTGACTGGGGTGAATAAATTTGAATCATTTGTGCAATTGATTTTCCAAATTGATGTGAAACATTCAGTATGTAAATCAATTACAGAGAGCCGTAACTAGCTGTCTTAGGGCTCTGGAGAAAACCTCTTACTGGAAAATTTTTAATTTTTGTGGAAGCACATTATAGAGTTTCAGGGCAATGTAATATAGAGCTTTTTCGTAAATAGACAGGTTATGCTTTGAAAGTCTATAATGTGTGTATTTTGTATTATAATTGTGTCTTATATCACATTATTCAAATTTATATGAATTCTTAAATACAAATAATAGACATTCATACACATCCAGAACTGTCACCGTAAGCAGATATTTACCCTGACAACTAGTGCGACAGCCAGCCCAATATAATGTGGATTACTCTTTTTTGCGTAATAAAAATTGACTTTAAATGAGAGGATGCACCCCAAAAAATTATTTCGTACCTAAGTATGGATTCAAAATGTGTTGCCTTGCATGTTTCCATGCTTGCGGCTCTTAGTATACAATAAGAAGATTAAATATACATGTATATAGTATATATATATATATATATATATATATGTGTGTGTGTGTGTGTGTGTGTGTGTGTATTTTGTTTGTTTTTGTAGACAGGGAAATTAGTTGCACCCTCTCCCCACTAAGGTGCTCCTATTGCCACTCAAAGAATAGATCATAATAAAGTAATGTGGCGAGACTCCCCGAATATTCTTCTATTGGAAAATATTTTGCTGAATCAGATTTTAAGCAGCTATAAATTACTGGTCTAGATCGAATTGCCTTCGATGTTTTTATTAATAACTTTTTTTCTTGCAAGACGTGAAATTTGGTCGTAACTTTCAGCCCTGATTATAATTTGCAATAAATCGCCGGCGAGTGTATAAAATTGAAATATCGCCGCAATTTTTCCCAGCTCCCAGATACAGACGCGGGGATATTTCACGCGGCCGACGATATATCAGGAAACTTTTGTATCGCGTGCATACATTGAATAAAATTGAGATATTTTCTCCGGCGGGATGTATACCCCTGCTCCCCGATCGAAATTTGTAAGATGCCCCTATTATTTGGGCCACTATCGTATATACAATGATTTCATTAGAAGCTAAACTACTCTAAAGGATAAATAAAACGATTTTTTACTTTATTTTTTATCACACTTTAAGTGTGTAAAAAATCGTTTTATTTATCCTTTAATATGAAGGATCACAAAGTAGACGCCTTAACAATCCAATATTTAAACTACTCTACTTTAATTATTTTGAAAATTAATTATATACAGTTTCCGGATTACACCATGCAGGTTTACTCCATTTTAATTTTAATTTAATTGGAGATAAATATTTTTTTATTTTTAGGCAATTCCTTCCCATCAAGGTCAATCGTATTGAGAGAATTTTTTAAATGATTATAACTTACATTTTGCTCTAAAGTTAAACAAAATTATACGTATAGATATTCATAAAAATATGATATCAGAAGTTACTTCACAACTTTTTCCCTTTACTAAATGGTTGGTTTCTCTACGTGAGGAAAATATTTACCAATCGACGTTTTCCGTCCGACTTTTCAATAAAAGCGCGCACGTCCTCAGTTGAGTAGAACGAGTTCACTTTAAAACTAGCCGCCGTCCTTTGTGAAGAAGGGCCTGCACGCCGTGAAAAAAATCACCGCTTTCTAATCGACTTCGAATTTGTTCGGCAACGTTTTACCCCCCTACGCGCGATAAGGCGCTTAATGTCTTAAGACGGTTTGGTAATTAAAATGTGGCGGAAAATCCTGTCGTAAACCGCGCGGGCATGTCTGTGGAGATAAGGTTGCGTATGGTAAGCACAATATAATTGCAAACATCTTGCTAACTATATACATTTAATTTATCTCCGCATTATCTATATTAAGGGAAACGGGGGCGCGCGCGAGCGTTGCGAAACTTGAAAAGGCCGAAATTCCTTTGCTACTGTCAACGCGGCTTTCTCAAACGCGTAAATGCCTAATTGACTGAAACTAAACTTGGTAGTAAATGCGAGCTGCTTAGAATTTGTGGGAGTACATGAGCAATTGTTATTTGATGTTATATTAATAGCAACTGTGCGAAGTACTTAAATTCATAATATTTATACTATAACTATGGTGGTTAATTAATTAAGGTTGAATGAACTGTTTGTTTTTTTTTTCCTGATGGCTTGTTGCTTGATAAAAGATACAGGGCCATAAAAGCTTTACGAAATTAAACAGTATTGGTATTAGTTTCTTAAGTCCGTATGACATTATCTAGTTTCTTACATCATTTTCCATGCAGACACAAACTACATATGAGACACATGTAGACAATAATATACCGGCGGAATAATAATAAATTCACTTAACAATAACAATTCCGTAATATACAATGTTAATTTTCCATTTAGAAATAGTTATACAGTTTAATATATCAATTCTTATATATAAAACGTTATAGAAAACTAGATAATGTGTTAGAACAAAGAAAGAGTAGAATTTTTCAGTAGTATAGTTCTTACAATAAATAATTGTGTAATAGTACTGTATTAGTTGCACAATTCTTTATTGTAAGAACTATACTACTGAAAAATTCTACTGGCAGCTGATCCAATGGTGCAAATTGCACATAACATTCTCCTCATGGACTGTCGAATCCTTTCAGAAACAGCCAGTGTTTCATATTGCATTTCTTTCATGAATTATTTAATTTCTCACATGAAATGTGTAAGTAGTTTACACTAATATCTACAAATGCCCCCATATGAAAAATCTCGATTTCAGAACTAAGGATATCCTGGGATCGAGTTGTGCGTCATTCCGGATAAAGGACAAAAAATCTTAAAATAGCCCACGAAATAAACTCCTTATTCTTTCATTTATACTCGCAAACAAATAAGTCTGGATACGTTCAAAGCAACTGCCGCTTCTATCTCAAGACAATTGCTAACCATCAATTGTCTTGAGATAGAAGTGGCAGGATACAAATTTATTAAATAAAAACAGCCGTTTCTTGACATAACGCGTACATAAAAATCAACTTAATAACAATAACAAAATGTAACAAATTAATAAATACCTTCCAATATTCCCTCTCTTCCCGCACCCATTACCTCTCTCATGTCAGCCTGTTGTAGATATCCACGTCCTCTCTATCGTCAGTGTATATCCTGTATATTAAGTCATAAGCATTGCAATCAGCGTAACGCAGTCGTTAAGACATGGGAATGCTGCGCCGAAGATCTTTAGATCAAACCTCACACAAAGCTATACCTTTCACCTTGTATATGTTCCTCATTCCCCTATCCACGGCTACCACCCTTTCTCTGATCCGGAGTAGATGATATACCTACTCATCTAAACGTACTCCAGATGATATAATACCTACTCATCTAAACGTACTCCAGTGGTTCAAAATAAACGTTAAACCGTAGATCCACCTGTTGTGGCTGTTGCCACCTTTTTAGGTAAAGAAAAGATCATTACACCTTCAGTGGCACAAAAGAGATCGATATAGCGATTGCAATAGTTAATTTAATGCAGCTACCCGGCGCCTCCACCAAAAGTATGTATGTATATATGTGGCGAGATTCCTACAGCATTTGCCTCATTTCTCATTTCTTTTTCCACTTCTTTATAAAAATTAAATTATAATATCCCACAACCCTTTCGCACATTCTTTGATATCAAAATCTCGAATTTAAAAAAATCAAAAATTCAAATCAGACTGTAACTTAAGTATATGCTATGATGTATTTTGTAATAACTCCTTGCCACGTTTTGGAGCCACGCCCGCTCGTTATTAGTGCTAGTAAAATTCCGTAGGGGCTGTAGGTGTTCAGCCGCGTTAAAAGGGTGAAATTATTTACGATACATTCTATTTTACCCACGACGTAAACGATGCACGCGAGGATTTTTTTCAGGAAATAATTGCGTGGCGTTATTAAAACTAATGCGAGGAGAGCGCCGTGTTCAGCTGGTTTCTTGGGGAGTCGGCGGCGCGAAACGGAGTGCTAATGCTGACAGATGTCGAGGGTGATTAGCAGAGGGCAGAGGTGTTATGATACTTCGAGCGTAAATGATATTTTCCATATAATTTCTATTTTAGATTCAAACAATGATTAAAAGTTATAATTAAATTCAAAAAAATGTATATTCACATACATTTTCATAATAAATTACATGCTAAATTTTAATAAACAAAGATATTATGTATGAATAATTAAGATAATGTTTAATCATAATTATACATAAATAAAATATTTTTCCCTTCTAGCATTAAAAACGTATGTGACGAATACACCTTTGTTTAGTAATAAAACAATTTGGGTGTATTTTGTGCTTTACTTGATACTTTATTGTATATGCGTATGTGACTACATTTGTGATGCACAACTCTTGACGTTGTGTCTTTTTAAACTTGTGATGCAAACTGCCGAAGAATGCACCCCCGATAAAACCGTTTGCATACAGTGTTGTCGGATGATATGGGCGCATTATATTAAGTTTACAAAACAACGTATGTTGACATAGTTTTTTGCCGAGATATTTCACGACCATCTATGGAATAATCGTACGGGTTATAGTATGTCTATTTGGTGTAACAATAAACAACAAGTAATTAGCTGATATATGTGCGTATTCATTATTTCAAATACACATAGCGTATATTTCATATGTTGAAAGTTTATTATAATAAAATACATAATTTTTAACGTATTATTATTAAAAAGCTTAAAATAAATATTAGCTAATATCAATTATTCTCGCAATACACAAACTTGAATTTTTTTTAGCGATATTAGTACTCTTCCTGACAATAATAAATTATTACACCGCCCAACAGACGTTTTGGTGCCTGCGTTTGAGTCAGATTTGGTCTATCAATTCTAATTCTTGAGATACTCTATATTGGCTTATTTTCTCATAAAATCATCTTATTTTTTAACTTACGTACTTTTTACGTTATTACTATTTTTTAACTGCCTCATTTATGATACAGTACTTGGATAAAGTACATTCTTTTCATTTAATCTGGAAGCAAGTAAGTCTAAAAGCACTTTTATGATCAGTTCTTGTTGATTGAAATGTTGGGGACTTGCTAAATCTGTTTCAAAATCACTGTCGTTTTCTGATTGTATACATCGAACTTCATCAGACGTAAGTGATTCTGTATCAACTTCCGGGAAACTCTGCATACTGTTAAATTATGGTATTTCTACAGAACCTACACTGCAGGTCTCCTTGCTGATCTAGATCAGGATATTTACATTTGTATCTATTGTTCCGATTGATGCCTTTGATATTTACGAGACAAAAGTAGCAGTCATCGTGATGGTTTCTTGGTTCCCTCCGAACCATTGGTACTCCAAAACTTAAGCATTTCCTGTTTCCAATTGTCCACTGCTGTTAATTTTAAACGCATGTCTTACATACGAAATGTGAAGCCCAAGATGTATCCTTGTCTTCCAAGTGATCGTCAAAATAGGCTATATAAATCCTTTTCACAAAATCAGATATAAAAAAAGGACCTTTATTGGCATTTTCCTCACAAAAAAACTCTTCAATATCCGCAACCACAACAAAAATACATAAAAATAAAAATACAAATAGAAATGAAAATAACACTCCGCAAAAAAATCAGATATAGGTTTTCTATTTTCTTTTCAAGTGTATTCGCCACATACATAACAAAAAACGTCAGGATTATTCACACCGCTACATTTGCTTTTAGTTGCCATTTTTTTTTATCAATTGTTCTCTTTTAATTGTTTTATTTATACCGAGCGTTGCGTTAACAAAACAATGCACAAATAAATATTTTCTAGGTAATTCGTAGTAAAATACGTTGAAAACGTTTGTAAAATTGTATTATGCAGATGTTTTTAGCGACGTTCACATTTTGCTCATACAAATATTGCCTTAGATAGAGATCAAATAAATTGACAAAGACTGCTGCTTCATGCACCGTATGCAATCTGATAGAGTATATTTTTTCTGCATTCACCGAATGGCTTTAAAAAAATTTAAACACACAAACATACTTAGTAAATATGAGTCTCTAACTTGTATATAAATTTCATGTTTTGGGTTACGTTAATGCAAGATCGAGTAGATAATCTAAATCACTCTTTCCCTGGGTGCGCAATATTGCCCTCTATGCGCTGGAACGTTTCATAGGGCTCTCGTAGTTACTAGTGCGCTATTTGCATCAGCAGTTACTACAGAAAAGTTCTACAAATAAGAACATAAAATAAAAAGTGAACATGAAAATAGGGCCAATTTATAAACGTATTTGTCAAAATTTATTTTAAATTTATTTTTTAAAGTATTTTCAAGTTTCACTACTCCTGTCATTAACTGGTTAATAGAAATTCTTCATCTTGAAAATCGAGAATATTAATACATGTATGAATGTCTATATTTAAGTCTATTTTTATTATTATTATACATAAAACACTTTTTATTATTATAGCAGGGTAGCTAATCTGAATTACCCGGCGCATGCACCAAAACTCGGGCCCTAATAAAGAGAACTTCTATCTTTATAGGGCTATCAGCTGTGAGGCTTTTCCGCCGGTAAGGGTGAGGCTCAGAGGAGTTTAATCACGCGGTATTTACCTTAAGGGTAATTCGCGAAAATTCGGTCCCCGTTGGGGATCGAACTTAGGCTCAGTACCAGACGGACGACGCCTCTAACCACTCGTCCACTGAGCTGGGCCCTAATAATTTTAGAGGCTTTAATTAAAACTGCAATTATTCTTACTAAAGAGTCACACATGTAGATTGCTTAAATTATTTTCTATTAATAAAACATCGTCAAATTCTATCGGTGTAGACCATAATAAGATACAATACATTAAAATACAGCCATTACGCCCGCATACAAAATATTATGTCCACAAAAATCGTTGTACGTGTATGATTTTACATACTCAGTTTCATTTGGCCATATAAACATGCTATTATGTTCTGCACGAACTCCGATTCACCTGTTATTGAAAGTGAGCCATCAGATTATAGAATAGCTAACGTTTTAATAAACTCTGTTTTGCTATTACAATAAATTATATTAATTTTCTCCATCGCGCTACTTTCGAATGTTTTAAACTTAGCTCTCCAAATCAGTTGTATCTCGGCCTATAAAAAAAAGCCATCAAACCCGCCTCTGTACGAACACAAAACAGGCCACTCGCGAAAACCTCTTCGAAATAGTCGGCCAACTTTAAATTGGAACTATTTCGCGAGCACAATAACGGCCATGCCGCCGTCGACCGTAATTACAAGCCCGCGCGAGCCATGAAAAATTCATACTTAAGTTCGGGGCGCTAACTACAGCCCCCGGAATTTACATTTTTATTGTGTCTTCGGGAAGCACACGCGCGCTCTCTCTTTCTCTCCGTCGGGTGTTTGCCGATCGGTAAAAGCTTCCCCGCGCCCTTATTTATTCAATACACTCCTTTTTTATAAGGGGGGCACCTAACTCGGTTATGCCCGAATTCCATTTGTTTGCGGCCCTGCGGGCTCGACCTAATAAAATACTGTCGGGCGGACGACAGAATGGGGAAATTGTTTTGCACCACCGCAAATGAAAGTGATTAGTTCAGATGAGGAGGGGTTATAACAATTTAAATATATTAATAATATGCAATATTCATCATATTCCAGTTCAGTACTATGAATAATAGTTATTGTTAGTTTTCAAACTAGATTAGAATTCAAATCTAAAATCTAAAATTCGATTTCGTTGATTCGTTGATTCGTTGAAAACGTTAGTAATATTAGCGGTAATGATGATATTTTGGCAAAGTAAAATAATTATTTTGAGATGAGCATTGTGTTTTTGAGAATTTCGACCTGAAATACAATCTCTTGTTATCGTAAACGTAGTAGAAAAACGTTTTTTTTATCCAACAATACTTCGACTTTCGATTGCAATTTACCCTTAATAATAATAAAGCCTCCTCTAGCATATGTTATTTTCTCACTGCATTTAGTACCCATCTAACAATTATGCAGGTAATGCGGCTATAATTTAGCACGCGGTTATTACATCTGCCCGCTATTAAACAGGAAATGATAGTGCTCCAAACACCTATATTTGCATAAAAAATTGACTTTAAATATTAAACCTGCATACTGTTTACATTTATAATTACATTTGTTCCTTCTCAAAGGGGTCAAGCTGATGAAAAGAGCTGAATGTGTGAGGCCGCACAAAAGCGCGCACTTGTTTCGCGTTGTTTCTGCCCCAGAAAACATGATTTATGGACGCCCGCTGCAGCGCTTTTTTTTATATATATGCCACTCCACCCAGTGTGTGTGAAATGTGCAGCCTTTTAAATTCCGTCCCCACTACTTAGTTATTCCGACAGACATAAGTCCGTAACATATTATTTAAATTGTTGCGTCGGTAATTCGGAGAAAAGCACAAAAAGGATCTCCTCCGAAATGGAAAACTCACAGAAAGCAAGTGGCGAATATTTCTTACTGAGACTATGTAATATTTATGTTCAAAGTGGTCGAAAATCTGATCAACTGGAAATATTGGGGTCTTTCGGCTTCAACGTACCAGGGTGTCGAATACGTAGGAACAATATGTTTGCAGTGGACTACAGAACAAATTATGAGAAGCACTCATCTCTCTAAAGAATGAGTAATAATGCTAATGCAGCATGTGAATATATTCTGCTTAAGCCTCAAAACTTTTAAAAATCAAATTAAAAGCAAATTGTTTGTAATCGAAAAGTGACCTTTGTACTCTATCATGATGCACACAGTATATTGTACATTATATGAAGTGTACGAATGTTTCTTTAAGTAGTATATTGATTATAAAACTTAAGACTGAAGACAGCACATGCCTAATAAAAATAGTGTAGTTTCTATAAAAGTTACTTTAAAATGTAAACTTATGTACACAGGCATCGTGGGGATATGGTTGGAAAAGGGAAAAATACGAGCGCACATCCACTAGCTACGTGCTTCTGATACAGTTTGACTTTAAACTATAAAGCATGATCCGGTTACGGAGTGGTAAATAGTGTGGCGTATGCCCAAGAGAGAAAGACAGTCGCCGCGCGAGAATGTCGCGGCGTTCTTATTTGAGCAGCGGCAACGGATTAAATATGGCAATTTTCCCGATGAAAATAGAAAGATCTAATTACTCTAGTCACTTCCAGACGATCACATATAATATGATTAGACGAGACTCATTATGCCATTATTGCGCTGTTCTGGGGTAGCAGAACGAGCCAGCCAAGTCCTGCGGCCCAGCGCACAGTATCCCGTTGAAAATCGAAACGTGCGACTGGAAACTCTTGAAACTACCTGTCTTACATAATTTATTATATATTAGAACCTGTAATAGTTTCAAACGTCGAGGACTAAAAAGCGCCATTGAAATATACATGCCGAATTTCTCGCAGGCAAGTCTGAATGCCCTGCATAGTTTACACGCACACAATAAATGCAGTTTTACATAATGCAGCGCCCTATATAGTTTTCACACAGCGCACACGAGTTAGCTCACCGAGCGGGAATAAACTTCAAAGCGTCGAAAGGTCGCAGCTTGAAAAACATTGCTTTGCAGACGCCGAATAATAAAACCGATTGCGAGGAAAAATCGTGTTTGTTACGAGGAAATTGTGGGATTTCTATGGTGTTTTCAAAAACAAAAAAATTCAGTCGAATAATTTTATTCAATACAAATTAACAATCAATTGATTTTTGAGCATTTATGGTTATGAGATGGTTACAAACTATTAGAATTATTTATGTAGAATGTTTTTAAGTTGAATTTTCATTAATTCCGAGTGTTCCTAACACACCTATTTAATGAACATGGTGCTAATTGGTAATATATAATAGGACATTAATCGGCCCACTTGGTACATAACTTTAAAATCAGTATAAATTTAACTGTTCATTTTACATTTAATAAATTTTCATCAATTGGCGGTTATTTTGTACCATGTTTTATCCGCCTGGTAACTCAACCCTTTCGTTTTTAGTGATTTCACAAAGAAACCATCCTGTTAATAAATGATTGCTAGAGATCCAGTGGTATCTTAAGAAGCCAAATATGTTAATGTTGGTTGGCTCCTGTAAATTACATTGATCTCTGTCGTTTAAAAAGATTTTTATTATTCATTTACTTTATATCATCATTAAATCATACAACAATAACACATCAGTACAACATCTAAATAAGCATTAAATTAAGGATATACAATTTAAAAAAAAAATATTCTACCAGCTCAGACATTTTATTCTAACGCAGAATAAAATCTGCATCTACATCAAAATGTAAAAAAATAAATTAAAATAAATCACAATATAGATAAATTTGTTACCACATACATATACAGTTGTTTGTAAAAATAAAGGAATTGTCATGTTCCTTAATATTAATATTAATATTTTATATATTATATTTCTTGATAATATTCGGAATATATATATATATATATATATATATATATATATATAAATACAAAACGTATTAAAAAACTTTACGTTTTTTAATGGTTTTTTGGGGTGGTGCAGCAATCAAACGCTATTTATTTCAATTTGAGTAACACTTTACTCCATTGCCAATATATATATATATATATATATATATATATATATATATATATATATATATATATATATATATATTTGTTTATCAAACGTGAGTGCGATTTCCTGAAAAAGTGTGAATAGTCGAACACAATGCCACCACTCAAACTCTCTTTCCCATTCAAGCTGCGGGACATCGGGTTATTGGATTTCGCTCTTTGAAATAGACCGCGGGGGGTGCAATATTAAAAAAATGGCACAACAAAGATACCCCGCTCAGTCGACTGGATTCCATTAAAGCATCTATAAAAGTTCGCTGTCGCCGTGGACAATAGAGCGCTCCTGAATTAGAAACGCAGCTAATCTCTACACATAAATATTTCACGAGACAGCGGCGGCGGCGGCGGCGGTAAAACAAAAAAAAATAGAGAAATATGTTAATGGCGACTTTTATATCGTCTTGCTCTTTCGGCGGATGGGGCGGCGGTTTAATTTCCTACCCGTCGTCCTTTTTGTCTAGCGCCGCACGGCCCCGAAATTTATTGCTAAGTGAGCGCAATTTACAATATTACCAAGCGCGGCCGCTGGTGTATGCATTAACATAATATTATGTTCGTGCGGAGATTTCATTCGTTTCAGGGGGCGGTGGGGGCAGCGCGCTATTCAATTACTCACGCAGAATACTATGTATAGTCAAACTTATAAGGGCAAATACAAACTTTTTCCAATCATATTCCGGATGGGGCAGAAATAACTCCCACTTTTAAATGGAGGATTGAAAGAATAGCGCGAGGTATCATCAAAAACTTATTGTTTCTGAAATGTAGATTTATTCATTTTTTATACTTTAAGGTTTAAAAATTAGACGGTCGACCAAATGGTGTCCTTGCCGTTCTAGGGTCGAGTGAGCTCCCTACGCGAGGTAGTTCCGTGGCCACTGTGCTAGCCTGATTAAGTCTAAGAATACTGTATATAGTCAAATTTATAAGCGAAAATACAAACTTTTTCCAATCATATACCGAATGAGGCAGAAATAACTCCCACATTTAAAAGGGGGATTGAACAAGAGATGTTTATGGAAATTCCATTACTGTCAATGGAATTCGTTCAATTTTTTCTTGAAGGCCTTCACTAGTCGGCCTTGAGGACGCCGCTGAAAAAAGTCACAGGGACTTGTCGGTCTAGGGTCGAGTGATCTCCCTACGCGAGGCAGTTCCGTGGCTACCGTGCTTAAGTCCCTATGACTTTTCTATTGGAGTACCTCAAGACTGACTAAAGGAGGCCTTTCAAGAAGGAATTTTTGCCGATATGCTAGTAAGAGTAGTATGGAAAACTTCCAAAGAAGTTTCTGTATTTGCCGATAATGTCACCAATTGTACGGTATGTTTAAACCTTAAATTAAAACACTTTCATTATATCTATATTTGAGAAATAAAAAGTTTTTGGTACTATTCCTTTTCAATCCCCCTTATTAACATGGGAGTTATTTTAGCCGTATTTAGTATATGAAATTTGCTAATATCTCACTGTTAATCCTTCATAATTTTTTTCTATTTTAATTCACTAGAAATTTATTTTATATCATTGCTATATGTATATACCATATTATAAGAACAATATTAATTAGACACTTAATATTCGAGAGGCTTCAATTTATTCAATAAAATAACCAAGGCCACAATTTTTACGGTATAACGTTTAAACCTTAAATTAAAACCCTTTTTTATATCTAAATTTGAGAAATAAAAAGTTTTTGGTATTATTTCTTTTCAATCCCCCGTATTAACATGGGATTTATTTTAGTTGTACTTGGTATATGAAATTTGCTAATATCTTACTGTTAATCCTTAATAATTTTTTTCATTTAAATTCACTAGAGATTTATTTTAAATCATTGCTATATTTATATCCCATATTCTAAAAACAATATTAATTAGACACTTAATATTCGAAAGGCTTCAATTTATTCAACAAAATAAATAATCTTATCATTAGTAGGAACTCTCACACCTTTGTTCACACCTATGTTCACATTATAAGCTTTATTTGAGTTTAGAGCAAATCTTTATTAACGCTATAGACAAGAGTTTTCTTCCACTGATTCTACTATTAAATAATTTTTACTTTTTTTCAGGTGGAATTTCTAGAATCTTCTGCATTTTCGGTAAGTTTTTAAGTATTCTAGTGTATATTTAGTCTTGTTTTCCAGTTTTTAAGGAATTATTGTGTGACGGAATTTGAAAAATAATATAATCTCAAAAACGCACAAACTCGTATCTTGGCTGTAGAGGCCGTCAAATTATAGTTAATTTAGAACCAACATAGTAATAGTTGTATAACCCTATGTATAATAGTTGTGGAAAACATTATTATTATTTTTTTAGCTTCTAATATAAACTTTCCTTTTAATGCGAATGTGAAAATGATGACTATTTTTCCCGGGGTTTCGGTGTAAAATCCAAGTCATTTACAATTAATAGTAGTCCTCTGTCATTTTTGATACCTAGACCGAAATCCCCAACTGTGTCATTATATCTTCCCTCTCCAATCTTTTCTTAGAAGTCATGCATTATTATGTTTATGTCTTAATTTTTTAGCTTTCTATATTTATAATGACAAATTGACAATTTGGAAAACTTCAGCAAATTACTGCATGCAGTATACAAATAAATAATAATATATAAATTTGCAGGGACATTTAAATTTACGCTTCAAAATGTAAAATCATAACTTACTTGTAACTAATTTTCCCTGTCTGTCTCCAGCATCTCCAGTAGAAATATGTACAGGAATTTTAATTTCAAACAAAACTCAAACTCGTACAAATAACATGATTGTTCTGCACAAATCGCCAATTGTGCGCCGTGTAAGAAGCGCTGACTCCCCCAAACATGTTTGCGCACTAATAAACTTAGCAGTGCGGGGGATGATTAAATTCCTGCAGCACGCGAGCGTCGGCGCCGGCACGCATCCTGCAGGACACGCATACTACATAGAGCGCCGAGCACCGTCTGCTGCTCCAGCTTGATTGATCTCAGAATGCCGTGCCTCACGTGACTTTGTATTAATTTTTGAAATTACAGTTAAACTACTACAATAGCAGTCATATAAATCAAATTATTTTTAAGTAGAATCATTTTTTAACACTCTATAGTGTTTTATTAGAGGATTTAGATCAGTACAAAATTCAGAATACAAAGAGTTGTTTATTTGGTTGCCATGGGTAACCGACCAGTCTGAACTTACAGAATAGACCATTCTGTAAGTTCAGACTGGTCGGTTACCCATGGCAACTATATAAACAACTCTTTGTATTCGTTGGTATGCCCCACGCTCTGCGAACGCTAGTGTAATTCTGCCTTTGTCAAATCTTACAAATTTGTCGAAATTGACAATAAAATAGTAAAATAGTTTCTTAGACTGTTACTATTGATTAATCATTAACAAGATGTTCAACGTCTGTTAATGTCACGGTGTTTGCGGTGGTGTCATACAGGTGTAACCAAATGAGTAAAGTTAACCTTGAGCTCTGGTCGTTTTGTTGCGTCAGCTTCTTTCTTTCTTATCTTACCTCATACAATTTTCAAGTTAAGAGATTTTGCCAAACTTTGAAAAGCTGTATTTCGGAAACTATTAGGTATACCGAGCCTATCTTAGTCTCAAATTGTAGAGAATTTAATCTAGTTTAAAAATACATAGAAAGATCATTGTCAAAAACGTGCTAATTCATGGTCAAAATGAGAAAAAAGCGAAAAAATTGCAAAAATGGAACAGTTTTTGAGATATTCAAAAGTGTAACCACCCCCACTTGATGCAACTTATGCTCCATATAACCATGACAACTTTACTGGACTATAAATAATACAATATAAATTAAATATAATGAATAATAAATTTAAAAAAAAAGCTTGATTCTCTCTGCAGGAACTCGGACATTGTTCCACTTGGTTGTGGTATCGAGAGATGCAGTTGGTCGTGGTATATATATATATATATATATATATATATATATATATATATATATAGGTATTAGATTAAAAAAATGTACTATATCCTCCTCAAATGCAATCTGTCCTTGACAAATAGAACGCGTTATATTTTTCCATCTACCATCCAATTCAATATTTCAAATAATTTGCTGTATGATACAAGATAATTTAGATTGTCTCGCATCTTGACTAACTTTTGAGTCAAGAAATTGTCTTGTCTAAAACGACCTTAAGGCTGTAATAGGACATGATTCATATAAATATGCAAAATAAAACTATCATTCACTCCCATTCTTGCATTCCAATACATAGCTGGGGTCTCTCAGACCCCACAGTGCCCATCTAGGGTTAACAAGCCGTTGACAGACCTGCTTAAAATTCTCATAAATAGTTTTAATTTTCTCTAGTCGTCACCCATATTTTCCCTCAGAACAAAAATGCCTTTATATTTCGTTTATCTCGCACACCCGATGTGTTTTAATAAAGACCTCGCATGGCCGGGGCGTTAATTAAGTCAATTATGGTAGCAAATAGGTCGGGTTACGTGCGAAAAATAAACGACCCACAATATATGTATGTCCGGGCGTTTGTGCGCCGGCCGAAACAATGCGGAGGCGGCGGTGCCGGGTTTATATAGACCTATATAGCACCCAAGATTTCAGACTCGTTCAGATTCACCACATGAAAGGGGAGAACAGAAACGAACCGACAAAAAGCATTGTGAGTGAATAAAGTTTCGTCGCATGTATTTTTCCCGGGCGTCCTTTGTGATCGTCACGCAGCGGGGGGCGGCGACGACAGACTCAACGTCAAAGGCGAGTCTCGTGCTGTATTGACGCAGCGGAATCAAACCAATAACATGGAAAATAGATGGACAGAGCGAGGATCCGTGGTAAGCAGCACGCAAAACGATTGATTTTTTTCTACATCGCCGCTTTCCTCGGGGTCGCGCGAAAAACTTAATGAATATTACCGAGACGCGCTCGGACTGTCGGATTAATCTACCGGAAAATTATTTTCGCCCCTCCGCCCTCTGCGAAAAGTTTGTGCTCCGTTTAATAAAAATTGTCGTCGGTGGAAGGGAGGTGGAGAGAGGAAAATGGGGTTAACCGGGCACGTTAATTAAAACCATTCACCGGTGCGGAAACGGTCTAAGAAAATATGGTGGCGCCTTCTTAAAATTGCTAGAGATAATTTCGGCGTTTTTTTGTGTAGGTGTATTTTCTTACTTTTATGTTCCAATTTGACTGGAGTTATCCACAAAGAGAACGACATTCAATAGATTTAGAAAACCACAATTTTATCTTTGGTTATATTTAATTATATGTATTAACTGAAGCTTAAGTCCAAGGAAACAAATATCCATAATGATTTTTCTATTTAACCGATGCGGTAGTGAAAGTCATGATAGTTAAAAATATTCAGACATCTAGAACGTACTGTTCTCTTTTTTCGCTTTTCCTCTTAGTAGAAGAGTCGTAATCTGGCTTCCTTTATTGCGGTTTACACATTATCTCGCACCATCGGTCCCTATAATGCGTGTTCCTGGTAGCTGTATTACTGGTTAAGTTTATCAGCTCTGTAATTTGGTCTGGCCATCTTTTTGGGGAGCACCCTCTTGACCTCGAGGCTTCCACTTTTCCCTGAAGAAGTAGTCTGTCTAGGTTGTCAATTTCCTTTCTTGTTACGTGATCTAAATATCTTGCGATGCGACTTTTGATAGATGTCGTTATCTCACTGAGAACAGATACGTCTTTTAATGTCACGGCGTTTGCGGTGCTGACCGTACCTATTATAATTGCTATAAGTACTAATAAAACAGACAAGACGTTTATAGGTGTGAAACTAATTACCAATGGAGTATTAGTAGTATTTAGGGTACTTGGTAGTTTAATGACACTGTCAGTGTCACTATGATAACCATGAATTACAGATTACTTCTTTTGGTCTGGCCATCTTTTTGGGGAGCACCCTCTTGGCCTCGATCCTACCACTTTTCTCTGAAGAAGTTGTCTGTCTAGGTTGTCAATTTAGAAATTGAATGGTTTTGGCGTCTACTACGTGGTAATTCATTTTCAATAAAGGAGATGAATAAAACTACTATGTTTTTTACCACTTATTTAATTGTTTAAAACAACTAGTTTCGCCTAAGCTCTAGGCATTGTCAAGTTTTACCCGATGACAATGCCTAGAGCTTAGGCGAAACTAGTTGTTTTAAACAATTAAATAAGTGGTAAAAAACATAGTAGTTTTATTCATCTCCTTTGTTGTCAATTTACTTTCTTGTTACGGGATCGAAATATCTTGGGATGCGACTTTTGATAGACGTCGTTGTCTCACTGAGAACAGACACGTTTGATCGTCTGGTAGTCCACGGAATTCGAAGTATTTGCCTCCAGTACCACATTTCACATCCATCTATGTTCTTAATGTCTTTATCTTTAAGTGTTCAGGCGTCGACATCACACAGTTAATATTAGGGGTATTATTATTTGCTCCTTTGTGTTCAGGTTGATTTCACTATCTACCCACGTTTTTTTGTAAATCGAACATACTCTAGGGGTGTTGTATATAGTTTCATGACCAGAAAATATCTAGTATTCAAATAATCATAATTTATTTATTCCATTGGTGCCAAAGCACACATAATATGATTTAGTTTCAGACCACTTTCACGTCCCACTCCTGACTTATTGGTCTCATTTTCTGTCTATAGTGCTGGTACAGGTGGACCTACAGTTTAACATATATTCTGAACTACTTGAGTGTTTAAATGAGATTATCATCTACTCCGGACCAGACAAAGGTGTTTAGCCGAGAAACCCCACGCTAGCTAAAAGGCTTGGGCACAGTTGAGGGTGCGTGCAAACTGAAAAGTATTTCACTTTGTAAGGTTTAAACTCACGATCTTCAGCACATCAGTACGATGCCTTAGCGCTGCTCACCAATAAGGATTAAAGAGGAAAAAATAATTAATCCTGAAACTTGGTAATGAAGCAATTGTTGGATTTGAATGAGATGAACAATCATAAATAAATAATTAAAAGAGTATTTGGGAAAAACATAATTTGTTATGCGAGAATATGAAATTTTGTTATCGTAATTAAAAAAAACTTCTATGTTTATAAGGCTATAAGCCGAGAGGCTGTTTTGCCGGTCAAGGGAAAAGCTCATAGAAATTTAATCACTCGGTATTTACCTTAACTTCACAGAAAACCTGTGAAATGTGTTTGGCTAATATTCGCCTCGAACTCAATGCTCAGTGCGAGCCGCACGACGCCTCTAGCCACTCGGCCTGAGCTGGGTATGTCGTATTTACTTTGTAGATTTGTTAGAAATTGGATTAATCACCCCATGACATTTCATGTTGATTTTTATTAATATTTAATCGATATAACTTTAATTAGAACAATTTTAACATATTATTTCATCTAATAAAATCAAGTTGCACTGGAAAAAATCAATTTGTTAATTTGTTTTCTTGTATTGTAGTGTTTAACTAAGTTGTTTTTGAAACGCATGTCAATGTTTATTAATATTCAATAATTACAATTAGTTAGAGAAATTTTAATAAATTCGTTCATGAATAAAAACAAGTCCCAATTTAAATATTCGTTAAATTTTAAAAAAAATGCTTTTAAAGGATAAATAAAACGATTTTTTACTTTTTTTTTTTATCACACTTCAGTTACACTTTGCAACTATTTTCTCTCGTGTTTTGTTGGCAATTAAAATAAAATTTGTTCCCCAATTAAGATTTTAAAAAAACTAATAGTCACTGGAGGAGCTCGAAAATGGCTAGAACTTAGCCAAAACTAGTTGCAACTGAAGTGTGATAAAAAAAAACAAAGTAAAAAATCGTTTAAAATGAATTATCACAAAGTAGACGCATTAACAATCCAATATTTGAAATATGCTTTTCTTTAAAACTAACTAAACACATTCCTAATATGTAAATTTATTTTATATAAACACAACAAAGTTCCTTAAAATAGCAACATTCCACCTAAAATGTGAATTACTTTTATTATTGGTAGTAGTTGTCTCAGTAATAAATAATATTATAATGTAATTCTTCATCAATTAATAACGATAATCATATTCCGTTGTAAACTAAACATACATCTAAATCCCAGCGGCATAACAAATAACAGTCTGAATTAATGAATTCCCAGGCACCTAACTCTTAAGCCAATTACTTCTCCACATGAACAATTTGGTTTGAATTAATTTTTATTCGATTTTTATTGAGCAGCTGCATAAATAAACATGGCCGCAGTGATTTTATGTTTAAAACTGAATGCCGCGATAATGATGCTGTGAGAGGAATAAAAAAAATGCATAGAAATCTCATCCTGAGAGCACCTGCCCCAATCAACCTTCCACTGCATTAAAAACTTGTATCCGTTCGTGTGTAGCGCGGGCAGGTGGGCGCGGTCCAGCGGGACGAACGAGCAGGTGAATTTTGCCTTTCGCTTACACCTGCCTGGCAATCTCGGCAACGACAACCCGAAAATTGAAACAATACATGGAGTAGATATACTGAGAATTTGAGTGTTGTAGTCTAATCAACAGTAAAATTACTAAATCACTACGGTTTGTTTCACGCAACTGGGTAACAAGTGATGCTACGTTTATATCATAAATAATAGCTAGATAATTTATTTTGAAAACACAGATATACAAAGCACAACTAGTTGAAGAAAATATGTCAGCGAAAATGTGATGTATATTAAATATTGTGATCACGCTCCGATTAATCTATTTTATGGCCATAAATATTTGTTCTTACCGGCCCCCATACAAACAAATATTTATTTAAGTATTGGGATAAACGTTTATTTCGTGTGCAATTTTTTGGAATGGTAGAATGTGTGACTTGTTCCCTTAGAAGTCCGTGCCCTAAACTTTTGTCTCATTAGTCTATGCCAGTGATTCCCAAAGCGGGGGTCACGAAATATATTTGGGTGGTCGCAGAAAAATTGATTACAAAAAATTAGATCATTCGGGATGTTTTTCTACACATACCCAACTTCAAAGGGGTCCTTTAAATTTGTGCAAGTGCAAAAGGGGGTCGCGGACCACTAGGTTTGTGAAACACTGGTCTATGCTATGATCTGGCCCTGATGGTGATTATACTATTCGTTAATTTCGTACGGTTCACACAATATTGTATACAGTTTTTTACTTTATTACACTTTGCAACTAGTTTCGGCTAAGCTCTAGCCATTTTCGAGCTCCTCCGATGGCTAGAGCTTAGCCAAAATGATTTTATTTATCCTTTAAAATGAATTATCACAAAGCAAAAACAATACAAATTGTTATACAGTTTAGTTTTATATACATTAAAGCTATTGAGATGTTCTATCTTTGACATTTTTTCTTGCTACGAGCCAAACATCGTACTAATCTATTGTGTTATAGGCACCCGAAGTATATAAAATATATTTTAATTTATTATTATTAAGCCACCCGAAAATAAATCAATTATATTCATAATATATATTTCAGGATATAAAAACTATATGCAATTCATTATCAGTTATGCTGATTGTAATTAGTGGCTATTTGCATATACATTACAAGATAATTACGAAAAGCCGCATATTTTCAGCGGTCATTAATTGAATTTCGGATATATTTTCATAATAAATTTCGGACGCATATTTAATATGCTGAATGCATATTCATGCGAACGCACGCAGTATGCACCTGCGGTGGTAATTACCTTAAAAACTGACAAAATTTACGCCGGGATATTCATTTGCTGCTGTAGTGTGAGTATTTAATGCGGCCATGTGTTAGTTATAACCAAATCGAATATTAAAACAGTTGATGGTGTTGGTTTCGACAAACAAATTTTAAAATAGAGAGTGGCAGAGGCAATCAATCTATTTTAGTACTTCAATTACTACTTTATATTTATTGCCAATATTTGATTTTGCTGTTTAGGCGACAATATTGTTTTTATTAATGTTGAATCATCACAACTCGAATTATAGCAGTTTTAATAGATTACCTAATCTGCTACCTTATAATCTTGTAGCTTTGAGTTGTTATTTAAAATTATATAATAAAATATAATCGAATTGCGACTAATTTCATTTCAATAACTGCTAAATTGCAGAAACAATGAACAATGCATTCAAATTTTATTTAAACAACATTAAATGCACAATATTTCAGTGCAGCGAAACGAAACAATTTTATATAATTTTCGTTTCATTATGCCCGCTGAATGCTTTCAATGCGGAATAATTGAATGGATAATTCAATTTGGTAAAATGTATTAATTTGTTTTGATATACAGTTGTGTTTTATTTCGCAGATTTGGTAAAATAACACAACGCATTTTGTCGGTTTTGTATATAAATACGAAATTGTATGGCTGTGTTAAATTATAATAACCCGCAACTGATTACCAAATTATTTATTAACATGCTCCATAATGAAATTTGTAATGAATTCAGCTATTCCAATAATAACATTTCATGTAAGAAGGCTATTTAAACATATACGTCGGATAACTTTGTATAAATAACAAAGACAGCTGTGTTAAAATCATATAAAAGCGTGGCATTTCATAAAAATCTTACATTTGCGTCTCTAATGAAATTCATGAATAAACAATAAAAACAAATTGAATGTCCTTTGTTGAAGACGTAACCAACGTAACGCCCCATAGACGTTAAAGTGTATGTTCATAATCAATTTACAAACGCTTTGCGCCGGCTTTATCCTTTTTGCGAGTTTCCCTTAGCTGCTGTCGTTCGTCGGCGTCGGCGGCGGCGGGCTTGCTAATGATGATAGTACATCATCGCGTGCCGTGACAATGTTTTGTCGTTCTTTAATGAGTCGAATGGGAAGTAAGGATGGCTCGGGATTTTACACTTGCGAAATACATTATGATTATGAGTGGTCGCTTTGTTCTTAGTAGCGCTCATGTTGGGCCGCCAGGGGGCGGTTGGCGCGACGACGCATTCACCCCAAAAGGCGTAAGAGGAACTCTGTTTTCTTAAACAATGGCAGCCTCCACTCATTGTTCCAGCTTCACATTTAAACTGATATGTATATAAGTACTGGAAGTTTCAATGGGCTTTGGTTTTATTGTCCTGTCCCCCCTAACAGTTGCGAATATTAATATTATATTTGATACCGCCCTCTTTTCTATTCTACTTTCAATTATACAACTGCCTCATTACGTTCAGCACCCTTGCGATATAAAAATCCTGCTGCCAGCCATTATTATCTGTGAATTATATAAAGGGACGTCCTAATCCGGCCATTAAATATGTTTTTAATTATGGGGCGGAGGGTAAGAAACGAACTGGAGCGGCGGAATGTTTGCCCACCAAACCAGGCAATCATTTAATCGGGCCCACTTTGCATAACTGAATGCCAACTGTTAACAAGATATGTATAAATCTCGGGGCGCTCTTTGATTTCGTAATGAGACAAACACGGACCCGGAATCTTCCGGTCCCCGGCACCACCCCCGACGTTTCCGGATTCACTGTTTACAACTCGCGCTCGGTGTCGTATCCAGATTGGATTCGCCTGCTGGGACTTGAAACATCTCCAAGAGCCGGAATATTCCGGCTGTTAGTTGTGCACTGGCGTTGGGTTTTTATTGCACGACACAAGTCGACATGGAGCATGGAGAATATGAGCTCCAGGCGAAATTATTCTGGAGATATGTGTTGTTGTGATGATTACACAAATATAACTACGTTCTACAAAAGATGTATGAGATAAGATAAATAATATTTATTAGTGCTACAGATAAGTTTACACAGACAATAGTATAATATTCAAGTCGCTAGTGCTAGCTTTAAAATCCAGAGAATTTAAATTATATCTTTAAAACTACATTGGACAGGCGTTTAAAAATCTAAAATAAATCATGTACCACTTTATCTTGTGCATTCAAAAAATATTATTGTTTTGTACATTTTGTGAACATGGCGCATACAAGGCAAATTAGAAGAGTTGGGTGAGATGTAATAATTCTTACTAAGTATCACAATAATACAAAAAAAGTGCTGGGTTGAGTTGATTTTAAGAAGAGATACTACAAAAAAGTATTAAATGAATTAAAAATGTATTATCCAAGATAGGTTAGAAATTAGCTATGGCTAGATAAACCAAATATATGTTCAACCTTAACCTTAAGTGGTTAAAACATTGCGCGCGATCGACCAAAATTGGCTTCTCAATCGACCGGTCGATCGTGTATCCTCTTTTAGTCTGATTTGTGTCAAACTGTTCGTTTATTTGCTATGACTGCCATCAGTTAATTCAAAACGACCCGACATTTTACCAAACCGCCCTCCATGCCCGTGTCAGCAATTTAATCTAGAAACTGTGTTGACAACAATCTAATTATTCCGCCACTTTCTCGGCGGGCTCCTATAAAAATAAGAAAAGAATAGAAATGCCCGCGAGCGAGACGACGACGCCACCGCCGCCACCCCCACGTTGGTTCCTTTTGTTTTTCTTCACTTATTCCCATCATCGCACGCCACTCTCGACACGGCGATAATTCCATCACGGCGTCAAGACGGCAGAGCAAATATTTTCAGACGATTGTAAATACTATTTACAAGAGCCGTGACATACATTGACGTTAAATAGATCAACAAACACACACACGCTTGAATTAAATCAAGAGATACATTTTATCGATGAAAAATATAGGAGAAAGAAGAGCTCTATAATAAGTCAGAGTCGAGTTGAATACATCATACAAGGTAAAATACCTTAAGTAAGAGTATAATAAATTATCGTTTTTTTTTTTCAAGAAAGTATTTAAACATAAATATGAGTTTATGGGAATAGAGAGTTTAATAAAAAATAAAAGTATGAAATATTATATTCATTAAAAGTCGTTTTAGACAACACAATTTTTTGACTCAAATGTTAGTCAAGATGCCAGACAATCTAAATTGTCTCGTATCATACAGCAAATTATTTGAAATATTGAATTGGATGGTAGATGGAATGGAAAAATAAAACGCGTTCTATTTGTCAAGGACAAATTGTATGGGAGGAGGATACATGAATTAATTTCTTGAATAACTTTTGAGATAAGAAATTGTCTTGTGTAAAACCTTTAAAAGGATAGTTCTTCGATATTTAATTTTAAAAAATGTAACGTTTTTCGAAATTTAATTTTCTTAAATGTAACGTTTCTTCGATTCGAATTATCAGAACCAGAAGACGAATTGTTTCTTATTATCCATATAAATCATCAATTGGTATTTGATTTTAGTTTATAATATATAAATATCGTATTTAAATTTGTGTGGGAGCGTTACGAACGAAATCTATTCCAATTATAACATAAAGTATCGCTCAATTTTGTCTTGTAAAAATTACAAAATTTATATAATTTATTATGAAGTTACTGTACAATTTTTATTTGAATATCTGGTGTAGGTATCATAATATTTTTCGAAATCATGGCAAGTCGATAAAAGTAATAAAGGGATACTACAAAGATTTTCTTTCATTCCAAATCATTGATCATTTAGAAGATATAAGAAAACAACAAATTAAATAAATAAGTTTTAAAACATAAGTGCAGCCATCATTAAATGATTAAAATCGCAATAAAAAATATTACACGTACTTAAATCGCCATAGATAAAGAGGAACTTGTAATGGGTGAATTTACTTTTATGATAAATCATTACACATAGGTTTTAAGACATTATACTCTAACAATAAATCCTAGTAATCTAATCAAACACTGATTATCTTGTTTGTTAAATTTGCTATCTGTTAACAATTCGCATCGGAGCAATTCGACAAAACGATAGTTGTTAATAACGCCATTATAATTCTCTACTCGAAATCCGAACGACGCAACGATAATGTTCCATTTAACCGTCATGAATGGGCGCAATTATTCCGCGTGTAATTAGATAAGCCGGCACGGCGGCGGCATTATTTCCAAGACAATTGTAGCAGGTGGATTGTGCTGTGGGCGGAGGCGGCGCCGGAAGGAAGTGCCCGTACACAAAAGTACAACTAAACAATCCCGAACGTCGGTCGCGAATCGATATTAATTGAAACCTCAGACCGAAAACTGTTGTAATGAAATTTTGCTCTGATTACGTCGCCCGATCAGTCTACATTCCTGATTTTCTAGGAGAGTGCTCGCTTAAGAGCGGCCGCTTTTGACGTCATTTTGACATCACAAAAATAATTGTACGTGTATATAAATTAATATGGTTCCCTATAAAGAGTAATACCTCAAAATAGAGAGATTGAGAGTGGCGTGGGGATATCCGTATGGTTGGAAGAAGTAAGATATTGAGTCCTGGTTTTCTAGGAAGTCGTTGCTTAAAAACGGTCACTTTTGACGTCACAAAGATAGTTATATATATATATATATATATATATATATATATATGTATATATATATATATATATATAGATGAAAATGGTTTATCAATAATAATACTCTTTACCTCGACATAATATAATAAGGCAATTAATTGCACTATTTATGGGGAGTTATTATTCAATTACATATATATACTTTTTACAATTTTAGTGATATGTAAATGATGTCAAAAGCGGCCGCTTTTAAGCCACCGCTTTCCGAGGAAACTAGGGCTTAAGGGAGAAGGTCTAGATAAGTGTCTCCCAACCTTTTTTTGTTTCATGCCACACCTATGTCTCAAAAATTCCTATGTCCTCTATGTCGGGGAACTCTTAAGTATAGCAAGGGTGGGCGGACGAGTAGTGAGTATGATAGGACGAAAAAAGGACTGACGTTCAAGAATAGTTCAGTTCATATGCCGGTGTTTCCAGCACGGGTTTCTAGTGATTTCCGTAAATGATCGGTTTTAGGAGAGAAATCACTAGAAACCCGGGCTGGAAACACCGGCCTATGAACTGAACTATTCTCGAACGTCAGTCCCTTTTTCGTTCTATCATACTCACCACTCGTAGCCCACCCTGCATGTCCTTCCATTTGTACTTTAATACAAATTTCCAATTATTCATTATTCCAAATTACTGTAATTTCCACTCAGCTCTGCCTCTACTCTCTTGATTTCTTCACCACCTCCACTTAAATCTCCTCTACCATCGTTCACATTTTTTTAGGGCCTCCATATTCCCATCCTTCTGCTATTCCGTCTCCAGCATGACAAATTTTATTTTTGTATGGTTCGGCGTCCTTTCCCATCCGTGGTTTGAACAGATAAAAAGACGTAAAATTGTATGAAATGAAATTTTTCTTCTTTAATAACTTATCTATTCCATCTTCTTTTGCAGGTATAATTTGAATTGAATTTTTGAATTTGAACTAGGCAAGATTATTAATTCCTGCTAGGGCACGAATTGCTGCCTTCTGTAATCTAAAAGGATTTGTTGGTATGTATTCCAAGATTCCCCAAATATTAAGCATATGACATTCAAAAACCATTTGCACAATAAATTACATTAAATTAGTAATTCTATAGAACTGTAGAGTGTAAACCGATTGAAATCAGTTGGTCTTGCAAACAAATACGTCAACACCGCCCGCACTCTCAATCCCAATAACGATATTGAGTGTTATCTGACTCGGGTCCGGCGTGAATTAATCCTATGAAGTGGTGGCACGGGCCAGAGGGGGCGGCGCACGTCCAGCGACAAGCTACACCACTCAAATCAATTGGCGACTTTTAAAGTGGACGAACCGGTATTCCATTAGCGAGATTACGCGTCCGTTAGCGTTACGAGATTTAGAACGTGCCACTGCCGACCCCCATACACACATACTTTGCATGCGCGCATTTGTTTTTCTGTTGAATGAATTTGGGAATTTTCTGTTACATCCCCATAACGGGAACCCGACGACGTTATAAAACGCGATCAGGGCGGACGTTTGATTTTATTTTAGCGACCGATTTAGCCGAGCAGCACGGACTCGAATATCCTTATTGCGTAACAGATTCGAACCATAGAACAATTTCAAAAGCTTTTAGTAGTAAATAATAGAACGATTTCGGGGGGCGATTTGTAGGGCTTTAACCTACATCAGTGCAGCTACTTTGAAACGGGACCGGGGCGCGCCCGTATTTTATACATGCGGAAAATAGAGGAGCCGATATATTTTACCGGCGCTCTCACTTAACATCTTTTACATAACAAGGGCCACTTTATTTTTTTTTTGCTGCTGGAGCCGCTTTCCTCTTGAGGGGCATTTTATCTTTCACCTAGAATTTATATGGCTGCGTTTATATAAAATTCACAGAAACACTGTTCGCTGGTGTATATCTGTTTAATAAACAAGATGACAAACACGTAGTCGAATAGCTATATATCAAAAACACTATTTTCACTATCTATTCACATTTTATTTCTTTATTTTACCTTTGAGACAACATCTGGAGCTTCGTCATCTTTATTTTTAAGGGGTTACACCACCTTGAAATTTTCAGAAAATCGTTTTTTTTAATAAATTCTTTATAGAATATTTTAAATGTTTAATAATTTCTTAATTCATAGTATTTCCGAAGTTATAGCAATTAGAAGTGAGCACAGCTTGGGGCCGAGTTTTTTGTAAAACAGCTGTAATTTCTACAAAAAGAAATATTTTAAAATTATCCTATGCTTCATAGCGACTACATTTCTAAACAATAAAACATTGGAAATAGTACAACTAACCCCCTAAGAAGAAAGTTAAACGCGTCTGGCGACACCACATCAATTAGCAATGTACACCCATATGGTAATAACCGTCAACATGCTCATGCCATCAGGATGACCGGGTAGTGCCCTCTAGGGAATAATATTCCAACAGAGTGCTTGAGATATCAGCACAAAGCCAATTTTGTAAAACATATATAAGTGTGAATCCACCTGTAATCTACATGTCTAGATCTCATCAGTGTATCTCAGCTAGTGAGGATGAATTCACACAATATCTCCTACCACATGGGTGTGCATTGCTAATTGATGTGGTGCCGCCAGATGGCGTTTAACTTTCCTCCTAGGGGGTTAATTGTATATTTTTTGTATATAGCCACTCGAGATATTGTGTGAATTCATCCTCACTACACTGATGAGATCTAATAAGATCGAAATCTATATATGTAGATTGCTAAGAGGTGGATTCACACTTATATATGTAATAAATCATTTTCTTTTTTTTTTCAAACGATGCGTGACAGCTAAACTATGTACACCATCAGTAAGGAATTTCAGAAAAGGGTCCTACTATATCTCGGTTATTTATAATATTTTGTATTAGCTATTTCATACTGTTCACTACCACTACCACGTAACTTTGAAAGAATGTGAGAAAATGAGCAAAAATGTGTGTTTTGGAAATGGGAGGAAATGTGAAAAATGTGGGAAAATTAAGGAAAATGTGAGGAAATATGGAAAAAAATTGCGAAAATGTGAGAAAATATGGAAAAATGTAAGGAAACGTGAAAAATTGTGGGAAAATGTGAGAAAAAACGTAAAAAACGTGAATCGAAACGAAATATCTTTTTTAAATTTTGATTCAATCTTAATTAATTCATTCAGAAAATCAAGTTGTGCCCACGTCAGATATTTAAAAATTGCTTTGATGATTTATTATTAGTGTAATTTATGTTATCAACAAGTATGCTGATTTTAACATATTATTTACAACAGAAAAGTTATAAAAGTTCCAGTCTCTTGAACTAAATTGTAATTAATTCACGAGGGATCGCAAGTTCCTAATACAGTTTTCCATATAGTTGGCCCGAAGAATCCATAATAAATTATTCGACCGAAAGTAGAAGCAAAAAAGTTTTCAACAGATTCGTCCCTATATTATAAAAGTCCCAACCCGCAAACAGTTGACTAACTGTTCGATTACAATTCAGCGCATCCCGTGGAGTTCTCGCCCAGTTTGCGAACAATGGATAAAAATAACGTACACCCCTGAAAACTATTTCCTAATATGAATTGATGATTATGCAGTAATGTAGGAGCTTTGATCTGGTTTTATGGTTTCTATGGATATTGGTGCGGTTTATAATTGAGCCTGTGAGAATGAAAGTTGTGTAAGTAAGATTTGAATTGTTTTGAAAATTAGAAGATTTTGAGTTTGGTACTTATGTAAATCGACATATGTAGTTACTTGTTTATTTATAAATAAATTGATGCCAAGTCTGTAACTGCACATATCGATTTACATAAATACCAAACGCAAAATCTTCTCCTTTTCAAAATAATTCTAATGTGACTTACACCACTTTCATTCTCACAGGCTCAATTATAAACCGCACCAATATTCATGGTAACCATAAAACCAGATCAAAGCTCCTACATTACTGCATAATCATCCATTCATATTAGGAAATAGTTTTCAGGGGTGTACGTTATTTTTATCCATTGTAAATTAAAGAAGTAATTCTTAATATTATTATTACTATTTTTGAATAGAGACATATTATTATTATGTGAACTTTTTAAGACATTCTCAACAATTACTAGATATTCATAGCTTTTAATCGGACCAAAATAGAGGAATATAAACAGGTTGACACTGAATTACTCTACTCTAAATACATAACTAATTTCGTGAACTATTCCAAATCGGGAATCAATTACCTACAAATATCTCAAGTTTGAAACCTTTTTAAATCTATCAACTTTTCATTATCATTCATTGTGTGAATTAAGAATATGTATATGCTTGATATGTATGATATTGTTGTGTATCTTAAAATTAGAGGCTGTAACCTCTATGATAAGGATACGCTCCGTAATCGCGCATTATAATTTCAATTTAGCTTCCGGTAATTTCACGGCACATTAGAAAGGATGACGTGCGTTAGTGTGTGGCGGCGGTAGTTACAGTTAAGATAATGTGACGGGACAACTCGTGGGGGTGAAATAAGGGCCGATGTTGATATCTGCGTGGCGCAGACAGGCGGGCGGCGGGCTGTACCCCCGATAACGCGCGCGCCAAATTTGATTAATAGTAAACATGTACCATGAGCCGGAGATATTGTTATGATAATTGTGCATTTGAGGGATGTATGTCCATAACGCACAGATTTACCGGCGTTGCGTATTAATACCGGCGGTGTGCGTATGTGTGCTTGTCATATTCAGATTCCTCATTAATCATTTATTGTTTCATAAAATATTATAAGTAAACTAGACACGATAGTGCAATATTAGTATTTATGTAAGTCAGAAACAACTGTGCATTATAATAATGAAGTAATTTACTTAATTTGATAACAAATTACGAAACAGACTTTTTGAAGGCTGATATTTTTTTAACTGCTTTAATGTTACTACAAAAAAATACATTCCACCAGCATATGGTAAGAGTGAGTTGACCAAGGAGAAAATTTGTTTGTATAAGTGTGTAGCCAAATATCTGGATGTACAATGTTCTCTGATCATTTTGAGACGTCTCAAAATGATGAGAGAACATTATAATGAGTGTATTTACGAAAAACAAAAATTAACAGTTAGTAAACAATTAATAATTTCGTATGATACAATTAAAAAATATCAGTGTAGAAAATTTTAAAATAGAGTACTGGTTGGTTTACTAACTACATATGTAAATAACCCCCGCGAACATAAATTCAGTTCATAAAACCATATATTACGTCGTGATACACATGTCGGGGGCCGGGTCATAACATTTATCAAAAGTCGCGAAAAGGCCCCGCCGAGCAAAAACGGGTCTCGCTGGCGCTAGCTGGCCGGCAAGTTGCGATGGCTAAACAATCACGGGCAGGTGCCCCCCATGTGAAATATCGACGCACGTCTGTCACACCGGCGCCATGGGGGCGGCAAAACGGAACTTTCCGGAACCGTTATGCGACAAAAAGTTCACGAGCAGCGGTGGCACACTCTCAGATTGGCCTGCTTGTATAAATAGATTTCACTAGTTGTTAAAAGGTTTTTCCGCAAACAATACATAAAGTAGTTAAAACTATATACTTTCAAGCACCAGAAAAACAAATTGGTATAAAATAAATCACACTGCGGATTATAGAAAATAGTATGCCACCCTCCGAAAATAAAGCAATATGGCATTTTATCTGGCGCCCCCTCCTCTTCATAAAAGCCACTCGTACTGTGTGTGTCGACGGGATGACATTTAATATATAAGACATGAATGTGTCGCGAACTTTGATACCGTCTTGAAAATATCATTGTCACATATCCATCACAGCATTTAATCCGAGCTGGAGACTCCCCTTATAGCTAGTCCGCATGGGGGAGCGCCAGCGACAGCATTAAAAATTACAAGCCACCCCCCGGCGTCGTCGGCAATAGTGTCAGGCGCAAGATATGGCTCCGGGGGCGTGTTGCGGCCGATACGAAGATTGCCTCCGCTTTCAGAAAGGTATTCACGCAGGAATTATGTAATTAGAATGCGGGATGGATATGCGAGTAGGGGGATGCGACGTGTGACGCGGAAGAATTTTTATTAAACTCCCTTTTTTGATGCCCGGGTAGTTTATGTGCGCAAAGTATAATTTATAGTCTCTTAAAAATGCAGTATGTAGATATTTTGTTACAAAAAATGTTTTCGTTGTTTGAGATAATTTAATATGTTTTATATAGCTGGAGTTTTTAACTTCTTTGTAGTTGCTGCTAAACTTTGCAAATTAATGTTGTAGAATTTAAAACATATTATATTTTATCTAGAATAAAATATCAATTTTTTACAATTTCAACACTATTAGATTTGTCATCGGCCAATGACTAGAGCTCAGTCGAAACTAGTTGCAAAGTATAACTAGTGTGAAAAAAAAGCAAAGTAAAAATCGTTTATTTTATAATTAAAATAATGTAAATTATCTGATTCACTGAGTAGAATCAGTAAGCGATTCTCAGAAAAGTCATATCCGATGAATCTTAAAATGATTTAATAACATTAATTATTTCTTTTCTTTCTTAATAGTTTCCTCTTTTGCCAAAGTTTCGAAATTAGGAGTCTTTTAAAAAGTAATCCAATCACGAATAAAACACAAATATGTTTACAAATTCGTGCCCACCAAAGGTATTGCAACTAGGTCACATATTGCCTGCATACGATATTATTTTTTCCTGCTTGTTTCCCGAACATTTCAATTTTAGTTGCGCGCAGATGGGAAGCGGTCCCTGGACGCGCGTGTTATCATCTCCTTCGGAGACGACGCCCGGGGACGCGCCGCAGCCTCCCCAACACAAACAAACATAGGACGCAGAATATACATTTCATTTGTAAAATTGAAAATAAACACGGCCGCGTTGTGTGCGAAAGTCGGAATTTGTCTTATCATACCGTGCTTCCGGCGCGCACAATTGAGGATGTGCGGTTTTAATAAATTAATTTACATTGCCTCTCTTCGTTGCCTTGTTATCTAATTTCATTGCGAAAGTTTTTGGGTTACGATAACAGAATTTAGGGATGTATTTACATTCTGTAACTTTCACTTCCTTTAATTTATTTGTTACTGGGACAGTTATTATATTGTTTACCCTTAACTGTATCTATATTCACTAAATACCTTTATCAGTAATTTTAAATATAATTAAGTACTGAAAAAGTTATATTTAGATCCAGCTCACTTGACTAGTGGTTAGATGCGCTGTCTTACCTGTTGTTCATACCCCGTTGTTGGCGAAAATTCACAATTCATCTTTTACAGTTTTTCAGAGATTTTCTGTAAAGTTAAGGTAAATATCGGGTGATTACACTCCTCTGAGCTTCTCCATTTGCCAGCGGCAAAGCCCTCAAGTTGATAGTTATAAAGATAGAAGTATTTATATATATATATATATATATATATATATATATATATATATATATATATATATATATTTAATTTTTGGCAACACATATAACACAATCCTAATTGTAACAAATTTAAAATCAAAATTACTTGTATATTTACAAAAAAAAACAGATTCTTCCCTCTATCCTCGCACCGAGGTTTGTAGTTGTGTTCCTCCCTCAGGCTGTGGGAATTGAGGGTTCGTGATTTCGATTTTCCATGTAAAGGTAAAGGTCGTTTTAGACAAGACAATTTCTTGGCTCATAAGTTGTTCAAGAAATTAAGTCATATATCCTCCTCTCATACAATTGTTTTTGACAAATTTTAACCCTTAAATGCATATTATTGCACCTGAAAACATTTATCTCTAAATACGTAGCAATTCTCAAATATATTTAAACAAAAAATAACTGAGATGCTGAAAGTGAAACCAAAACGCATTCAAGACATACTTACATCTATTTAATGCGTTCTAGTTTCAAGTCAAGCCATTTACATTTAGTTCTAGTTCCTCATTAGTTACGTCTGTATGTATTCATACTTGTTAATAATTAATTTCCATTTCTCTCGCGGTGTTCGTTAAAAGCCGGTAGACGCCACAAGTGCTCATTATTCTTATTATTTAAATGAGCTGCGTGTTTTTTTTTTGCCTTTCAATATCTCACATCAAGGAGCTGAAATGTAAATGGAAATCTCGCCAGTATACAAATTACTTAGCTCCAATTTATTAGAATATTCCATGTCGCGTAATTAATTATGAATTATTCATGCGCGCATTTCCATATCAAAAAAGGAACTAATTATTCTTTATTATACGCTCCTTTTTTCCGGCGTTGCGGCGGCAGGCACCTTGTTAATTAAACCCCCGGTTACTAGCAGTATTGTAACTACTACTATTTAGTAGTAGATACAATTTGTAACTGGCTATCGACCCATCATCTCTGTATTATGAATAAAGTATAAAAAAAGACATTTATTAGGCATAGCCAACACACATAATTCAAACATCTCCCCTGTACATAATTCCACCAAAAACAATAAAATTAAATATATAAATAAAAATAAAACACAACTTCCCTTACATAACATTCTGTATACACACTAGACCTTTGCCCTCACCATTTTTTTCTCCCACGTCAACCTCCTGCAGATTTTCATATCATGCTTAATGGTAGAATGGGGAACTTCTACCATTAAACATGATTGATTTCATACATGCTCTCCATCCATTTCTTAACCTATTCTCCTTCAATTTCTTGTAGCAGCTCATAGTTTTTCTTTATTCCATATATATATATATATATTCATTTTTGCCCTTTTTTCACACTAGACCTTTGCCCTCGCCAATTTCTTCTCCCACGTCAACCTCCTGCAGATTTACATATGATGTTTAATGGTAGAATGAGAAACTTCTACCATTAAACATGATTGATTTCATACATGCTCTCCATCCATTTCTTGACCTCTTCTCCTTCAATTTCTTGAAGCAGCTCGTAATTTTTCTTCATTCCATATATATTCATTTTTGTTTTTTTCCTGGGGTTTTGTTTTAATATCGTTATTATTAATATATTTTCACACTTCATATGATAGAGTAAAAAGTTATAAGGTGGACTAATAATTAAAAACATGAAAGACAGTTATTAAATGCAGTAAACATAAATTCACAACATGTCGGGTGTTCAAGTCGAACATGATTACAACCAAATTTAAAGCTGGGAATAAATCAAGAACTAAAATGTTTAAATCGCATTAATCGCCGTGAATTCGCGAGGATATATACGGCTTTCATCTAAAATACATTAACGATACAACAGGCAGCCTGTGGGGCGCGGCGACGGCGGATATAATCCCAAAGCGTTTCCGAATGTCACCGCCCCCGTTTGCATTGTAAGCCAGGATCAGATACGCATCAATCTTGAAGGATGAGATATTCATATTTATACTATTGTCATTTACATATATATTATTTGATTTATTTGTAAGAAGAGGAGTAAAAATTAAACAATAACAACTAATTACAGAATAATAGAAAACAGACAATACATCATCGGTGTGAAGTTAGCTTCTAAGATCCCGGCCTCTATACCGCGCGACACCGCGGTACCGCGCCCACAGTGGATTGTTTTAGGGTCTTTACTGACCAATTGGGGAGACCAATAAAATACAAATTTTGAGGAATCCTTTGTTTATGTCTTGTCGACCATAATATATATATATATATATATATATATATATTTATATTGTTTTAAATAATTTTTATAGGCGTTATTGTATAATATATGGTGTAATGTAAATTATTATTTTTGACAAAGTCGTACAAATAATATGGATTTGAAAAAAATTGCTTGATGTTTATAACAATATGGCAATATAAAATGGAAAGTCTCTATTCCAACGTATTTTTCTTTCTATTTTTTTTTTATTTTTAACTTTTTAACTTATATATCTCGATAAACCGATTTTACAGGCTATAAAGTCGATAAAAAAATCATGCAACATATTTTGTTCAATTTTTTTACTGATCTTCGCACAAAATATATCAATGTACCAGATGGCCGAAGGAAAATGGAAAATGTTGATTCTAAGTATTTTTGTTTCGGCGACTAACTTGTATATCATTATTATTGCTTTTGAGCAAGTCGCGCAAAAGATATGCATTTGAAAAATATTGCTTAATATTTATAACAATATGACAATGTAAAATGGAAAGTCTCTATTCCAACGTATTTTTCCTTCTATTTTTTTGTTGTTATTAACTTTTTTAGCTTTAGACAATCCATTATTAATTTCCTATAAAACAATTTTCTATGGTATTACTACATATATAGATATTGCTATTTCGCTGTTATTTATTTCAATAATTTTGAACTCAATAAAACCTGCATAGCGATATTATTTTTCCATTATTCATTTATAGATAAGCGCGTAAAAATAACCTATTTTCCGCTGTATCGGTCAGCGCGTAGCAAAAAATTGTTTTGATCAAATCATGACGTATCGTGGTGAATCAGTGAGTGTACGTCGCATTCGATTGTTACAGTTTATTTCATGCCCCACAGTTATAAAATGTGAAGCATATATAATGGTGAACTATTAAACATAATTAGTTAGGGAAAGATTAATCATTAACATTATCTTACTATTACTAAATCGTGTTATCAATTCCAGATAATAGCTAGACTTTTCAATAAAGAACGTGTATTATATTTCTATTTAAAAACAAGAAATATAAACATTCTTTGTGTTACAAAATTATTGATATTTGCAACAGTAATATATTTAAAATAGGTTCAATTAGAAATATTCTTACTATTTTTAGTTTGTATATATATATATATATATATATATATATATATATATATATTTCCAATGAGGTGTTAAATATACCGATATCCAGTAATAGATTTAGTATACATGTTTTAAAAATTTCAGTCCCGGTGTTATAATTGTATTCATATATATATATATATATATATATATATATATATATATATATATATATATATATATATATATATATATATATATATATATATATATATATATCCAAATGAATAGTAGTACGCTTTATTGCAAAATTATTATTACTGATTAAAAATTGGAAGAAAAGAAAACACTGACCTATCTGTGACACTAATCAACCTCATAAATAAAGCTTGTGTATGGTTTTACATTTCAAAATTCCGATTCTGTCGGAATTTGTTTCAAGGTAATTTCTACAGTTTTATTTCTGTATAAGGTACCTTACATGATCAATATTACTGTCAATATTTTAGAATAATGACAGTATTACTGTACGATAAAATATTTAATATGTTCATTATTCCAAAATATTGCCAGTATTACTCATCGTGTAAGGTATATAGTAATGATGTAATGAAGAGAATACTGATTTTTATCCGGATAATTGATTACTTGATATATATAAAAGAAGGATTGAAGCAAATATTGACAGTACTAGAATTGACAGTATTATTGACTGTTGTAAAGCGTGATATTATGATATTATGATATTGTAAGGTACCTTTTTTAAAGCCAACCTGTGCTACTACTACAAAATTAACAAAATGATTTTTTGTTGTTAATGAACTAAAAATCAGAACATCCACAACGTATTACTGAATCTGAATACAAAGCTTTTTCTTTAATTCAAATCCATTGCATAGCTATGTATTTGGGATTGTCGTATATATAAAATTATAACCCCGGGCCTGAAATTGAGTTAGTAAACTTATTTTACTTATAGTCTCATGACCTTATTTTAAAGAATTTATATATTAGTAATCGTAGATCGTAACGCGGACATAATTTTCAATTCAACGCATAATAATCCCACAGGAGAATTCGCGCTACCAGCCCACCTTCACCCCCATCGTAATTTCCCAGAAGAAGGAGTGCTCGCTAGACGTCCTAATCTGAAATAACCACATAATTTATAATGGCAGGTACCGTTCTTCTGTGCGAGCTTCCCCAGCTTCTCGTACTCTTGAGTGGAATTTATAGTACAGTCCGGATTAATTTTAATGGCGTTACCGAAACTTTTAAACTGAATTTTCAACGGTAATTGTCTTAATAAATTAAACTACTGGGTTCATCCTAAAAGTGCGACTTATTAAATAGAGTAAAAATTCTTTGCGACGATTATTCTAATAAAATGTCATTACATTTTCAATGCGTTTTCATTAATTTTACAACTTATTTTATTATAAATCTTTATCATTCTCCTAATAAAAGTGTTAATGAAACGAAATTTACGCCCAACTATCTTTTTATGTCATTGGTGGTCTGTCTGGGGCCTTTTAGAAAGAAGTGTTCCGTCTCTTACGATGTTTGCAACTCTTGCATTCTGTTGATGTGTTGGTTCCATTCTCGTCGCCCATGTCTTATCCATCTTACTATGTTCTGAGTTTGGTACATTTGTGGATCTTCTTGGTTGTGTATTGAGGTACACAATACACAACCAAGAAGATCGACAAATGTACCAAACTCAGGACGGACATAGTAAGATGGATAAGACAGGGGCGACGAGAATGGAACCATCAGTTCACCAACAGTCACCCCCCATCCCATGGTTCTGTTGGTGTCTGTTCTAGTTTCTGTGGAATATGTGATGATTGGCGTAACGCATAATTTATATATTCTAAGGGGACCTATAAGAATTTAATAATAAATAATAATAATAAATCCAGATATACGATTTGTTCCTAATTGAAATCAATTAAAAATCCATCGATCACTGGAAACTATTATCTCTTTATAAACTGTAAAAGCTCACTTCTATATTAAATTATTTCCATCCCAGAGTCATTTCTGTTTGTAATTTGTTTGTAATTTTTTACTCCGCTTGTCTCGCTCAGGCCCCCGAAATTAACTTCTTGTTAATTTGTTCCTGCGAGTCCCAGCAATCACCAGTCACCTCGCAACTCGTGATCATTTATCTCCTCAAACTTTGAAAGCCCTCTGACATTTTAATATTGAATACTTTTAGCAGTGCGGTGATGCACGCCATTTTTCACGCAGCATGCCTGAGTGCATGCGCCCTTTTTGCTTATTAACACGAAACTACAGATTGTTAATTAGTGAACTTATAAACACGGGAGATACATTCATTTGCCTATTCAGATGTATAATTATATTGAAAGTTTATGTGTTATATTTTACAATGTTTACATTCTGCTATTGATGGAATTCGCGCACAAAAGTAAGTACAGGTGACAAAAACAAAAAAATAAGAATAGTACAACTAACCCTCTAGGAGGAAAGTTAAAGGCCATCTGGTGGCACCACATCAATTAGCAATGCACACCCATATGGTCATAACCGTCAACATGCTCATGCCATCAGGATCACAGAGTAGTGTTCTCTAGGGAATAATATTCCAACAGAGTGCTTGAGATATCAGCTCAAGGCCAAAAAAATAACAGATATTCAATGACAACAAATTGAGGTTTTGGAAGTTTTTCACCGACTATTACTGATTACTGTTTTCCCACTATGCAAATACGCATAGTAAACTTACCATTTTTATCTCGGCCAATTTTTAGCAGTTTTTAATTTTGTAGATCATTAATAGATTGTTTAGGGTAATCATGTTCCGTATGTTAAGTTCTTGTGACTTTTCGTATAGTTTACAACCGAACCGATCGTCGTCTAAATTGTTTTGGACAGAAGAACAATTAAAACGAACTATACGAAAAGACACAAGAACTTAGCATACAGAACATGATCACCCTAAACAATCTATTAATGATCTACAAAATTAAAAACAGCCTATTTTAAATAAATACTAAACTAATAGCAAACAAACAAATACATGACCATCAGACTAGAAGAAAATCACATCTTAGAACATATCTGGGGCTTTATATAGGTATCTACTAGGTTCCTACTTTAAGGTACTGTTAATTAATGATTTATACGTAGTTTTTTTGATTACCCTTATATTATCTTGAGATCACTATTGGATCTCAATTTTAGATACATATTGATAATGAATAAAAAATATCGCCATTTTTTATTCTTGATCAACATGAATTTGAAAATTGAAATCACACCGCCTACGCACATAATATACATTTAACATACACTATGACAAGATAATTTATCATCATCTATACGTATCATTTTACACACATATAATGAAGATAAGTCACGTCGTATTACTTCAATTCTGTCACTATGCAAATTCGTATTATATGTAATTGGAAATTTAAAACTGCTTGCGATACTTTTAACCTGAATACCAAAAAACTTCTATCTCTATAGAGCTATCAGCCGTGAGGCTTTTCCGCCCGTGAAGGGAGAAGTTTAATCACCCGGTATTTACCTTAATTTCACAGAAAACTGTGAAAGATGATGCGCGAAAATTCGGTAACCGCTGGGGATCGAACTCAGGCTCCCGAATACTCAGTACGAGAGGGACGACGCCTCTAACCACTCGCCCACTGAGCTGAGTCCTGAATCCATTTACGTAGGACAAAACAAAAATCAATTTATGAGAATTCCATCCACGATGATTACGTTGTTGCTGCGTTTTAATGACACTGGGGCGTGAAGTCAAATTCCGTACCGCACGCATTCCGCGGGGGATGTAGTGCTATAAACGTCGGGCATGCCCCCAGAAGTTTGAGAGTCTGACCGACCGCTACGGATCGGGCAAATATGCATGCAAATAGTTGCGCTGGGATTGGAATAGTTGGAGGCACCGGCTTTGATGAACAATAATTTTCGGTAATAATTGACGAACAACTAGGGCAATTATTACCTTTATCATACACCTATGAATATATTAATAAAGTACAAATACAACGCAATCAATTCGCTTCATAAAATCGAAAATTACAATGTTTTTGTTACAACAAAAATAACCTTTTTTAACCTTTACATAAAAAAACAACTCGAAACCCTCATAACCTATACTATTCCCTCTCTTCTCTTACACATTTCCTCTAGTATTTTACAGATTACCATGCCCTTTTTATTACCATGCCCTTTTTATCACCATCTCCTTTTTATTACCATGCCCTTATTATTACCATGCCCTTTAACAATTCTCTCACCTTTCTGCAATTCCCTACCAATTCTGCTTTCACACTCTCATATTTATTGCTTGGATGCATTCCCCTTGCTCTGTGTAGTAACACACTTGGTGTAATCTTGCCTCCTCCACACATGTATGGCTCTTGTTTGTTCTCTCTGCTTCCCTGCTCCACCCTCCTCTGGTTATGTAGCTCGGGAGTTTCTCTCGCACTTGCCACTTCATACTCGTTTTGCTTGGGTTTCTTTGGGTCATAGATACATGTAGCACTGCCTATTGCTCTGTGACTTATTACACTAACTACGCACATATTATACTTTTTAATTCTCTTCTTTTTCACAGCTCAGTAATCTAGTGAGTATTTTAATTCTAGCCTCCAACAGCGGGAGAATCACCAAATATCTCGCACTAGTTATTACGATATCTTCACTGCGAGTCCTTAACACACATATGCTTCTATACACAATATCCTATGACTCTCTTTATTCCAACTACTACTACCGCACGTAAAGTGATGACTTGCAGTATAAATAAGTAACCGATTGATAACACCCGAAACATCATTAGGTACCCAAATGGATTGCACCTTTATCTCGCCACCTTATCCCAGTAATCCATCTTTCGGTGGACAGCCCCATAGCTAATCAACGCGCAACCCATCACTCAGATGAACGACGCGTTCTATAAATCGTACCCCTGAAATCTCCATTTATAGATAAACCCCGCCAGACGTTTCGAACTTTAAAGTAGATCGCAAAGGGGTGTCGTATAATATTCAAAGCCCCGCGGCGGTGCACCTAAATGTCCTAATTTTCGAATTGTATTAGTCCTTGCGCCCATCCATCATCATAGATAAAGTTTTGCCACCGTTCAGGCTCCCCCGGGTGGCGGCGGGGCTTATTAAAATTTTCCCCGCTCTGATTAATCGAATCTATAAATTGGATCAGGGATAACGGCGCGCGGCGTCGCGGCGTTATTATACGAATTTTTCAATCGGGACTCCTTATTTGAACCGATTTGAATTCGAGCTGCAGGACGTATTCTGATCGGCGGGGATAAATTGAGTGAACGAGCGGAATTCAATTCAACCAAATTTATTTGTCGGCGGGGAATAGTTTACTAATTTCGTTAATAATGCAGAAAATTACTTTAAAGTTTAATGTTTAAAGTTATTTCAGTAATAATTTTCAATAAGCTCGTTTTAGGCAAGACCATATCTTGAAAGAAAAATATATTAGTGCATCTAAATTATATCTTACTGCAAATTGTGTGAAATATTGAATTGGATTGAAGATTGAAAGGAAAAAAATAAACACTCACAACTGTAAAAATCATGACAATAAGCGAAATGCGTATGAAAAACAAGACAAATTCATAGTCAATATAGTAATTCATTTCTTGAATAACTTTTGTTTTCAAGGAAATATCTTAGGTAAAAGGAGCAAGTAATAGACATTTTATTCAATTCTTACTTATCATAAGTTATGTAGGGTAGAGCTAGATTATATACAGAGCTAAGTGTAAAATAATGAACAATTTTACACTCAGCTCTATATAGAATCCCTGGTATAGATATAGTAGTGTGTATCCTTGCACGGTTGCGACGAAAAAGACCTTCCTCTAACGTGCAAGATGGGGAGACAACTACGCGGCGCGAAAATATATGAAAAAATACAGTGGGATGGGCATAATGTTGGAGGATTTGCCTATAATTATTCAAATTGTTGTTCAATAAATTACAAATTATGTTTAAAAATTCTCAAGAAAAATTGCTAAAGCTTATTTATAAAACCAGAGTCATACGTAATTGTAATATAAATGTCAAAGATATGCCTATACTTGTTATGAAAGTAAAAGCACTTGTAATATAATTAATGCTCGTTTTCAGAAACCTCCCATAAATTGATGTCCATGAAGGTATTATATAGTTTAAAGGAATCCCGTATTTTGAGAATTTCTATATATAACTGTTGAAATTATTTATATAATCCTTAAAGTTTAAGCAAAATTTATGATAACGACCACCAATGTTATAATGCTAGTAACTCTATCATCTAGCCCATAAAACATCGCATTTTTGGCACACATCGCAAACACTTTTCGGTAGTAAATGTTTCGAAAAATTAGTAGCCCCATCCCTCCTTATCTCACAATCTCTCCCCTCGTAATTTCATTTTAAAAATTCGAAGTGCAGCGTTACCGCATTTAGGGCGCGATCCCGCTGTAAATTCCGATCAGGCGCCGCCGGGAATAGAATCCCGTCCGCTTAGCGCAAATCTTTATTATCAGGGCCCGTCTCTAACTCAAATATCTTATTGGTGGATTTGTGGCTTCCGCCAGAGCTGTGGTTACGGCGTTTCGCGCCGCGCCACCAAGGGGTTGCGGGTCACAAGTTTTTGCAAGAACTTGCACTCAACCGAACCAGTTAGCCCCATTGTTTTGCTTGGTGCTTGGATTCTATTCTAAAACTTTAATTGGGAACTAACTCTGCCGCTTCAACATTGCATTCAATTGAAAATTTAAAAATGTGTTAACAGAATCAGTTTAAATCGTTGAAGGTTATTTCACATAATTATGTTTGTTAAAAAGCATGTTAGAAACTTACATCACTTAATTATCATTAACTTAATTATCATTAACTGGATTTGATTCCAAAATTATATCTCGAAATTATTGTTATTATATTTATAATGCAAATATATTTATTATTAATATGTCACGGTAAGTCCCCGTTTTTTCGTAGTTCAAATTTTATGAGACACATTTCTTACCGATGTACCCTTCTGCATAATTGATTACAACAGAATAATTTACTAATCCCAAATAATACATAGCATTTAAAACATGCCAGCATACATAACTTAAAATAATCGTTAATTGTAATCTTAAATTCTGTATTATATTTACCGTATTGTACTTATATATGTGGGATGAACGACACTGTTACAAATTAAATATTTGTGGATTTTTTACAGAAAATTATGGTTTGTACTAGTCTGTATTTTTTCAGACTAGTAAAAACCATAATTTTCTGTAAAAAAGGTATCTACAAATATTTAATTTGTAACAGTGTCGGTCATCCCACATATATAAGTACAACACGCTAAATATACCCCTCAAGCGGCTCCATCGCGCCCTAGAGTCCACTGCGGTTGCACACTCATTATCCCACTGAACAGTCAGGGATATCTTGTGAGGGATACTAATTACATTAACCCCATGGTTCGAATTGTAAATTACTCTGGGTTCCTGCGAGCAATCGGGAATTTTTCTGTTGGCATTTTAAAGCGCAATTATCTTTAGCATCCCTCGACGATTCCGCCGGATTAATCGAAATAAAGTCCCGGGCACTTCTAATTCCTTTAAATGACCGCCGTTTAGTCGGCAACAAGCGTCGAAGTAAACAGTGCAATAAAACCCGGCGGCGGCGCGATTGCAAGAAATCACTGGGCTGCCGAACGGGTTGTAAGTGCACCGGGAGGTCGTAACTCCAGGGATAAAGCTAATGTGCACTCTCTGCACACGGGGGCCTAGCTGATTGAACGATCGGAAGTGAGATTTTACGCTACACTCGCAAACCGGCGGTAAATTTACCGAGTTTATGGTCGCATTTGGAACTTCTTTTATAGACTCGCTTATTAACATACCCGGTATTATCGCATGCTAATCTCGCATTAATGCGTTCGGTTATATTTGCATACTGGTACCGCTCGGCGGGGCTAATGACATAATCAATTCCCCGCCCATAATCAATCACACGGATATGCGTATGTTCGCATACTTAATTAATAAGCTGCGGCACGCAATGGGCTACGGTAATAAATCACACCCTCTTATGATACAAACGGCGGGGTTGCGGGCGCAGAGACAGGCGTTCAGTGTCGTCACTTAGTTGGTCTTACTAAACCACCATGTCAGACCTTGGGGGATGATTGATGCGCCCTAAGACACACCGACTAGACGGAAATCTTATATATTGTCTTTAGATTAAGATATGATGATAAAGTCACATTTTTCATGACGTGAGTTATTTTACACGTCTTAACTCGTACGTGATCTAACCGAAAAAAGATTAATGTGCACAATAAACCATGAAATATTTGAATATCAAAATAATTTATATAGGAAGATTTAGGTGTATTTAATTGTAATATTTCATCAAATTGAATCTACAATATCATTTCTGTATGTATTGCATTATAATAGTAATTATAATAATTGTATTCATTTCATTAACAAAACAAAACAGAGGATTCTATACGAGAAGGTATCCAAAAGAGATTCGATTGTCTGTAGAGTTCTGAATAGTGGATGTAATCTGATTGTTTGATTTTGTAAATGAACGACTTTTCTGTTGAAACAACTTTTATATTGATATTATCCTCGGTGGTTTCTTGTATCATCTATGTGTTATGAGATCTCCTCACTCAGTTAGACCACAAATGAACTGTTTGCAAAACGCAGAGCAATGGGCAGGGACTCGGTAAGATATCGAGAGCTAGACAAAGCAGTAAAGAAGGCTATAAAAAGTAGCAAGTAGCAAGTAGTATTGACAAAATATTAATTTTATAATTAGCACAGGATAGGGGATTTAGAAATAAAAGTCGCAAGTTAGAAAACCTGGTGGTAAAAACGTTAATCCCAAAAAGTCTCACAAAATTGAATAGCGTGCAATATTGTAACAACTGTATTCGAACCATATAATCCCGCACACTATTAAAACTCCCAATTCGCTCTTATTCCACCTTATTATTTTATATGATATTTCGCAAGCGCGGCAGCAGAATCCTCCCTCACCAGTCACTATTGCCTGCTGCTGAAAGTTTTCCAGCCATTGTTATTAAATAAGTGTGAAACGAAGCGGACTTAATCCGCACAGTCTGTTGGAAATTTACGGAAAAAAGTGCTCAATAAGAAAGAGACGACGCGGGAATTCGCGCGCGTCTGTCCCGGCGACGACGACGACCAATTGTCCGCCGTTGTGCAAAAAAAGAACAATTAAGTTTCTACACAATCTTTAGTAATATAATAACAGGAAGTAGATTGAATTTCAAATTATTTCTTAATGCTAAAGTTGGTTTTAAGTTAGTTGTTTGATAAGTTGTAGAACAAGTTAATTATATAATTTAGTTGTTTTTATAGCTGTATCATATTATGCATTTTTCTTTATTCCTCATTCTACAATGAACACATGACTGATTTGTATTATGCAACCTAAAGTGTGATGATTCGTGTGCAGTTTCTTCCAACTAAACTACTAAACTAAAGAGCCACCAGCCAATCAGAGAGCGGTGATATACTCATACGTCTGAATAAATCTACAAACATGTTACCGCTTGTTGCAGGACATCATTCATGGAAAAATATGTAATAAACGAGAGCCAGGCCACATAAGAATATACTAACATGCCTGCGTGACACACATAAAGTCCATTCAGCTCTCGTTTTAGGTTGTCGTCGAGAGACTGACGATAGTTTTGTTGGTACACAATGTATTCTTGGTACTTAAGAAGATGTATTGTATGAAAATTTAGCTAACTAGAAAAGTTACCTACTACATAGAGAAAAATAATAAGGTGTTTTTCAGTTCTGCCGGAGACTAGTTCGGTCCCAGTTATGAGAAGCCGAATTTCGGCTCCTCTGTAGATCGTCAGTGCGAGAACCGAGTACGGAATGAGTGACATCATTAACTTTTTTTGTGTCCTGTGTGGTGGAAATCTTAAATGACACCCATGGGTAGTATCAGATTTACCCCGCATTCTGTAGGGCGCCTACCGACTAAAATCAGCTTCAAGTCTCACGACAGGGGCTTGTCCGTCTCAAGGCACTCATAAGCTCCTTTGTACTTGTCCTTTTTTTCACGTCCGTCTCTGTCTCGTCCTGCCTGGCGTCAGTTTCATGAATCATTGGCGTGCTCGTCTGCCCTTCCTGGCGAGGAGTTGTCGGCCAGTCCGTCCTGGTGCTTTGCCCCTATTACTGTCCTATCCAAGTGGGCCACAGCGCTTCATTTCTCTGGTGTTTGCATTACCTCTACTAGCCTGTCTGCCGAGGGCTTCTCCCCACACGCTTCCTCCAGCTACTGCCGCTTCCTGTGCCATCTGCACTAGATCTCCAACGTGTGTGGTGCATTATCCTCAGCACCGCTCTCGCAGGTCGCTTTTTCTATCCACGCCATCGTTCGAAACATCCGTGCCCGTTTAGTATTTGCGTTGTCCAATTGGCAACCTCACCGTTTTTCCGCTGTACCCACGGCTGGATGTTAGGGATTAGCCGCCTTGTCCACGTGCCTCTCGGGGAGTTTCACTATCTCCTTGGCCTGGTCCTTCGAGGGCTCCTTCTTTCTTAAGTTGATCCTCAGACATCATAAACCTACAGGTTTTTACGTATATTTATTATAATTTTATACACACATGTCCTCATCAACCGTATTTATTTGATTTAGAATTTATACTTTAATTGTCTTAATGACACTTTATATTTGTTGAAATCAATCAGCTGAAACAGAGCCGAACAACAGATCGTTTTATCTCAATAGCAACCCATTAAACAATATCTTCATCTTCAAAATTCGTTGACGATTCTGCCGGTATATTACTTTTTTGGTTGCGCCTCCACCGACGTGGACTTTTATAGAGGGTGCTGCAAGATAACTTTCTTATTTGATAAAGCAATAAAATAAAAAGTAATAAAGATTTATTTTCAATATTCCTTTTGTTAAGAAGTTAAACATTTAAATTTGAGGTTTAAAAATCATATTGGGTCACTTACCCAATATGATTTTGAAACTCCATTGTCGATATACTGGTTAGATCGAATTCTGCTGTTTCTTATCACTCTCTCCAGCATATTCATGGGTATGTTTGCCGTTGCTTCCTCAATATTAATTTGTAAGTCGTCCAGAGTCTGTGGGCGGTTGGTATAGACACGGAATTTCAAACACTCCCACAAAAAGAAGTCAAAGAGGTCCAGTGAACGAAATCACTACTCAGTGAAATGATACGCTCTGGAAAGTGCTCTCACAAAACAGCTATCGATGCTGTTGCTCCGTCCTATTGAAACCATATGTCCCCTAAGTCAATTTCATCAAGTCGTGGCAAGAAAAACTCCTATAGCATGTTCACATAACGGTCTGAATTGACTGTGACAGTCTGCTAATTTTCTTCGAAAAATCATGAACCGAATCCAAACTGCAGGAATGGTAGGCCTCTGGTAAATGCAAAGGCCTCTGATTGAGTTCTCCAAGGTTATTGGCAGTGCAGTAAAGACAAAATGGCGCAATATTGAAGCGATATCGGATGGCACGATGGATTGAAACCACCGAAAGGCCGTTGGAAAAATAGGACTCTCGGCTCGTTAATCTAACGCATGATGGCGACTGAAACCTAAGCTAACAAAACTTTAGGTTCCGCTCTCTTGAAAGACACCATGCACACCTGCTTGGGTCTCTCATCTGATTCAGAGCGTTAATTTCAAATAAGGAAGTTATCTTGCCGTGCCCTGTACTACCGAACATTTTGGTTCGGCTATGAACAAAGTGTTTTTATTTGTTTTTATCTATTCGCGAATAGGCAAAAGAAAATAACATATTTTCAACTAACTAATTTCAAACTTTATCGCACGTTCATAAGTACTAACTCCGGAATAAACAACAAAATAATCATAAATCGATTTCAAGCCTTCCCGTTTTTCTCCGCCCAGTGTTCTGTTCTTATTTTCACCACTTTGCACAATATACGCCCGCACCCGTAATTTTTTCTGTTGCATTATTAAAATAAACCGGCAGCTCGTCCTTTTGATTATATCCGCGCGGCAGGGCGGAAAGACGCTAAAAAATGAGCCGCCGCCGTGTCCCGGACGCTATTGCCGGCTTAAAATTCGGAAAAGCTGCGCTAATGATGCGACCGACAAGAAAATAAAACCGCGCAAAAATACCAGGCCGGAAGATCTGGCGCGATAAAAAATAATTGTGAGAGCGACTTATTCGGCACTTTGCGTGCGGCGGGAACAGAAGCGGCTGACAGTAAAAAGGGAATAAAAAGATGTGGAGGGTTTTATTATTTTATATAAATAAAAGAAATTGAGATTATAATGTTGATGTTAAATATACTTTTAATGGAACTTTTGCCAGATTTAGGCAGTTTATTTTTTCATTTTCAGGAATATTACGTGTTTATTTAGTTTTCGCATTTTCTACATCTACTTGAAAAATGGTAACTTGCAAGTGATAAACTTACATTAATGGGACAAGGTGTGCACCTTCTTTCTAAAGAAGGTTTCTCCTTAAACATACATTAATGCGCACATATTTTCTTTACTTGTAATTAAAAAAAAGCCTTTTTTGTCCTATGAGAAGGAAATCTTCAAAAGACGCCGCACTATCGACTGCTGCTGTTAGAGGCCTGGGGTACGATTTTTGACCGATCGCTATTACCATGCGCTAAAATGCGTACATATTTCATAGCGCTAAACTAATAGAATTCACTCAAAAATTAATGTCAAAATATAACTACTGTCGAGCTTTCAGTTGTATCAAAGGTAAACACGAAGCGATGGGCCACAAATCGACACCATTTGCAATAATAGCGAATGTGACAATCGCTATATTTATGGCTCAAAAATCCACTGACCATTTGTTATAGAAGAAACGTGACATGAAAATGCGTTTTGTCAGACAGTTATAAAACTAGAGATTGTGTGTAAATATGATGTTTCCTTATGTTGCACTATCAAATGCAATAGAAACTGATTTGGTGTCACTGGTGTGTATCATTGAATAACACCTCGTTTATATTATTCTATCGCACATAGTGCGAAAAAGCGGTTCCCGTTTGATGAATTGATCCCGACAATTCGCCTCTGAATTGCCGCATCAAACTCCCCCCAGTACCTTAACGTAAACCTATTTACATGGAGCTCTCTCCAGCGAGGTCTTCGAGCAACCGAGTGCATAAATACACTCGAACGCGCTTCCTCAAGCATCCTGACCCCATTTTTATACACCCAAACACACACGTGCACAAAACACAAGGGATAAAATACAGCAGGGCATAAATAAGACACAATAAATATCCCACCTCTTTACCTATTGTATGTCGAGTGCTGTTTAAACTATTTCTCTTGCTGCGATGCAATATTTTTCTGGTTTAGAAACGTACGGTACTTTTTCCTGCTTTTCGGTTCGGTGTTCCACTCAGTACAACAGTAAATCATCTCTGTATAGGGAGGCGACGGCGACCACGAAAATAAATACATAATTTATATAGCGTAAACACATAAGTTCATCTAACTGGGTCGCCGCTCCGTCTCAATAATATTCCCATTTCGCCGCGAAGCAATTTCCGTTCGCTCCGAATTTGGAAGTTTAATGAAGAGTCGGTCGCGATGTGACAGTTCGAATAGGGCGCGCGCGAGCACGGGAATCCGAGATCAATTAAATACATGAGGTTGCTGAATTTAAGGATCACCTAGTACAATCGATTTTCTAGCAATGTTTTAAGTAAAGTTTTCCCGTTTTATAATTAAATGTATTTTTTCATTATATTAAGAGTAAGAATTTGTCTGTTTTTGTAATTAATTTCACCTAGTATATAATAATTCTAAGGTATACAAAGACATTAAAAAGCCCTAAAAAGTAAGTAAGAAAATTAGTAATAAAAATTAAGTAATAAGGTAAATAAAACTATAGTATTTACCTTCTTATTTACTAGTTTTCTAAAAAAGATACAATTAATCCCCTAGGAGGAAATTTAAATGCCATCTGGCGGCACCACATCAATTAGCAATGCACACCCATATGGTAATAACCGTCAACATGCTCATGCCATCAGGATCACCGGGTAGTGCCCTCTATATATGTTTTATAAGATTGGCCTTATGCTGGCCTTGTGCTAGCCTTGTGTTGATATCTCAAGTACTCTGTTGGGAGTAGTGCCCTCTATATATGTTTTATAAAATTGGCCTTGTGCTAGCCTTGTGATAGCCTTGTGCTGATATCTCAAGTACTCTGTTGGAAAATTATTCCATAGAGGGCACTGCCCGGTGATCCTGATGGCATGAGCATGTTGACGATTATTACCATATGGGTGTGCATTACTAATTGATGTGGTGCCGCCAGATGGCGTTTAACTTTCCTCCTAGAGGGTTAATTGTACCATTTTTGTATATAACCACTCGAGATATTGTGTGAATTCATCCTCATTAGCTGAGCTACACAGATGAGATCTAGTAAGATCGAAATCTAGATATGTAGATTGCTAAGAGGTGGATTCACACTTATATATGTTTTACTAATTTTCTTACTGACTTAAGAGGGCTTTTTATTTTCCTTGTATACATTAGATTTATTGTATACTAGGTGAAATTAATTACAAAAATAGACAAATTCTTAGTTTTATTATAATGAATAACTACATTTAATTGTAAAAAGGGAAAACTTTACTTAAAACATTGCTATTACTTCAAAACAGTTAATACTACATAATGAATAAAAACTATAAAAAGAAACCGCGACCCCCACTTTAGAACTGACAACACTGAGAGCAGAAAAACATACATGACAGGTCGATCGGCTTCAAAGCAGTGTCTTCGTTTTTTATATAAGAGGGATAATAAAGCAAGTCCAAGGATACGCATAGTTTCTTATGTTTTATTCAATGGCAAACCTCCCCTAAATTAAGCCTAATGTGAAAAATAAGACAGTATATAACTCTAAAGAAAAGATTTGGCCTCATTTCTACAGAACTTTTCAGGTTAACCCCTTTCTGCATAACTACGCCCAATTAATCTTTTGATACATTTCGCTTTTGTTTTCGATTGCAACTGGTTACACATGTTGCCGCCACCCGCACTAATTACTCCTCCGGTGACAAACAGCTCAATGATTTGTGATCGGCTCCCCCCGCGATTCGAATCGAATTAATGTTGCAAGGGGCGGCGGCTTTCACGAGGGGTCGCGTTCTTAATAAAACTTTCACGAGCTTTCAAAGAATGATCGCCGGCTCGACCAAACTCCAGTAATAACTCACCGCCAAACATGGCCGACATCCGGTGGAAATATCGGGGCCGCGTCATACGCGTCGGATTTATGGCGTATATTATTATTGTGTTCGACGTGAGGGGGTGGTGGTGCGGGATGATTGCGCGGGACCGGCGCTCATATCCGGACCGGCCACCGGCGCGTGTATAAACCCAATGCCGCCGCCGCCGCCGTCGGGGCCCCTTCAACACCTCCCGATCGTATTTATCGATATAATATATTATTAGCGGCGACGGCATGGGCCATTGGTTGATATCTGGGAATTTATCAATGCCTATTGGATTAGCACTGTATTATCACAATATTGAACAATAGATTTATAAGATGGGGGGAAGAATGATGCTGCAGAGGCGTTATATGAAGTGTAACAGAAAATATTAAACATTATATTTTCTTAGATCAGTAAGAAAACATTAAGATTAAGTACATTTTATATGAATACAAGGTTGTTTTGAACTTCGTTTCAAATTCGTCAATTTTTTTTGCGGTATTATTTATATATCTATATTAGCTATAATTATAAGTATTTTATTTAGCTTTTAGTAATTAAATTTCACTGAAACTTACTATAAAATTTCCACCTACATCATTTTTACAGAATTACAACTTTCGATTAAAAAAAGCATTTTATTCAACTCTGAATGGCCTACTTGGTTAAAGGTGCAGTCTGTCTCGTACTGACGATTCGCGATTCAAACGTTAACGGTTTTCTTCAAGGTAGTAGGTAAACAGCTGATCTTTGTTATTGTTTGATCAGCTGATTGCATTAAAATCATATGATTTCAGTCACTTCCACAGTAATGCGCGATTTTTCATGTACTTTTAAGGTATAAATAGTATAACCCTGGGTCTATAGTCATGTATAAGATGAAAAAACAAATGTTATGCAAACAAATTCCCTACTAAATGTAGTTAATTTCTTGCAACCAGATGGAGTATCAGCCGGCTTGAATCGCCAATTGTGGAGCGAGACTGTATCCTCAGCTGAAATAGTGAACTGAGTTACAACGTGAACGCGTCTAGGTAGTGGCCCTCTTAAACATCTTTGTTTTATTTGTTATATCGATGATATTATAAATCTCATCATTATGATATTACATACCATAGTTTCTACCAGAAAACTTAACGAGCAATATGATTTTTAATATTAAACTAACATGATGTGTAACACTGTGTTGTTTTCCTACAATTTATGCGTGCACCAGCGCCCAAATCAAACCTAGTATTGTCCGCTGACAATCCGCAATCACATAAATTAGTCTTCCTGTATTTATCCGCGGTGGGCCCGTGCTTTTCGAAATGGCACAGTAACGGCCGTTGTATTAATATTGACCTAAATCTTTGATGAGTGTTTACACGATTCGGCGGTTTTCGGTGGGCAAACACAGCGCGAATTTTGGCCCCGGGTTAAAATCCGTGCGTGTCTAGACAATGTAAACACGTTGCGAATCCTGCCGCAATGTCATAACCAAAACGGCCGCCCGTGGATCCTCTTGCAATGCACGTCATGTGCAAACTAAACCAGACAAGCTTTTTATTAAAATACTAGTTGAAATATCCATCGTTCGATGGGGTCTGATAAATTAATTATCTTGCCAATTCTTTTGGTTCATGTGCAAACTATTTGTATACGTTTGTATAAAAAAATTTAAGTTCAACTTGCAGTTTTAAGGTGGCCAAATGTCTTATATCATAAGCTATTCTACATGTAATATTTCTCCTTATTTATTTAGGAATATTAACGTAAATGTGTAAAATGCCAGTTGAGGATATTTAATTAAACCTATATTATTAAAAACATAAAAAAAAACTGGGGCCCTGTCAATTTGGTTACTACTTATGACTAGTAGAGACGGAAATCCACTCTAAAAGGCCCCCAGGCAGACCACCAAAGAGATGGAGGGATAGCTGGGTGTCGACATCACAAACAACTCCTTAAAGCTAGAAAAACAGGCCTATTTCAAGAAGAAGAAGAACAAGACTAGTAGTGACAAATGCTGACGTCACGCTATACTATTAGTATGAGCGTGACGTCAGCATGTGTCACTACTAGTCGTGTTCTTCTTTTTCTTGAAACTACTACTAGTCACTAGTAGTAATTAAACGGACAGGGCCTAGACTCGTTAGGAATTCGAACCCGTGACCCCCACTTTTAAACTGACAGCACTGACAGCAAAAAAGTTATAACTGACAGGTCGGTCTGCTTCAAAACATAGTCTTCGTTTTTATACTATAGTGAAATAGACAAAATACACTTTTTTTAATTATAAAATATTGCATAGATAAAACAACTTATCCTCTTGGGATAAAGTCCACTCGAGCTTTTGTGTGAATTCATCCTCACTAGCTGAGCTACACTGATGAGGTAACAAGATCGAAATCTAGATATGTAGATTGCTAAGAGGTGAATTCACATTTCCCACCTAATAACGCTTTATACATCACAGTATCACGTTTGCAATAGATACAGCTGGGGAGTCAGTATTCACACTTCATTTATATCTTGTAGCAAGTAAGTTTCAAACAGCTTATTATTAATTCGGTAGTGACCCCGTCGTGTGTTATTAATTTAATCATTTGACGACCCTTTAAACAATGCATCGTGGTAGCAGCGCGCCCGCTTAAAGAGTTAATCGACGCCCTTATCGCCGAAGAAGCCATTAGGCATGTCGTATAAGCTGGGGGCTCGTAAACAGCGGCAGCGGCGTCTTTTAATGAGTCGAAACGTTGGAGGCATAAACCGCTCGTTCGCTTTACGATGGTCCAATATTGTCCGGCGTTGAGAAAACTGTTTTTAAAATTATTGCCGATTGAATTTATAATTGAAAATCTGCTTATATTCCTACAATAAATGAGTAACTAACGCAGGGTCGCTGCGTACTAAAAATGTCTATTACATCAAAAGGTAACTAGCTAAGTGAAAGTGATGAAAAGCATGGTGCCTTTTTAGCAGTTTTTTTTTAAATCACTCGCGACAAAAACTCATTTATATTTGCAAAAACTAAAATCCTTAATAATCAGAAGTATGAAGCATGTAATTGTAGCCCTAACCGTAAAAACAATATATAACTTATCATGTATAGGTTATAATAGCAATAAAGAACCTTTGTACATCAAAGTTTAATACGCCACAGCAGATAAAAAAAAGTGATAAAATAACTTTCCTTCTGCAGGAGATGTTTAATGGTTTGGATTTAATAGATTATGTGTGTTTCGGCCTTTAAAACATGCATAATTCAATATTTTTACAACTGAAATCCATTAAATTTGGGTTAGGTGCTATAACGTCGCCAACTAGATAGACCATAAAATTCACGAAACGTTAAATAAAAGAAATAAAACAAGCATAGGTCATAAATATATACGTTGTAATTAAAAGCTGTTTTTACTATCTAACAGTTTTTATAGCTTCAACTGAAGTCAAATGGAACAAATTAGGTTATCACGATGAAATGTATGTTCGAATAAAACAAATAATTGCTCTGTGTATAAGAAAATAGCTTGATAAAGTATCGATTATTTAGAAAATGTGTGGGTTTGGGCAAAATTAACAGCCTCAGAAACTAAGCTGTTTCAGCCTGTGCATACCTCCCATATTTTTATTGTTCTTTTGTATAAATTGTATGAATGTACTGGAGGTAATAAATAAATAAATAAAAAAATAAATACCTGTAGTAACCATAAAATGAGAAACCAAAAGTATTGTCGGATTTGATAACAAGCTACTCTATGGCCAAGTAAAGAGTGAGCATTGTGTTTGGACTAAAATCTTATACATCATACTTTGTTTATATTTGTATTCGTTTGTTTATTGTGAAAATTCCTTTTTAAAATCTATATTTGTAGGCTTCTTCGGGATTCTTTAATAGAGTTTGTGGAAACAAGCAACCAAGACCACCTTAGAGTTACACATAATTAAATTTCCTATAGAAATCTTGAATTGATTATCTCTTTCTACTCTAACTATATGTCCAGCGTTGTTTTTAATTTGATAGATTTTTATATTTAGAAAACAATGTAGGGGACAATGAAAAGAAGAAAAGTGAGATTTGAAATTTATTATTATTTCCATTCCGTGTCTTTAAAATTACCCATTCTGGTTGATTATTTCCATCCAGTTATTTGTTACAATAATAATAATAATAGTTCTTTATTTCCACAACTATATACATAGATAGAAAACGTAACAAAGAGTTAAAAATAAGATATAATAAATATAATATTAAATTAAGAAATTAAAAAATGTTAAAGGATAAATAAAACGATTTTTTACTTTGTTTTTAATCACACTTCAGTTACACTTTGCAACTAGTTTCGGCTAAGCTGTTGCAAAGTGTAACTGAAGTGTGACAAAAAACAAAGTAAAAAATCGTTTTCTTTATCCTTTAAAATGAATTATCACGCCTTAACAATCATATTTCAAATATTAAAATTAAAATTACTGAAGTGTGATAAAAAACAAAGTAGAAAATCGTTTTATTTCTCCTTTAAAATTACTAAATTAATGTTAATGTTAAAAAACTCATTGATATTATAAAATATTTGCTATATTAAAAGTTTCTTTAAGCATTTCTTAAAAAGTTTATTTCGTTTGATAGTTTTCATAGATTCTGGTAACTTATTGTATATTGCACAGCCATTATAATGTTACGTACGAGGATATAAAACATCACAACAAATCGGAGCTAATTTACATGGCGCAGTTTCAAGAAACATCCATTGCATAAATAATCATCAGCCGCAGCAATTCATTTGTTAGATGGCGGTCGCGGTATACGAGTGCCATTCCACCAGGCCGCATGACTGCAATTCAACGTTTTAAACCGTATAATTTATAACATGAGCGTGTAAGCACGAAAGCTTTCCAGTCAATCTACTCTTCATTAGAAATTATTTTAACGGCAATTCCACTATCCCATTCGGCTCGATTGTACTGCAGGATTTATAGGCACACCACCTGCGATAGCCAATTGCATTATTGTTACTATTGCCTATTTAAAGATGAATTGTTGTTTATACAATATGTTGCAATATAGAATAGTTCTTGTTAGTTGTTTATTAAAAGTAACATGCTTTGCACAAAATGTTAATGTGGGAAGGATACTGTAATAAGCGCCGTAAGACCACAATCTAGGCTTTCCATTCCTGATATCCAAATATTAGAATATCCGGTTTATCCGACCAATTTTGACTATTGGGTAATTCGGATCATTTTCATTGATTAATCTAGATATTTTTTTAACATCTTTTACACCTTTAAATTTACCTGGTACCTTTGTATATATTATTTAACTTTAATCATTAATAAATGATGTACGGTATTACAGCTTCTCTAATTGTGGACCGTGGATTTGTTTAAAGAACACACTGGTTTTACATTAAAATACTTTATTATATAGCGAGAGACATGTTACTCGTCTCGCTTACGGTGTAAAACTCTTCGTCTAAGCTCGTTTTAGACAAGACAATTTCTTAGCTCATAAGTTGTTCAACAAATGCATTCATATATCCTTCTGCCATACAATTCGTCCTTGACAAATATTACGCGTTATATTTTTCCATTCGATCTACCATCCATTTCAATATATTTCATATAATTTGCTGTATGATACAAGATAATTTAATTGTCTCACATCTTGACTAACTTTTGAGTCAAGAAATTGTCTTGTCTAAAACGACCTTAAGACGATATTATGCGCCCTCTCCTCCCACGCATCATACCCTCTTAAGGGTCGTAAATATATATATATATATACAAACCGGACGGAACAAATGGGATGTTATATTAATTTGGAATTGTATTAACCCCCGAATTTCATTTCCATATGTAAATTATTACTTTTATGTAACAGAAAATTGATAATTTAAGTAGAATAATTGAAATAAACATATCAACTTTTGGCAAGTAGCCACAGAATTATATGTATCGAATCGATGTATGTCTCTTATCACATCCGTAATGTTTGTATTTTTGTGAAACCTGCACAGACGTTACATAGCAGACATTTTCAATGGATATTTGCTGTTAACCCAATTTCAACGAGCACTAAAAGCTGGTTACAACTGTAGTTGTTTCATTATATAAATTTAATTATTCAAAATTACTTAGTCAGATTCACAGAATCGCATTTAATATTTAATTAACTACCTGCGAAATATTCCATTACAGTGCACTTTGTAAATGGCATACGCGCACACTTTCGCATACACAACAATACGTGTAAAATAGCAGATCGTACATTATATATAAACCCGGATCTAATAAACGCTCTCCAATTGAATGCACAGTTAATTCGAATGTGAACAAACATGAATGCAAACTAACGTGGATAATCGATTATTTCCTATAAATTTTCATAATATATAATTGGTTTTGGCATTACTCCTAGTATTGAATAGTGCTTAAAGGTCGTTTTAGACAAGACAATTTCTTAGCTCAAAAGTTGTACAAGAAATGAATTCATATATCCTCCTCCCATACAATTTGTCCTTGACTAACTTTTGAGTCAACAAATTGTCTTGTCTAAAACGACCTTAAGATTAAATCTATCTAAGTGCAATAAATGAAAAAGCGGATAATTAGCTCACATATACCAGTATATATTATGACATAAATATCTATCTCATCATATATATTGGTATGTGTAATCAGTTCACACATACCAGTATATATCATGAGATAATAGATATATCATTTATTGCACTTATAGATTTAATCTTAAGGTCGTTTTAGACAAGACAATTTCTTGAATATACAGTTTATTCGCATTTAAACACACAGCTGGATATAGAGGTGCTTGCAACGCCTCATTTGTCATCCATTAAAAAAAATGTGTGCAAAAAAATTTTTAATTAAGATATTTAAATTTGTTCTAAAATTCGAAATACAGCTGGAAAAAAGTAAAGGTATAGAGGTGCATGCAACGCCTCATTAGTCATCCATTAAAAAAAATATGTGCAAAATAAATAAAATATTATTTAAAATATTTGAATTTGTTCTAAAATTCGAAATACAGCTGGAAAAAGTAAAGGTATAGAGGTGACTGCAACGTCTCATTAGTCATCCATTAAAAAAAATGTGTGCAAAATAAATAAAATATTAATTAAAATATTTGAATTTGTTCTAAAATTCGAAATACAGCTGGATAAAGTAAAGTTATAGAGGTGCCTGCAACGCCTCATTAGTCATCCATTAAAAAAAATGTGTGCAAAATAAATAAAATTTAACTAAAATATTTGAATTTGTTCTAAAATTCGAAATACAGCTGAAAAAGTAAAGGTATAGAGGTGACTGCAACGCGTCATTAGTCATCCATTAAAAAAAATGTGTTCAAAATAAATATAATTTTTATTACAATATTCGAATTTGTTCTAAAAATGGAAATACCTGTCTTAGCCATCTGCGATGGCAGCATTAAGAATGTGAATTATCCAAGAGAAAAATCGAGCCAGATTAACGACGCGCGAATTTGGTGATCGATCGATGGAAACATAATTTCAGCCTAGCCGTTTTCCCGTATAATATTGACGCCTTTGAAACTTCCTCGCCGCGCATTAATAAATTAACGAGCTGAAACTTTATTATAACGAGCGTATGAAAAACCAAGCGCTGCCAAACTTTATTTGCCCCTGCGCTTAGAGCCGTCGTTTTGCACATAAATCTTATAAGACTCCAATGCAGAAGTGCAGTAATTTTACATCAATTATATAATGAAGTAAAAATTTCATATGAACGCAAAGCTTCTCACTGATGAGATTCAAAGTTGTAAAATAACTTTCTCTCTTAAAAATATAATAGTCTTAGCGGTACAATATTATATATATTTATTATATTTAATAAAAAAAAAACTTCTATCTGTATAGGGCTATCAATCGTGAGGCTTTTGCGCCGGTGAAGGGATATGCTCAGAGGAGCTTGGTCATCTGGTATTTATTTTAACTTCACAGAAAACCTCTGAAAACTGTGAAAGGTAATTCGCCCCGATGGGGATCGAACTCAGACTCCCCAATGCTCAGTACGAGCCGGACGACGCCTCTAATCACTCGTCCACTGAGCTGGGTCAATATATTTAATATTATATCAGATATTTGTATGGATGATGTTTGGATATTTTATACAACGTAATTTGCTGTTAGTTTACTTTATCTGGATTTATTTTCTTTTATTTAAATTGCTCCTTATTATGTATATATCGATTAAAGGATGTTATATACGAGCGTATACTTTAATCCCGTACTTTGACATATGTTTCGCAACCACCACGTCTTTTTTTCTTCCAACTCCGCTTATTCCTTCTATTTTACCGTCAATGATACGTTGTAGTATATCATACTTTTAATTTCGTATCGCGTATCTTAGATATGCCATGTTTCTTCTTTTTATTGCAATCGAAAGTTCACGACTTCTGCCTACTCGTCGCAGGACTTCCTCATTGGTTATTCCTGCAGTCCACAATATCCTGAGTATTCTGCTGTGGAGCCACAGCTGTTCATTAATGCTACTTTCATCATGTGGCTGTATGAACAAGTCTTCCGTATACTTTAATCCCGTCCATTGACTTATGTTTCGCAACCACCACGTTTTTTTTCTTCCAGCTCCTCTTATTCCTTCTATTTTACCTTCAAGGACAAGTTGTAGCATATCGTACTTCCGATTTCGTATCACGTATCTTAGATATGCAATCTTCGTTCTTTTTATTGCAATAAAAAGTTCACGACGTCTGCCTACTAATCGCAGGACTTCTTCATTGGTTATTCTTGCAGTCCACGATATCCTGAGTATTCTGCTGCCAAATGTCAGTACCACGCCCTCTCTTATGTTCGGGACTTGAGATATAACCATAAATTATGTTTTCACAATATATAGGTTCAGTCCAATAAGTTGAGTCCCTTGTTGACAAATTGGAGGTCTAATCTAATTTATCAGCGATCAGTATTGTGTCCTCTGCATATCATATATTGTGTGTACCTTTATGTCTTTTTGTAGGTCCATGATTGTTTTCAGGAATATGTTTTCAGAATAAATGTTGAACAAATGAGGTGACGTAACATACCCCTACCTGATTCCTCTGTGTATCCTGATGGTTGTATCGTTTTCAATTTTTATATCGGCTGTTTGATTCCAGGACAGGCTCTCTATGCATCGAATGTCGTGTTGGCCAATATCCAATTATTTCAGAATATTAATGAGATTGTGGTGTTGGACTCGGTATACGGGTTTCCTCCGGTCGTAACAATGGTGTACTAGTATTTGTCTTGCAATGATTGCTTCTCTTGTCTCCAGACCCTGCCTGAATCCACATTAGATGTCCCCAGTTGTGATTTCGCATTTTCTATATTATTATAGAATTATTTTGAGGAACAGATTTAAATAAATGAGTCTGTGGGCTTTTTTCCGTTGTTCTTTAAATTCAAGTGTATGGTACCGATCAGTATCCCACCCCACTCCTGCCTAGGTGAGAAAGTTGATTAGAGCTACTGTGTGGGATACTGATGGGTACCAAACACTTGAATGTGTAGCATACATTTATCTATAATTACAATGTAACTAATAAAGTTTTAATTTCACTTGATACTCCCATAAATTCTGCGGGAATTATTAGGTAAATCTCACGCGTTGCGGTCGTATCTACCACGTACGTGCACCGGAGGGTGGCTTTTCCACAGGGAAATCGGATCCCGTGAAATGTTTGATACTTGGAATAATGCTAAGTTGCGACTATAATTTCCAGGATCATTTATCAATAGCTACTACATCCGTGCATTATCACATTGTTGCACGTCAGTAAACACCGACACACCAACCGCCACTGTTCGATGCCGAAGAGCCGATTTCCATATGCAGATTCGTGCCCTGTTTATTTTCAATTAAGACCGACACAGTTGCGAACTATCGAACCGCAAATTGTTTATTAATAACATTAAACGGGGAGCGAGGGACTGGTTTTTGTTGCGGGCTGCCACGTGCGCTCCCCATGAATTTAGCTGAATAATTTACGAGTCGTTTTAATTAATGCCCCAGCCTAAAACACACAAGCGCGCGTGTTTACACCGCTTCTGATCAAAATTATTAATATTTATATTGCAACAAATATACAGTGGCCGGCAGGGAGGGCTAAGAAAATATTTGGGGTGCACCAGATTTACAAATAACTCCCCTTATAGCTGGTATAATATTTTACAGGCGTTACTAATATTTAACTTGATACAGGCGGAGGTTAAACACGTTTATGTTGCAGACTTGCTTGTTTAACGATTTTATGAATGATATATATATATATATATATATATATATATATATATATATACAATATATATATAATGTATACAAGACTAAAAATAAAAATTAGCAGCCGTATTGTTGGCTGTAAGCATCCAATATGGTTACCAATGTCATTCGTCGTGGATAAGTGTAGCAATACAACAAGAAAAAATTGTGACGATTGGAGTTATACAGCCCTTGAAATTTTAAAAAATCCGCGTATTTTTATGTTTTAACTTAAACGTAAACGTAAACGTTTCTAAAATTCTTGGGAATATTTTCCAATTCTAGAATAAAAACATTGAATTTACACATTTTCATTAGCTATTTAGATGTCCAGTAACATTGGAAATACATGTCATTATATTTAAATCGAAAAATCGCGATTGAAAAAAAACATGATCTTTTTCCCAACATGCAAAATTTGCTTATTAAAGTATGCAGAAGCTTTCCCTAAAATGTAGAGGAAACAGTTATCACAAATGACAGACAGACACCAAAGAGATCGACGAACAAACTGACGAATATTTCCAAGGGAACCTAAGTGCCTTTCGTTTATCACTCTAGGCTGGTATGGGCTTATTGTTTCTTGTTCTATTTGCCGCTTCCGATGCTCATAATTCTACCTCGGCCCTTACAACCGGCGGCGCACGACCGCAAGACCTGAGTGATCATGCACACCACAAGGGCGACTAGCAATGATAAACCATGTTAAACGAAAGCGCCAATAAAGTGGAGTTTCGATAAAATTACTAATTTTTTTTTTGCACAATTACAATACGTATATGATTATTGTAATTAACGATGTTCTTAGAATTGTTTTCACAATTTTTTAATGTCATTGTTTCTGAATATGAAATTGTGTTTTAGTAGCCCCTATATTTTTTATCCTTCACAAATCTTTTCAAGAAGTGACCATAATATTGATTAAATAGCTGCATTTTTTTCCCAGTACATATATTTATTTTACAATACATGTTTTACACTCAAACTGATCACAATGATCAACCATTAATTTGATTCGCATACATCTTAAACTAACTTACTATTCTAAAGTCCATCCATTTATGTTTGATTTGGACATGTAACATACATATGATAAAAAATATGCCAATTCATCATATTACCTTAGGGTACACGAAACACCAGACAACTGAAATAATTTAGACAAAATCAATAACACAATTACAAAGTAATTTCCTCCCCATTTGCACGACCTAAATTAAATGATTCTCTAATGCAGACGGCGACAAAATAAAACCATGCCCGCCCATTTGTCTTCCTTAAAGTCGCATTTCCGTGTGTTGCCACAAATTTAACGCGTGCACACGTACTTTTTCACATAATAAATAGCCCACGGTGCCCGGCGCCTTCGGAAAAAGGGTCGTCAAATTTTCCGCAATTCGCAAATTCGCCCTCCCCCAGCCAACTCGTCCGTCATCCCTTATCGCACGATTGTAATCATTTGTTATATAATTTAATATAATTTATTTGTTGTTTGTTGTGGCGGGCGTGAGCGATATATCACTCGCGTTGCGCACACACTGGGAGGACTAGACAGTCGTATAACACTTGCAACTTCTTACGCCACGGACGATAACGAATAGGGATGAAATATGTCGCTCGTGATATGATACAGAATAACAAGCGGGGATGGGGAGGTGCGAGATTAACACGTTTACTCAGGCGACCTGAATTTACGAGTCAGGGAGGGGGATTGCAGAAAGGAGTATGCTGTTCTGGTTTGAAGTTTTAATGGATTTGTTTTATTTTATTCAGGAACTGCGGATGTATTTAAAATCCCATGGCGATTACTTTTTTAGATTCTGTACTGCTATTTATTAAACAGCTCCTACATTTTTAGAATTTATGGGGGAATGATAAGGCTGTTGCTGATCTAATAGCGAAGCGGAATTTGTTGAATGCCGAATTTGACTGAAAAAAAATTATTATATTGTAAAAATTAGATATTTCACGAAAATCATTCTTATTTAAATGAAAATATCTCTAAGCAATATCATTTTGATTTAAACTTGATATTCAGCTAGCTTGTAGATGGAGAACTCTGGTTACAAAGAATTTGACTGAATAATTTGTATGTATTTTATGAATCACTGAGTAGCACTTATTTTATGAAAATCTACTAATAATATAATCTACAATATTTTTATAAATACGGGCTTAAGCAATAATTCCAATAATGTATTTCAACCATTCACAGTATTTACTTTTCTATATATTATATAAAGTAGTATTTCTTCATTTCAAACCCTGGACGTGTTAAGGAGCGGCTTAACGGAGGAGACACATAAATCCTGCGGACATCTGGCCTTCCGGAGGGGCACTGTATTAATCAAATGTCCGCGTCCTGCAGCGTCACGCCCGCAGGATATTTTATTATTATTGTGACGATGTCTCTACGAGGGGAGAGGCATATTTATTAAAATTTCTCTGTTGCGACAAGACAAAAAAATACAACCGAACATTCTACTGTCCGACAAAAAGGCGTAACCTCTTCCTCGTTATTTATCGCCGCCTTAAGGGGATGTTCCCTCGGGAGCATTGTTAATAGTGCAAGATTCATTAAACTTTCCACTTAGAGCAGGCCAAGAATATGACCTTAAAATTTACTACCCTCTCCGAGCCGTTTTCTAATCTCCGGAGACCAGGAATGTCTGCTGTACATGGTTTTGTGCAGTGCTACAATGCAATTCTTGATATATAAATTAGTTCGTTTTGTGTCAGCAAATACAAGGAGTTTGCCCATTACGTAAGAACCGCGACTCATAATTAAATTTTAAAAATAAACGTATAGGTAAAACAAACTATTTTTTTACTAATATTTATATTTTAAAAGTTGTGCGCAATTTAACTTTCGGCTGATCATTCTCAATAAGTGGTATCGTAGCAGAAATCAATATGTTGCATGTCTATAAGAATCCAGATGTTCAGAATTGGGCAGTAATTTTGTAATTAAGGTTACATGCTATTTGATGTTAAAATTAGTCATTCATAAAAAATGGGGTTTTACACATTTCTAAATATTTCAAAAACCCCTTGATGAGCGTTTTTAAAGTTTTGCTAATGCATTATATATTCTATTTAACTGCTACTCAATTGTAGCAGAAACCGAAACTGAACTAATTTGTTACAACATATTGCTCATCTGCTTTCTGCAACATTGCCGTTCCTAGTACACGCAACTGCGTTATTCAATGTATTCTCTAGAATTTTTATTTTTCACATTTTTAAATCCCAGGTTAATAGCAAACCTTACCTTGTCTGAATTTTCAACATTCACCTTTCATAAAGAGTAGATTTGATTCATATAATTTTTTACACAATAGTTTATGATGGGTTGGTTGGTATACAGCTATGCCTAATAAAGGTTTTTGTTGTTGTGGAGATTATAATCATCATTAATCGAAGTCGCATAATAAAATAAAAATGTTGTAAAGATTAGATATTTCACGAAAATCATTGTTATTTAAATGAAAATATCTCTAAGCAATATCCTTCTGATTTAAACTTGATATTCAGCTAGCTTGTAGATGGAGAACTCTGGTTACAAAGAAATGCCGGAAGAAAAAGGTCGCGTCCGGCCTGCAAAATCCATTCGCATTACTTAATACTCGTCTCCTCTGTCTCCGGTTTAATGGAAAAGACAATAACTCAGTCGTTGGCGCGGTTGTTACATTCCGTTCTATTGATTTATTCGAATCGGGACGGCCGCCTAATGGACCAGAGAACATTTTATTGTAGTTTCGTAGATGTTCTCGATAGTTGCGGGGCACTTTTTAGGGGGAGGACTGAATACACACACACACGAGCGCTTTTTGCCAAAAGCTTTTAAGCCTAAGGCGAGAATTCGACGATCGGAAATGCACGAATATTTGTTCCTATTTCTCGAGATACTGAAGAGATTGAAAAGTGCGAAACAATGTTCCATCTGCTATATTTTTCTCGATTTAGAGAGAGAATTTCATTGTATAAAAAACACAAAAATAACATATTTCTTCTTTATATATTAATAAAATATAAAATATATTGAATATACCAAAAGAGTATATTTAATATGTTTGACACGATATTAATTGTTATACAATTAATTACAATTACAGGGCGTAAAAGACCGTCTAAAAGGCACCTTACACGGTCAATAATACTGTCAGTCCTAGTACTCTCAGTATTTGCTTCAATCGTCCTATTTTATCAAGTAATCAATTATTCGGGTAAACATCAGTATTCTCTTCATTCCATCATTACTATACATTACACGATAAGTAATACTGTCAATATTTAAGAATAATGAACATTTTAAGCTTGGTATCGATCAGTAATACTGTCATTATTCTAAAATATTGACAGTAATATTGATCGTGTAAGGTGCCTTTATGATACTATTTGCAGCGGCAGTTTCTACACCCCAATCACAGTTTTTGTTATTCACTCTCAGTAATAAATAGCAACCATCGTATACTAGGTTTGCTAGTTTAGAGTTAATACCTTAAACTTATTTCTTACAAACTGTTAAACTGATTTGCTTCGTCAGTTTGCCCTTCGGCCCGGTTCTGGATTCGATTGCTCATTAGGGCGGAATCGGTGGGGTGGCCTTATCAATCGGCCGAATGTGCACGGTTTTTAGAAAGTCCCCGAGGGAGGCGGCGGGCGACCCTCTAGCTCCGTGACGCATCGTGCCTTTAATGCCGGTGACGCAGCAGCGACGATAAAAGGCGAAATTGTAATTGAATCGTCGGGCCGCGTGCACGTATGTGCGCGCTGCCGCTAGAATTTCTAGCACGTTAATAATGTAGAGTACTTTGCATTTATTGGGAAGTTTTATGGGCCATAGATTCGGCTGACCGATGCGCGCACTCTCCCCGTCCGCGGATGTGCCTCATGAATTGAATTTCATTCCGACACGGTTGAAATCGTGTATAAATTTTATGACGGACGGGGATAGTTTTAATAACATTTATGACGTTGTTCCATGTTTGATTGTACATCTTGTAGCAGGAAAATCTATATTATTTATCTTCTAGTTTTTATTACGCGAACGAGTATATTCGTTCATTGCATACGCTAATAAATTCAGGACTACAATCTTTCCGAGGAAGATAAAACGTTGTAAATAATCGGATTCAACTTTTTCTATAGTAGTAGCAGGGTCGGTTCTAGCGGGCGTGCATGGTGTGCGCCGCGCGCGGGCGGCCAAACTTAGGGGCAGCGAAATTCAGCCCGATGCATGAGCTATCAAAAGAGTTCTAAACATAAAATCTGAACTCGCCTCCGTTATAAAATATCCTTCTCTTTATTTTCACAGATTGGCGTTCATAAATGATTTTTTTAAAATTTCTTCACATATATCTCTGCCCTAATATCCTAGAAGAAGATATATTTATTGTAATATATATACATACAAGATATATGTACAAGAGGCCATCGACCGTGGTCTTTCAGCCCCTAATTTCCTATATAATGGTTATTATAAATTTTTAAGTACAGCATATGGGCGACCAAATAATGTTTGCACGCGGGCCGCCGATCCTGAGTGGTAGAATCCCGTTACATAATAATAATAATATTATAACAGACCATATGCCTGATATTTACCATATTCACATCTACGTTTGAAATCGAATTGAATGCGATCCCGTTTAGATCTAAAATTTATGATTTCCGTTCACATGAATTGAAATGAAACCCGTTGAGATCTTATTTTTCCCGATTTTACTTTGTATATTGATTTTTTGTAATGCTTCTATTAGACTGATACTCATATTCGTTTTTTTTTTGTTTTCAGCGCTTCCCACAGCAAGGATACAGGTACGTTCATATGCCTTTTTTAAGTCTACAATAGATGGTGAATTTTTCTCAATGAGTTGTGTTACAGATTGCTTCGATTCTGTTGCAGCATTTCTCCCAGGTTGCGTTTTTTGCTTGATATAATTATTTTCTAACTTTGTGATTTGTAGTCCATGTTGTCTTCTACAGATTTTATACATTTAAATTAATTTAAAACAGCTCGTAAAATCAAAACCTTCCTGCAGCCTTTATTTTTCGGTAAAAATGATTAAAAAATAGCTTATTTTAAGCCCAATTAAATATAGAATGTAGAATAATATGATAAATTTAAATTCCTGAAATCATTGATTTTTTTATCATTTTTTAAACTTAGTCGATTAATTTAAAACAGCTCGTTCAATAAAAACATTCCTACAGACTTTATTTTTGGATGAAAATGATCAAAAAATGGTTTATTTTGAGCCCAATTAAATATAGAGTGCAAAATAATATTTTCAATTTATATTTCTTAAATCTTCGAATTTTTATTATTTTTTATAATTCAGTGGATTAATTTAAAACAAGCCGTACAATAAAATCCCACTAGTAGACTTTATATTTAGGTGAAAATGATCAAAAATGGCTTATTTTGAGCCCAATTAAATATAGAACATAAAATAATATTGTAAATTTAAATTTCTTAATTCTTTGAATTTTCATAATTTTTTTATAATTAACTGGATTAATTTAAAACAGCACGTACACTAAAAACCTTCATACAGACCTGTAATTCATAATCTGCACGAAAAGTAAACAGTCAGTCACATACAGTAGATGTGTCTACATTTAATTTCGGCTTTCATAATTTTTCGGAGCACTTGCAATAAGCCCGCGGAGCACCAGTTAAGAACCACTGGTATAAAACAATGAAGAAAATAATAAGAACTTACAAACAATACTCATTTATTGTTTTAAATGTAATAAAATACGATGAGGACTATAATAAATAGAAGTAATCATTATTTATATTTTGGTTTAAACCCCCCAAAATCCCCCTCAGATACGGCCCTGGCTTAGTGGTTACAGGCGCCGTCCGTATCGTACTGAGCATTGGGGAGCGAGAATTCAAATCCCGTTGTGGGCGAAATTTCGCGAATCACCTTTTACAGTTTTTCAGAGGTTTTAGGTGAAATTAAGATTACACTCTTCAGAGTTTCTCCCTTTGCGGAAAAGCCCCCCGGGGAATAGCTATAAACATAGAAGTTTTTTTGTTATTGATGTCTAATAATAATAAAAGCTCCCGTTATTATAAGTCAAACTGACTATACAGCACGTAAATTAATCATAATTTCTTGTTAGTAATTCAATGTACACAGTGTATACTGTTTGGTGTTGAGTTCAAGTAATTGTATAGGGAGTGAAATGAACTTTACAAAATTCTTCCCGCTCCATTGCGCTCGAGTTAAGAAACAAATTGCGGAAGCAAATGTATGCATAGAAATTGTTCAAAATTCCATACTCACCGTGTCCCCCTGCAAACCGCCGCCACCCTCCGTTATCATAAATTGATGGTAATAAAAGCGCGAATATCAAGGAAACTCAAGCTCACCCCCTCGCCCAAAGAAGTAACTCAATTTACTTCACATAAGTGCAACTACAAGTACCCCACATCCGATCTATTCACATGACAACTTCGAGAAATTCACACACACAGACAAGTACAAATTGCTGCACCCCCAAAATATGTATTTGCAAAACGCCAATAATGGCCATATTTACGTGTTCCTGTCATGCTGCTTTTTCAAACGACTCGCCCGGAGAACGGATTCAAATGCGGTCCGTTTCCTGTGCCCATTGTGTTATTGTGTGTCTGCAAACACCGGCAGCGCGTTCAAATAGTTGCTCGTGAAAAGGACGTGTATGTTTTATATCGGACTGTTTGCCTCCTTCCTCCCACCAAGCTCCGATTGATTCCCACAATAGCTACCTGATGTTTGACAGGTATTCCTCAAAACGCCCCCACTCCCCCTAAAATACATCTTTGTGATAATCAGAGGAAATGGGACAAACCGCAACCTGACAGGACAGGTGAACATTAATCACGCCGAATTTGATACATAAAGTATTTACATTGTCGTACGAAGGACATTGTAAAAAAATATATTTTAGCGGAAATGCATGTTTTTATATCCAGTATCCAACAATTTTAGAGATTTAGTGATTAAATATCAGAAATAAGTTATTTATTATGTACAATTTATTGTCATATTGGGAGAAATATTATATCCGCATAGTTTATTCTTATTTTTTATTATTATTTGTTCGCATTGTGTACAACAGTGTGTCTCAAACGTGGTGGTCCGCGACCCCCTTTCGTACATACCAATTTCAAAGGACCTGATCTGTAATCATTTTTTTTCTGTGATCCCCTAAACATTTTTCGCGACCCCCACTTTAAAAATCACTGGTGAAGAACACCATCCCATGACAAAATCAAATTATCTTACTATCTAAGGTTCATACTTATGCGTGCAACCGGGTTGTTGTAACCAATCCTATATAATAATAAAAATAAAATATTTATTTACGTTAAGGTAGAAATCCTAGTATAATTACTACAATTTTTACACACAACAATTAACGTAAACCGGTAAGTGGGATTCAGTTGAGGGAATTATTTTTCTATCTAAGGTTCATACTTATGCGTGCAACATGATTGTTGTAACCAATCGTATATAATAATAAAAATAAAATATTTATTTACGTTAAGGTAAAAATCCTAGTACAATTACTACAATTTTTACACACAACAATTAACGTAAACCGGTAGGTGGGATTCAGTTGAGGTTTCAATAGCACTGGTCTACCATGCACACCTACAGAATTAAGGGATAAAACAAATTGAATAATTTAATAATCCTTAAGACTAAATACTTAAAAAACTTCTATCTTCATAACTATTAGCACATTTAGAGAGAGAGAAGGTCAGAGGAGTCTAATCACCCGGGATTTAACATAACTTCACATAAAACCTTTGAAAAATTGTGAAAGATGATTCGTGAAATTTTGATGAACAGAGGTATTCCTGATGGTATGAGCATGTTGTGGATTTGAACAGTGTTCCTCAAACGTGTTGGCGCGCGACCCCCTTTCGCACATACAAATTTCAAAGGACCCCCTGTAGAATGGGTATGAGTAGAAAGACATATTATATTATTATCATATTCGTGTGCATTTTTAATTGACGTGTTGTCGACAGATGGCGTAAAACTTTTTCTCTAGAGGGAAAGTTGCATTACTGATAACAGTTTTGTACCCTCTGTATGCGGTTACAGGCATGGTTATCAAAAGGTATGGGTGCCACAGAATAAATCAAAAAGTAAAGTTATATAATACTAATAAATCGCAAAACATGATTTTGGAAGCAACAGAAAAGTAACTTATGTGAGGAAATAATTTTTTAAATTCAAATTTCTTATATAGATTTATTTATTTGTAGCCTATATCTAAAAGTATTAACTAGTGTTATACCTAGGTTTCTTGGGTGGCTACAAAACGGAATATTAGTTCCATTCATTTTATTTATCGTGTGCCCGATCCCTGTCGTTCAGCGAGGCTGTTTAAAATATTTCAACAAAACTAGTTGTGTCCATAAGCGTCGAATAGGTTTAAAATATTGAAGCCTGAAAGAAACTATTATCAATTTTGAACGAAATAATCCCGATGCAACTAAAATGTTCAACTTGGCTAACAACAAAAAGATTTGCAGTCCGCACCGGTAAACAAGCCACCCAAGCTCAACTTTTCAACGTAACAACCGCTGGAATAAACCGTCAAAGTTGCACTTCCGCGCTAAATCGCAGCCATAATAAGACGCCCCCGATTCTACTTTATCCCTCCTCACATCGTCGATGAAAATCTACAGCGTACGATTCCCGGCGCAATAATGCCCGGCCATTGTAGGCGAATAAAGGCCGGTTTAGCGATTGCATTTTTATTAACTACCGCCTGAGCTGAAAAGTTCCCACACTGGCGACGAATTTAATTTAGCCGCCGCCGCCGCAAAGTGCATTATAATTAGAGCCATCTAATTAATGCTCGTTGAATATGGGAAAGCAAGCAGGGCTTTTATCGGGCTGCGGCGCGAATTAAATTCGTAAACAATGCATGAGGTGTGTGGGGTGCAATTAGGTAACGGAATCGTTGTCACGAATGTGATTCATAATTTATAAAACAGCTTTAGAATACTCGATTTGTTGTGCACTATTCATTGTAAACGTTTCGAACTAGAAAACTTTAATTACACAAATTTATACTGTTATATAGTATAATAGTAGTTTATAATAGTTCAAATAACAACTATTGTTTGTGTATGTATAACAGAATCATAGGAATAATAGAGTTGAAAACTAATATTTCCGGAGATGGCCACAGATGTATTTATTAACGAAATGCTAAAGGAATGTTATTGATATATCCACGGTCAAATATATTGCTATGTTGGATAGCGAGATTGCAACAGAATGATTGTGACCTATAGATGGGAGTATATTCCTGGAAAACGTGCAAGAGCTGTATCATTTTCACCCAATGTTCGTAGACTATACGCACCGTTGTTTTCACCAACCTTCCTTAAACTCAGATATTACTTATAATTACCATGTTAGTATAGTTGTCCATTTACGTTTTCGACTGTACTTCTGCTTTTTTTCGGAATAAGCATTGGAATCGTTTGTTTATTCATTATTTTCGTTTGTCTGTCCTTCACAAAAACATTATTAACAATTAAATATACAAAATAAATTATTACGATCCCAAATTTTCACAAGGTATTTTTTATAGTGAGCACTGGAATCGTTTATTCATTCATTATTTTCGTTTGTGCTCCCTTCATAAAAAAGATATTAACGGCCCTGATTTTTTTCTGTAAGTATGTTTTAATTATGAACATTGCAATCATTTGTCCATTCTTTATTTTCGTTTGTTTTGAGCAGGATGAACGATACGATATAATAAGACTTTAAGTATATTTCAATAAGCTTCACTATACATTACGACTAGGATATATACTTCGAAAATCACGTGCTAATACCATTGAATAAGAAATATATTATTATCATTTTCTTTTCTTTTTGTTTTGTCGACAGCCGCGGTATGGGTAAAGCCAGACCTTAAAAAAACATCAAAACCCTAAGGCAAGGTGTGTGATGTTCCCATTGATGCTATTTTTTGAACTTCTTGTACTTTTGCTTGACTAGGTATCAATTGAAGGTTTCCATGCTAGATGACTCTAATATGCAAGCAAGAGAAGCGACAAAAATAGCAAATATAAGGATCAGGAGATTGTAGAATGTGGAATACGAAGGTCAGAGTAGTACCAGTAGTGCGCTCGGCACTGTAAAACTAGGACTTTACAGTGCCAAGCGCACCCACCACTACTGCTACTACTCTGACCTTCGTATTCCACATTCTACAATCTCCAGATCCTTATATTTGCTAGTTTTTCCGCTTCTTTTGCGTCCGTACTAGAATCATCGGGCATGGAGATATCAATCAGTAAACATGTATTTTCTCGCTTGTCATGCACTATAATGTCTGGTTTGCGTTAATTGTCCGGTCAATTATTATTGCGACGCCCTATATTATATATATTTTATTCCTTCCCTCAGAGTATATACCTAACAAGAAAATGGAAATATGCACCCATAAATTACAAATCGATCTGAAACGCACAACCATCTCCACCCCAGAACACACATTTAATTTTCTGCGATAGATAAATTTCCGGTGGAATACAGAACCGCAAATGCCGTAATTCACCACCGCCGGCACTCACACACAGAGACACACACATACACACAGTTTGATTTCCACCCCCGAATTAAAAGTCCGCAAGTTGCACATCATTAGTGGCCACTTGTTCTACGGCCGGATTCTTCACGAACTCCCCTTCCTTAGGAAAACTGCCGCAATCCAATAACAAATTAATTGCAAGTTTTCGCGTCGCTCGTAAATTTCCCAAAACGTGCCCAGCAGAACGCAGACGACGTCATGTGCGGATTTAAAGCGATGACGTCCGCAAAATTGATAAGGAAATGTATTAGAGATGCGGGCATATGTGTTCAATATAACTTTATTTCCGTTCGGGGGGAGAGAGCTGCAAATCTTGCACAAATGCGGGCCTTAGTTGGAGCGACATATTAAAAGTAATTGTAGTTTGTGACCTATTTTTTCTTGAAAAAGACTAATTATTTTAATTATACATCTGAATTTATATTGGCAATACTAGTAACAGTACAGTGCACAAAAATATATAAATAAATATCCCTTATTATTGTAAATAATTACTTTTTTAGCGCCCTTTCAATCAGCAATAGCCATTACCGCAGCTGAATAAAAATTGGAAGACTGTGAAACATTTTAAGCCAAGATAAAGGTTTCGGAATCGCTTCCTGCGCTCGGGCGAAAGCGTTTCATTTCCTGCCGGCTTGATTTCTTCCCGGGTGGCCGGGAATAATTCCGTCGTGCAAAAAGAAAGCGCTCTGCCAGCGTCGGGGATTAGTCCTTTTTCATATTTAATTTTTTCCGCTTGTAAATATCGGAGGCTCGCGGCGTCTTGAGTGCATTTCGGCGTATTCGTCCCGTAAATTCGAGAGTGGTTAATGCTGTTTGATGCTGAGGGGATGGACCTCCTTTTGCAGCTGTTGTCTATATACGAGCAGGTATGTGCGGTGAACGAGCCCCCTAGAATTCCTGCTGGAACGTTGGGATACTCGCGAGCGGAAGATGCTTTGAATAGCGTAAGATTTTTTGTTGTTGCTGTTGTGGTGTGGTTTGGTTTCATAGTGGCGTTGTTATGGACATTGCTTGGTTGTTAAACTATAATGAAATAGATGCGATGTGCTGCATGTAGATAGTCGAAACAATTCTCCTAATTTCAATAAAATCATTCAATATATTAATTAATCACACTTTCCCTAGAAACAAGAATAATATACAGATTTCTCTAATGTATTGACATAAATATGAACCATTTGATTTGTTATACTTTTAATTTTAATATAATATATAATTTTCCCTGCAATTCGTAATCATTAAATTTATAAAATGTGAATGTTTCTAAATTGAGCCCCAAAGGAATTGGCATTCCCCGACTTTTATTCGAGATATTAAATTTCCGAGCCCGAAGCGGGGGAAATAAAAATAGCCGGGGCGCTGCACTGTACTCGTTCACATGTTAGCGCCAGCACGTGCACCCGCTTTTTATGAAGATGGACATGCACCAGACATCTCTAAATTGAATTAGTTATTGCTCCCAATCATAACCCCGCCCCGGTGCAGCGGCCGCGACAAATTCCCAACAATTTCATTCCCGCGGATGTGGCGGACGTGTAAAACTTCGCATTTGGCTCGCCAGAAGGAAAATAAAACGTAACAAGCTGCTGCTGTACCGCTGTATAAAATAAACAATGGTTTATTGGCTTAAAGATAAATTAAATACGTTTTTATTAGGGAATAGGCATATGTAGTATAGCAAAAACGACCATAATTTAAAGGATAAATAAAACGATTTTTTACTTTGTTCTTTATCACACTTCAGTTACACTTTGCAACTAGTTTCGGCTAAGATCTAGCCATTTTCGAGCTCCTCCGTTGACTCATAGGTTAGGAATAGGAAAACTAATTCCAATAAACATTTTGTAATCAATTTTTCTCTCTCCTGTTAACCTCGAATAAAATTTTAGATATGTGGTGTTACTGCTTAAGGTTGCACTAGTCGCGCGACTTCCGAGCGTGAATAGACGTGAAATAGCGACGGAATAGCACGATATCATCTGCGAAACGAAAGTGATTCGGCCTTTCGTAGTTGATGTTTAGTCTTATTTCCTCCTAGTCTAAACTTTTGAATACATACTTTAGTTTCGCTGTAAATAACTTAGGTATCGCCCTGACCCCTCTTTGTCGACGTTGATTTTATTCGTATTTACATGGACTTTAAATGGTGGCGTTTTGGTAGATGTAATTAATTAGTGAACAGTATCTATAGCCTGCTCGGCTTTAATTTTCCAACTAGTGGGTGAAAAAAATATGTATTTGCAAATGCTGTGATCATAAAATATATATTCAAAATATTGACATAACATAACAAAATTGTTGTGCATCGAAAAACAATATTAACTCTGGCGTGTGTAAGCTGTAACGGCCCTCCACCGATTGCATTCACGTTGTCAATTATTCGGATGTAAAATATATTTTTTTATCGGAAATTATGACACAGTTCGATTTTATGCATTGGTAGATAATAATTAACAATCGGCTGGCGTTGTTTGGACAGCCCCGAATCGATAGTTTACAAAATGATTTCAATTAAGGCCGCCGCTGCGGCTATCAGCGATCACAAATGTTTACAGCGGCTATTATGGCACGCATGTAAGCTGTGTTTGGTAAATTGAAGGCGTACAATCGGGGCAAAATCACACTAATGGGTCTGGAAAATAAATAAATTCGCGTCGTTATTTATAAACGCGGGTCGACAGGGGATGTATTATAAACAGTTTACGCGTTCGCAGCTGGAATTTATTTGGTGGCACCTAGTGCGGTAAAAAGGTGCGCTGTAATTTATCATTAGTGTCGTGTAGACGCCTCCGCTGCCGCCAACGCCGGAAATGGCGTAAAAAGGAGGTGTGAATTCCGAATGGCTGGGGATGTTTGCATAATGGCAGCCACCTGATTGAAAAACGGACCCATTTCCGCTAACGCACAGTGGACAGGTAGTGCGCTTTAATATGCTGCAAGAACCAATTGTGCTATTATTACCTCATACACACAAAAAGTAGTCCGTTAAGAGATTTATGGGCTTACAGCTTTTATTATTAGACCTATATTATATACGAACTGACAAAGCGTTGTAAATTTTTAAATCCGCATCTGTTTGCGGGGCATGTTTCTCTAGAAAACTATAAAATTATATTACAATCATGATCTCGACTATATGGGACATGTCGATATCAAAATTTGATTTGCCGAACGGAGTGAAAGCACAAAGAAACTGGAAGACCGTAAAAGGAAATGTTCTTCGACTGCTGAATGTTTTCGTCAATAATAATATTGGCTGCCGGCGCTGCGGAGAAATAATATTTCATAACCCCAGCTGTGGGGGTGTCGGGAGTATTTTTATTACGTTACGCCTAAACTAGCCGATCGATTACTTGTTTTTTAGTAGTATATGTGAACGAAATGCGCACCACCAACTCTGCTAATTAATTAAATTTTACAATGCTCTTACCTAGTGGTTCCACATTTATATAATACCTCCTATTCAGTTCTCTCATATAGGATACTAATATTTAATGAATTAGTCCGCGTTACTTAACTATAATAAAAATTAAAACCTATTTAATTAAACATTTTTCAGTTTCAGTATAATTTACTTTAATAAAATATAATTATAATTTCTCATTTTTAAAACATATATAAGTGTGAATCCACCTCTTAGCAATGTACATATCTACATTTCGATCTTATTAGATCTTATCAGTGAGGATGAATTTACACAATATCTATCAATCTCTAGCTGAGCTACACTGACGAGATCTACTAAGATCGAAATCTAGATATGTAGATTGCTAAGAGGTGGATTCACACTTATATATGTTTTATAAGATTGGCCTTGTGCTGTTATCTCAAGCACTCTGTTGGCATATTATTCCATAGAGGGCACTACCTGGTGATCCTGATGGCATAAGCATGTTGACGGTTATTACCATATGGGGGTACATTGCTAATTGATGTGATGCCGCCAGATGGTGTTTCCTCCTAGGGGGTTAGTTACATATTTTTCATTTTTAGTTTAGTAGTTAATTCTACCTTGAATATATACAATAGAATGCTAATCGTAATTGTTTTGGCTTCCATTTTTTAATTGTTGCATGTTTTATGTGAGAGAATATTAAGAAAATTAGCGAATTGCAAAGATTTCTGGATCTAAACTTTCTAAATATTTTCTTATATCTTGCGTTCATAAATATCGTATATTAAAATTAATTTTTCTCTAATTGTGTTTAAAATTATAACCTTCTTTTCTTTAAAAGCGGCGTGAATCTCATGAAACGATGGCGTTTGCACTTCAATATAATACCACACGTATTTTCGAGTCAATCGGATTGATTTATTTAATATCAATATAAGAGAGCTATTTGGAAGATAAATGTGAGTAAAAAACGGCAAACTCAATGAATTTTTTATATTTAATTTTAAAATCATATTGATTATATAAAATTTTCTTTTATTCGTAAATGATAAAATGTCGAATCCATGACAGTTTAGAAATTCGTTAAGTAGAAATTAAGAGGAATTGGACGATCGATAAATTGGTTAGGGGGCTGCTAATTTATTTAAGCGCGAATCAATTAGTCCACTAATCGGGTAAGTCAGCAATGAACACTGGAACGCCATAAAATATTCATCTGATGCTTGAAATATTCATTCCGCGTCCATGGCTCTGAAAAAAATCCAGGCTCGTAACGAGAGGACGAACGGCGCCAAAATTGTATGCGATCGTGTTACTTTTCCAATAACAGCACACACATGTGGTATTTATCAAAGTACTATTTTTAAATAATCGTGTGTATACACAAACCACACGGCTTCAATAAACTCAAGAGAGAGAAATTAAACAGAATTGGATTTCCAGCAAATATTTTCATACATTATTAACTAAATTCATATAGCATTAAATTTATATTGTTATATAAAAAAAAATATAAAAAATATAAGAAATATAAATAATATAAAAATATAAATTAAATGTAATTGGTTCATGGTTGATATAGTAAAGACATCAAGGACATAAAAAAATTTAAAAGTGTGTGCAAAGAACATATAAAAAGTGAAAGAACGCAACAATTGACTATCTAACCAACAATCCAAGACAACAGACAATGGAAGCAGTTTTCTAAACCAAGCAGACGGATGAGTCCTTCATCGAGGAAGCTATAGTCCATCTGCTTGCAGGAAACATGATTTTTTAACAATCTGTATTACATTTGTATATATTATTATATCTTAGACTTATTAAAAAAAATATATGTATTATAAAAAAATTATATATATATATATATATATATATATATATATATATATATATATATATATATATATATATTACAATACAGAGAATATCAATTATAATAATTATAATTCATATAATAGCATAATTATTATCCTATACACCCTAACTATGCCTGAACGAGTATATCAAAATTCTCATTTTGAATTTTTTTTTAAATCACGACCTTAAGTTGATTTTGTTTTTTTTTTTGCAATAAATTCCCACATTAATTTATTAAAACAAAATTTGAGGTCTGTGTCTGTGTTTCTGCGCTCACCGTCTGGCCGCCGCCGTCGAATAAAATTCCCATCAACAAGTTTTCCACAGCGCCGTGGAGCGTACCCTCGCGTTTCCTCCGAGACTTTCAGATGAACCTCCACAGGGCCATATGTATAAAGCTCTTGTTCGTCTAGACGCCCGGTTATATATTTAAGTGGAGTACTTTGCGGCAACTTCTTTATGTAACTGAACTTAAAATCCCAGTTGTGAACTAACAATTGCACTTTTATTTTATCTCTCTTACAATACCTCAGGTGTTAGGATGAATTTATTGGATTACTTATAGCCATGCTACAGGTTAACAACAACTTCACGAACAGGATTGTTATACTAAGATAAGGAATACAATATTAAAATGTAACAGACTATATACATTAAACTGTTTTCATTTCTTCATATAAGTAATATCCAAAACATGTCGATGTAGTGCAGTAGATAGCACCGAGCTGGCGGCCCGGGTTTGCATCCCCGGCAGAATAGTCGGTAGAATTTGTTGTTGGGATACCATTAACGAACCTGAGTTTTTTTTTATATTAAAAAAAAACTAAGGTCCAACGCCGTATTCGTAAATATGTCTGATGATTATTGTTAAATTCTAAACAATATTTTGAGTTTCAAAAAAAAATCGTGGGCGGAACATTAATAAAAATTGCAATTTGTTTTGTTGCAAATATTATTCAATAACAGCTAACAAAATTAACTTATATTTGTTGTTTTCTTATTTAATGATTACCAAGACATAAGTAAACAATTGTAGAATTTTTTTTTTGCACACTTTGTTTAGTAACAATGCACCGAGAAAAAGTACACGCCGCGCCAACTCACAGCCCGCCCGGAATTATAAGAATTGTTTAACTTCACACCGGTAATAACGATACTTTAGAAAACTACAGGACGATTGTCTGAAGCAGCAAGTCCTAACACTCACATACACGGGACTCGAAGGTTGATAATAAGTTACCGAATTGTAACAAATACATTAACTATTAATATCTAAATAGGAACGTATGTTATTTTGATTTTCAAATATTGTTTATTATTATACCGTAACAATTGTTACGTTTGACTACGGCATCAACAATCATATTCATATTCCTAGACGAAAGTCCTTAAACCCTGGTTTCCTAGGAGAGCGGTCGCTTGAAAACGGCTGCTTTTTACGTCATCTTTATGCCATAAAAATAATTTTAGGTGTACAACAAATACGGTTTTCCATGAACATAAATACCTTAACGTACTGCAAAAACGAAATTAATTACAATGAGAAATTGTGAGTTATTAACTATACTTTAAACGATGTTTGTGATGGGTAAATGACGTCAAAAACGGTCGCTTTTAAGCGACCGCTCTCCTAGGAAACCAGGGCTTAACTAGCATTTGGTTCAAAACGTTTGGAACATAAAAGAAAACGCTTTCCTCTTGGGATAGGTCAATTACAAGCTTCCTTCTTTACTTTTATATTACACCACTTCCATTTTAACAATATTCAGCACAAACCTATATGTAAGTCTAGAGCAGACATAGAAGTTATTAATTTAAAACTGTCTTTAACTAAAAAATATACAATATGAACGAACTAAAAGATAAACCAATTTCAGGTCACATTTCCGAAAGCGCAAATGATAAATTACCCACCGCAAATAGCTTTCTTATCATCGCAAATTCAATGTTTACTACCCGCTGCTCGAATCATTCAGCGGTGCGCAGATAATAAATACCACCCTCGCATGACATTGATGTGGGTCGCGTACATTACCCTCCTTAGATCAACGCCCTTAATGACTACATTATATTATCACATATGCAATATTTCTTGATAAACCGAATTTCTGGTTTTAATTCGGCCCCATCATCGGTGAAGCGAAGAATCTACCACCGACGGTCGGGTAGTAAAAGCAAAAAAACCCTAACGCAGACACGTCTATTCGGCAACGCCCGAAATGAAACCCAACTGTCTGTCTGGCGATGCTTATGCCGAGTCTCGAGTTCTCTTACATATGCATTACTGTAATTTGATGGATTTTTTACCCTTACTTCATCGGTCGCTTTTATACATACATTTATATAATTAAATTTTATTTGAATGCGGAAATGATTAATACGTTCATCTAGAAACGAATTATATTTATTTCATACTAGGCGTTTTAATTTTAAATTCCCACACCACTCGCTCCCCTCGCGGCAAATTGCATACAACAAATCTCCGTTGTAATTTCGCAATTATAAACCTATAAGGGGGGCGAAAAAAGAATTGCTGCAATAATCTTTAGTCGACCCCACACGGCTTTGCACACACAAAACGCACATTCATCCCCTTATAATCTGATTACGTTAATAACGCAATTCTAAAATCTATTCTTTGCGTCCGCTTTACTTAAAAGCCACCCCAAGTGTTCCCAGAGGAAAATGTACAACTCGAATGAATGTAAACATTTATTTTAGCATTATGGGGTGATTGCAAATGATTTATATTACTGTCGCTATGAAAACTGCTGGCTATGAAAAAAAACTGCTTATTCGATATTTTAATATTATATATTCAAATGTCAACGGTTTTCGTCGAACTAGTGGATACACAGCTGATCTTTGTTATTGTTTGATCAGCTGATTAGATAAAAGTTCAAGATTTTGGACAGTAATGCGTGGTTGTTAATGAAATTTTAATATATAACTAGACAAACCTTGCATTATTGTCACATATATGATGAGAAAATACATTTTATGCGTAGAGATTACCCACTAGATTTTTTAGTTCATTTTCTGCCAGATAGAGTACCCACTAGCTTGAATTGTCTATAGCGAGTCAGCTTTCTACCAGTGTGAAGTTAAACAATTCCGATAATTCAGCCGTGCGGCAGGGTTTGCGCGACTAGGTCTTTTTTTTCTCGGTGCATTGTGACTAAACGGGGTGTGCAAAAAATTGTAGTTTACATGTTTATGTTTAAAATTAATTTTAAAAAAAGTAAGGCCTGTAAAAATTAGTAAAATATTTGTGATGATTGTTATTAAATTCTAAAGAAAGCTTAAAAAAATCGTGGGCGAAACTTTACAATGTATTTGTTAATAACAGCTAACAAAATTAACTTAAATTTATTTGTTTTTCTGTTTCTTATTTTATGGTTATCAAAAAATGTGTAAACCATTGTAGAAAAAATTTATTATTTGGCACATTCCGTTTAGTCGCAATGCATCGAGAAACCCCCGCTCGAATCCCGCGGCTGCCGGAATTATCAGAATTGTTTAACTTTACGCAAGTCAGATTTCTTTCGTTTAAGCAGCTTTAGTCCAGCTTGAGTAGTTTAAAAGAACAGGCGTGTACGGCCTATGAATGTTTGAATGTGGGCTAACAAAATGTCATATAAACATTCAATCTCTATATGAAATGTGACAAAAAAATCGAAAGTAGCAAATTGATTTTTTTCACGATAACAATACTTTTCTTATACAGCACTGCTGTATTCGCCAAGTTACATGTAGTAGTGATCTTAATTTCTTATAGACGCCTCTGTTTCTAATTAACATTCCACAACATTCTACATCTCTTCGTTTAAAACAAGACAGTTCTTAATATCGAACAAGTTTGTACAAATAACATTTTAAGTTTGTTTCTAGAGCCGCCACCGTGTGTTGAATATGTGGGGCGCCTTGTGGATCGTAAACAGCCCTTGCTGATGCAACACTGCGACACTAAACATTTTATTGGGCATAAAGCGCGACCTCTAGGGCACAAGTCAATTTCAATCCTTAGCTTCTTTACCGCCCGCGTTTATGATTATTTTTCTTTTGTTTTGCATCGGGCTCCCTGGCACGGATCTTATAACAAACTAGCTTTTCGCAGTCGGTTACAAATATGAAGGGCTGGCTTTTATGCCGGCAGCGGAATTGTTTTCCTGATTATGTTCTCGCGAGTTTTATGCAAAAAAAACTAATAACGCTCTGATAAAAGATTACATTGTAACCGGATATAAGCGGCGCTGCAATTTCAATGGTGATAATTTTATTGGAGCGTAAATAATTTTATTGTGTATATCAATTTAACTTGAAGGATTGTTTTGTCATGCAGCTATAATACAAAGTATAGTTGCAGTCAAATATCTATATCGTTTGCCTAGACCACATTGGGAAAAGATATATTTTCTTGGTTGTCACGTGTGTCTGAAGAAAACTCATCTTTTCCCAATGTGGTCTAGGCAAACTGAAATCATAGATTTTTGACTGCAACTATACTACGTATTATAGCTGCATGACAACAAAAATCCTACAAGTTAAATTAATATACACTAGCTCTGCATAGACATTTCATTCTGCATATAATTTAAAATGTCTGAGCTCGAACAATGTTTATTTTTTATGAATTAATACTTATTTTTGTGGTAATAATGTGTTTGTATGATTTATTGATGATATAAAAATGTAAATGTAAGAATACAGAAATATGTTTGTATTACAGTAGGGCTCTTGTGCGAGGAACAACTAATAGGTTGTATAAGCCTTATTTTTCCAATTACAATAGTTTTACAGTAGCAAAAATAAATCTTTTATCAGCAAATGTCCTTTAATTCGAGTTAATTGAGGTACTAATCCAACTAGAACATCCCTTAAAACCTAATTGGGAATTTAAAAATCTCTTTAATTACATCTTTAATAATTTTTGATTGCATATTAATCTTGTTACGCAGCCCTACTCGATATTATCACGCTTCCTTTTAAATTCCCTAATATAATCGTCCCCGTCTATATATCTGCGAGGGGGGGATATGCTGCGGCGAGGGTTGCGCTAAGTGGATCCTATTTATCAGCCCCCATCGCGTTTTTCACGTTTCAAAACTGCGGCCGGGATGATGGGGAGAAATATGTGGTTCAACCCGTGTTCCCCCGTGTGTGCGAGGGTCGCAAGTCGTAATGGGCCCGGAGCGGGGGCGTCAACGAGACCGCGGCGCGGAGGGTGTGCTGTGGCGGGCGGTGACAACACAAAAATACTTGAAAAACGATATCGCCTGTCGGCGGGAATGTTTTCGACTTATATTTATCTACCTAATACATGTGTTTGAAGGGAACATGTGTTTCCGATATCTTCATTTTCAAAGGGATATTTGTCGGGGAATTTAAGCGCCGACAGTCGCCGGAGAGGGCTGCTCGTAATGGGGCCGTTGGGAAAACAACAACAATTTCAAGTGTTACAAATGTTATTGATACTTAGATTTCTTAAATTTCATATGTAATATATATTCATATATAATGATCAAGTTTATTATTATAAGGACAAAGTACTTCCAAATCCCGTTTCTTTTAACCAGCCTTTTTCAATTCAATTCCTTTATTAAGGTCGTTTTAGACAAGACAATTTCGTAGCTCAAAAGTTGTTCAAGAAATGAATTCATATATCCTCATATATCCTTGTCCTTGACAAATAGAACGCTTTATATTCTTCCATTCGATCTATCATTCAATGCAATAATACAAATAATTTGCTGTATGATACGAGATAATTTAGATTGTCTCGCATCTTGACTAACTTTTGAGTCAAGAAATTGTCTATAACGACATTTAGTGATACAAATGTTTACACTCAATATACACTGCCCAACAAGAAAACGCAGCCAGATACAAAACCATGTCCACATGTAGGATTGATACAAACTGAATATACTGTTACAATGGTTATACCCAAAATAACAATATAGAGGTCTAACAGATTAAAACTTAACGTATGATTATTTATGTTTAGCTCAAAAAATAGACAAGGTAATTGAACGATGTTATAAAATATGGTATGAAACAAAAATTAAACTTCGAAACGTCCTCATTAAGATATTAACAGTGCATTGTTTATCCATATACATTTCGTTTAAATTACTAATAGCCATTCACTAGTATTTAAAAGATATCAAAATCAATATATAAAAAACTACTAATAATAGTATTTTAAGATATTACAAATCATAATGACGATAATATTTCCCCAAAAACGATTTCGATCGTTATCCCATTGAAATCTAGACGTGAAAAAGCACACCGATATCCCCCTTATCTTTATTACTCTTCGGCACACACATTCTTAACAAAATAACGCAAGAAATACGACACTTCTTCACACCGCACGCGATCGCCCAATCCATCGATAAACGCAGAGGCTGGCTTTCCTTTCGTCCGCCGTTTGCATGTGAATGGGCGATAATAGTTAACCCTTGAGTGGACTCAAATATAGATCAGCGGAGGTGTGACGCCTCCGCCATCATCGGGGGACGACGTGAAATTGTTTCGTTAGCGGATAAGGCGCAGATAAAGCCGCTTTCCTCCAATTAGGATTTAAAAGGGACGCCCGTTTCGGGCGCTGTGCGGCTGTTGCGAATTAATTAAACGGCCGGAAATATTCGCACGATTATTACATTCGAGGTATTAATGCTGATGCTTTATGCAAACTATTTGATCAGTACACATTTCAGTATTAACAATAATTAACCGGAGGATTATGTGTTAATGCATTCATCATATTATCGATTTTGGTATTATATGCAGATTCTCCTATAAATGTGTGGTCATTACGATATATATTTAATTTTTAGTTTAGATACAGTTTCTTTGGATTTTTTAAAATATATAAATTAGCTCTACAGGCCTTGTAGGCCTAAGGATTCTTTCGTTAACTTTCTCCACGCCTACCTACCATCATATCATCTGCTACTCTGGCCCAATTCTTCACTTGGAGCTTGTGTAGATCATCTTCTAACTGTTTTTCGTGAGCACCCCTGTTCTTTCCTCAGATTTCTTAAGGGATGAACCGTCATAGGTAATTGGCCTTCTGCCGAAAAGTGTAAAATTTCTACACATATCAACGTGAAGACGTACTAACTAAACACCTACCTCCGCCCTCACTTCAACCCGGTACCGCTCTTCTCGTATTTTTTCCTTCGAGTTGAAGGGGTCTTATGCTATTAACACATCAAGTTTTTTGTTTGTTTTGCTTCTGGTTCTAGATCTCAATACTACAGCTCTTGTATGGTTCATTCTTCTGCCTGTTTAGTTCGGTTTGCTCTTTCAATCTCAGAATATTGTTAATGTATGTTGCCATAATCCTGTAACATTGTCTGCGTTCGGTTTCCATTTTGTAGTTCTACCCCGACCTCGCTTATTAGTTGACTTCTATACGAGTACCATTGTGAGCATTAGTGCTCTGCACTATCAGATCCGTGATCGCATTGGGAACAGGCCTAGTCACAATATTCTAAAATATTGACAGTGTAAGGTGAATTTTTAACGAAAAAAACTGTCAATAATGAAAATATTTCTCACCGACAGCACTGAAAGTCATAAATGACGTTCGGCTTCAAAACATTGCCTTAGTTTTGATATTATAGGGATACCATTCAATTGCATTGTGTAGTTATATGTTGTACAAATTATAAACTCTCTATAAATACTAAATCAGTCACAAATACTACAAAGCAATATACATAAATACGATTTTTATAAACAATTGCAATTTATTTTATAAAAGATTATCAAAACGGATCATTATAATATTATTCATAATGAAAACAACACAATATAACAAATATCAAATGATTTTGTAACTATAAATATTTGAAGTGGTAATTACTTTGATTGACTTTAATACCCGCCCCTCGGACCGTGTAATTACCAGCCACACACCGAGATTGACCTATAACATTAAATTAAATTGTCCCACGTATAAGTAATTGGCTTATAACGCCCCGTAATCGTCTCTCCGCAACCCAGTTAATATGTCATCAAATTATAATTAACGAATAAATCCGGCATACATGGGATGAGACGCCACCTGCGGCCATATCTCTATGGTATTGACATGTAATTCGGGCGAAGATTCCATCTGCTCGTGATGTGCATGTCACCTATCCGTTTCAACTAGACTGGCTTCTGATTGAACCAGACTCAACCGTCGGTAAAATTGCAAACACGGGACACCAGGCCACGTCCGTACTCCACACTCGCTAGAAAAATCCTCGAGTACACCTCGATGCGACCCACTGTACGCGCTGATGCAACGCCCGAATTTCAGATTGCATCCTTGATTATGTTGCGAGCTCATTCCAAGATGTGGCGCTTTTTATTACGAAAAATCCACGTTGTGTTTATTCAATACATTGCGGGCGGTGGTTTCATCATCCCCGCACCGCCCGAGGAGGACGGAAACGTCACTCCGCGAAGTTGTTTGGGACAAGGGTGGAAGATAAATTGGGGTAAAAATACATGCAGACGGCCGCGCGTTCTCTTGTTCATACATATATAACACCCTTCTTTTAAATATGATGTAGATTTTTCATAGAAAAAAACTTCGCTGCAAGCGAAAGACCTGCATTCTTGCGAGATTAAAGCGGCGAGACAACTGTGAGATGGATGAGGTCCTTTTTATAAAAAAAATAATTGGTCTTTGAATTTAGTTAGTTAGAGTTTTAAAGAGTCATGCGATGTACAGCACATATGTTTTCTTATTACATATGTAGTTACTCAAAATTCTCCACGTTTGTAATCTCATTATACAAATATAATTTAAATGTTATAGTCTATATTAAAATTTCATACATGAATTATATTTTATATAAAAGATTGCAGTAAGCACATCATTCTTTACTCATCTCAAAAGTCTTACAGTTTGAAAACAATGCAATACAAAGATAAACAATGGAAACAATTTGCCGTGCAGGAATCTCGCCGCTCAAAAACATAAATATCAATCTGAAAAAGTGCGCTTCATCCCCGGCTTTGGCGTAGTTCGCCGGCGGCGATGGGTAAGAAAGTTCGTTATTGTTTCAGAAAATGCGGCGACGTCTACACGGGATACAATAAAGATTAAATTTTAACCGGCTATTACCATCCGCGGCAGACACGGCCGTAAATAAAAAGGATGCTCCTTAAATCACGATGATGGATGGCGAGGCGCGAGCGCCTGCAATAATTCCTAGCGCTAGCGACAATGGATTACGATATTGTTGGTAAATCGGGACAGGTAGGTCCGTCTCGTAATAAATAAGATAAGAGATCTTGGCGTTTGTAATTCAATTCCCTCCGGGGCAGCCACACAAAAAGAAAAGTGGCTTAATCAGTGGGCTGTGCACCTGCCCGGGACACACGAAGTTACACCTGCCGCTGTGTTTGAGGCGTTTGATTCTAATTAACGCGGGGGGTACGAATAATGCACTAAATAGCTCGATCAATTCCGGAAAGGAATAGCTGCGCAAAACATAATTGACGGAATGGAGCGGTAATTTTATAAGCGAGGATTTATTTATTGCGCAAAGACAAATATCGGGGGGAAGATTGTTTTAAATTGACGTCGTTAAAGTCAATATTGGCTGAGGGGCGGGCGCACGTTCACCGGAGAATTTAAAATAATTAATATTTAACCCTTCTGGGGGGAAAATCCACCAGGGATATTGTCTTGCGCCACTTCCCAGTTTGCTCAACTCTTTTTAACTGAATTAAATTGACTTTTAAAGGACATTTAAGCGAATTATTCGTTTAGAAAATATAGACAGGGTATATTTTAAAATCGTCGTATATACCAAATTACTAGATCACCCACATGTTTATAGGCATTGCTTATAAGGCAGCTTACACGGTCAATAATACTGTCAATCCAAGTACTGTCAGTATTTGCTTTGTTCCTTCTTTTATATGTATCAAGTATCAAGTATCAAGTATTATTCGGATAAACATCAGTATTCTTTTGATTCCATCATTACCATACTTTTCACCATCAGTAATACTGGCAATATTTTAGAATAATAAATATTTTAATCATATTATCGTACAGTAATACTGTCATTATTCAAAAATATTGACAGTAATATTCATCTAAGGTGCCTTTATTATATTGAGTATTTGAAATGCTAGATCCGATCAGATCTTTACTATGAAATACCTGGTGAACGGTTTTAATTTGTTGCAAACAATGATTTTAAGGATGTGCTTTCATCATCGGATTTTCATAAATCGAATGATTTTCCAAATAAATATAGGCATAATTTGGCACATCCCTTTATAATGATGTTTTATATTTACTTTGCTGTTTGGCTTAGAAAATATTAGTAAACAAAAAAGTTTAGCTAATGAAAATTGTTTTAATTAGATGATTTGCTCTGCAAATAGGGAAAAATAGTGAAACTAAATTTTTATAGAGAAGATATTTTAAAATATAAATTTTATATTTTTTATGTTTTACAAATGGTGTGATTAAAATATCGCGAAATCCCCACTAATTATTTCGCGCTCGGTGATATTTTCCGCCTATTACTGCCGTGATACGGGCGGGGTTTATTAACTACGACTTTCAAATATAATAGAGAGCTAATCAGCAGCTGCGTAATATGTGTATACCCAATCTGGTTGAATTTTTATTTTCTTGTTCCCACCAATTCTATGTTCATTCCCACAAGGACACCAGCCCAAATAATAGTTGTTCAACATCAAATTATAGATGAAATATTAATCTATCATATCAATTGTTTGTACAAATGGACTGTTACAACGTTTATTCGCAAGAATGTTTCGTTGTTGTCAGATTTAACCATCAGATTTTGTTTAAATTATTGCGGGTTCGTTCGATAGTGTTAACAAACTCATTTTCCAAATTTGTCTAGATCCATACAGCCGTTTTCCCTCAATTTTGTTCACAGACGTACATACATACATGTAGTAATTATAAATTAATAAATTAATTGGGAAAGCCGTGTTGCCCACACCAGATATTTATACATACAATTACAATAGTAATATAAATAATGAAAATAGAAAAAAGTCATACTACAAAGTTATAACACCTCAAAAATCGAGTGAAACTGAATTTAATCAAAATCACACAACAAATTAAAACACAACTATTTTTCTATGTACGTGCAAAAACAAAGTTGTGGTATTAAACAAACATTTTCCGGCACCGCACAAATATAAATTTTGATTTATTTCTCGCATCGGGGGGTTCTGTGTACTATGTGTACCAGTCGGACGTGGTGGCCATATAATTTATTTATTTTTTAATTAAACCGCCCGCGTGATTTTTTTTTTCGCGTCGCCGCCGCACTGCCCACCCCACAAAGCGTATTGACACTGACCTGTGTTTACACGCAACATGCATATACATACAAAATTCCACCTGTGTGACCGCTATGTTTATTTTAAAGGCAATACGTTTCGCAAACAAAGCGGCCGCCTTTTATGCCAGTGACAGGCCGCGGGATAAATATTCAAATTCAATCAGGGTCCTGGGCCGGAGGCGGCGGTAACGGCGGCAGACGTCCACGTGGCGCATTTTAATCGGCCCGAAATTTATGGGGCCGAATTATTTATTCGAGCGACGACCACACAACTCATTTACTATGGTAATAATGGTGGGCGAGCGGTGCTTATTATTTATCGCGTTTAATTAGGAGCTTTATGGCCTTTTCAATAAGTTGGAGTATTGGAACTTTTCCAAATTGGCTTTTATTTATGCGACGACACTTTAATTAGGAAATCATTTCAGTGTAATAGGAACTTTTTTGGTAAGAATTATTTTCATGTATATTTTAATTAATAATGCAGACGTTTTAAATCGGAAATGTAATTTAAATAAATTATCACGCGCAGCGTGTAACTACTTTACACTAATTCAGATCTGCATATACGAAAGCATCGTTTCATGTTTAAAAATTCCCTACTACTTGAACAAATTAACAATGTATTTTCAGTGAATGAAAAAAAATCATTATATACTTCTGTATTTTGTTTTTTCCTAAAATTCCTATGCGCGTTATTTTAGACAAGACGTATTGATTTTTTAAGTAAAGAAATGTTTGTATTATATATTCTTATTGTTATTGGAATACATATCACACCTTTGTGAAAATGCCGATTCTTTAAATTCTTTTTGAAAATCAGAAACAGGACATTTCCAATTCGAATTAATGTTTGTGCATTTAAATCGCATAAATCGTACTCGCTTGATAAATAAAACGTTTTTACATCAATTCTATTCTAAAACCGGCCGGGATAGAGATAGGCGCGGGTTCATAGTTCAACCAGTTTTTTTTGGTTGCAATTTCGCGAATTCCATGCAGTCCGCGCTCGTCTGCCGATGGCCGCAGTGTTATTAGTGTGTCGCGCATTTTATTTGTGTTTAATATTAACTAGTTATTTGAAAATGTGCGGAGTGTATCAGTTGTGTTATAAGGACAGTGGAATTAACTTGAGTTGGGTGATTTGTGCAGTTTGCGGCCCCATCATGTGTAGCATTACAATAAGCTACGCGGATTTGTAATTGTTGTGAAGGTTAGTGCGTTATTATTAGATACACATCCATTTATTATTCGATTAGATTATTATGGGTTACCAACGTTACTGTTTATGTTTATATATGGTATAATGAATTGTATGGTTGATTACTTAAGAGTATCAATAATTAAATCTATTAATAGATTTATATAGCTACGTCATCGCTTTATTATAGAAACGTATTGTTGTATGGTCCATTATTATAATGCTTTCTCTTGATAGACTGAAGGACTGTTGTTTGATAGACAATTACAAACGTTTTAGCCTGTATCAATAATAATCTCCATGCGCTCAGTACCGGAAAGCGTTTCAAACAAATTTTCTACTTCAGAGTAAAATTCAATTCCTTTCAACATTATAAAATAATACTTCATAAGAATATAACCTCTTATTAAGTCTGATCTGATCAGTTAATTAAAAAAATACTACCAATTAATTCTTTATACAAGAAATATGAGAAAAAAGATATATGGATTATTTTCATCTGATTTTTTTGTGATAAATTCTACATTTTGTCGCCTAAGCAGCAACACCACATATCTAAAATTTTATTCGAGCTTGATAGGAGAGAGAAAAACTGATAATAAAGTGTTTAGTGGAATAATTAAATTGCTCCTGGTCAAAATAAATAAAATATAAGCAATAAAATAAAAGATAACTTGTTACTTCGTTACAATTTGTAACTGCATATCGACCTTCCGGTCATTCTTCCTACTTTACGTTCCCTCGTTAATTGTATCCCAAAGACAAACGGTACCGAATACTTGGGCCGATTGATTCATTTTATATTAATATTTTTATGAAGTTGAAAATCATCTTGTATATTGTAATGTTTTTCAGCCAAGTGAATCCTTGGTGTATATTTGTTTAAATGTTTTAGAAGATTTCAAAATAGTGTATTACATCTGCTATTTCTTTATTATTCGTAATGTTAAACTTTCATCTCATAGCACTGAGGGTGTAATTCCAAAAAACAGTTTTCTCTCGTACTATTAGAAATAAGTTTAATGCCATCGGTCATGTTGATAAACAAAACAAAAGTAACATTGTGAATTATCCAGTCAAATAGGATATACCTCTTTTCGTTTAAATTATAAACTCGCAACAATTCAACGATCCAACAAACATCTGTCCTTACCAAAACAATGAATAATTTCCGTTATTGTCGAGCGCACAATCACCCCCTCGGACCTACAGTCGCGTGTGCAAAAATATCAACCATCCCCCACCCACACCCCCGGCACAAATAGCGCATTCGCTCACGTCTCAGCGAGCACGGGCGGGTTTCAATAATTAATACGGATTTCAGCCCATGGAATAATTATAACGCGCGAGCCGCGCACGCAGCATTTGCATAATCATATGCGAAATATTAAATTATGTCAGATGTTCTGGCTAGCGATGTACATTATGTATCCCGGGCTTATTCAAATCGCGTTTAATTTTAATTATTGCCCGTTAACTGCATTGTGCGGGCGCGACCGCTCGTTGATGGTACCGCCCGCCCCTTTTAATTTCAATGCTACTTTACGATCGATTTCATTTCGTTTTGTAAAGCGATTTCAATTAAGCCGGACATATTGGATGAAATTTTAATGCTGATGGACATATTTCGAGTGAATTAAGTCGTGACAATTGGGATGTTTCATATATCTAAACTTTCATATAGCTGCACTATGGAACATGAGTCCACTAGAAAACTATTTCTCAAACTATCTGGTATGTAATTTCCAGGACCACCTGAAGAATGGGTAGAGAAACATTACGAATGATCTGTAATCAATCTTTTCTGCGACTCCCACTTTGAGAATCACTGCAATAGAACATCGTGAGAAATTATACTGACGTCTTTAGGTTTGTTAGTAAGTAGTTATGTTTTTAGACCACTTCCTCACACCCTTTAGTGGTTGGTACATATACTTGGATGATATGAAGTTTGATTGGTACATTAGACGTTATTTAATTGTTTCATTATCAGGCTTTCTGATATTGGGACGAAGTTGGTTACAAAGCTAGCCATGCTACATCACTGATGTTACAACATCAGTATGATGTAAGAATTATCCTTAGCGAAATCATGCGATATCGCCGCCAGAGTAGAAAACTCTATGATTGTTTATGGTGTATTTTCCATCGCATCTTGCTGATATCCAGTATGCTTATTCCCATTCTGTCTATTTCCAGTGCAGCCTTGTCGTTTAATTTCGTCTTCATATAGAGTTTTTACATCCCATCCCATTCCATTCCAAATTTATTATACAAGAAGTATAATTTAAAAATTCGGAATTATAAAATATAATAATAGAGACACAAATACATTAAACATCTTACAAATTCCACTCCACTCCAACCTCATCATTATACGCCATTGAATAAATCGTTTCTTCTCAGAAAACGTACAAGCCGTAGTAATTAGCCCCCTCCAACATAAACACACACCTTTTAATTCCACTCCCACCTCGTTCAACAAATTATACACATTTGAATGGTTCGTTTTAATTTCTTAAGAAGAGCGGCAGGGACGGCAATAGGTGTAATTAAGGAGTTGCCAGGACCTTCGCCGCTAGCCGACGTCAGGTACAATTTGCGGTCGCTGTGTGTGAAAAAAAATAATACAATGCCGGGCATGTGGCTCGTGACATCTGTTAAAAATAAATTAACCAACTACCCGAGTATATACGTTTGTTTCCCCTGTATGCGTGAGAGTAAATTGGAAATTGAATAATAACGCGCGCGCCGGTTCTCTGTTTCAATTAACCAGGAATTCGGCCAACGGAAAACATAATTGCTGTTGAAACAAAAGGTCGGGAAATTCAGTTTTTAAAATTTGATTTCTGTTTATTAATATGGGCTATCTACATGTATAACATTAATATTGTTATCATAATATACTAGGAGGAATATAAACAAATCTTTCAGGGAGTCTAGTAGAAAAACATGAATTACTGTTATATCTTATAACTGGAGAACGAAGTAATATAAAAATAATCACTCATATTTTCTTCTTACTATTTTATTTATTACAATAAATTCATTCATTCATTTTATTTATTACAATAAGTTTCAAGATTATTCCAAAAATTTCAGACACATTTCAATTAGCTAATATACAATAACACTTTGGACGCTCAAAAAAAATAATTAAACTTTTCCCATACCAGGATACAAAAATATTTTTGGAACGGCCATAATGTTGTAAACAAAATGTTTCACTTGTGAAGTCTATTTTAACGAGAAAAAAATTTCTTCGTATTTTCGCAAGAATACAATGCTATTTTATTTTTGTCCTCTAATTATGAATTATCCTATATAACTATTTTGTTTGTTTGAAAATCTTGTGATTTTGTCACTTGTATATACAATAATTAAAACTATATTCTAAATTACTTTACCAATAATTATAATTTTCAAATATTAATTATATTCTACCCGTCGCTTCCATCATAATGTCAATCTGTTATGAATTTTAATTACGGTCGCGTTAAACTGGATTCCATAACTCTTCCTTTAGTCAATTTATAAATTTCGTAAATAAAATTTTTCATCACGTCTATTAGACAGAGATTTATGGTGTATCTGCCCATTTGAATATTACGGATCGTTTCGTTCGCAATAGGAAACTGTCGTCAAGCGATGGGAGGAAAATATAGGCAGCCGAAGCTAATTAAAAAACCACTTTTCTAATTAACGCCGTAATGAATACGTCTTCATTGCGGGGAGGCGGGCAAAATACAGCAGCCCGAAATCGCTTCCGCCGCCATGCACCACAACCTTCGACACGCGTGGCCCCCCGTCCTGTAACCCCTCCCGGACCCGTTAATTACCTTCCGTCTTCAAATTAGACACTTTGAAATATGACGTCCTTCTATCCAATTACCGAAGGCTGGAATGTTAATTGCAATAGGAAACGTTGGGCGATTTTTTTCACGCGCCGCCACCAACTCCTCCCCGTGCTTTTATCTGCCACCCCGTCCATGCGGGCGCTGCGGAAGTTTAAAATGAGTTGCAGATTAAATAAGAAACTTATTACAATTTTCGTTTAGCCTTTTTACGGAACGAATTTAAACTTTTGTAAAAGGGAATGCACAAATTGTGGGAATACATAAGACGGGATAATAGGGTGGTGGCGGGTAGGGTGTGGATCCGATTCAATTCGGCTTCATAATTTTGAAATTATTTATTTATTGCTTAATCAAGCAAGCAATCTCAACAAAATTTGATTTGTGGGCACTATACTACTTTCCGGACTAAGTAATGTTAAATCAGAATTAAGATGTTGAATACATTTGGGTAAAAAACGACGACCATGATTTTAGAAGTATTTTCAGGAATCAATAAAAAATTATCTGAAAAAAATGTTGTTTAAATGATAATATTACATTAATATGGATAGGTAGAATTCGAATATAAACGTCGAATGAAAAATATTGAAATTTCTGTAAATAATAACAATTTATCAGGAAGCTGTAATAAAAGATTAAAGCTATTATAATATCTCTTTGACTAGCCCGATTAATCTATCTGCGAAATAATTACATAATTATTGATTTTTATTAAATATCAATTCAAAAATTAAAACAATGATTTTAGAAAATGCAACCCGTACTATAATTCGCCATTCTCGGACAAATACCTCACCAAAACACAAAAGCTATTTTGATTAGCCTTTCATCATCCAATGTATACACTTTTCGTTGATACTAAGCCATTGTAATTGCTGCCTTATACGCCACTTTCATACGTTTTTTTTCATCTGTAGCTAATGTTAAACTTCCCATATCTCTCTACTCCATACATCAATAAACTCTTAACGCATACATCCCATATATTTTCGTGCACATAGAAACTGTTATTTACCCTGCCATTCTTGCTATTTCCGCTCAAGCTTTCTTGCATACATATCACAAATGCTTCTACTTGCTCACGCTACTCAATTTTGACTCAACCCAATTTTCGAATAACTTATTTTAATAATAATAACACGTTTACTAATAATAAAATAAATACATCGAATCATTTAGAAAAACAATATAAATCCAACACATTACACTAAATTACTGTTAAAATCACAATTAGAAACTTAATCCCGCATCAGAATAAGTATGAAAAATCTTCTCAATCGCCATCGCATATGCAGCCGTTCTAAAATCCAGCCCTAAATTATGCTTCTGTGCAGTTTTTATAATCGCTTTAGCAGACCGGTCCATCGTGTAGTGCAATCCAGAATGCACAATATCCTTCTCGGACGCTCCTTCAATTTTCTTTAAAAATGCCTGTGACGGTGTCACTGGAATCCTACCTTCTAGCGGGAAATGTTTTTCAAGAGAATCCTGTACGGATTGTAATAAGTGGTAGCTGGAATCCTGCTCGTACTTAAACATAAGTCTCCCGTATGAAACATGATTTAAATTCTTGAGCCATTCAAAAAACGATACAGTTACACCACCTGCATTCGTATATAAGTCAGGTATTATAACAACATTGCGTTTCTGCAAAATTATATCAGCCCCGGGTGTTGTAGGCCCATTAGCAGCTTCCGCAATAACCTTAGCTTGTATTTGGTGGGCATTTTTCGTAGTTATAACCTGCTCAACAGCAGCTGGTACTAATATATCACAAGGCTCTAACATAAGATCACGTCCGGTGTATGGTTGTGCGCCTGGAAACCCAATAATCGTACCTTCTTTTAATTTATAATTCTCTAAATCGACAGGGTTTATTCCGTGCGGATCATATAGAGCTCCTTCCATTTCGATTATACCAATAATTTTCGCACCAGCCCTGTGAAGGTATCTTGATGAATGCATACCAGCATTACCAAAACCTTGTATAATAACAGTTTTGTCTACAATTCCCGGTTTTACCCCAATTTGATTCATTACAGCCTCGTCGGTGATAAATCGCATAACCGCATAAAAAAGACCTTTACCAGTTGCTGAGCTACGACCATGCACACCGCCTTGATTGATTGGTTTTCCGGTAACACATGCATGCGAATTGATATCTGTATAACCGATTGTTTTGCTGTACGTGTCTGCAATCCAGGACATTTCACGCGCACTTGTTCCGACGTCTGGTGCTGGTACATCAACGCCAGGCCCGATAAAGTTTTTTTTTGATAGCTCTAGAGCGAAACGCCGTGTTATTCGTTCTAATTCGTTTACAGAGTATTTTTTCGGGTCGATCTTAATGCCCGCTTTAGCACCTCCGAATGGAACATCGACTACTGCGCACTTGAAAGTCATAATGGCTGACAGAGCTGTTACCTCGTCTTGGCAGACATCTGTTGAGTAGCGTACTCCGCCTTTGCAGGGTAGTTTGTGGGTGCTGTGCTGCGCTCTGAAACCTTGTATGGTTTCGTATTGACCGTTGTCTCGTTTGATTGGGAAGTTAGCTTCGAAAACGTATGTGCATTTTCCGAGATATGAAAGAATTCCTTGGACTTTTGCTTTAGCTGATTCCTCCGTCATGCGGGAGCCTTTGGCGCGCATTAGATCTTCCACTAGGTTGTCCTCTACACTTATACGGGCTTTGTTGTAAAAGTACTCGACCATTTCGTAGAATTTTGGATTCGGGTGCTGCGGCAAGTTTTTCAGTCGATCCGGCATTTTGTAATCGGAGTACATTCGCAAGAGGGTTTTGATATATGATTTGAGTATTTGGAGATGTTTACACGACATGCTAACACTCTGCATTGTTGTTTTGTTTATGACTTACGGGTGGTTGCTTAATTATGTATCACTTCAGATTTTGTTAGCTGGGCCGTGTGTTCGCGAGTTGGTGACCAACTGGAATATTTGATATCTTGACACGTTACTACTTTTGAAATTTCAAACATTCTAGTACATTTGACTGACATTTCGTTGATTTGATTGTCAGAGGATTAGGCCTACTTTTATCTTCTAAGACTATTTTAATTCAATTGCTTTTGAAGCTTAGTTTCCATGTGTTTATGTACTCATCTTAAGCCCCTATTGATAAATATTGGTTGTTTGGCGAAATTGTACGTAGGAAGTCATACTTAGCAATACTTCATTTTCTAACGCCCGGTTTCTCCAACGAATCTTAACTAGTTTAAGACCGCCCTAATAATAAGACGGTCTTTAAGCGTTGCACCAAACAAAAATTGGATCGTAAAACGATAAGACGGTCTTACATTGTAAGACTAAGTAGATCAACATATGTTTGGTGCAACAAAATTAAAATTTAAGATGTGGTTATATATAAGACGAGTTTATATAAGACGAGCTTATATAAGACGAGCTTATATAAGACGAGCTTATATAAGACGAGTTTTAAGATTCGTTGGAGAAACCGGACGTAAATAAACACACAATTCAAGTTTTAACCAATCAGTGTCCAAATTAGGTAGCTCTGAGTATTATTACTTTGCGAATACAATACTGCTGTGTAAGGAATGTGTTTTTATCTCTATCGTTAAAAAAAATCGTATTACTAATTTTGACTTTTCTTTACGTTTCATAACTAATATTTTTTATATGAAAAGAAGGTGATGAAGCAAATATTGTGAGAACCTCTTTTTTAAATCTATACATATATAACTTTTTATCGCTTAGTAAATGCTTAATGATAATGGTTATATGAAACCGCCCTATTATGGCCACAATATTAAGACTTATGGGCGCTAACACATTCCATAACTCGTAACATATCATGTCCAAAGTAGAGCGCGATTCCCATAAATCATTAATTTCATCAAAATCCTCAATATCAATATTCGGAACATATCGGTGAATACATACATTATGCAATCAGAATGTTACAGGTGTTACTGATTGTAACTGAGTCGGTAACTTATTCCATTTATTCATATACCAAACACAATTTACTCAATAAGAATTTATTATCGCGTGCCCTCCACACTCCAATTCACACTGCATTCGATTATTATAATTATTAATTATTAAAGCTTGTCTCGCGAGTGACAGCAAATTAATGAACAAAAACCTGACCCCTCCCAGGTCCATTATGAACGTTATCATTATAATTAATAATTGATTCGCGCAATTCCATTACGATGAAAAATAATGCACGGCACGCGGTGATGATATAAGAATGAACTACTAATTAGATTGTGTTATTGTGACACGTGTTATAAATTATAACCGTAACGGAGGTCATCATGGGTGGTTACAAAATGCAATCACGTTGTCGCCCTGCAGTGTAATAAATGCGCGCGAAAAGTGAATACTGAAGTAAACTATCAATCTGCGAGAGGTGGCGCATATTTCACGTGAGAATTGTACGAGGTATGAAAATGAAAATTTTACACATAAATCACTTCAATATTATACGGGCTTTCATCAAAAATAAGAGTTAATTGTTGCACAAAAGTTGCTATTTAAATTTTAGATTGAAATTTATGGTAACACAAAGAATGAAATAGATTTCATCATCACAGATAACAAGCAAGTCATATTAGATGTTACTGTATTCAACCGGTTGTCAGTGGGAAGCAACCACAGAATGGTAGGAGCAAAAATACTACTACAAATATGTAGTAGTATTTTTGCTCTTTTTTTTAATAACAAAGAATATTCACCACGATAAAAGAGAACCACAAAATGAGATAACCAATAACGAGGAGTACAAATAAACCATAACAGAAAAACTAAGATGTATAAATACCATAGATACAAAATGGATATAGAAACTCCGGACAACACAATTATGAGAACAATACAGGAAGAATAGTAGAAACACAGCGCGAAATTAGACAGCAGTGAAGGAAAACTTTCCATAAATATTCGACGAGTTATGAAGCAAAGGTGAGAAGATTTACAGAAACAATTAATATATAAGACCAACCAACCTTGTATAAAGCATATCAAAAGCAGCTCGGAAAGACATGCCCTACAACAAAGAATGGGTGATGAAAACCATAGATGAAAACAAGAGCATGAAAATATTGAGACATAAAATAATAATTGAAAAACCAAACTTGAAAATGAAAACGGTCAAAGTATCAATAACAGAGAAGAAATCCTAGAAACTGTGAAAGACTTCTACTCAAATCTACCTACGGAGCATAGACCCTAACTCTAATACGAAAATATGTCCATAAAGTAAGAGTAGCTGTTGAGCAACGAGTCATGGAACTATGCTGGGAATCACCCTAAGACACAGGGTTCGAAATGAAGAAATACGACAGTAATCTCAGTGATGCAATTGACATAAATAACACACCTAAGTGGAATTGGGCTGGTCGCAAGATTACAAAACGATAGATGCACCAAAAAGGTTCATTAATAGGCGACCCAAACTAGAGGCATGCAGGAGCAGGACGCCCGCTGCTCCAATGTACAGATGACCTAAAGCTCAGGGCCGAAAGAAGTGTAGAATATTATCAAGAGAGGCATGTGTCCAGCAGTGGACGAGACAGGCTGCTATATGATGATGATAATCTGCTATCTACCATAGAAAGGAAGAGAAAACGATTATTAATGATTGACTGCCCTCTCCACCAATTTATTCCTATAAAATGGTTCGAGACGCAGAGACAGGGATGACATTCACTACTGAATTTTCTGTTTCTCTACTAGCAATAATTGCTACTCCATTACGGTTCTTCGTATCATCCTCGCCAGAGTAGTGAAATTTTCCACCTTGCATTTCCCGTCATTATGCCAGCGCATTTCAATAATGCCTAGTATAGCTATGTTTAGTCTTTTCATTTCCTTAATGGTATTTTTCTAAATCAATGTGCATACACCTAAATTTCCGAATCCCGGTTTCTTACACCGTATGTATAATTATATAATATAAATATTAACTATGATGTACTGGTAAAACCATAACACTTACTATACATATATGTTATACATATTAACAGCCTTCGAATTGAGTTATTAACGCTCACCGATTTATAATTACGGATGCCAATATTACCAGGACGATATTAGTAATGCAGAATGTGTACGCCGTAATGATATTAATATGCTTTGCAGCCCTAATCAAGTTCGGTTTAATCACTCTGTCAGATAGACGAGTAATTACTAATTCCGGTTAATTGTCACACAGTCCGCAGAATTTTTAGCTGGCGGCGGGGAATTTATACGTGCAAACGCGATGTTTACCGTATCCCCCCACGGCACACTTGATCGTAATTTCCTAATAAATGTCAAATCTAATGAGTTGTTAATCGGGATGGGGTGTGCAATTCCGCCCCGTGAAAGATGACCTTAATTGCTGATAGTGGCCCGCTCTAACAGGCTATTAAGAGATATTATGTTGACTCACATAATAGGGATTCAGCACCTAATACGCTGCTGGTTGGTGATTTGTGGCCGCGTTTCTTTTCTGTAATCCCGAACGAAATTCTGGGATAAGGGAATTTATTTATTGCATAAAGGTCGGGCTCAAATGTTACGAGATACGCCATTTATTCTATAAGATTATATTTTCGAAATGACATGTGTTAAAACTCTATTAAATTACATTCGTGGATATCTTGTGATACTCAATGTTGAAACGGCTGCCGCCCGGAGGTTTAATTACCCTAATGAGCAATTAAAGTTGACCGGGATAATGCGGGTGTAACTAGAAGCACTCTGTGTGCTGGCGCGTGCGTTAAAATAAAAAGCGATTGCCTCCGGCGGCGTAGTAGTCTCCTTTATTTGTCCGCACAAATTGATTCCGAAAAAAAATCTGATCCGATCTGCATTGAATATAAATCGCATAAATCTGTCCGAGGAACCACAATACACCAGAGAGTTTACTTATTGGGGAATTAAACTTGGCCAAGCGCCAACGGCTGCTGTGTACACAGCGGTTCTCTTGGTCGGAGCGGTTTTGTCTATTGTTTAATATTTATTAATTTCCTTTATGTTCGAATGAAGAATAGGCAAAGGCATTCAGTTATATAGCTACTTAAAACAATACAGCTTTTAAAGAGTATACACAAAAAGAGATTAATTACTCTTGAAACTTGTTAATAATATATTTACGTCAATAAATGTATAGAGATTCATAATTCGTGTAGCCTTATTTCGGTTAATTATAGGGCTGTTATCTTTATAATTAGTGTCGCCTGAGTATTATTTGCAAAACTAAGCCTCGAATTGCTCCTTTATTAATATCCGTAACCAAATACAAATTACATACTCCCTGCGTACATTTCCCACGTAGATACATCGCTCGCGCTCTTATGAATATTAAATCCCTCCACGTACTTTCTTTTCCCGCATCAATTAAGCTGCCGCGAAAATTGGATTCGGTTAATTACGAAATGTGCTAGCTTATTTTCGTTATGTTGTTCAACAAGACCGTAGCTATCTTATGCGTACGTTCTTACCTTAAATTATTATCGAATTTGTTTAAAGACGCTGATACACAAGCACGAAAACTTGAATTTCTGTCTGACACTGCCGTTGCAACTGCAAACAGTATTACGTGCCGCTTGTTGATACTTGCGGAGATCTCACGCTTACCAATCCTAACAGGCTTTAGTGGAATCTTCTACAAAACCAGCAAGTCGATTCACATTGCTGTTCATACAACGACCATAGACACAAGCATGAGTTTTCTTAATTGTATCCTCACCAATTTTCAATTGATAATAATTCTATTTAAATATGATAAATAAATACACATGGAATTGCGCAGAAACTTTTTCCCTTTTCTTTATAAAAAGATATTCAAATAAAGAAATTCAAATTCAAATTCACGAGTCAATTTGTGAGGGGGTGGCTAATATTTCAGTTATTTTATAAATTACTATAATTATATAATTAATCTAAACGTGATTCCATCTGTTAAGCATAATTAACCATCAATCACATTAATGATATTATTATGCAATTCCAATTTGTGTATACATCAAATTGCCACCCCTGGCCGTTCCTAATATCAGCGCATAAACTTATGCAAATGCGACGACAGATGTTGGGAAAAAAAATATATACGAGCCTCGTATTAAACACTCGTCAATTCGTTGGGAAATTAGGGAGCACAGAGCGGCGTTTAAATAAACCGTGTAATTCAACACGAACGCTTGACAAATGCATAAGCCACTTTGCGTTCGTAATACCACGCATACTCGGTGGGGAAACAAGGGGATGTATTTATTTTTTATGACTTTATTCAAAGGTAGTCATTTGAAACAATCCCATTTTGTATAAAATCTTCACATTATTTTATATGATTGTTTAATCTGATATGGCATATTACATCATCACATGTCGAAAGCGTTTGTAAAATCAGGTTTATTTCTATATGGCGTAGTCTTTTACTAAATGATTGTGCGAGCTTACAGCATTGTACTTGTCCCGATCGTGTGCTGTTAGTATTTCACGCATTTCTTGATGATTGTAAATTCAATTAATGTTTAATGAAGAAAATTTTAATTGAATTTACAATACTGGACATTTTTTTCAATGATAACAAGTTTTATTTATCATGCTGCCAGCCAGATGCGGTTTGCACGCTGCAATTACTATCGGTGCACATTTTTAATTATCACCATAAATTCCAATAATAAATTAATTACAGGGCCCTTTGCTAAATAAACTTTTCCAGGCGCGCGCGATGACAATAATTCACGTGCAGGGGGCGGCGCGGCGCTTTATTCCCTTTTAATGCGGCCGTTTTAATGATTTATATTAAAATTCGGCGTGTAAAATGCCCCGACGCCGCGCTGCTACAACGTATTTATACCCTACAATAACAACAAAAAAAAGGAATATAATTGTTTACGGTTTCGTGTATGTGTGTGATTCATTATGCTGCGCGGAATATTATAAACATGTGCGCTTTCTCGTCATAATAATAATAATAATAACATATGCCCTGCCGCGTTTTACGGCCCATTATGCCGTTGCACTCGTTTGTTGTGTCTATTCGGCCTCTCACTTACGTGCGTAATTTTGAATTAGACTGGAATTGGAAACCCTGTTAGCGATAGTGCCTTTGCCTGTAATATTGTGGTAATATAAAATGCATCATTTCAGAGTAGTGATTGCGAAAAGTAGTTGTTACAACTGAAGTTGCCTTGTTAAAGTTGCATTGAGGATATAAAATGGTTTGCTATTAAAAGCTATATATAAAGGAAACAGAAATAGAAATACACATTCACTAGCAATTCTTTTACGGAACTAAAACTCTACTTTATATTTAATTATTTAGCAACTAAAACATTAAAGATTATTTACTTCGTACAGTTATTACATTTACAGTTGATTCAGAAGGAAAATAAGTTAATAATATTTCTAACAGGTATTAACATTATAGTTAGTACAAATTTAAAATAAGGAACTTTTTGATAATCCTTGTGGTTTATAAAAATTAATAATATATTAACAAAAATTATTATCCGTGCTGTTCCAGTATTAAATTTGTAAGTTTTCAGAATTATATTTTTTTACATTAACTCGTTTAGATCAAATTATATAATTGAAGAGTTAGTAGAACTTGAAATGTATGTAATCTGTAAAATCTCGGTGTAAATAATTTCCAGATGAAACCAAACTGATTTAGGTTTATATAAAAGTCGTCACCTCTATAACTCATCCATTCTAGTCCCACTGACAACTCGACAAGCTACAAATGCTTTTACGACAAAAGGTGAATTCACGACGACGAAAATAACAACGATAAGAGCCACATAATGGGTGACATAATTTCGTCCCGCCGATGATGCGCGACGATAAGAACTTTTTCGTATAGATTTTCAAATGGAAAACTAATATATCCCCGCGAAATGGAACGATGTGTCGATAATTCATCGCTCCATTTACAAATCTCTCCGCTCCGGATGGATGGCCGCAATCCTTTACACACCCCGGAGCGTAATGCGATGATTTTTCCCGGAATATGCTACGCCGATTAGCGTTAGTACATTTCTACACACATTTTTTTTTTAACATTTTATCTCTGAGTGTGATTGATGGGAAAGTGGCTGAGCCGGCTGGGCGTTTTACACACGAGCAATTTTAAGATCGGATCGGTGATATGTTAATATTTTCGGGTGAATTATGCTCTGGGGATTAGAGTATTGTTGATCGCCGCGATTGTCGATTCTTTGTGATGAAATACTATAAATTTAACTTTCATTTTTGTTACTTGCATAATGTACAGGCTTGCACACATTAATACAGACTTCATTTGCATAGAAATGTAGTTACAGATTATCACAGTTTACAAATTGTTATGAAAAAGCATTATTTATTAACCCAGCTTAGTGGCCTAGTTATCGCTTCGTACTGAGTATTGGGGAGCGATAGTTCAAACCCCACTGTGGAAGAATTTTAGGGAATTATCATTCACAGTTTTCTATGAAGTTAAGGTAAATACCCGCTGGGCCCTTGACCGGCGGAAAAGTCCTTTGAGCTAAAGACTAGGGTACAGAGAAAGGGGTATGTCGAGGCGCGAAGCTATCCAGCGGTCGTCGCGGTGGTCCGCGAAACAGGTACGTCACATAGGACATGATACCTCGTGTGAACGGTCCAGTCTGGTCGCTTTCTTCTAGAGAATAGGTAGTGCGTGCTATGCTTAGTAGCATAATCTTGAGAGACAACATTAGAAACACCGTAATACGGAGAAGAACTGGGTAGGTCACGTGACCAGATAATACCCCTGTAAGTGGACACATAGGATTGTTTCTTAGAGACCGCGAACAACCAAAAGGCGACTCACAAAAACGATGACATCATGATATCAAACAGGTTGCGCGAAGACACAGATACATGTGTTGATAGTAGAAAGAGTAGAAACATCTTTAACAACAAATTAATTTAAAGACTAAAATATTCATTTTTTAATCAGATATCTCCCAATATCAATTTTAAATACCTTACAATTCAGGGTTATATCAATATTGATTTGATAACTGATTTTTGTTAGTAATGTGACGGGAATATTCTGTACTTACTACTTATCTCAACCCCATTGCAGTGTTATAAAACTACTAATAAACAAAATACTGTTGATTTTAAGTAAGTTTGTTTGTAAAGTCTAAACCGTTATGATTTAACGTTTGTTCATGCTAATATGTGTGATAATGTTCTATCAAACGTTGAAATGATTATTTAAAATTTTCAAACATGCAGCTCGCCTACAACGAGCAAAGCTTTAATATTCATCGGAATATGTCTAGTGAATAAACGTAGTCGCTCGGCATTGCGCGATGTGGTCTGTTTTAATATGGAAATCCAATTTCGTACGCTGTGGTCGTTTCTGCTTGAAGTTTTCATTAATCCAATCGGCTGGCTTTGAATTCAGGGGGAAAACGGTTCCCGCACGCGTGTTCTAATGGTAGCACCCGCGGGTAAGAAAATATTATTAGGACGCGCATAATGCGAACGTGCGTTTGTTGTGTCTGCTTGAAAATAACGAATAAACTCGCGGAAAATCCAATATGACGGCGATGAGAATTTCCAAGCGCAGAACGTCGCATTTGCATAATTCAATCAGAAACAACGCAATGCGATCCTGGCGCGAGCAGGGATGTGTGCCCAGGAAAGGGTAAATTGGGACGGTGGTTGTGTTTGTATATATTGCTGTCCGACCGCGGCGGGTAACAAGGCACAACGTTGCAAACTTCGCCCGCATCGTTCTAATTGCCCCGCTTACATACGGCAGGATCGGGTGTTAGCTCATGCATAAACAAGACGATAAGTGAAGGCGGCCATTAGACTTGGAAACGAAGTCGGTCAGCCTAGGTTTGACAGATGCCGCGGCTTGTTTTGCGCGCGTTTACGCCGCCGCCGCCCACCACTCTGTCGTTGTCCATTCCTAACTCATTTGCACACTCGTTCTGTCCAAACTTATGGACACGGGGACTAAAAGGGAAGTTGGCGCCGGGATGCATAAATCATGCTACAGGCGTCGGCTCTGGTGGTGGCGGTGCATTCAGTTTCACTTAAGAGCCGACTCCACTGCTGGAGAACTAGCTCGCGAAAATGCTAATGTTTCTCGAGCGCGCAGTTTTACCACTTAATTTATTATGAATACAGCCCCCGACGCGGATCAACAGGCCGAACAGCACTTTCATAAATAACGTCGGAACAACTACTTAGCAAATGTGAGAAATCACAAATCTCTACTAGTTTTATTTTTCTTGGCATGTACGAAACTACAAATAGGAAGAACTAATGCGTACAAAACATCGTAATTCTAACCCAATATGCATTTTTTTTAAATATATTCACGTAATAATAACTTTATACTACTTATAAAAATATAAATTGTGCAGATGTACAGTTCTCTAGAAAAATTTATGGTCTTTAAGTAAAGTCTTTTGATAAATCTATGACTAGTATGTACTCATAGTTCTGATGTCAATGCCAGACAAATATTTCATTGATATAATGATATAAACAATAAATCAACTTTCTGTGGCGCCGCACTTCCACACAATAGATTTCTGAATTGAATCTAGCGACCCAATAATCATTTATGTGAAAATTAGGCGATTTAGACGCCTTTCTGCAGAAACGAACAATCCATAAAATATGTTTGTTTCCCTTACCTTTATACTCAAAGTAAACAATTTAACTTAACGAAATCAAAAATATATAGCTCTAACGCTCTAGACGTCAGAAGTTAATTTGAGATGAATAGATAATTTTTAATTAATATAAATCTTTGTATAAATCTGTTTTCTCAACTTTAACAGTAGATGGATGGGTTCCTTTCTGCAGAATGACGTCCATTTTATTATAATATTAAGATTATAGATCTAAAACCATTCCCAGAAGGCCATTTTATGTATCTCTCAAATACTGACATAGCTTATACCAATAAAAGCTTCTATCTTTATAGAGCTATCAGTCGTGAGGCTTTTCCGCCGGTCAAGGGAGAAGCTCAGAGGAGTTTATCACCCTGTATTTACCTTAACTTCACAGAAAAACAGTGAAAGGTGATTCACGAAAATTCGCTCACTCCTGGGGATTGAACTCAATGCTCAGTACGAGACGGACGACGCCTCTAACCACTCGGCCACTGAGCTGGGTTTATACCAATATTAATTCAATTTACTTGAAACGAACGTAATTATGCATGTGCTATTAAAACCTCATGCATTCTAGCCAATAATTATAACCCCATTCTCATTTCCATTCCTGTGGCAATTACATTTGCTACAAGGCTAAGTAAAAATAACCCTCGCTGTATCGATCCGCGAATTAGCGTGCAAACTACATTGAATAATTACACAGTCTAGTAGCTGCTCGCAATAATGGATGACTATCCGACCCTCCGCTTATTTACATATCCGTTCGTAATCATACGAACGCAGAACTCGCAACGGTGAGGGAAAAGTGAAGTCAGATAACCCCCAATTAAAGACAATACATTTATAAGCCGAGCCGGCGTTACGGGGGCGAGGGGCGCATTACACTGATTACACATTCCTGATCTACAACATAAGGGGAGGAGAAATCGCTTCCTTTGTGCAAATGGAATTTTTTTGGGAAGCAGAGCGAGAAACAACTGCTTAATTAGAAGAAACAGATTGCAGTGTTTTGCTATAGGAGGCGTAAATCATTATTATGATATATTTATTCATGTAATACCTATATTTAAGAATTTATAAATTAGAGGTAATGGAACTTTCATTATTCACGGCTCCTATATCATGGATTAAATCTCAATAATTTATTTGCTAAATAAAGGCTGTTTCTGCTACGGGAAGCAAAATTCCAGCACTGGTAATTTTCAAAAGCAAAAATATCTCGGATCAAGGGTAGACCCCGCCGGAGGGAGATGTTATAGTTATTCTACTTTTTTGCGATATTAGCTATTATTAATAGGGAATTCGAGACCCTTGACAAATGATATATTTGATGTCCTTTAAAATTTAAAATTATGTAGACGAACATACAGGATGCGGCAGGTCTCGTTAGAGAAAGGGGATCCTAAAGTTTTGTGCCTGCATTTCAGTCGTCATCATGTATTGGGGTATTGTGTCATTACCATTACCTCCATTGAAAACTCTGTTATTACTATAATTAATTGCGGGGAAGAATTTTAGTGTCATCGGAAAATATGTATTAGTTCTACTTTATTCAGTCAAAATAATTTAGTGCAATCAGCGTGCGTTTTCCTTAGAGGCCTATTTTTCAAAACAGAACATTATTTAAACAAAAATTAAATTTAACAAAATTTGTTGAAATATATGACATAATTTACCTCTTTAAACATGTATTAGTAAGTACATCTAGGGAAGATTATTTGTATGAAGAAATAAATATGATTATGACTATGATTATGACTATTATGATTAATTAATAACATCATAAAATAATAGATCACAGCCTATTGTTCGGTTATTAAAGTTACTGCAAATCACTTTTATTGGACTCATTATACATAGTTTAGTTCTTGAATTGGACAGTAGAACTGGTAGAACGTAAGATTAGTCCTCAAGTTTATTCAAGGCACCAGGAAATTAAGTGTACCCAACAAATATGATTATTCCGGAGTCCGCCTTCAATTCAATCAGTTTTTTTAATTTATTCTCCTCAGCCAAATATCAACCACGCCTTTATAAATACAAATTCTCCTCAGAAGCTTCTTCTGTCATTTCTCTTGACTGTTTCACAGACACTTGGTCATGTAATTGTCTAGTAATTATTATATTTGTTAATAAAAATGTTGATCCTGTATAGAGTTTTTAACGTCTTTGTAGTTAGTTATCTTTTGTTAGTAACATAAAATTAGTTCCTAAAGCCTCTTTGTAATTCTAATCTCATCAATTTGTCAATTTCTAAGTAAACTACAATGAACAATGCTCGTTAAACTTCCCTCCAAACTAAAATTAAACTACTTCCAAAGCGCGTTCGCACCTAAGTCATCCCCGGCAATGATGCGCGACGGTGTAATTTCCCGAATGGGGCGCGCGAATTTTCGCTACATTTTCCTCCTGGCGGCCATTCGCAGGCAAATTGAAGTCACTCATCGCAGACAGTATGCGCTAATAGCGCCGCCGCCACCCGACGCGCGGTAAATTATTACCATGCGGCTTGTGAGAATTAACTGCAACGCGCAATGTGTCCTCCAGCATATACAACTCGCATGTCCTCGTAATCTCAGGGCGTGAGTCACGGGATATCGGACCACCCCCAGCTCTATGCTGTAGCCCGTAATCTGCGACCGCGGCAGATAATTACCGGACTCGCCGCTAAGAATTTAGGACGATCCATTCGTCGTAATGGGTCATGTAAGTGATTTAGGGGCCTGATTATGGTTATTACTGCAGCAATAATAGATCCACAAATGTATAACGTATAATTTACGTTTCGGGGTATTGTGTTATTACCATTACCTCCATTGAAAACTCTGTTATTACTATAATGAATTGCGGGGAAGAATTTTAGTGCCATCAGGAAAATATATTAGTTCTACTATATGCAGTCAAAATAATTTAGTCCTGAAAAATTCCTCAGCAGTTTGAGGATGATATGAACAGGCTTTTCTAGCTAGACAATTTGATACAGAACTAAGCCGAAAAAATAAGTTGTCAAGCCGTTGATATTGTATAATGTATACTTGTATACTTTATATTAATAATACCCTGTTTCATAAAAAACGATAAAAGTTGGTTTCCCAGAGAGCGGTATATCACAACTTAATATAAAAAGGCTTGTAGAAGTAGAAGCCCACAGCATCAATAATACTAGCTCCATTTATTTAAAGATTTGTAAAAACAGTACAATAAAAGCACCCGATAATAATTTCAAATATCTTTTAAAATATTTATCGATGTTGAAGTTTTTTATAGAGATAATTCCAATGTAAATGTAAAATGCTGTTTCCAGCACTAAAATAGCTACAGCCAGTAATTATAAGGGCTATTACATTTAAACTTTTCCCCATGGAGTATAATTGCTGCATAAACCGCTCGTTCGAACACGCAGCCGCCCTCCCTTGCCCCGAAAAATCATAATTACCGCCCTTATAAACATTAACATTTATCATCCCATCCGAGAAAAATGTAAAGCGCCCGTAATGAAACCGAAGGGGTGCCGCGCGTTTAAAAGCTCATCAATCTTCGCCGCTAATAACAACCCCCGCGACCACCACGGCTGACGGCAGATTCAGCGGCCACACATGCAGGTATTATAATTGTGAAAGCCGCCGGATCTAGTTTCCCGATGGCAATTGATTGCGCCGCATTGACGGAATTGAAATTCTAGCCCTCTTTTCGCCGAATTTGGTGTGCGTGGGAGCCCTCTGTCTGTTTACAATAGCGCGATGAGGCAAATATTGTGTTACCAGTTAATTGTAGTATGCGGAGAAATAGTGGTTACATACGGCTTTATATCACTGCGGGGACACGTTTAAAGCTAACTACATGTTGTATATATTGTTGTTTATGTCGATTGTACGCATGTTGGGTTACAAAGAAGCTGGAGTGATGCATACTATACGGTATTGACGGAGTTGTAATTGAGTCTGTTTTCAAGTATTCTGTTGGAATTTCGAATAGAAAATTAAAGGCAAATAGTGTATACACTGGGAACAAATTTATATGATTAAATAAAACCATGAAGTAGCTACAATATAGGATTTATCGAAGATTATTATATTTGTTTTATAAAAAGTAAGATGGGTTATTTATGTTAAAATAAAATAAAAAATATTCTGCAGTAACCTTTTTACTTTGCCTCATTTTAGCCAAAATAAAATGAACCCAAACAATATCCAGAATCCAAATTATGTTGCTTGCCATATTCTATTTTAGAGTATTTGATAAACACCCCGTAAACTCTGACTATTTCCAAAAATCAAATCACTGTAAATTAATGCTTTAAGGGTGAGATCATGTCTAACTTTTCTTATGGTGTGAATTGAGAAATTGTATTTGTTATTAGATGATACATTTTTGTTGAAACTTGTGAACATTTTGTAATAATTGATGACCATAATCCTTATTTAAAAAACGTAGATCAAAATGTTACAAAATGTTTCAGAGGCAACAATAAAAATAGTTTTAAAAAAGCTGATTAGAATTTCATAATTCGGTCGTAAGAAGATTATACATGTGATCTCATCCAACATTAGATTCAACGACCTAAAGGTTTATGTAAGACGAATGAACGGTACATTTACAACATATAGTGAATGAAAACTATGTAACCCATCCATACAGCTTTAATTTCTATTAAAAAAGTATTAAGATTAAATCAATTCCTCCATGTACAACATAATCCGAACCGACAACTTCGATATACAATCTCGTAGCACATTCCCAAAACTAGCTCGTTTCTCACACGAAAACCAATGTAACACAATCTCCCCCCGAACACGTTGAAAATCAATCGGATCAAGATCGCCGGCTGCCCAATTAACCCATTTCCCCCCAGATCACTTCATTCCTTTTTAATTAACCCCAGCGCCGCCATCCTGGCCCCGTCTCGCATTACCCATGTCCACCCATTTCGGCGCAAGTGTTTTACACCGCTTTACACTTGTTACGCAATCGGCCTCCTTTATATTTCTGGTTCCTCATCTTCGGCGTCGCCGGCCTGTGAAGTGCGACACACCCACAAGGCACTCAAAAGGCGCCGGTGGCGGGCGGCGCTGAAATAACGTCTGGGTCATTTGTATGTGATTATAGGCACAAAGGGCCGTCGGGAAAATAATGTGCCGGCATTGTCGCGCGCCGTTATTTTTTGCCCGTGTTAACAATGCGGTTTCATGAGGGTTAAGTGACTCGGTAAATGCTATTTATTGAGTGTTGCGGTTTTATTGTCGGCGGCCAACGAGGGTTGAAGTGTCAAGAAATTACATACTTGAGAGAGGAATAATAATATGTTAAGTGGATTTCAAAAGAGCGTTTTTGGTGTGAAGTTATGATTATATTGTTATGTTACAATTGGGGTCAGAAAGGATGAATACTGGTAACTGTGGATGCCGTGTCGACGACGCTATTCATATTTCAAATATATTAATGGTTGTTTCGGCTTCCTAGTAATTTTTTATGAAACAGCCATATCAAGTTTAAATTCTTACTTGCCAGATGTACGAAATATAAAATACAAATTAATTTTTGTATATGTTACTATATGAAAAATTATTTAAACACTAGTTTTCGCAAACGAAAATTAACGCATGGAGACAAATTATGTATTGGAATTTTTTTTTATTAACATTGACCAGCATTTTTTAATCTGTTTAAAGGGTCTTTGATATGCTGAATTGTTTGAATAAAATATTTCATTTGTTATATTAAAAACAAAACAGTAAAGGCTGTTTTGATCCTTCGAAACCCACCTATTTCGAAGGATCAAAACACCCTTTACTGATTTGTTTTTAATATATCAAATGAAATATTTTATTCAAACAATTCAACATATCAAAGATACATATTTAACAAGTACTTTGTGAAATTTTCAATTAAAACTTTTGAACATTCAGCCATTGGAACCTCATTTCCCTTGACCTCTAAAAAAAAAGTTCTCTCGCCGTAGTCAGGATAACTCATGACTACTTCATCTGAAATTAAAAAACCAAATTTTTTCTGTTAGTAGATGTAAAAAAAGCTCGTTTTTGAACTAAGGAAAAATAAATAAATTGCAATAAGAATTGTTGTGAACAACACGTCTATTTTTTTGACCACGTATTGCCCCATAAAATAAGTTGAAAAAATGAAAAAAATCCTTCGTTCAAGCACTACATAATCTTATTTTGAAGAAGTGAGTAACATTTGAACAACATCGGTTAATAACTTTTTGGGAAATCATGACTACCGACTTCAGGCAGAAAATATTTTGCAAATAAATAAATAAAAATCTCAATAAAAATTACACAAATCTACAAAAAAAAAAACACTTATAACCTCAGAGAAATCTCGTCGCTCAAGAAGCAGCAATGAAGTAAAATATTTAAAACTAAATTTTATTAAAGTGAAAGCAAGCGAGAAAGACAGACAAACTAAGCTAAGCTAAGCTAAGCTAAGCTAAGCTAAGCCAAGCTAAGCTAAGCTAAGCTAAGCTAAGCTAAGCTAAGCTAAGCTAAGCTAAGCTAAGCTAAGCTAAGCTAAGCTAAGCTAAGCTAAGCTAAGCTAAGCTAAGCTAAGCTAAGCTAAGCTAAGCTAAGCTATAATGGGCGGAAATTCCGAAGGGTCTATTTCTTAGAATTTTACTCTGATCGATTTAAAATTAAAAATATTTTTTTTATATTTATTTAATAAAAAAAAATAATACAATATAAATTAAATATAATCAATAATAATAAAAAATAAAATAAAATTATTCTCTCTGCGGGAAATCGGAGGATGCCCCTCTTGGTCCTGGTATCGAGAGATGCAGTTGGTCGTGGTATGGTTGTAGTTGGTGATTTGGTTGTCTGTGTTATTTATCTCTATTTTTTATTATCTCATCTTTAATAAGACAAACAAAATATATCTATATTTTGAAATTTTAAAACGCACCAAACCCCTTAACACGTAACTCAAGATATTTATTAGTAAAAAAAGACCTTTATTGGCATTTCCCTCACAAAAATATACAAAAATAAAAATAAAAATAGTTATTATATTTATTAGTAATGGTACTACTAGATACATCTTAATATTTCAGTTATTTTTGTTTGTACTTAGGGAAACCTGATGTCCCCTAAATACACGTTTAACCCTTATGTTTTAAATTATTTTTGGCCTAGCAATTAATTTATCTCCTGCAAAATGTAATAACACGATAGGGCGGGGGGTAATTATCGCTGCTAAATGGCGCATAATCCCTCAACCATCCAACTGACGGCATCTTAATATTTTACACCAGGGCAATAATTGCCACAGCCAACACGGCTAATTCACCGAAATGCCGGGTGCATTGTTAATTTAACGAGCTCAGTTCGGAAGTAGTTAACCGTTGGGAGGCTGTTGGGGAAAGGACACGGCGGGCCCTACTGTTTAAATTATTGTTAGCTCTTAACATTACCGTTGTCGCTCCGTCCTACCCCACATTCGCGCAGACCGCACGCGGGAATTTACAATAACCATATCGGGGGGCGGCTGCAAATTGCGCGAAGATTCGCCCGTTGGATACAATTCCGACACCCGCGTTTGCGAGTCACGCGCGCTCACATGATTATCTGCTTGTTATGGGGATTAAATTTAATATCTTGTTAAATAGCGCGGCTTTGTGGGAAGGTAATGTGGGTTTTGAATCATGTTATAACAGTCAAAAGGTTTAGGTTATTTATTAATGGATACTCACGTTTATTTAGGATTCTATTAAGGTTATAGAATGATTCATTTATTATTTAGGGAGGACTAATTGCAGGGTTTGTAGATTCTACCAATAATAAATATTACCTGATAAAATTTTTAGTTTTCATCCAAATAAAATTATGATATAGCCCAGGCTTATATAACCCGCGGCCATAGTGTAATATATATTACACTATGCCCGCGGCCCAGGACGGCTATGAGAGCGGTCCTACCCCAAACATATAATTTTTACTTTTCGAATATAGCACCGGAAGGTATTCATTTGCAGTAATTGCAATATATTAAGTAATTTTTTTTTATAAAATATATTTATTCATTATATTAAAATGATTTGTCTAAAAAAAGACCTTTATAGGCATTTCCCTCAGTGCCCTTCCACATCACAAATCACAACAAAAATATACAAAAATTAAAATACAAATATAAATAAAAGTGATTTGTCTATTTTTGTAATTAGAAATCATCCCCGTTAACTAAAAAATAGTAGAGGCCCAATAGTTAGTTAGGATAGATTCCTGAAAAAAATTAAATCGACTCTGGAAGTATGTAAGTCATTTGAATTTTTGCAAATTCTCCTTTTTGCCTAGAAGAATAGCATTCAGGCATTTTCATGAAATAGATCAAGATATACTGCTGCAACTAATATAATATAAATTTATTTTATTGGATTTTTTTAATACTAAATTTTTCTTTCCAGCTCCAGTTGTAATGAGCATCTAACCCCCAGGCACGGGCGAAATGAACGTGAGTACAATTTCTTCCATCCCTAACACTTTTAGAGCGTCATTAGAAGCCGAACCGAGATTTGATTTTATTCCGGCGGCATTCCATTCTGCCTACAAATTGTCTTATATATACCACCCTTCACCCCAAAACTCGTAATTATCTCGTGCGAAGCGCACACACACAGCGTACGTCCTTACAACTCCTTTTATACGAACTTTTCTTTTTAATTATCCTGTATATGTGTATGGGGGGTCGTAGTGGAAGGAAGTCCGCCGCTCGAACGTGTACTGCAGGGGGATGTTGATTATATTCCGTCATTTGTGCGAGCGAGGGGTCTCGCGCGCCCCGCATATGGCGTATACAAACTCGCCAAAACATATTACAACAAGGGGTAGGGAAACGTATTTTTTTAATCACCAATTAGTCTTATTGGATTTAATTAACAATTCTCGTCTCACATGTGTTATTGCGACGACTGTTAATTACACTCAATTGAGTATATACGTTATTTATATTTATTTTATATCCGTTTGGTAAATGAGCAATTTTAATCCCAGACGCTGTCACATGACTCATGCATTCAAAGCACGTGATGCGGAAGCAATGTCGCACCCCTTTCATGTTTTTAACAAGCTTTCAAAAAGTGTCGCCCCGCAAGTGTTTATAATAAATAAGAGTCGACGCGTTCGGGGTTATCTACATATGTATAAGGGGTAGATTACGCACGTACGCTCGCTCCCTTGGCAGATGTATGAAACTACCCTTTCGGGCTTTTGAAGGGGTGTTGTAATGCGCGACTGCATTAGTCGCGGCCGCAATTATTCAATTAGGTTGCTAAAGGTATTTAATTGTAATGGAATGCGTGCGTCTATCGGCGCGTTGTGGGGGTGCTCCACAAACTTGCGATTATACGCGTTGCAGACGTACGCCTGAGCTCGTTGTTAAGTTAAATTGGAAAGTTGGAATGTAGCTCGAACACAACCCCTGGGGTTAGCCAAGACTACAACTGCACTCTTGGGATTTATCATTGAGCGAAAGAGACAGGATAGTCTCTTGTAAGTTTTCACAGTGTCGATACTATTTTGGTACTGTGAATAATTATCGTTCACCACAAGGATTCTGAACTTAGTAATTCTGTAATAAATTAGTTTTAATTAATTCAGTTTAGTTAAGGTACGTTTATACTTAATTTGAGTAAAAAGACTATCATAATTAATATTATAATAAATTCGTAATAAGGATCGTACACCCCGGCGTATCTCTAAATCAACCATTGCATTAAACAACTCTAAAGTCCTGGTTTCCTAGGATAGCTTAAAAGCGGCCGTTTTTTACGGTACACAAAATATATACGTGTATATAAAATCAATTGTTTTCGACTCCTTCGACCTTGAAGGTCATTCGTTGATTCTGTGCGTGCACGTAGTGGATATCGCCTTAATTAACTTTGAAATGTGTACCTGCCGTTCAGATTCTTCAGACCGTTCAGGTTCTTCGGATTATTCATATACTTTTCAGTCAGATTACGATTATTAAGATCTTGCATTTTATTCTTCTCTGCAAGAATTGTATGTACTTTTTGTGTGACTTTTACAATTGGTATTGGAAATAAATAGTTTGCTACTATTCTTGCGCATAATTCCCTCCTGGCTCTTCACTGCTTGGCCACATCTGAGACCAATGCAATGCGTAAATAAAAAAAATGTGTCGTCAATTTCCAATTCCAAGGTGGTTTTACACTGACACAATAAAAATAAGACAGAACAGGAGATATTTTAGAATATTTTTGTTCACAAGTTAAGAATATTGACTTACCAATATTACTTATTTTGTCCAAAACAATGTTATGGGAAATCGGACCAGCGATTGCTCATTTATGTGAAATTTGATGTAACGTATAACATATCTTCGCAAAGGAGAGTGCATACCTTATTTTTATGTTTTTCATTTTTATTTGGTATACACGATTATATTGTGTTAAAATATATAGTACCCCATATCCTCCAGGGAAATAGTTCACCCCACAGTAAAAATCTCTAAACTCTAAAACAAATTATTTTCGATGAACTCTCAACCGCACTCTGCTTTACCGAAAGCACTCTCAGCCACTGGATCGCCTGGTTAGTGCTGACGTTTAATATTTTTTAGATTTCCCCATATATTTAACGCTTAAATGCATAATGATGTAGAACTGCAATATTACCCTTTAACATTTCAAAACGTTATTTTACGAACTGTAATTCTGTATAGATATCTGCATACATATGATTCATGATTTTGCTAATAAATAGTAATTGCTACGTTTTGTATCATGTGGACGACTAGCGGTAACTAATATTCCATATCAATTTTTAAAAAATCATGCATCTAAGGATTAAATTTACTACACAAATGTACATATAATGGTGTAGCAGGAAAATTCTCTATAGTTGCGCTGCGACTTACCTGGTCTCAGTGTATCCTGATGGGCCTCTAAAATAGATTCCTTATTTCTAATTCTGTTTTAGTTTAGTATACACCCACCTTGACAAAAAATGGTCCACTATAACAACACAAAATGTCCTAATTTAGTATACACAACCCTTAAAAGAGCATTTACTCGTTTTAAATCATCCCAGCGTAATTGCACAATTTTCTGTAAAATTAATAAAAAGTTACCGAGGGGGAATTAATAATCCCGGCGGCGAAAAATAAATTCGTTGCGCGCTCTCCCACCCCGCGGCGTCCGTGTTTTTATTTTTAATTCCGCTCATTTCCCATCGCGATTCGGGGATGATTCATTACACCTCCGTTATGTAGGACGTAAGCGGGTGGAAGGAAGCAGCCCGCCGTGCCGCCGCCGCCGCCAAAGCCGCCCCCCAGCGAGGAATGTGTATCCGGTGCACGAATCGCATTAATAAAATAATTAAATAAAGTGGAAATGGGGCGGCGCTAATTGAAAAATGCGATTAGAGTTTAATCATTTTAGCATGAACTGCCTTTGAATTAATGATTGAGAATTTGAACGGCTCCAACTGGGGTAATATTTAATATTTAAGAAGCGGCGTTAATTAGAAATTAATAAATATGGGCGGATTCAACTTACTGTTTTCTTGCAAATACGTTTAATACGGTTATTTGATTATAATTAATTTGCGGGCTTATAAAATTGGATCGTTTTAATTTTTATATCTCATCGACACTTCATTTTCTAATTACATAAATAACATAAGTTAATGTTCATTTCCAGAAAAAGAAAAGGGTAAATAAGACCTTCAGTAACATATTTTGGATAAAAAAAATCAATTTTCCGGTCTCGGACATGAATATTTTTTGCGCACGGTTGGTTATTCGTATAGGTAGTAAACCAATTACTAAATTTAATTTAATACACGTTTAAAACGGTTATGTATTTTTCAACGACCATACGAAAATTCTGCATGATGTATGTACTCAACTTTCCGCCACACTTTGGCGGACAATATGGTTATTCTACGCCATAGTGTGGCGGAAAGTTGAGTATTACATGCATCATGCAGAATCTAAATCATATAACGTGGGCCTTTTATTTTCGAATATTGATATTTTTCCAATCTCTGTTCCATTTTTGTTTAATTTTTTCATGAATTTAATTATATTGTTGGTTTTTTTTTCGACTGGAGATAATATAGAATCATTAGCTAAAGACTTCTTAATCAACGATAGTATCTACAACCATTACTTGAATTTTTATACCATAAAGGCACCTTACACGGTCAATAATACTGTTAATCCTAGTACTGTCAGTATATGCTTCAATCCTTTTATATTTATCAAGTAATCTATTATCCGGATAAACATCAGTATTCTCTTCATTCCATCATTACTATAACTTACACGATAAGTAATACTGGCAATATTTTAGAATAATGAACATTTTAAACATATTATCGTACAGTAATACTGTCATTATTCTAAAATATTGACAATATTATTGATAAGGTGCCTTATAAGAAATTAATTCTTAAAAAATCTGTGCACCACATGAATGAATTCAATCATTCTTTTTAGATCCTTGATACTGTTATATCCGAATTAAAATTTGTATACAAAAAAGATATCAACCCGTATCTGCATAGAAATTTCTTCCTGAAACGCCTTCCTTTGTAATACCTCCCCACATATTATTACTCTGGAGCCCGTCGACAAATGGAGCGCTCGCTGTATCTTTGGACAAGATTTCGCCCTGCATTAACTTCCGGCCAGTTCATAAAACGGATCCGCATCCGCGCACCGGTAAACGCATTAACGGCGCTCAAGCTCTTTTGTGTGCCCGCGCGTTTCATATCAAAGGGGCGCACACCGCCCCCCTAGCTCTCAGAAAAGTATTGACTTTAAAACGCAGGCCGCTCGCTTTTATATGCGCTACGAAACGATTCCCGATCCAGTTTCGTACCACCGGAATGCCGACGACGGAATTAAATAATTTAAATTGTTCAGGAAGTCAATAGAAAACTTTTTTTTGCCGAAAACTATTGTTTTAATTCATTCATTCGTGAATGACATTCGTTATTTGTGCTTTATGTTACATAAATAGCATTCTATATTTAATGTTTTCAAAAAAATTAAGAATTTCAACAACGTAACACCTCCCTGCCAGGACCTGTATTTGTAAATGTGTACAGTCTTAAACATAGAGTTTTTTTAGTATTGATTCATTTCAATTATCCCCGAACAAACAATCTGGAATTTATTCCCGCATTCACTAATTCCCCTTCTTTCTTTTTACGAGTTCGCTGTTTTAAAAAAAGAGACCTAAAGATCCCCACGGAATTCCTAATTATTTCCTTTAAATTTAAATTCACAATAACGAGACTGTCGCGCTTTCAATTTGCATTGGAAAACCGAGTCACTTTGCGGGGGCGATTTATATTTATTTTTTTGATGCCCCTCGAGAGAGTTCCGAAAGCGATATAGCGCGCTGCAGCAGCAGCTGAATTTGTGCAAATTAGAAAAATTCCCATGCATGGATTTATGACGGCGGGAATACGTATTTAAATTCGGTATGGATTTCCTATTTACTCAAAATTGAAATTTTCGTTTTCCGCATTTCTAGTAAATGATTTAAAATTGTTAACTCGGAATTTTGACTGTTTTATGCAACATTACAAAGTGTTCATTATGAGACTAGCGGTTTTTAATTATTGTATCACATGTATATAATTTAATGGTTACAAAACCATCATGCTATGAAACTATCCTTATACTTACTATAATGCAAACAGCAATAAATAAAAATTATTACTTATTTTACTTATCTTTTTTGTATGAATTGTAGTTATGCAAAAAAAGACTCTGGGAAATGTGTGCGGAGCAAATTATTGGAAAACTGCATATGGCCTACTACTATAGAGTTATTGGTTTATACAACCGAGCCATAAATATCAGTATATTATATTGCAGTAGGACTTTTTCACAATAGATTTATACCAAAAAATTGTTTATACCACGTTAGGTCAGATAATATCTACATGCGAAATTATTTTGTTAATTACAGAGTAGTTTTTCCTAAAATATGGGACAATTATTTGCAATAAAAGGACATTTATTAAAAATAATCATAACTGTAAAATTAATACCATTAGCCGTGGATTTTGGTTGCTAGGTAACATATTGGTCAGCCATCATGGACTCATGGCTAGTTAATATTTTAGAGTTTTGCTCATCTCCAAAATATCAACTAGCCATGCATCCATGATGGCCGACCGACATGTTACCTAGCAACCAAATCCAAGGATATTGATATTAATTTTACAGATTGCTTAGAATTAAAATTAGATATATAAACGATTCAGAATTAATTTATAAATAAGAAATTCGACACATTAGAAAACTTTGGGACGATTTTCTGAAGTAGCAAATCACATACACATACTCTGACACAAGACTGAAGGACTAAAAAAGACTTTTATTTGGCATATCCCGCTACCCTTCCCTTTTACAACCACAACCCCCCCCTCCAATTATATATATATATATATATATATTAAGTAAATATTGATTTTGCTGTATAATTAAAATTCAAAATAGAAACCGATGTTCCTAGCTTATTAGGATGGTGCAGCAATAAAACGCTATTTAGTTCAAGTACAGTTTACTTCCTTTTTTGCCAATATTTGGTGTGGAATAAATACCTACAGGTTTGATTTAATTTTAATTATTACTTTTACGCATATATTTGACACCCTCAAATATGTACAGAGCATATATTCATAATACATTTAAACATTATAAGACAACTATCGCGATACTTAGCTATAAAGATTAGTAAAATGTTGTGAATGTTAAGTTATATTCCTCGTGTTCGTCAATTATTACACTCCATTAATCCCATTTAATTAATTAATGCGGATAATCTTCTTGTGTGGACTGTATCGGCTTGGCGCAAGAGAATACAATATAGTTTGCCCCAGTTCGGAATAATTTAACATGTCAGATAATCATTACTTGTAAGGCGGAATTTGATGGCAGCTTTAGTCTACCTGCTTATAAGTTATATGATCTTGGAAGTTTAATTTTCTTGGAAAATCAACAGAAGTTTAGCGAGTATGCCTTTTGCAGAACCGCGGCGCTTAATGCGTCGCCGCCAGAGCATCACCGATTTATGGGCAAATACTTTTGTTTATATATAAGATGTAAAACATAACAAATTTATTCAGCAAAATGAATACAGTAGTTAGAATATAATGAATGAAGAATAAATTTTGTAGTAGAGACTCTGATAAACAGCAACAACATAGTTTTCCGACCACTTTCACGCCACTCCCGGTGTATGGGTTTCTTTCTCTGACTATAGTGCTGGCAACTGGCACTACAGGTGGACCTAAGGTTTTTATGTGAAAAACTGGAATACCTTTAGACAAGAATATCATCTACTCCGGACCAGAGAAAGGTGCCGTGAAACCCTTGTTGGTAGGTCGGGTTGGGATGTTGAGGTGTGTACTCTTCTAAGCAGCTGTCCGATGATTTGCTACTGCGCCAACAACACAGTGAGTCTCAACAATAAATTGAAACCCATAAAATAGCAGAGAATAAGAGGACTCGGTCATATTATAAAGGGTAGGATGGAAGCGAACAGGAACACAAAACTTATCACAGAATGGAAACCTACCACGACTAGGCCAAGAGGAAGACCTCGTAAAACGAGGAAAGGCAGTCTGGAAGAGTAATAATAGTAAAGCTTGCAGAAGAGCTGCCGAAAATAGAGACGAATGAAATATTAATTTTCACCCAAAAATAATGTCAGCAGTAAAGTTTTTATTGTACGAGCTGTTTTAAAATAATCGACTAAGTTATAAAAAATGGTAAAAAATCAAAGATTTAAGATATATACATTTTTGATATTATTTAAGATTATATACTTAATTGGGCGTAAGTAAGCCTATTTTTGATAATTGTCACCCACAAATAAAGTCTATACCAATGGTTCTTAACCGGTGCTCTGCGAAACACTGGTGCTCCATGAGCCAGTTGTAAGTGCTCCGAGAAATTATGAATGTCGAAATTGAATATTAACTCATCTACTGTATGTAATTCACTCCTTGATTTTGGTACGAATTTTTCTTATGATCAAAAGTGCGCACTGACTACAAACATGTTAAGAATCACTGATCTATACACATTAATGTGAGTATAATCTGTATATTAAATGTGATTTACCACATTCAAATACAGCATATTGTGTCAATCTTTTTGAAACACTATTAGATATTCTAACTTATATATATTATTGAGTAATATAAAAGTTATTTTCTGTTTTATTTTAATTACGCGATATATTGTTTATACTCAAAAAATCTCGGCAAGAAATTTGTTTTCTTAGCTACTGTTACTGGCGTTAGTAATCACTCTGCATAAGTCGTAAACGATAATCAGATTGAATTCCGTTTTTTATAGTTGTTTGTGTTGACTTTCTTAATACACTATAGCCACTATAGCCTTGTATTTTAATATTCCTCGAAATAAGTTTCTTCCTGATTGCAAATCACGCGTCATGTCTCGTTGCCTCCTCCCGGAGCCATTTAATTAAAAATTTTGGCAGGCGCGTAACTAGACTTGGCGTTTCCCGAAAGAGGCGCCCCTCGCCCGTCAGATTTAACATTTAATTAAAGCCACCGGAGCAAATTAATTAACTTTGAAAACGCACAGGCGTGTGCCGCCGCACATCACCTCACACAATTGAACGGTTTCGTTGGAGAAAACGCAGCGCCTCGCGTGTTTGTGTATTTTTTTCCCCCTGGTTTATTAGTAGTTCGTCGCCAGGGCTTATCTAAACGATGCCGTCGTCCAAACAACGCCATCCGTGCAATGAACCGCCGCGAGCACGCACTCCGGAGCTTCATAAATGCGTGCCACGGAGCGCTAAGTACAGGAGACGGGGGCCCCCGAGTACGTGATTGCACGTTAATGGGGTAACATTTTTGTGACATGCTCGGAACAACGGTGGAAAAAGAAACAGTGCATAATGGGCGTGTGTTCCGTGTGAACCGCGCTTCGTTCATAATTTAGCTGTGTGTATGTAAACAAAAGTTAATAAGCTGCGGTTTGAATAATACATGAGGAATACAATTTGCATAAATTAATAATTGCGCAATAAAAACTATTGAATTCATTAGCAGCTTCATGTATAAAATAGTTAAATAAAACAGGAATTAAAGGCATGATAATGTATTTAAAAATAATAATTATATTACTACTGCAACAATTTACACTTGTCAAATGTACAGAAATCAGCTAATAATATCTAAACACTATTTAGAAAAGAAATATTTAATAACATATTGATCAGTTGGAACATTTTAAAATGGTAATAAAATATATTCATGTCCCTTGTGGATCCCTAAAATCGTTCGAATTAGAACATATAAATAATATTTCTCAACTTTAGTAAAAACGATATCTCATGATCATTGGGCAAAATTATCATTTCTCATTCTATTGACTTGGTTTCTCCAATTATTCTTCGATCTTTGTTCATCAACTCCTGCGTCTTTCAGAGTTTGGGATCCATTTAGGACTAAGCTATTGAACCACTCTCAATAGAACAAATTATTTTATTTGTAATTTATGAAAAATCATTGGAATTGAAATGGAATTACCATAAATATACGATAACTACTTTATTTGTGTCATGAAAAAGTAGTAACTCTTTTTTGTTTGTAATTAAGCTTTAGCAAATCCACATAAAAAGAACAAGAATTTACGAATCGCCTGCACTAGATATGAATTAATTTGATACATTGCGCCGGCAAATGCGACACATTTATGTTTGCCAATCAAACGTCGTGTTGTTTGGGCTATATTTTGGCATATTGCAACACGCGCGTTTGCATTATTTGCCAGTTAAAATATCGCGTGAGTGTCTGTCTCTCACAGCAGGCACTGTAAAAATGCGTGCATACAAACTCTGCAAAGTTCATAAAGTCGACGTATGATATGCCTGACAGGGGGAGTAAAGGACGTTATATCAGCTATATCGCGTGCTGCGATATTTTCTGCAAGCTTATTTTAGTAAAAAAATCGGATAAAACAACAAGAAATTTAATAATAATAAAATATTATATTTGTTTCTGTTAGTACTGCATCAATTTATACTTGTTACAAATGTACAGAAATTAGCTGACAATATCTAAACACTATTTGGACACCTTTCTGTAAAAAGGAACCAATCCACCTAATGTTATAATTGGGAAAACAGATTTGTATAAAGAATTATACAAAGATTTATATAAATTACAAATTATGTATTCATTTCAGATTAATTTTGATCTTTTCTAAATGGACTCCTTTCTGCAGAAAGGAACAAACCCGCAAAATATGTTTGTTTATCCTAAAAAAATATAGATTAGTTGGAACATTTTAAAATTGTAGAAAATTTATGAATAAGCATGTCCCTTGTGGATCCCTAAAATCGTTCGAATTAGAATATACCCCTCAATTTGAAGATACTGCCTATACCAGGGCTAGCCAACTTTTGTGTACATAAGATCTACTCGGTATCTCAAAAATGTGTCGCGTCGACTTGTTGTCATTAGTCTTCATTTATCAAGTAGTCTTCTAATAGGTTTCTAATTTAAGACATTGCGTGCGATCGACCAAAATTATAATTAAATTTAATTCTCATACATATTTAGAAATTCTAACAAGCAAATCTAAATTAATCATACATTGTTCAAATTTTGCATTTATACTTAGTAACTCAGATTTTATTCCAAGTGGATTAATTTCATCCCGAGTAATCAATTGCAAACAAATACCTGAACAATATTGAATATAATAATTTCTCAATTCGCACCTGTAAGACATTTGTCATTTATTTTATTTGTGAATGTATACATTTTGAAAATATCACAGTCCATAACTGTTCTAATTAGTGCACTAATTATTTTTATATCAACTCTTTTATAACTCGACTAAATAACAAACAAAAAGTCTCTAGTTAAAATTCCTGTCATCCAACGCTATTCCTAATTAACTAATTAGTTATTTCGAGCAATACAGCAAAGCCAGCGTGTTTTATTAAAGAAGGTAATTTTGTAAACTATAAAAGACGGAGCGCCGGGCAATAAATTATCCCTCTCTAATGACTGCACATTAAGTTCGGTATGAAAGCCCTCTGTAAGGAGGGCACGATTTATAACGCGCGCGCATTTTTTCCCCGTGCTCTCATCTCCTCCACCTTCGCTCTTGCCGCCGCCGCTTTATTTGTGTATCCGGGACAATTTCTTTAAACTTACAACGTCACTCATTCAGTGAGTAATGAGATGTACGCCGCCCAGCACCCAGCGCGCCGATTTAATGGAATGATAACATTTTATAGAACATCTTTTGTCTCTTTAAATTAATTTTGTCGGAAACTGGGCGACATTATTAAACTTAATTTGTATGAAAGGCGCCGGTTCATAAGGAAATTACGTGGGCGGGTGTGGGGGTACAGAGTAGGTGCTTAATTAAGTTTTAATGCCAAATCGATTTGCTTCGAGGGTTTATGAAAGTACAATACATATTTATTTTTCAGCAACTTGAAGGATTTTCAGCAACACCTTTGTTAATACCCACATTATGTTTGCAACAACCTCTCTTGATGAGATTGTTACTGCACTATTTCCCATGAAATATTTTATGTGGCACGTAGTATTTTGTCAAAATTAAAGTTCGTTAGGGGTACGCGAATAACCGGTGATATATCATTGGATAGCGAAGTTTTGTAGGCAAGTAAAAGCCCGTGTATTTCGTCGGCCCGAATCCAACTGCGCTTCCGTTTCCGGGACCATTCAGCGGCAGCAACTTTGTGCGAAATCAAAAGTTTTCGGTCTAAAAAAGTGTACTGTCTGATGCTTAAATGAGTAATGCAGATGTGTAAATATTTACCACATAATGCTACATCTCATCTATATTATGTAATCAGTAAACATTATTGTATCATTCAATCATATTATTTAAAAAAAAAAAAAAAATTGAGGGGGTAAATACACATACAAGCTCTAGCATATTTTTTAGTCTCGAGAATTAACAACTGTAAATATTTCGCGGATTTATGATATTGTTGATTCGAAAGCTTATTGCTGACATATTTTGTAGTTTTTGAGTGATCTTGTATATGTACTGTACTGTGGTAAAGCTACATTTGCTTTGTTATCGAGGTAGCAGTATAGGTTTATCAGCTAACCCATACTGCTACCTCATTAAATATAGTAACGCACGTCTTATAATTGGTTTGATTGTGATCAGGTGTTTATTTATTTATTATCTATATATTTAAGACTCTCGCAATTATAAATATAGCTTTACCAGTTGCCACTTGAGCCATCGCGTTGAAATTTAAGGTAAAAAATTTGAAACTCCATTTCACCCTTCATCCAGCAACGAAACTGTTTTAAGTATTTCAAGTTTCCTGAAAGGCTGTAATAAAAACTTTCATGGGGACTCCATTTTTCACCCAAGCCCATTTTATTCCATTCGATTCCTTTAAATATTCACCGCGCGGTAATTTTTCCCCGACTCGTATCAGTTACCGCCTCGCGTTTTCCGGCGCCGCGATTTATTGTTCCTCCAGTTTAAGCGTATGTTCATACGTACGGCTTGAAGAATTACGGGCGGCGGCGCTTCCCGAAGAGCTCCATAAATCTACCCCCGCAGGTGCCGTGGCGGAAACGCGCGCGCGCCCCGCGCCTGCTATATCGAAAATAATAATAAAAAAAAAAATGAAAACCGTCCGACTATCAAAAACACATGTCGCGGATTTAAATGGGGAAAATTTTGCGTGTGCGGGATGATGTATGCGCGGCCGTGATCCATCTTCCCATCCCGATAACGCTTCCGTGGCAGCTCCGAAAACAGTTTAAATTTAACTTTTTAATAGTCCACGCGTTGCTGGAGCATGTGGTGATTTTTAATCGAAACCCGCTCATACACCGCCGCAGCCTGCTTGGATGCTGTGCAGGCGTTGTCCTCACTAAGATATTTATTAGGTGTAATTGAAGCATCGCCCGGGCGATTATATTCGGGACTAATTAAAATTGAAGCGCATCAAGCCGAATGAACACATGAAACTTTAATTGCATAATTGATACACATAGTTTACACCGGCCGGACGTCTATTTAGACGGAATTACAATTTAAACGTAGAGGTCTGTTTTAATAAGTCGGCATGAATTGCGAGGTTAAAACGCAGCGGCTAAAGTCGTTCCGGTTTAATGGTTTCAATCACTGCGCGAAGTGTTAGTAAATTATTCAATTCACACGGTTGGTTGGTTGGAAATTTATATCAATACTGTATCTATCCACTATATATGTGCAACGTCTCAGAAATGAGCATTAGGTAGAGACGTCTTAATACACACAAATATAGGAAATAAGTTTCTAGCATTCTATACTTCGTCGTATTAAATATGGTTTGTACTAGTATGAGGTGATTTTAATTGTTTGTATTCCTCTTTCTAATTTCATATTTCGTAGAACAAGCAGCAAATATATTGAAGAAAGTATGTACATTCAAATCAACATTTTAATTTTATGTGCATAGAGTATATATATTATGTGCACGTTAAATTCGTCATGTTTTCGTTGGAGGTCCTCTATATTTTACATCTTTCTTCCATCCAGTCCTCATTTGTTTACTTATTTTCCTGCGTATGAGCGTGTGTCTTTTATATTCAATTCCGTCTCTGTTCTTCCATGTTCTGCGTCACTTGTCCTGCTACTTACACGCAAAAATTAGGCCAAAGAAGCCCAGTTTCGTGCTAGGAAGCGATCTGGGGTGCGATTTTTGAGTGATCGCTCTGAATATCAAGAGACGTTCGCTATTATTGCGAGTTGTGTCGATTTTTGACTTTTCGCTTCGTGAAAGGTGATCGCTATGTTTAACAGAAATAGACAGGTAACAGTAGTTATGTTTTCACATTATTTTTTTATTTTATTCTAATAGTGTATCGCTATGAAACGTATACGCCTTACAGCGAGTGATCATAGCGATTGCTCAAAAATAGTACCCCTGGGCCCTATGTTCTAGATAGAATTATAGGGAATAGCAAAACTTCACACGGATGAATACATGTGTTAGTGCCTTTCGTTTATCACTCTGGGCTGGTACGGGCTTATTGTTTCTTGTTCTATTTTCCACTTCCGATGCGTATAATTCTACCTTGTCCCTTACAACAGGCGGCGCACGACCGCGATACTGTCGTTTGTTTGAATAATTTTTTTTTAAATCCTACTTTATAGGGCTATAAACCCATGGTATTTTTCCGATAGTAAACGAAGAAGTAGTTTAATTACTTGATATTTACAGATTACTGAACTTGGGTGATTCTCTTGAAAATTTGAACCCGATTTGAACCCTTCTAAATACTCAATAAGAGGCGCAGGGTAGTAAAAAATGTTCTTTTAAAAAACAATATCAATTCAACTTTATCATAAATAATTCAACCATTACATGCAAAAGAAAACTTCATTGTTCACAGCACTATAAGTAAACAAACAAAAAAAGTTGCGGCGTTGCAGACCCCCCTGATTCGTATTTGTGTTGGAAAATAATGAAGCTTTGTTATGCAAAATTATCTGGAAGCCAGTGCATTAACGACCCCCAATTGTTACATTAGACCCCCCTAACCCCTAGAATCCTGTTTGCGTTTAATTATGTGGAGTGTTCGAATGCGGTAAACAGCGGCCTTAAGACGCTCTTACGCGGCAACTTTGAGAGTCAAGGGGTGGACTCTCTCCGTCTGTGAGGAAACTAATAAAAACCGGGGTTCCCCCCTCGGGGCGATCGCTTTAATTCCGAGGGGGGGTGAGCACCAAAGTGAAAAATGCACTCCGCTAAAACAATATTTATCCAAGGCGCTGCTCTCCTTCTTTCGGTCCAATAAAAAATGCACCCCCCGCTGCATTATTCGTGCGTCCCCCCGGAGATGTAGACGGCCGTCGGCGGCGGCGGCACCGGTGTTGCATACTAATGCGGGGTTGGGGGCGGCCGCCATTATGCGTTATTAATGTCTTCATTTTAGATTTTTATCGGGGCCGATTTGTTACGGGAGGCGCCCACGCATTTGTAAACAAATCGCCCCGGGGAATATTTCGGGTATTACATGCGAAAAACGGCGATTGCGACTAATAAATAAATCCATCACGATAATGATTTTGATATGCCAGTGATATATATGTTGGATTTATCAAAATTTCCGTGTAAATAATAATAGAACGACGGTGGCGCGGGGATGATGCATTTTTCATTGATGTCTCGCCCCTGGGGGCGATCCACGCGTGCTACACATACACACACACATGCAGAGAGAGAGAGCAAGTTCTGTTATTTATTACGGGCATGATCCTGAATTTCCATTTCACATGCACATGATGAACACGTCAGATATAAACATGGCACGGCGGCGGCGTGGGCTCTACGCGTGCAGGGCGGGAATGATCAATATTTTAGAGGGCCCGCCGGCAGGTCGTTCCACCCCTTGTCCCTGGAGAGGCCACTGTACAAGAATTAGATGTGTAGTTAAATTTTGATAAATGTCAACGTTTATTATTTTCGGGGGGGTATGTTTACGACGGATGCGTCAGGATTATTATTTGCTACCACTCCTTGTTAGATTATATGACATTAAACAAAAATATTACTCATATCTAGCTTACTGGTTAGAGTCGCAGTCTGAAGCGAACTGAGCATCCCGTGGTGCACGAGTTCAAACACCATCGCAAGCCAATTGTCGGGAAACACCTTTCATAGTTTTCAGGTTTTCTGTGTGTTTTGTCTTGTATCTTCAAATACGCCTTGTAGAGTTGTAAAGATAATTATTTTAGTCAGATTTCCTAATATGTGAATTAAGGAGATACGTGTATTTTTGTTATCCGGAGTTATAGATTACGAATCTATAAAAATTACTTAATTATCATTTAAAAAAGATTAATTTGGGATTTGTATTCCATTCCTCTCGTGCAGCTGATTATAGGACCTCCTCCTCTTTAGCAACTCTGGATCCTCATACATGTCGTTATATCAATATTAAATTCAGATTCTGATACACTGTAACTATTTATTTTATTGCAAAAATAAAACTTTTATAGGGCAATCAGCCGTGAGACTTTTCCGCCGGTTAATGGAGAAGCTCAGAGGAGTTTAATCACCCGGTATTTACCTTAACTTCACAGAAAACCTCTGAAAAACTGTGAAAGATGAGTCGCGAAAATTCTCTCCCCGTTGGGGATCTAACTCAGGCCAGAATGCTCAGTACAAGGCGGACGACGCCTCTAATAACCACTCGGCCACTGAGCTAGGTTGCGCACTTGACAATTCTTCAATAAATTGTTTCCTTCTTTTGTCTGTGCACATATTTTTCTTATGCCTCACAAGGTCGTCTTTCCTTGCGAAGGATTTTCCACAATGTTATATATAGTTTTAATTTTTCTCCATTATTTGGTCAATTTTGTCCATTCCCTTCTGTTCATTGCTAGTTCTCTTGTCTCTTTCCAGTTTTTTTCTTTCCTTTCTAATAGCTCTGATATAGCTTCATCCCATTTTTTCCTTGGTTTTTCTTGTTTATGATTGTTGCTCTCCATATTCTTTTGGCCGGTGTTGGTCCCCACCATCCTAATTGTCTTTCCTCTATATAATTTATTGTCGGCGTTACATTTAATTCTCTTCTTATATCCTCTTTCCTCGTTTTGTACTTTTTGGTCACTCCTCATATGCTTCATTTCAACTGCTTGTATTCTTCTCTTTTGTGCTTTATCATTGAACATGTTAATACATTTATTTGGAGAAACAGTTGCTTGGCCATCTAATACAAATTAGACGAGGCACTTACTTTTACTTATATATCATCCCAAGGTCCCTAGTCCGCCTCCTCATCGTCGTCCTCCTCCATCTTCTCATTTATAGGTCACTCAAAGATCACTCAGAGGTCATTTTTAGAATCTGTTTTAGCAAGCCGATTCTACAACCTCCTTCCGAGCAAGCCAATTTTAGAACCTCCTAGAATCGGCATGTTCCCTCTACTGTTGGCATTGAAATTCCATACATCTTTTCATGAGAATTATCTTTATCACATTTTTAATTTTTAAAAAAGTGATGTTGAAAATTAAGGGAATTATCTTTATCGCATTTTTAATTTTTTTAAAGTTATGGTGAAAATTATGAGAATTTTCTTTATCGCATTTTTAATTTAAAAAAAGTTATGATGAAAATTGGGTGACAAACGGTTTTTATATTAATGTAGTACCGCGTTAAACACTCTGTATATATGTAATTATAAACTGAATCTATTTAAATGTGCTTCCGGTAAAAAGAGGGCAATTAAGTTTTATCACCTCCGTATCTCACATGTCACATTCGTGGACGTGTGTGAACGTCGCTCTACCGAGCTGTAAAAAAGCCAAAGAGTTCGAAGCATGGGCTGCTTTGGCGGTGATGGATGGCGGCAGCCGGAGCGCCCGTTTCAATTATCATATCGCTTATTTAATGGTGGCGATTTAAAGCGCTACGGTAGCTAGCCCACGCTCCCCCTCATCGTAATAACACACGAATTAAGGCGCCTCTCTGCAGAGCCATCAAAACATGTTAAGTGGAAAAGGAGCTGAGAAAAAAAAATAAACAGTTGCCTGAATGAGGGTTTATTTGTGCGAGGCGTTAATGAAATTGCTTTTTGTCTACTAGAGGGAATAAGATTACAGTTCCTGAATAATGTTCAATGTACATGGTGTCTTCATAAACTAGATGATTTACCACTTTTACTGAGTAGAACTAAATATACCTTACCATACGAATTATGAAAAAGCATCGTGCGTATTTATAATTTGAGCAAAAATACATTTTATAACACCCCGCGGTAATTTTTAAATGTATATGGAAAATATCTGTCCGTCGTCAGTCGGAATGAAACAAAATAGGGGTTTTAAGTAAAATATCATTTGTAATACGATAAATATTATAATCAACACATATAATTATTCATTTAGCGTGTAGACTAATATGTTTCATCAAGAAATTGCTCTAATAACAGGCTTTAACAAGTCATTATTATTATATCCCTAATTTATGTCTACGAGAATATTCGCCAAATAGTTGATAATAACGTATCTGGTGAAAATAAGAGTATAAAGCCCGTATGACATTATCTAGTTTCCTATATCGTTTTATATATAAGAATTGATATATTAAGCTGTATAACTATTTCTAAATTGAAAATTAACATTGTGTATTACGGTGTTGTTATTGTTAAGTAAATGTATTATTACTCCGCCGCTATATCATTTTCTACATGTGTGTATGACACTATGTAGTTTGTGTTTGCATCGAAAACGATATAAGAAACTAGATAATGTCATATGGGCTTAATAATAATCTTTCGTTTTCAAGCAGTCGCAATACATACAACGACTAATGTTTTCAATCATTTATAAAATATTCCGAAAAATGCATTAAACGTATTAATTAGAATTATCACCAGCATCCAAATTTTGATATGTGATCATTAAAATTTGGATGCTGGTGGTAATATGAATTAATAAGTTTAATGCATTTTTCAAAATATTTCATAAATGATTGAAAATATTAGTCGTCTACCCTATTGTATGCATTGTGACATTTTAATTAGTATTTTGACAACTACTTCCGATCTCAGTTGTTGTCGCCGCCAAATTTATGGGTCCGTTTTGTAAGGAATCAGCGTTTTGTGCTGAGGCACGAGGAAACGAGCGCGATACAAATTTGGCCATTCACAGCGTTGTCACGTTCGGAACAGTGCGTCTTCTATTTCCCCCCTTAATTTTATTAACAAATTTTCCCTGTTCGGGCAGATTTATATCACTGCATACACACCACCATCGCCCCCGACCGGTTATTTATTTCTTATGTTGTAAAGGAAACGAGCGGCGCGGAGAAAATCGATGTTGCCCCAGCAGTAAATGGAACGTGAGGGAAATGGGGCAATAAAATAGTGGGCGAGGTTGCGATTGAAAATTTTTATTTTTTCGGGGAAGAAGTTTTCAATACGGTCACGCGTCGTGAGTACAAGCACGAACCGGGAAAAAAATATTTGTTTGGGTAGTATTTGGGCATATGGCGCATTAATTCTGAAAACGTTTCGCAGTTTACAAAGAAATGGCTCATGTAACTTTATTTGCAATATCAGTATTGTACTGCAAAACGATGGCAATTTATGCAGAGAGGAAGATATTAGGAAATATGTTGTATATTTTACCAACCATGTTTTTGGAAAAACTACTAGATATTTTAAAACCAAATCTTACATGTAGCTATTATCTCACTTGGTTTTGATGAGTTTTTGATGGAAATCGGCCGGGAGAATTTACCTACAGCGTATTTCGGTTTTGAAACAAACTTAACACAACGCTTACGAAATTTTGTACCACATTCTTATTTATTATTTAGAGTATTATATAAGATACATTAAAAAAAATTGTATCTCTAAAAGGCACCTTACACGGTCAATAATACTATAAATCCTAGTACTGTCAGTATTTGCTTCAATCCTCCTTTTATATTTATCAACTAATCAATTATCCGAATATACATCAGTATTCTCTTCATTTCATGGTTACTATATCTTAAAGGCAGCTTACACGATCAATATTACTGTCAGTCCTAGTACTGTCAGTATTTGCTTGAATCCTCCTTCAATATTTATCAAGTAATCAATTATTCGGATAAACATCAGTATTCTCTTCATTCCATCATTACTATACCTTACCTGATCAGTAATACTGTCAATATTTTAGAATAATGAAAATTTTAAACATATTATTGCACAGTAATACTGTCATTATTCTAAAATATTGACAGTATTATTGATCGTGTAAGGTGACTTTATTAGAAATGACAATTTTACAAAAACATTCGATTCACGTAAAGTGTGTTTTTTGTTGAAAATAGGATAACAGGGCCGAAAAGGACAAAACCTGATTAGTTCATATTAATAAATTTCATATCTAGTAGTAGATGTACTCGCGCCCAGTCTCATAGACCCGGAGCATATATATGCTCCGGGTCTATGAGACTCGGCAAGAGTGCCGGAAGGTTAAGAAAACCAACCATGTATTTTATGACACTTTCAAGACCAAAGTTTTAGATGAAGTTTCAAATTCTTTATATGATAACAACCACGTTAAACAACTTCATAATGCCATTACATTAAACTAGTTAATTGAATTTATTTGCAAACTTAGTTTACAAGCGCCGCGACAAATTGAATCATGTAAAGTTAAACAAATCGAATTTCCTGAAATAACTATAACGCACAATTTTGTGCTCTTTATTGCATTTGCATTCAGTTGTAAGTCCCATTTGGAACGCTAAAAATCAACTTGGCTCATAGCAATTAACCCTGCATGTTCTGTTCATATTTCTCGCCCATTGATTCTTTTGAAAGTACCCCTAAAAAACACACCCCTAATGCAGGTTAGTGTATTTAAAAGGTCCCGAGTATGACATCAGCCAGCTGCAACAGTCGCAACTCACGGTGACTTCTCTCGCGGCGAATAAAAGCGCCCCGCCGGCCACATAATGGGCCTTTGTGTGTCACTTCTGGCCCTCGTACAATAAAATATCTTTTAATTATTCGGGGCTGTGTCAGCGGGCGATCCAGCTTATCGGGGGGCTAAAGAAAAAGCGCGGTGCGTGTTCTTGGCGCTGCATGATGACTCGGTGATATGTCACGAGCACGCAAGTTTCTTTCGAGAATCGATTCCGATTGATTAATGTTGCTTTTATTAAATCGCTGCTTAATTGCGCGTGCGGGACGCTAAATTGAAATCTAACGAGCCATGTATGAGCGCTCGTTGTTCGTATGGATTGTGTGTGACTGCGTCGACTACTTTGGTTTTAAATTGAAAATTGTTCGGTAGAAATAACTGATGAGTTGCTACACGTCATGTTCATAATTAAAAAGTAATAAATTTACCTACCGGAAATGACAATACATTTTCAGGATCCTTCTGGCTCTTGTGACATAATAATATCAAGCTAGATATTTCTTGAATCGAGTTTTATTCTCATATTAAATGAGAACAATAATATGATATCTCTTTATTATTATTATTATTATTATACACCCCAATCATTGTTTTATTCAATCTCAATACATAAATAGTAATCCTCGTAACACGCGCATTCATAAAATTAGGACAAGAGACCAATATTACGCACATGACCACAATCAGAATATTTGGAATTAAAAAGTGATGTGGATCGTGATAACCAAAATAACTTTCTTTCATTACCTTTTTGATGATACGAGGATTGCTCTTTATATATTGAGAATTGGCAACACTAGTTTTGCTTTGGGTTGCCAATTCTCAATACATAAAGAGCAATCCCAACACCATCTGTATATATTTACTATCGGTGGTGTTGGCAATCCTCGTATCATCAAAAATGAAATGAAAGAGATGAGATTATTAAAACACCAGGGCTTTGCAAGATTTGTTCGTTTCATTGCGAAAATCAGAAGGAGTATCCACCAAAATAAATTAACATAAAAAAAAATCAATTTATTTACCTGTTTACAAAAAATTAATTACTATTAATTATTTATAATCCAGCACTTTTGTCAACTATTATTGTTAAAATCAACATAATACAATTTGAAATGTACATATTTGACAAGTACTTGTAAAATATGTACATTTTAACACTTAATAAATACGAATCGACCTGCTAATTCAAACCAGTCGATTGTTCGATAAAATCCTGTATATGCAATTGCAAATTAAACAAATCCTCTACAATTTATAACATCCACATGTATAAAAATTGCACGGCTTGGCTGCACAAAAAATAGATCAATGACGGGCTGAATATTTATCAACAACATATCGCATTAAAATTTTAAAATGCAGCATTTATTCCATCGATTTTAATTGTGAAAAATGTTACTAAAAATAGGTCGGACTTGTACGCGTATATTTCGCTTGTGGAATACAGATTTGAGAGAAGTGCTTTAAATTGCACAACATGATAAACATGTAGTAATTGTATAACCACAATGATAAATGATCAAGGACATTTGAAAAAAAAACGTTTATCTTTATAGGACTATCATCCATCAAGCTTTTCCGCCTGTCAAGCCGAGTTTAATCACCTGGTTTTCTGGTAAAAACCTTAACTTTACAGAAAACCTCTGAATAACTGTGAAAGGTCATTCGCCAAAAATTGGTCCAGTTGGTGTTCGAACTCCCCATTGCTCAGTACGAGACGATCGACGCTCTAATCACTCCGCCACTAGATTGGGTGGGCATTAAAAAAAAACTTCTATCGTTATAGAGTTATCAGCCGTGAGGCTTGTCCGCCGGTTAAAGGAGAAGCTCAGAGGAGTTCAATCACCAGCTACTTACCTTAAGTTCAGAGAAAACCCATGAAAAACTGTAAAAGGTGATTCACGAAAATACAGCTATAATTCTCATGTAAAATATATTTAAACAAAACTGTTCTCAATTACAGCCGTGATGGATGCCCCAATGTCATTTTTAAACACTGTTATGACATTTATCACAAAATTAAGCATGCTTTAAATTAAAATAAATATCATTCCGGGCCACCCGAGGTCTGATGCGATCAATCAAAATTAAAAAGCCGCCCCCACTAAAATAGCCCGTGATAAAATAGGCGCTACAGATATTAATAGGGGGGCGCGAGGATGATTGATCAACGCACCTGGGGCTTCTCCCGGTGCGGCGGGTGTGTGTGTGTTGTTGCACCAAAGTTTATAATCTTGGCGGGGAAAACTTGGCCAGACAAAGAGAAAATGAACGGCAAGCGTGCGTGACGTAATCCCGCACAAATGAGTCATATAATAAATTTAATTATCGTCGGCACCACAACGTGCTCAGCTGTTAATTGTGAAATTATGTTTTTTTTCCTGTTCTGAGGTAAGCGTCGTGACCACCGAGAATTCGCGTAATGTTAGATTATACGTTTAATGGGCAACACAAGGAAAACATAATAATTTAATAGTTGCAGTGTGGAAATTAGCAATTTAAATTTTAAATGGAACTTGTAATACCATTAAAAAACGGATATTACCTATATGATACTGTATAAAATATGTTAATATTTAATAATACAAAAGTCTTTATTTTAACTGTTAATAATTTAAATTCGCTTATGAACTCCCAACTAATATTAGTGCATAGATTTCGTATTACATAAAAGTATGATATTGGATTGAATCTACTTTGTGATAATTGACTATAATAAATAAATAAAACGAATTTTTCTTTGTTTTTTATCACTTGTTTATTGCTGTTTGCGAATATTTTCGGCTACGTTCTAGCCATTATCAAGCTAATCTGTCATCGGATTAGCTTGATAATGGCGTAGCCGAAAATATTTGCAAACAGCAATAAACAAGTTATAAAAAACATAGAACATTTCGTTTTATTTATTTATTATAACACTATGATTTTGAATTTGTAAACATTTCAAAAATCAATTTATTACAAGGCAGACTGCGCATATTGCCACTGACATTATTAAAAATATGACTTAATACTAATGATAGTCCTTGATTTCTTCTGCACAAAATTCAAATTACATTATTTACATCTCAATACCAACAAATATATTCAAAAACATCTAATTGCTACCTTCCCTAACTTAAGACAGTACCCTAATTAATTATGCAATATGCAAATGAGTCGCAATACGAACTTCCCATCTTCTAATTAAAACTGCTTGCGGAAAGTTCAAGGTTTCCGGCGAGGCATTCCGCTGGGCACTTTGCATGCCACCTACTTACTCTCCCCAGCCTTTTAATAGCATTGTTGCACACCGTCGCAATCGGCCTTATCTGCGACCGCGCTTTTGTCTTCCAGTTTTTATTTTTGTTGGCCGAGCAGTGGGCAGCGGAAACGCGACGTTTAAAGATCATTTAAATAATTGCCACTTGTACAGATAGTTTAATAAAGTGCGCTTAACCGGGTTATTATATGGGTAGTTAAGATGCGTAATGCAATCATTTGCGTCTGGCCTTCGGGCGCTCTATGCAACGCGCGCAGATGGGAAGGTGATCCCATTTTTGGTCTTACATTAACATAACATTTTTAGTAATAATAATAATAAAGTTATGGCAATGCATATGCCAGACGTGTGGGTTTATGAATTAAGTTATTATCGCTTGCACCAAGATGATAAACAACTGAGAGCACTAGGCTCTGATTGATGTTGGGCCGTAGACATTTGAAAGTATTTACTTCTTCAATAGTTCTCCCCTGTATTGTCATATTTTGTTCTCTTCTTTTTGTTTGTTTTTTGAAATACTTTTGTTTTGGCCTTATTAATCTTTAGTCCCCTTTTTTCTGCGTCCACTTCAAATAACCCGAACATGTATTGCACCGCTGGCATGTTTCTTCCTAGTATAGCATAAGTCGCTCTGATTTTCGTTTCAGGTTGCCTTTTCTCTCTATCCGCTCATTCTAATTACATATTTGAGGTTGAAGAGGACCGGCGATAGTCCATCTCCTTGTCGTAATCCTGTTATTTTGATTTGTTGTGACATCCATTCGTGATGTTTTTCATTTTGGATGGCGATTTATATTATTCTTCGAAGTTTTGGCGATATGCCGAGATATTGTAATGCGTACCAGAGTCTCTCTCACTTTATAGAATTATCTACTTGTTTTCAAATATACCGGCACGTCATATTCCCAGCATATTTCAAGATTTTGCCTAATACAAAATATCTGGACGTATCCTCGATCTATTAGGCCTAAACCCACATTGATTGTCTCGCAATATCACTTCGACGTATAGGCTGAGTCTGTTCAGTAGAACGTTGGACGTTATTTTGTATGTCAGTCACAACTAAGACACACTAATTAAAAAAATATAATCTTAAGACCGCCCCAAAGCTACGGCTGTTGATAATTTTTTTAAAAACTCCTATCATTATAGGGCTATCAGAGCAATCCTAACCTAGCCCTGTGGTTAAGATTGATATGATGGATATGAAAGTCTTTAAATTCAAAGTAACTAGTATCGTTAGTATTTATAATACAATCAACTATAATATCTATCCCATAGATTTGTTATTTCCATTTTCAAATATGTTCTTAAATATTTAGTTCCCTAAATAATGTATACCTTTACAATATTTCAAATGGGCCATAGTCCTGACACGGAAGCCTTTTGGAGGCGCAATTGTTATTGGTGGTTCTGTTATTATTAGTTATTAGTTATTTTAATAATATTAGTTATTAAAAAAATCCTTGACAAAAATAAACGGTTCTAAATAAAATAGAAACTATTATATGTATGCATATAATTATTTTCGTATGCTCAGCATTATATTTTAGCAACCCACGGGCGCCGAATACCTTAGGACGGCCCTGATATCAACTTTTAGTGGTATCTTTTCATACATACATTTTACGAGGGCAGATTAAATTCCGCGTATGATACCCCCCGCAGTCAAGAATAATTCCATGACACGATAGCGTGTCCCTTTAGGGCGTGAACGCTAAATAGGAACGGACTGAGACGCAGTGCGCGGACACATGAACTGACAGGACCCAGGGTGAACGAATTCATTCACCCCCTCCCCGTGTGGATGGATTTCGTTTCGCGAAAACGCAACGTCACCGGCGGCGGCACGGAAAAAAAACAGCGGTCGTATTATTATTATGACGGCGCTGCGGAAACATAATAATGGGGGTGGGCGATTTAAAAGGTACAAAAAGGTCGGATTGTTTCGGGAAAGGTGCGAGGGTGCGGGTGAATGCAGGGCTTAAATTGGGTTTGACGTGAGGTGAATAGGAATCATAGGGAACCGTATTATGGAGATAATGATGGTGTTAAAAATGTCTTGGCTAGAATGATCTGGAGTAAAGCCGGATTAAATAAATATTGAAATTTGAGATGTAATCATTTATTATAATGAAAGCAAGTCAATATATGTACTTTGTTTGTTTAGGACTGCTTATGGGTGGGATAACTTCTATATTTTGATATTTATACAATTATGTAATTGTAATGAGTGGGTACAACTTTTAAGGACTTAACTATTTTTTGACATTCGATTTTAGTGAATAAGAATTAGTATCATATAAACTTTTTGTATTGAAATGTAATTTAAAAAAGAACCTTCTACTAATCAAGGTTATTTTCTAATCGGAAATGGATAAATCAGTAAATAGTACTCACTAAATTTCGCCTTTAGATTTCCAGTTTTTCTCGCTGCACCATTAATCACTGCTAGTACAATATTTTCATTCAGTTTTTGTTAGGGTGGGGTTTTTTTGAAAACAATAAATTATCATGCTAATCCCGAAGGGAGCTAATTCCATTTTGTCGACGGGATCCGATTACGCGTCGTTTCCCCGCGGCTGAATCAAAATCAATTAAAATAATCAGTTTTGAATTTCAAGCCGGCCGTGTAATCTGGACTAATGATGGGAACGCGATGGCAGCCAATTTGCATAAATAATTACCAATCCCGTGTCGGCGATTGCCAAAAATTGTGTTTGTGCAGCAACACTAATCGATTATGGAAATTTTCAGAGGCTAGAGAAAACAGGAACTTGTTCTTATATTTGCTATCACTTGGGTGTTACTACTGGATATTTCTGAAACTTATAAATTTGGATGATATTGTAGCTATATTTGTAAAATATTTCTTTGGTATTCTATGTACCCGGAGGGGAAATCGTTTTTGCTTACATTCAGTAATTTTATATGGAATGACTTTTATTCTATAAAATAATATTCATTCTTAGAAAAACCACATTATCTTGAATACGTTTGAAATTCTATTTACCAGATCCATAGTAAAACCTTTAAGGTTGACGTTAATGGAGAATTTAATGGGAAACAGTTATTTTTAATCAAAATATTATCATCAGATTATACGTGGGTTGCTATTTATGTATTCAGAATTGACAACACTGGTGTTGCTTGGTGTTATTCGACTACACCATCGCTAAGTCTGACATTTTTACAGTAATACAAAAATTCTCATACACTATTTGTATTGTTAACAGTGAATTAAAACTTGTATTTCGGCCGAAAAAATGGATTTGAATCATGATTGGTCTATGTTTCTTATTTTGTACATAAGTGATATAATTTCATCCATTCCCTATCTTCTTTCGGTTTTTCTTTCTCGAGAAGTTTCTTCTGATTTGTTTTCTGAATTCTTTTAAGTCTTATTCAACATTTAGCGACTAGTGGACTATGATATATGTTAGCACGGCCCTGATAAGAGGAAGAAATTTCCCTACCGTCTTTCGGTTTTTCTTTTTCGAAAAGTTTCTTCTGATTTGTCTTCTGAATTATTTTAAGTCTTATTCTAAATTTGGCGACTAGTGGGCTATGATATATGTTAGCACGGCCCTGGTAAGAGGAAGAAATTTCCCTATCTTCTTTCGGCTTTTCTTTTTCGAAAAGTTTCTTCTGATTTGTCTTCTGAATTCTTTTAAGTCTTATTCAAAATTTGGCGACTAGTAGGCTATGATATGATACATGTTAAGACGGCCCTGATAAGACGAAGAAGTTTATCACCGATTAATTGAACTCTCTTTTTAAGTCCTTCACGGAATTAAATATACCCTAAAACTGCATTCTATTAATGTTAAAAAAACTAACCTACAAATAAAACACAAATTATTAAGACAATTTTTCTGAATAATTATTAATTAAAATCATTAGAGATTACAGATTGCGAGTGGTCTTTTCGACTAGCTGCAATGCTAAATAATATATAGCCCGTACTTTCAAACAATTGCCGAGTTCTGATTGTGATTATCACTGAATATTCAGTAATCGCCTCAAACTTTTATCGGAAGTATGTCAGTTGATATAGCTGGACTATTAAATGAAAGTAACAGTCGTCAATATAAAAAAGCCTCCGGATTCACGTTAATCAATATTCAGGATATAAACCCGCCTGGAAATACCTTTAATAAATTCCCTGTCGAACGGATTTCGGCGTATATAAAAAAACTTGTATCGAACCACTTTCCCACATAGAATTAGTAATAAAAGGCTATGAACGGATGTATCCATAAAGGGAAATGATTTTTTTTCTAACTAATATCGGTTGTAATTTGTATCCACACTAAACAATATATCCATACACATATCAATTCCTTCTGAAATGTTGCTATAAGGAAACTAAAATCATATATTGAATATTAAATACATATAAAATTAATAATAATTATTTTATTTGTGTTTGTGCAAAATTCAATTCAATGTTAACAATACAAATAGCGTATATATAAGGCACCTTACACGATCAATATTATTGTCGATATTTTAGAATAATGACAGTATTACTATACGACAATATGTTTAAAATGTTCATTATTCTAAAATGTTGGCAATATTACTCATCGTGTAAGGTATAGTAATGATGTAATGAAGAGAATACTGATTTTTATCCAAATAATTGATTATTTGATAAATATAGAAGGAGGATTGAAGCAAATATTGACAGTACTAGGATTGACAGTATTATTGATCGTGTAAGGTGCCTTATTGACAAAACGTTCTGATTACGTATATTGTCCAAAATATCAAATTTTAACCCCTAAAACTATTTACTTATTTCGACAAGAATAAGTAATAACTAATCCATTGTAATCCCATTAGTACAACACGGTGGCTTACAACGCCACCCCGCCGCCTTAAGATATCCCAATGCGATAATCAGCAACTCATGTCATTGCAAATGGGTGTTGGGTAGTTAAAGAAATTACTTACGCTGCGGTGATCCATCTTGCTGCCGTTGCTCTGGCGCAATTTGAATAATCGTCGACCATAAATATGTGAAACTTGCTCGAAACAAAAATGAGGCTTCGCACGCATCGCTCCAAGTTTAAACTTTAAATACGTTAACGCCGCGGCCGCTGCGGCTCACCCCGGAACAACCGCACTAATGCAGTATAAATTACTTCGCCCTTTTTTAACACCGCCAACGTAAATCAACACACAAAGCGCGTTTTGGTCCTGAATTTATGGAAACGGGAAATATTTTTATTAAAAAGGAAATACACGTTAATGCCTGAAAGGGGTTGATACATATTTATATCATAAATAATAATGAATGAAAATATGTATATTTCTGTTGTAAATGTTTATTAAAAAATGTTTTATAGTAGAGTAATATTTACAACATGTACATGTTGAATTTAAATGGAACTAAATATGAGTGCCATTTGGATACAAAAAATCTCAGCAATTTGATTTAATTCAACATGACTGTGACTTGATTATGATTGTCTCCACAAAATGAATAATAATAAAACGATAAATATCATATAATACACAAAAAATTGTAATTATTTTTCTAGTAGTATAGAATCAATTTGTGAAAGTACGTTCGATTTCATGCATCCGAGCATTAATTTATTATCAATTTCACCGAAATGGTGGGCGCACCCCGCGGGATACCGACGCCCCGATTCGTGATTTATGAAAATGAAAATCAACAAGTTCGGCTCGTTATTGTTTCCTATTTATATTTCAATTTTATATAAATCTCCGCCGGGCTATAATTCACGCCCTCTCGTTACCAAACCGGGGCGAAATTAAGTTTGAAATTCGTCGGCATGGGACTCGTCTAGACGCGAATTGAAATATAGGTGTAAAAGAAAGAATTTATGTGTAAAATTTTCGATATTGCTTTAAGCAGTTTTCTCATTGTTATTTCTCGTATATTATTTTATTAAGTATACAGTTCTTTTGGTATTCTCTGTAGATGAAACTTTACCCATAAAGGCATTAGATAAGGAGAAGCCAACCAGCAGGAAAATTTGGTGGAATGATGAGATCGAAGAAGAAATTAAAGGCAAAAACAAAAACATATGTGTGTTCACTGAGAAAAGACATTAAAAATCTAGTACAAAAAGAAAATAGAAAGAAGAAAAAAAATACTGAATGATATATTATTTATATATATATATATATATATATATATATATATATATATATATATATATATATATATATAAATACGATTCAAACTGGATTACTGAACATAGAATCGTAAAGTTTAAATGCTTCATTTGAGTTTTATCAATTAAAGCATATAATGGTCTAATCCATAAATGACACTTATAGTAATTGCTTGTCGAAATGTACATTTAAAATTATTGTAATCCCCCCGCAAAAAGCACAACATAATAACAAATATAATTTATGGGGCTAATAAAAATAAAATTCCGACAATGTGTCGCATAAAGAACACGTCACATTGTAGGTCGATAGAAATAAAATGGGCTCCCTCATCCCTATTTTTTATATTATTTTCAGCATGCGGGATGTGTGACGGCGCTTTATCAAAATGCCCCGATTTGTAAGCTCAGAGGGTTTAAAGGCAATAATAATAAACCGCGCGGCTGTGATCAATTCGATTTTGGCACCTTTTCGGTGGGGAAACGCGGCCATTATTCATCCGGCTCAGCTGCACGGTGCCCACCCCTGGCGTGAAATAATTATAAAAGAGAATTAATTTTAAAAATCCGAGCGCGCGCGCGCACGTGGCTTCCTTTTTTGTGTGAATAGGATCGGCGCTATCAATTTTTCAATGCCGGCGCTGAGGAGATTATTTTCGCTTTTAATCTAACGATGTCATCCAAGCCGGTTTAATAGACAGGGCGAAGCGTCGACAGAGGGTGGAGGAGATTAATGTAAATTAACAGTAAACAGGACAGCGTCAGTTTGGGAAAATGATTGAAATTGGTCGATTAATCAGCGGTGGAGCTTCATAAAACGGTTTAAATTATAAATTTATGATTTGATTTGAAGATTCGTGTCCACTGCGTTCAATTAACTTATTAATTTAAATCTCTGTTCTAAATTACTTTGTTGTTGTTTACTAATAGTAGCAGTAGTTTATCCGATTACGAAACCACACACATCTTTATATATATATATATATATATATATATATATATATATATATATATATATATATATACCAGAATACAGAATAGACCGAATAGACAGAATAGACTCCCTGGTTTCATTGTTGAATCCAACTGCAATTTCTTATCATTTATTCATGAGCTCTGTATCTCCAAAGAAGTTCAGAAGTCCATGAATGGGCAGGCTTGGAGCTCTTTTAGGTTCATTCGCGTAGAACCAAAGAGCTTTTTCCTACATGCAGTGTATACTTCGCAGCTTGTATTACATGTAGTAGGGTTTCTTCTTATTCAAACAATTCGTGCACTCCTATTTCTGTTTCTGTAAGGCTCGATTTGTTTATTGCCGATGTGAGTTTTATTTGAGAGATGTTGCTAGTATCCAGCTATTGTTTGATAACTGTTGAATGGGTTATTCTTATATTCGGCACTAATAACCGTCATTTTTCCACATAGACCCAACTTTATTGTTGTTTCCTTTTACTTTTTGAAATTGTGCACCGTCGGGTGTATTCTCAACCTCCTGGTAGTACTCCCTCTAGATAGCACTTTTAGATTTCCTTATTTCGTTATTGTATTTCGTCTGGTTTTCTTTATATGTTCAGTCGCCAGTTCTTTTAACCTGGTAGAATAGCTTTCTTGTCTTTGTTCTTGGATTAGATACTTCCTTATTACACCATGGAACATTCCTGTGGTTCTCTATTACCGTTTTAGGGTAGTTTGACTCAAATTCTAAAATTATTTTATTTGTGACGCTTCCATCACCCATTAGTTATCATATTTACGTCGACTTTTTTCCATTCCATTCCCGAAGCACGGTCAAATTTAAATTGCTTACATTTAGGGCGCGAAAATTAAACTATAAACCGATTTTATTGAACGCACACTATTAACTCCAGAGGTTTTTCATAATTTTCCAGTCATCCCATACACACAAAAATTAAAATTACAATCCAAGCTCGTTCATGCGTGTTGTTTGGTATACTTATTCCACCCCGAGGCTACTTCAAACTACGACATGCGTGTGTTACCAATAAAATTCGAAGGGTTTGAAATGAAATGAAACGCACACACACACGCACTGAATTAATTGAAACGCCCCACGGTGGCATTTTTTTCCTCATTTTATATACAAAAAAAATGGTGTGCCCATGTAAAAAATAACAACATCCAATCCAAGTTTAATTAAAATCATTTATTTTAACGAACAAGCTCCACATGTGGCACCCGGGGAAATTAAAATACCTGCGTGGAAAGTGATTGTGCGGCGAGCGGCCCAGGCCAAAACAGATATTTTATGTCAGTAATTGTTGAAAAACGGTTTAATTTTCAGATCCAAAAATATATTTCATCAAACTAATTGTCTTTTCCAGTAAATTATTTTTCATCGAAAACGGCTTTACGTTGACAAAACAATACGCAAACTCATATATGTATCCATTAATACAATTATATTCAAATTTCTTATAAATGACACCTATGTATTTGATTATTTTCAACATTGATTTTATACTAGGTGAAATACCTGTCGTCCGGTGGGCTATGATTTTTAATTGCAATATTACCAAATTGACTTTAAATAAATAAAACATATAATTATTAGATCAAACGAAAATACCTGAAGTAAACATCTACACTTACGTGATCTAAGAGCGGGATGGTTAAATTAATAATTACTAGATCAAACGAACTTACTTGAAGTGAAGTTCGATTTTGATTATGTATACCCTCCCGCGCTCAGATCACTTAAGTGTACTACAGGTATGTTCGTTTGATTTAGTTATTATATGTTTTATTTATTTAAATTCAATTTGGGAATATCGCAATTCAAAATCATCGCTAATGAGTCAATAAATATCTTATAATCGATCTGTATCGACAAATATTATTTATATATGTTTGTTTTATAGAAAGGACTTTAAAATATAATTTCACTCTTTTTGTTTCTCTGCCGTTAATTATAATCAATTATAAAATCATCGCTAATGAGTCAATAAATATCTTGTAATCGATCTGTATCGACAAAGATTATTTATATATGTTTGTTTTATAGAAAGAACTTTAAAACATAATTTAACTCTTTTTGTTTCTCGTCAATTATATAAAATAGAAGAACAGAAAGGACCTTAAAATATAATTTCACTCATTCCGCGAATAGTATACAATAAATATCCTTGAATAGTAAAAGGACCTTATAATTTTACCTTTATTTGTAATATCTTCAGAAAACAATACACAACAAAAGAGTTGTGGATATAACTGAATAACTATGTAAGGACACTATATAAAAAATGTCCTTGAATAGAGAAAACCTTAAACCATAATTACACTCATTATTCTCTTCCGAAAATAATACAAAACCAATGAACTATGAACTAAATTGAATAATTATGTAAGGACATCATATAAAGAATATCCTTTTCCAGGACCTTAAAACATAATTTCACTCATTTTGTATTCTCTTCCACGAATAGTATATAATAAATATCCTTGAATTGTAAAAGGACCTTGGCACATAATTTTACCTTATTTGTAATATCTTCAGAGAACAATACACAACAAAAGAGCTGTGAATATAACTGAATAACTATGTAAGGACACTATACAAAAATGTCCTTGAATAAAGAAAACCTTAAACCATAATTACACTCATTATTCTCTTCCGAAAATAATACAAAACCAATGAACTATGAACTAAAGTGAATAATTATGTAAGGACATCATATAAAGAATATCCTTTTCCAGGACCTTAAAACATAATTTCACTCATTTTGTATTCTCTTCCACGAATAGTATATAATAAATATCCTTGAATAGTAAAAGGACCTTGGCACATAATTTTACCTTATTTGTAATATCTTCAGAGAACAATACACAACAAAAGAGCTGTGAATATAACTGAATAACTATGTAAGGGCACTATATAAAAAATGACCTTGAATAGAGAAAACCTTAAACCATAATTACACTCATTATTCTCTTCCGAAAATAATACAAAACCAATGAACTATGAACTAAAGTGAATAATTATGTAAGGACATCATATAAAGAATGTCCTTTTCCAGGACCTTAAAACATAATTTCACTCATTTTGTATTCTCTTCCACGAATAGTATACAATAAATATCCTTGAATAGTACAAGGACCTTGGCACATAATTTTACCTTATTTGTAATATCTTCAGAGAACAATACACAACAAAAAAGCTGTGAATATAACTGAATAACTATATAAGGACACTTTATAAAAAAAATCCTTGAATAGATAAAACCTTAAACCATAATGACACTAATTATTCTCTTCCGTGAATAATACAAAACCAAAGAACTATGAATTAAAGTGAATAATTATGCAAGGACATCATATAAAGAATGTCCTTTTCCATGACTGCTCTCATAAAACGTAAGTCCGTGACTTTCCAGACCAACCAGCCTTATTCCCAATGGTACCAATGCTCCCTCCTCGTAATATAACTGCTATATGTCTTGTGCTATAAGTTATTATTATTATTATATGAGATAAATCAATTACTTAATATGTATTCTTATATCCTTTGTATTGTTTTCAAGTATAAACTAATATTCGATGCTACATGCGCTATTCTCAATATGCTCGGTAAAGGTAGCGTAGCTGTAAGCAATGTTTTGCATGTCTATACAAATTCAGACGATCAAAATTGGGCAGTAATAGTGTGGGATAATTAAGGTAGGAGTAATTACCCATGTTCTCTCACCATTTTACTGCGTTGATGTATACGCCTGAATTTTTATAGTGTAAAATCTTGCTTGCCGCTAAGACTTTACAGATTAATTTCCAATTGGAGATACTTATAGGTATTCATATTATTAGAGGATAAAACATTCGACTGTCCTTCTTGTTACTGGCATATTTTTTTTTATAATTCATTTCCTGTATAGACCATGCAATACATACAAATTAATAATGGACAAAAAGCATAATATTTAATTACATTTATTTACGCACGCTCCAAACTGTACAAATAAAACTTCAATCAACGCGCCGCGAATCGGGTTAATGAATGTTTACGGCATTTTATTTAATTTGCCCCTGTTTATACATAAACACACAGATGCTGATGTTCTCAAATTCTAAACATAGAGAAAGATTGGTGGCAGTCATGTGGTACTAATTTAAAAAGTTTTTTTTGTATGTAATGCAACGATGAAATTAGTAATGCGAGCGCCCTGCTTCGATCGTTATCAATTTCTTTATCGGCGGACCGTTTAGGGGGATGGTCCTGACAAATTCCTCGCATTCGTCTTCATTTTTCTCCGTGTCTAAAGATAGCGCGCCGCATGTCTCGAGCAGACTAATTACACAGCAAACAAGGAAATAATACATTTTCGTGTTTTAAAAGAAAGGGAATGTTTAACGTTATCAAGGTTTATTAAGGACGGCTATAATTTATTTATTGTGCGATTTATTTAATTGTATTGAGCTCTTACTACTTTTAACGCGTATTTTTACAATTTTTATCTATCGTCACTATATTTGAGTGAATGGAAAGTTGAAATACGTATGTACTTTTTTATAGCATTAATTGAGAAATCTTTTTTCATAATTTAATTCTTATATTATGTCAGTATAATTCAACCTTAACTCCATTTCTCACTTTCAAATGGACTTAAGGTAAGTCGAGTTTAATAAGTGTTCTATCGAAAGAAAAACTACTATTGAAAAACGTAAGATTTTTTCGGGATAAAGGTGTTGGGATTGAAGGAAATTGAGTGCAATCGCCAATCGTGCCAAATATTAGTTGCGCTTTGTTTTGCTACTTTCATACAACTCTAAGAAAGATTGCTGATGAATCAGTCGGCGAAATATAAATTTTAAATGAAAAACACTCCCCGTGAATGAATAACAATTGCCCACAGTAATGAACATAATAAAAGTAGGAGGAGTCGAAAACACTAAAACTGTAACTAAGTTATGTAGTACGTTTGATAATAAATATTGAAATATTTATTACTTTTATCATCCATGAATTATTTATGATTTTATCATTATAAATATATTATTATCTTGTCTAGCGACCCTCAATAAACTCGTCATGAACCACAAGCCCCCATTCTACGTATGCGTGCATATTTTAAAAAACGGCCATCAAATAAAAACTGACGACCACAATAAATAAACTCACCCCCTCAATGCATATTCAAGAAAAAAATTATACAGCCTATTCTTATCGCATTTTTTTATGCGACAAATAAAAATCGTTCCACCCACGACACGCGAACGTTAAAGGACGCGCGTCCAACAACGTACACACAAAAAAAGCGAGCCGATGGTGGTCGCTTAACGTCTAACGGGCAGGTGGGTTTTTTTACCTCGCCCTAACGACGTCCCCTCCGTCCATGGGTCTTCGATTCAAAGCACCTAAAGACGAATGGATTTCTTTTTCATTTGGTCGCCTGCGTTGACCTTCATTGTGCGCCTATCGCGACCATTATGCGCCCGTGACGGGCTTATAAGGAAATTTTGGCTCTATTTACGTACGGGGAAGAATGGGAGCGTTTAACTGAATGGACCACTGAAAAATTGGGAAAGGCAACTAAATCGGTTGCGCCTTTGTATACGTAATTCCCGTCTTGGGGCGCAACCGGACAGATGGTTAACTTTTTCGGGAATGTATGTCAGTTTGAATGTTTCGCAACGACGATTTAATAACACCGCTGGGGTGGAAATGAGAACACGCACACAAGTAAAATAACGATAACGGAAATAGTATGAGGTTAGGGAGTGTTGGTGCAAACGACATTTGATAAATCTTAATGTGATGGTACAAACTAATTGAATTAATATTTTTTTTTATAAATTAAATAGATTTGGTTTTTGTTAATTAATTGTCTTATTTTAAATATTTACTTGATTTGGTTATACAATTTCATTAAAATTGTGTGATTTTTCAAAATCGTAAAGATAAAATATTATTTTTTCTAAACACATCCATGTAGTGCACTGATTAGTACCCGCGCTTTAATAACGGGCTGCCGGGGTTCGAATACCGGCCGTGGTAGTCGGTACCATTTGTCGTTGAGATACAATTAACGACACTTTACAAAACTCGGGGAGTAGCAAGTTAACACTCACATTCACATGCACTAACAATCGGCAGAATGATCCGAAGGTTGATAGTCAGTTACAGAATTGTAAATAGTAAATACTACCCTTTTTTTAAATAACAAAATTAATAAAAAAATTGATATCTTTTCACAATAATAATACATATGAAGAGTACAAGATAGAAAGAAACAATATCAATAGAAACAGAAACTCTAGAAAACCAAATTTCATGTTTAGAGCATATTTTCGCATGGAAAAGTGCTTTAAACAAATTGAAAATAAATGGGGGTTTTTGTAAATCCCCATTTATTTTCAATTAATGTATTACCACTATGTTAATAAGTAATTTTGCTTAATTTTGATAGTAAAATGTGTGTGCAAAATCCGATAATATTGCTCCTTTCGATGATAACTTACTTGTGTCTTTAGCAAAAAAAGGAAATATCAAAAGAAAAACTCACACATTTATCACGTTAGTTCTAGTTTAATAATAAATTAAATCACAGGTATGTTGTAACATTCAGTAAGGTAGTGTGTCCAATAAGACGCGGGTGGGACACGGTTATCCTAGTTCTCGGATAGGTCGCGATGAAAATGGACATTTCTTCTTATATACCCCATTCAAACATTCTGTTAAATTTCTGATCATTGGCTGATCAAATTCAAAAGCCTCAAAAGGTGTTGATTTTGTTCTGCAGTTGGACATTTCATTCATCCAGTTATTTGGAATTTCCAAAAAAAATATTGGAGAAAAGAACACAGCCTTCAGTTTCTTTTTAAATTTTCTCCAATATTTTTTTTGGAAATTCCATGAATTGAAAGGAAGGCTATATAGTATAGAACAACATTTAAAGTACACTAAAAAATGTAAGAGAGAAGGTTTCACTGTGATTAGTTTCACTAACATTCCTCCTTATTCCTCTTTACAGCCTGACCTTTCCCTTTCCTGTCATGGAAGGATATTTTTGATCACTGTTTATTTACTGACTATTGCCTATATACTATATACTATAACCCTGGACGATTTTACAGTAAAATCTTACAGCTGCTATTCAAGTGTTGCCAACAAAACATCAAAAAACATAAAAAGTGACAATTCTCATTTCTGCCGTGTACTCTTCATATAATAAAGTACCGGACATATGATACTTAGAATCCAAAAGAAGTCATATCTCCGGAAATTAAAACTAACTTCACAATAAGATATATATATATATATTTAAGATATATATATATATATATATATATATATATATATATATATATATATGTGAAATATTACATGGTTATATTAATGCTACCAAACAATCGTTAAATTATAAATGTGAAACTGAAGGCTATGTTATATAAAAGGGAGTTAACTGAAACCCGTAATTACATGTAATTCGATAGGTGCTGCATACATTGGTGTTACCTTTGTGACTTACACCCTCCCGTACCTATCACTCTCACTCCAGTCTACTCCACACCGTGATTCAAACGTTATTTTTCACCACTTTGACACATAAAGCTACGTATCCACATGTAAACAGACGTATAGGATTGTTTGAAATACAAAGTTAACAACCTATTCATATATATATATATATATATATATATATATATATATATATATATATATATATATATATATATATCTCAATTGCTCGTCTAAATTAATATTTATTTGGAACGTTAATTTGATTCTTTCGTATTTTTTACTTTCCGAATGCAGCACTTTGGTTTGTACTACACGACATACCTTGTCACACATATATCACATATATCATAATATCATATACAAATAAATCGTAAAAGAAATAAACATGTGAATTTCATCTTTTAGAAGATGATTTCAAAAACCTTGCCGTTTTATAACAATAATTCCCTATTAAGCTAATAACAATAATAGAAATCATGATGGTAAAATAATGATTTAATTGAATGAATACAATGTATTACGTGATAAATCATTGAGTGTATATTTAATAGCTTAACCGCTTTATCAGCACAATTAATTTATACGACCACATATCTCATGACAACGTAAATATCCCCGTTGTTTGCCAGAGTAGATAAACAATAATCTCCAAATAAACAATCCCTATCGCGCGGCAGGTCTTTTATCGCGACACGTATTATTTTCTTTTCCTTAAAAACAACACGCCGCGCCAGCGCGTTAGATTTTATTAATTACCCTCCAAACAGGCATAATCAGCAACGAATTAATCTCCAACCATGTTCAACACAACTAGACAATTAATTTTATTTAGAGTCGACATATAATTTAGCTCCACGTTTTTCTTCTTCTTTATTTCGTTCCCTAGAACTAGACGTGTATAATAAATGAGTGGTGTATTACTGTAATTTTAGGTGCATCCTTTTTTCCTTCGACAGCAATTTACTTGGTATAGTTCACAAGCCTCGGGTAACTAATAATTTACATAATGTCGATTGAAATAAAAACCGGCCTTATGATTACCGAGTATCGAGTGCTTTAAAACAAACGCAGCGATCTCACAAATCATTATATAGCATACAAGATTTATTAGCGTAACGTTTGTGGCGGTTATTTTTTTGTTGTTAAAAGGTGATTTCTGTATTTGCCGGTACACCGTGACGAAATGGGGCTGGAAATAAATTGGGCGACTTTTGCGGGGAGGCACGGTAATTTGCCGAAACAGAAACGGTCGTTTTGGGACTTTTGAGACGTTGAGAAAGCGAAGGCGGTGCAGCTGCGACCGTCGGTAAACACATTAGGGCCGGTGCGCCTATTTAAAATAGAACAAAAAAATGCGCGCGGTGCGTGTGCCTAGGAGCTATTAAAAGGGAATAAAGAGCTTTTGATTACAAAAAAATGTTTGAGGAGTCGATCGACCGTGTAAGTGGGCGGAACACTGAGGGTTTGGTAAAATAATAGGACAATTGAGAGGGAGGATATTGTTGAAATAACTGTAATTTATTTCGTGACATTTAATGTAGCAGTGAGGAATTTTCTCTATTAATTATTTAGAAAAGTCATGTTGTCATTTGACTTTTTTTAAATCTAATTCGCACATAATATCGAATAATAACATACGTTTCATGACTAATATAGTCGAAATAGTCTATTTTGGAAAATATCTGTATGTGTGTGTATATGTATGTCAGTGAACAATATTCCGGGAAGACGGCCCAATAGATAGCGGCCAAATTTGGAAATCAGCTGAGAGATGATCTCGTGAAAATTTGAGCATCATCTGTCCACTAATAGACCTTCATAAAAACCAATTCCTATTGCGGGTATGCCATGGGGCTGCCCCAAAAAACGAACGCGCCGCGCAGGCAACAACAAGAGACGCCGGCCCTGTCCGTTTGGCTACTACTAGTGACACATGCAGACGTCACGCTCATACTAATAGTATAGCGTGATGTCAGCATTCGTCACTACTAGTCACTAGTAGTAACCAAACGGACAGGGCCAATATCTGCGGTAACTAGTACATACGTAAATTATGCGGGGAATGAAAATTGTTAAATGTACGAAATATCTTAAATTTTGAAGTTGAAGTGGTTGGTGCCCACACCAGATATTTTGACTCTAAAATCATAAAAGTCAATTACAAATCTATAAATCATATCTTAGAGGACCTCGTAATTTTTTCAAAATTATCAATAATAACGTTATGCACAAAATATTACATTTCTTTAACCCATTTACGGCAGCACCTTCTTTATTTTTTTTAGAGATTTGGTTTAAGTAAAATCTAATTCACTTATTAAACAATTTTCTATAAGGGTAGTAACATAATAAAAATAAATTATTATATAATGTTCAATATTAATCAATAAATACGACGTAGAAGATAAATTTGGAAATTGCCAAAAATTAAGATACTTGGCAGCATATAAATATATAAATTTAAAGAAAACATTAAATGAACAAACAAATAATATTGAACTAGAAATTTCTAATTTCTAGAAAATGTAGAATAAAATTTGCAGCTAAACTTTTCATTAATTAATAAATTTAAAAAAATTGCACTCGAATTATTTTAAAAGGCGCATTTGAATTAGATAAATATAAATAATTTGTTCGTTTGATAGCATGGCCGTAATGAAATACAATTCATTAATATATTGCTTGTTGATATTGAAAGCCAAAAATCTTAGATTGGAAAGCGATGTAGGAAAAAAATGTTTCACAGTAAGACAAAACAATAAATCTACTTAAATCTCCCTTAAGAAAGGAGGCCGGTGAATGATATAGTCACCAAAACATCTCAATTCTGTTCCAAATAAGTCACTTCATGTAATCCCCTACAACTGACAATGCGTCAATCGCACATCCTCTAAAAGTACATTTCCCTTGAGTCACGCGTGGACCACCGCCGCATCGCCTCATTCGTGCGTCTTTGCTGCTCACAATTAGAAGCCCATTGAGGACCACAAAGGCCCGCGTTCGGTTTTCATTACAATGCCGCATTGAAGGGAATAATATTCTTTTTTCATTTACGGCCAACGTCTGCAGCGGCGCAACCTTGGAGTGACTTCTAAGAGGGAAGTATGTGAGAGCATGGGTTGGGGAGGCAGCAGGTAGGCAGGTGTGCGCGTTCGGTCGGTTCGTGGGAGATGAACGCAAACAGGATTGAGGGAGATGTGCGAATGTGTTTGTTGATATTACACTAAACAAGACGCCTATATAACATTTAACATCCCTGGTTTAACGGTTGGTACGATATTCTATATACATATAAAGATTTTTTTGATAAATAGAATTTTTATGCTCGTTATTATTATTGGTTCCTATTTATGCCGAAATTATTAAAAAATAGCGACAACTAATTGGCAAAATTATGACCCTCGAGACATGGAAATGCTAACCCAATAACTCTTAACCCAATAAAACAAACATAGTAACACTTTATCATATTTAATTCAACTTAATATTCTCCTTCGTACAAGCGTAATATTTTGAGAATATAAAATTAAATTAAATTTGATATATAATTAATTCTGTGGCAATTTGCTACAAGTTGATATGTCTGTTTCAATTTTTGTACCTAACTTTAAATTACCACATTTTATTTTACATAAAAGTAATAATTTACATATTCTATATTACTTTATTTCGGTCGCGGGTTATTACAATTTACAATTAGTAATAAATCATCCCATTTATTAATGAGTGAATTTATAGAAATTTATGAAAAAAGTTAGTCTCACACTCACATATCGTACCTTGAGATCACAACTGCTGTAACTGTAAACTAAATAAAAACAGTTTTTTGATAAATGCATTTTAAAGATTGCAATCGTTCCAGTAGTTTTACCATTGAGTAAATGTTATCTATTTTTTGTAATAATGTTTTCAATTTTTTGTAGTAATATTGTTTAAATAATAATTTAGTTTATTATAACGCAAAAAAGAGATAAAATATACATCAAAACAAAAATCAAAACCTGAGAATTCATTTTGGAAATTGTCAATTGTCATCTCAAGGTGCGATATCAGCTTCTACCAAATAACTATAAAATTGTTCATAAAGGTTCCTTTTACTCATATTTCAAATTTGTAGGTGCAATCTTCAAATTTGAAATATGAGTAAAAGGAACCTAACAATTTATGGTTATATGGTATAAGCTGATATCGCACCTTGAGGTGACAATTGTCGTAACTTCCAAGATGAATAATAAAAATACAATTTAGAGTGAGAGAAATTTCACCACAGTACATCTGAGTGAATAATTACATCTCCAGCTATCGTGACAGCGATGAATCCCACCGAGTATGAATTTTTGAGACTACATTAATAAAAATACAGTTTCTAAAACAAATCCATCTGATTTTTAAACACCAGAACGCCACCTTACGACACCAACAACTCAAGAACCAAACAACGCTCGTTATTAATATTATTTTTACCATAATGATCAATCCATAACTACTTAATTCGATTCGAAATTTATGTTTCCTCCCATGGCTTTATGTAATATATTCAAATCATTTCACGCCGCATTCTTCTCCGTAATAAACACGCAAAGAAAACTTCATTCCTCCATCTAACTCTTCGCCCCGTGCTGTGCTCTCCAGCGGTGCGTCGGCAACGTCCCAAAATGAGGCGTCGGCGGCGCTCACAAATTTCTGCCTTTTTTTTCGTGAGTGATTAATCAATCAGGACGTGCGGCCACGGGGACAGGTATGAAGGATTAGAACATAGATGAATGCGGCCCATTGTCATTCTAAATAGTTCCATTCCGTTGTGTAAGCATTCCTTCTCTCTTTTTTTTACCTCATATTGCGGCTGCGATCTCCCATATTTTCAGTAATATTTTCTCAGCCATTGCGCCCATTATATGAAATTTTCTTTGTGGTGCTGCGCCCCCTTATAGAGATATTACCGTCATCCAGTCCACCCTTTATTTGTATTGTGCGGCCTAATTTATTATCGATTCCCCAACATTATTTTTTTCATTGCCCTTATCTATTATTATTAAGGAGCCGATATTAAATGCGGCGCACCACGAATGAATGTTCGATGCGACGTGCGGGAAGAGATAAATTAATTCATTACGTACAATAGCAATTTTGTTATTGGGCTGGTGTACAAATTAATTTAAGCTGAAAAAGGTTGGTCGTAGGTAGGTCATGTATTTTATAACAATATAAAAAAACGTTATCTATATTTAAACCTTGCTAACTGTATAATAATAATAATAATAAATATAAAAAAATTAAGACCTACCTAATTTTGAATTACCGCATTTTATTTTACATAAAAGTAATAATTTACATATTCTATATTACTTCATTTCGGTCGCCGGTTATTACAATTCCAAATTAGTAACTATAACAGTTTAAAATTATCAAATCTATAAAATATAAAGTTATCAGGTGGAAAACCTTAATAATGATTGTTTATATAATTATAAAGACAACCTCAGCAAAGTGGCCTTAAGGTTAGAGGCGGCGATCGTCTCGTACTGAGAGCTTGAGTTGAATCCCATTCGCGAAAATTCACTCACAGTGGGGCTTCAATTCTTGTTTCCCAATGCTCAGCACGAGGCGGATATTAAAATAATTTTTGGGAATATTTTAAATGATTTTGTATGTATATTACGTGATGACAACACCAAATATTATTTTTAACATTCACCCCTGTTTATTCTTTTCTAAATCTTATTCTATCTAAATCTGTTTGCAGCATTTTGGTTTCTTTTTGGTTGATTTTGTGGTGGCAACACCAAATAGTCAATTTAGTTTTTACCCCTGATTATATCTAATTCAGTATGTAGCAATTTTTTATATTTTTACGTGGTAGGTAAACTTTGTGATGGCATTCTTTAAAAGGTTCACTTCTGATTATACCTCTATCTAATTCGTTGTATGGCATTTTGGTGTTGTTTTTGGATGGTAGGTTAATTTCGTCGCGATTGCATCGGTGGTGCAAGCGTGCCGGATGTGACCTAAATTTGGCGCGGGGTCGCAATTTCATAACATTTAAATAATTAAAATCGCACGCGAATTATTTAAAACCGCGCGCGCGAAATTGCGACGGTGAATTCGGGTCGCTTCCGCGATTATGCCGTCCCCGGGCAATTTATTACCTGAGGAAATTACTACGGGCGCAATAAAAACGTCGACCGTATTTATTAATTTTATCGAATAAAATTGCACATATAATAAAAAAGCACTCAGATGTGGGGAATGAGGAGGCTGCGCTGCACGCCTAGATGTTAAAAAAAATATGTGAATTTTATGCAATTTAGTAGGTCACATCGGGTCTTTTTATCAGAGACGATTTATGGTTGTTAATGCTGGTACTTATTTTTAAATTCATTTTACTAGTTCATTGAGGAATATAAAACTGAAACTATCCACAATATGCAATCATTGTTGTCGCTAAATCTCTATCAGACCATACGATTGCGTATTTGAAATAGATTTATTTGGATCCTAGTGATTAGAGGCACGTATTGAACATAAGGGAGCGAGAGTTCAAACCCCGTGGTGTGTGAAATTTCACCTTTCACAGTTATTCAGAGGTTATCTGTGAAGTTAACTCTTTCGGCCCTGGCGGTGGCATATGCCACCATGAATGTACAGGCTACTACTTACTGTGCCTATCCATGTTTGATTTTAATCACTAGATTTCATTAAGAAATTAACGACTGAACCCCCTATATATGTGATTGTGATTCCTTCGCTGTTAGTGAACTGATTATGCTCAAATTTTCACTGGATCGTCCTGGATAGTGTCCGCAGATATTTGCCAAATTTGGTCGCAATCTGTTTTGTCGTTTTCCCGGAATTTTGTTCACAGACAGACAGACAGACTGACAGACATACATACCACACACAGACATCGCAAAAATTGGGTTTATTTCGACTATTTTGGGCATAAAAGGTAACGAAAATTTAATATTTTTTTTGCTAAATGGTACACGGTAACAATACCTTACTTCTGATGTAATTTTTTTCCCGGAAAGTTATCGCATATTTCCACAATCTTAGTTTGAAATTGTGAACACGTTTTCGGTAAAACAATACCTGCCTTTACATCAGTGATGTATTCGGAAAGTAATTAGATTGTTTTTCTGTCAGAAGTATTTTGCTGTAATATAATCGATTTAACCGAAAACGCATAAGAGTCAACTTTGTATCATATGTCCATTTCCCTAGATCTTATCCACATCTACATCTCTTGCGTGAATAAAATTCTAGATATCAAGAACACCGCTTTTGCATTAAATAATAATTGTAGGTATAGATAAAACATCTAAATATATTCTGTTTGTGTCGTACACTTCATCGTAACTCTTTCTCATCTAATGAGGCATTTAAGATTCGGTTTCCCTCGAAACCACGTCCCTTATTTAATATTCCGCCAGCAGCGGGCAGTATCGAGCCGTAGTCGGTCTGGCAGGTGTATCGGTCTTAAGTGGGCACCACCGAAACAATTTGTTTTCGTTTTTATTTGGCTCGCCGGGGCCCCTGTCTCATGGCCGTTGTCACCTGCCCCTTCGGTTTCAGCGCAGCTCGCCCATAAACCGATATTATCGCTGGTGCTGAGTGCTAAAACCTTCTAGCTAGGTGGTGGTGCCGGGCAGTACGCGACGATAACACTCATTATTACTGGCCTGGGAAGGATTCAGCGCGTAGACAAACACGATAAAGAATCTAAATAAATCATTCGGGTCAAGGATGTGATAAGCGTTGATTAATGGAGCAGCGTAGAAATTTAGTTTTAATTAAATTCGTAGATGGATTCGAGGGCTTGTCATGATTAATAATAATAATAATATTAATGTCCAACAGGTACTCCTAGTTACAGTACAATACATACAAGATCGATAGATAGAAAAAATTAAAATTAAAAAATACATAACAATAAAATAAAATAAAATAACTGGACGCCTTTCTGCAGAAAGGAATCAACCCACAAAATTTACCTGAGATGAATACATAATTTTTAATTTATATAAATCTCTATATAAATCTGTTTTTTTTTAATGTTAACATTAGACGGATTGGTTACTTTCTGCTATAGGTAAAGGCGCTTTCGTTTAGCATGGTTTAGCATTGCTAGTCGCCTCCATGGCGTGCAGTATCGCTCAAGTCTTGCGTTCGTGCGCCGCCGGCTGTGAGGACCGATGTAGAATTATGCGCATCGGAAGCGGCAAATAAAACAAGAGACAATAAGCCCGTACCAGCCCAGAATGATAAACGAAAACGACTTAAGTCAACTGAAATGAGAAATAAGTACAAATAAGAATCAAGCTCAAAAATAAGAAAACCCACCTTCACAGAAATATAGATAGCCACGTATCAGTCAGTGGTGGATTTTCCGAAAGGCAGAAGTTGGTACCTCAGTTCCTATACTTCCGAATCCTCTACGGGTGGAGGAACGGTAAAATAAATATAAAACCATATATAATATTAATACCGGATGATATATTAGCAAATCCTTCAAAAATAAAATCAACAGAAAATGATAATAATATAGTTTATGGCCCAGCAGATCAAAATTCAATTACAGGACAATAAATAGTAATTTTTCGATTTCAATGTGATTTGCTGGAAAACCAGACGAGCGTACAATGCTTTGAAACAGTGAATAGAGCCGCCGCTAAATTACTATAAAACAACATTTACACACGATTAAATCATCAGCTCAGCTGGAAAAAATATAGAGGTATCCGTAAACCCTTGATTTCATTGTAACAAATTCCGTGGGGAAAATATATCAACCTGTTGCTAAGATGCTGAAAGCTAGAAGTTCTTACATCGAGAAATACACGTTTCTTAAATGCTCATTTGGAATCAATCTGGAAGTGAGCGTGTAAAAAGGTCACGATTTCGGGTTTAGAAATATGGTGAATTTTGGCCCTCTTTTTGATGCTCAGATCTATTAGATAGCATGTAGTGAGAAATACAAGAAAGAAAAATGCCCCAAATAAATATTTTATGCCCTTTTACAGCGAATATTTTGCAACTTTATGTTATTTTATAGAGTAATGTTAATTCTAAAATTTAATTCTGCACATCTTTTATTAAAATATATTTCTGAAAATTAATTCATTAATTCAGAAAGTCGTGTGACATTTTAGCATTCTTCTTCTGTAAGTGCCGTGCTTTTTTTCCTAGCGACCTGCCTTCACAATATCTTTAAATCTGTTTCGATCCTGTGCAGTTCTTCTGGCGATAGACCTGTCCATTGTTCGAGGTTTCTTAGCCATGGTAGCTTTCCAATTCCTCTTTTGCCTTCTATCTTTTCATTGATGATAAGTCGGAGCAGCTTGTACTTTGCGCCTCACATTAAATGCCAGGTATTCTAGATGCCCCATTTTTATCGTAGACGTGAGAGCTCTTTCATGTACACTTCTCATTAGTACTTCCTCATATCTCACGCTTTCGGTACATGGCATTTTGATCATCCTTCTATATAGCCACATTTCGGTACCTTTGCTCGTTGCCTGCTTGAGTATCCAGGCCTCGCAACCATATAGATGGGAGGCGGTCCGTGGCGCAGTGGCCTAAGGCGATGGTCTGAAGCCATTGCGTACGGAACGTTGGTGGTTCGAATCCACCGCTAGCCGGGAATTTTTCCACAAAGAATTAACCCGGCTAGCATATCCTGGATGTTGTATGAGGCACAATAGGTCCGTGAAGGGCCGCAGTGCACACAGCCCAGGGGTGGGGGCTGTACTCACCGTTAAAAAAAAACATATAGATAAATCGACCATTCATAGCATTTGGCGAACCTTTATAATCTTGTTTAGATATTTGTTATGTGGCAGTAGTGGTTTTAGTTTTATAAATGCTGTTCTAGCAACTTCTAGCTTGCACTTGATTTCTTCTTCCAGGTCCATTGATTGATTTATCCAACTGCCTATGTATTTGAACTGTTGTACTCTTTCTATTATTTTGCCCGCAAAACCATTAACTAGGTTTTCTTGTCGTTTATCCTGAGACCACATTTGTTGCTTTCTTCGATTATATTTTTGAGCATGTGACGCAGTTATTCAATTAATTTTGCCATAATTGCTGTGTCATCTGACCTTGCTAACACTTTCGCTACATCTTCTCCCAGAGCCAGTCTAAAGATATTTTCGGTGTAGATGTTGAAGAAGAAGGGGACACATTTTTCTCTAAAGGACCATTCACAATAAGCGTGGCAGGGGTAACGTAGCGGTAAGCGAAATTGCACACATGTATAAAAATGCGGGCGTTTGCAGCAGCGCAGTAAAACTATGAAAGAACATGGGTAATTATCTCTACCATAATTATTGCATAGCATTACTGCCCAAATCTGTACGTCTGATTTTTGATAGCCATGCAAAATATTGCTTACCGCTACCTTACCACGCTTATTGTGATTGGCCCACAACTCCTCTTTGAATGGCGATCTCTTCACACTCTTCGTTGTTGACCATAACGCTTACAGATTGGTTTCAATATAGGTTGGCTAACAGTCTCAGATTTTGGCATCTAGGCCGATATTTTTCATTGTTTCCACTATCTTCCAATGCTGTACTCGATAGCAAACCTTTTTGTAATCAATAAAGCATATGCATATCGCTTTTCTCACTTCCCAACAACGCTGAAGGAGAGTTTGCATATAGAATGCCTCTGAAGCTAAATTGTCCTTAATTCATTATTTCTTCAGACCTCCTATTGAAGCTATTTTGTACAATACGCGATAATAGTTATTAGGGTGTAGTTTTGGCCAGCGTTTCTTAAATCTAATTATTTCTTAGCAAATTAACCTAGCGGATGATTCCTAGCAATCATCTCAATTATTAAATTGCTTTATCAATTCTTAATTGTAAAGTAATATTGAATATGTTTAAACAGACCCAGTCAATTAACTAGTTTCAGTGGGAATCCGGCTAAGGAGCGATTCATTATGAGAACATGAATATTACAATATCTTAAACTCGGAATCCCCCACATCATAACCATAACCCCGCAATTTTTGCTGACCTCGGCGTATCCCTTACAACTTTAAACACAACCACCCCGCATTGTTATTCTGCTCCGAAATTCTGATGACCACGCTCGATTTTTTGACGCTCACGCACAGACACACTGCAAAGTTCCGTGTGGCGGCAGCGCTCTATTTGCCCACGAGATAAATCTAACGAACCGGCCAGCCGCCGCCCCTGAAACACGTCCGCCGCTTCCAAAACCCGATTAGCACCCCGCCGCCTAATGAAATGTCGTATGCTAAACGCGGTTGTTTTGCGCCCGCTTTTATTAGGTTAGCGGCGCGGAATTAGACTGAAATTAAATGAAACCACCACCGCCCCCCCTACAAACCTCCCAGTTAGATTTGCAATGAAAAAAGAAAACCGACGCGAATCCACAAAGGGCTGTTTTAATAACGTTGCGCGGCCGGCGGCAGATGAAATTATTCGCGAAGATGTGCAGCACGCGCAATCCGCTCAAGCTCATATGCATAAATAATTTCATAAGAATGCACGCGGTCGGAATGGGTTTGATGTTTGAAGTTTTTGATGTTGCACAAAAGGACGTTTATATGCAACGGTTTACTATGTAAGGAGGCTGTCCGTTATAGTGTGCTGGAAATTAAATTTTCCACAACAAACTGAAATTAAATGGAAACTGTTATTACAACAGACACACTTTGAACAGCCCTACACAAATAAGTAAGTCATAATACACTACAATTGACTAAAAAATACTTTCATCATTAAATATAACGTCTTTGTAGGGGTTTAACACCTCGGCTGTTATGTAATTTTTTGTCTATCAACTTATGAATCTAAAATTGTTGTATCCTCGTTGTTCGCTTGAAACATTGTACTAAGGTATATAGGTAATGGATAACAACAGCACATACAAATATTATAATAATTACGTCTGCCTACTTTCTGCAGTAACTATCTCAATGTAAACCCCAATAACCCACAAAAAAATTATTTAGAAATCATGCATAACTCGTCAGCCGCAATTAGCACGCGGGATAATTAGATTTGCCAGAGCAAACACCACGGCGACGCGTTAATTGACATAAATAAACACGGCTCCCCATATGGCGCTCTCAATTATTGCCATCTGATCGATTCATGCGGAACGAAATGCAATAATTCTATTACACTCAACACGCCCCGATAAATATTTATAGCCACGCGAATAAAACGTATTTACAAGCCGTTGCGTCACCGATAAATTTAAATCAGCTGACCTTTTGAAAGAATTAATCCAGATACTCTACTATGTGTGTGTGTGTGTGTGTCTCATTTTATATCCGGCGCCTTTGTGGATGTTTTATATGCTCCGCGTCTTCTTTTTGAGGCACCCCAGCGGCCACTAAAAATAAATAAATAACCTGCAGAGGCGGTTGGTGATCCATCGCTTCGACATACCCGACGAGGAATTGATTGCCGGTAGTTTTTCGGCGGGAATTTACAACCGCCCATAAAATATTCATACCGTCTTGACCCTAATAGCCGATATTAATCTTGTGTTTTTTCAATTTCTCTGTTTCAGGTGAGTTTTTGGCGGCGTTAATTTTTAATCGATACTAAAAGGAAGGCTGGCATAGTTTTACTGCTGCACAATATGCACATTTTTTATGGCCGGTTTGGAGCGGGCCGCATGAGGGTGAGTTCATAATTCTGGAATCGTTTTACAGTTCGTTATTTTTTTATTGTTCCGGGAGAGTTTTCTCGCCGATCAAATCGTGAATAAATCGTGCGTTATTATCGGGGAATCATGAACGTTTACGAGGCTCCCTGCATTGTTCGTGCCTGGATTTACAGCGTTCCTATGTAGATGCCGTTTGGTTCTATGGGAACTTATGGCCATTATTTTATTCGGTAATGATTATTGGAGGAGCAGGTGGGATTTCCTCGGTTCTGCTTGCGCTAGGACACATTTATTTGAAGTACGTTTTGGGGGCAAAGGTCAATTTTTATTGCCATACTTGTATGACAAGCAACTGAGAAAATTTGTAAAATTGTTCTATCTTGGCGTCAATAAAATAATTTATGTAAATTTTAGTATGATCGGTTTACCATTATTGTCATTCATATAAGAAAACGAAGATAGAACAACTAACATAGGTACCAATCTCTCCTTTCATAGTGAAATATATGACTCAGGTTTCACTTGTAACTCATCTCCCGATGTAAACAAGCAAATTCCGTTAAGTTCACTAAAATAAGTAACTGTTTTTAGAAAAACAACAGATTTAATTGAAATTAGGTTGCATTTGAAAAAAAAGTTCGTCGGGTTGTACGAATTCAGTAGAAGTTTTCATTTCAAATGAGAATTGCGGCAACGGTTTGTAAATCTGAGTAGAGCTTTTTATCTCATTTAGTTCTCTGGTTTGCCAGATAGCTCGCTAATAGGCTGCTGTAAGATTTCGTTGTCTCACTTTTATGTTGTTTATTTGTAAGCTTTTCTGAGTATTAAGTACCAAATCTATTTGAAAATGATTATTTATTTCTCACTTCTCCGAATTATTAATCCTCCTTCCGGTACTCCTCCGAACCGCACCATATTTTCTTCAAATCACTCATATTTCCATCCACAAACCACCCCTGACATCCGCACCAAAATTGTTACGATGATAAACGATACCCCCACATATCAAATTGAATAATCGCATCATTCTTCCCCGAATGGGCCGCCAGTTTGCGGTAGCCCAAACAATATGCGGCACCGCCAATAAAATAAAAGTTTCCAGTTACCCCACGCGGTGCGGTGCGGCCGCGAAGGTAGCAACTCTATACCTGGCGGATTTTTTGTTGTCTTCACGGTCACCCAATTTTTTTCAATGTATCAGCCCCGGACCAGACGCAATTTATTATGCAGGGATTAGGGCCGATCGGTGGTGATGTCCTGATGCGCCGATAGCGTCGTGACAGCGGGGGTAAAATATCACCTACTGACAAAAAAATATATAGAAAACACCGGGGTGACAAGCTTCTTTTATGTCTGATGGCTTCAGGGGTTTCACGGTCGTTAATTACATTTAGGTATAAATAGAATCTTGAACGCGTTAAAGGGTGAATAAAATAAACACGGGGGAAGGTATTACCTCTAAAAGACTAACGCAGGCAGTTATTTTTACTAAGTGTACATAGAAGATTTAAAAGTTACATAGTATTTATATTTTACATCAATACAAAAAAATATATTTGTCGTTTAAAACATAAAGTTAATAAGATATATATTCTAGCAATCAAGGGTAATAATTTTCTAATATAATAACACTTTAGTAAACTTAGGGACTATATTCTGAAGTAAAAGTTCTATGACTCACATACACACTGAAGAGAACTATAGGACTAACACACTGAAGAGAACTATAGGACTAACACACTGAAAAGAACAATAGGAAGAAATCCCCGAAGGTCGATATTAAGTTGCAAATTGTAACACATACTGTAACTTACTATCACTGAGGAATGCTATTTTGAAACCAACCTACTGAATTAAAATTACGATTAGACTATATCTAACAAAATAACAGAATATGTAAACATTCTTGCTAACCCGCACCGCTGCAGCAAGTGATGGTGCAGCTGCAGTTTATTTTGGCAGTATAATCAGGACAACATTATGGTATGTTGCTGTTCTAGGTATTATTGTTATGTTATAAAGTCATTTAAAAAGAAAGAGATGGTTCATTTCAAAATTTTCGACAGGATCCCCCAAATTTTACTATTTTAGACATCTGATATTTTACTCTAATGAATAATGCGGATCTTCATAAATCAATAAATGGTATGGTTTTATAACCAAGCTAATTAAAAATTTCGATTCGTAGATTTTTGATTTTATTGAGCTACGCTATTAAGGTATTTCGTTTAAAATTACTAGTCGCCCCGTTGCATGCTGTATCGCTTCATGCCCATAATTCTACGTCGTCCCGGCGCACGAACGCAAGTGCGCTGGGACGACGTAGAATTATGCGCATCGGACAATAAGAGACAATAATCCTGGAGCAGCACATAGTGATTAACGAAAACAGCTTTTTATAACAGTGTCATTATAAATACGTCAAATACAATACAAAAAGTCTAGAACATCTTTTTAGGGCCGTGAGGCTTTTCGGCCGGTAAAGGAAGAAACACCCCATATTAACCTTCATATATTTATATACATATATTTTAGTTTGTATATGTTTGTTATTCTACGCTCTAATGATTACTTTTAAAGCATCTTCTGCCGACCTCTTTATTAACCTCCAGTCTCGAATATTCATTCATGCGTCCAAATGCATGTCTATAGCTCCGGTAGAATTATTTCGGCGGTGCCAAAGGGGCCCTTCGGGCGGACATAAAGGTCTGCGGCTAGGCTCCTGCCACAATCCCCGCCAATTATCCGTTTTGCTACTGAAAACGCTCGAAATTCGATAGTTTTATCGCTGCACATAAAGCACTGCCTGTGCTTTAACACATGTTATTATTCCTTCTTCTATCTCTCTAACCTTCTGTTTCTGTAAGTCTGCCTCTCGAGAGATAAACAACTAATATTACCAGATAAAATATTACAACTGCATTAAACTCGTGTTTTTGATAAAATTAATAGGGTATCGCGTACGAGAATCACCTAGCAAATTAATCCCTTAGAGGTGCTTGGGCTACATATTCAACACAGTTCGAATTGTGCTGGCTGGAAGGGTTGTGTATATGTGATGTGTGTGTGTGTAAAGAACGGCGTGTGTGTGTTACTTCGAGCGCCCCATTGGAAATACATTACGGCCATGTCGGGGCATAATCTAACCCCCGTATATCGTATACGTTTCGCACCCTCGGGAGCGCGCGATATTGACTGAACTGCGGCAAGCGTTACGCTAATTGCAGCCGAACACACCATGAGAATTATTAAAAAGCATCCTCGTATTTTTTTATTTGCCGGAAAATTGTCGGGTATTGAGGGTGGGATGAAGGGACGTGGACACGTGGCGCTTTTATGTCAGTTTGATGGGCGAAAGGGGGACGATCTTTCGGCCAGGAATTATGTTTGAAGGAAGTATTAACTAGAGCGGGACGTATTGGTCTTAGTGTACTCATAAACTATTTTTGGAGTTTTATTATGCCGGAAATTTGCTTGCAACACAGAATGTTTTGTATTTGTTAACTATCATTTTATTTTTTTATAAAAATTGTACCATTTTTTTTGTCTATAATGTAAAATTGTGAGCTATGATTTCTAAATCTTTATAGCAATCAAGCCTGAGTTTTCATGCTTGTAAAGGGAGAAGCTCAGAGCGATCAGTATAACCACACGGCATTTACCTTAACTTTATAGAAAATCTCTGAAAAACTGAGAATGGTGATTCCGAAATTTCGTTTCCCAATGCTCAGTACGAGATGGACTAACGCCACTAATCACTCACTAAGCCACTTAGATGGGTTTTGAGGATTATAATTTAAATACTAATTATTTATAACAAGAAATAGTTTCCACTAGTTACACATCTTTGATTCCCTCCAATCTTATAACAATATATTAGTCACGTATTCGGTTAATTGATACGTTTTTTTGAGATTAGATATAACATTCACTTTATTTTCATTTTAAAATCTTGCCGTTTTAATGAATCATAATTCTTAAAAACTGTTTACGATACTGCTGAAAGGAAATGACTCTCAAATTCCCACATTTTTTAAACCCGTTGTAAAATTCCATCCTGCGGAAAGGTGTGAACCGACCGTTTGTACACTCAGGTGTCACTCTCATTAAGGCGGCCGTAAAGTACGTTTTCACACGCCGGGGTGGTCAATTAAACGCAAGTCGGGTAGTACGTGCCCGAAAAAAATTGCCCGTCATAACAAGGCGTGAAATGCCTTGGCTGCGGCAATTTCGGATCCGGCACGTCCGGAGCGTTCGCCGTAAACCCCGCTTATTTATTTGGGCGGACCGCGATTTATTACCATTTCAGTTTCGCCGCATTTATTTTTTTGTTTACAGTGCGCCCGATTGATTGGCGGCCTTAAACGCCCGTAATTTACGGATTATTAGGGAGGTCGACTAATTCGATTCACGGGCACGCGGGACAATCGGAAATTAATTGTATGACCCCCGTTTTTGTGTTCCGCTCAAAGGAATGAGGAGGATGTGGTTAAATTAATCGCGGAAAGTTGAATGGACGATTATATAAGATGGCACATATTTATGAATAATTGATATCGAAATTTAGTGTAATAGGAATGTAGATAAGGTATTTTTTTAAAAGAAATGTATTGCAATGTGAACTATTATAACAACCACGATTTTTGTTCCCTTGATTATCGCAAAATAGTAATTTACATTATTAGTGCAGGAAGTAGTATTTCCCGCACCCAAATCAATGCGAGAAACGACTTGTTTTAGGACATGAGTACAAAAAATATATGGCAATAGTGTTCTAGCATAAAATGCAATTAGCCGTTTTTTTGCTAGAAAACTAAAGTTTAGAAATATCTTTTATAAACTTAGAAACATGTAGATATCGTGCATTTAACAGTCGATTAATGAACTGGCCGTTTTGGTAATACGGCTAGCGGGATTTATAATTATTACAAAATATGAATCTTTTGGTATAGCTACGGTGAAAGGACGTATGCGCTATTTAAGAGGACAGTCCTTTATTTCCTGTTAAAAGTAAGCAAATTAGAAGCATATATTTCCATCAAATATAACTTTTAAATGAACTTTATCGAATTTTAGACTTTTGAAAGCGTGGACCGTCGCTATGCATTGTTCTATGCTACTATGTTCGTAATAAGATACTTTTTATTTGCTTTGATATGTCCTTTATTTTGTCCAAACAAATATGGTCACCGTAGGTATAGCATATAAACTCGTGTTTTTGATATTTACCTAAATATGTAAAAAGTATTGATGGGGATTATATCTATTGATAGCCGCGAATATTTGAGTTTTGTGAAATTTTCAAACTTACTACCGACTATACTGCAAGCAAAACTGAGAAAAACATTACTTTTTGGAGCTTTTGAAGCTGATAGTATCGTACTATTGATTGTTTTTATTTCATATCGGACTACCGATGCTTTGAATCAGAACGTTATTGTTCTATCGATAGTTTGTAATCGATAGATTTTGATATCTACTATCTATTATAAAGTTTGATTGTTCCCATCACTAGTAAAAAGGCAATATTAGCAATTCTGATTTTTTAGCGATAGCAACACCTTTCTTATACAGAAGTGCTGTATTCTGTATTATTATGGCTTTCCATTAGTAGTATCCATGAAATTCTTTTTTATCTTTATTAAAATATTTTAACCGATTTTCGGATATTTAGAATGCGCACCGTAGAACCTGAATAACAACCCCTCGACGGCTCCCACAATAAATTACTTCCCCAGCGTCCGATGATTTATGAAAAACCTTAATTAAGAAATAGCCGATTTATTAAAAAAAATACTGTGCGTCTCCCTAGCGCGCGAGCAAGGCATTGTCCTCGCGGGGGCGTAGTGATTTATTCTCACGTGAAATTATCACTCCCCCGTGCGGTGAGGGGTGAATGGGGCATCGCGCGTACCTGCCTTGTAAATAAGATGACACCTTCCAGGTGCTCTCCCTCTTTGAAATCTTAATTCGTGTGACCGTGGGGTCCTGTCTTCGGGGCGCGCACAGCGAGTGGCAAGGTGGCATCCAGTCTGGTGCAGTTTGTAGGAAACGGAAGGGCGCAGAACTGTGGGAAACGTTGGCGGCTGTAAAATTTTATTACTGTTGCATCCAACAAACCGTATTTAAATTGCTATTCTATCGGTTATTGTGGTAGGCACAACACTGTTTATTACATCCGAAATGCTTTTAAAAAAATCACACCTGGCCGGAATAGTTTTGGTCAAAGAATATTGCTGTCAATAAATATGTCTATAAAAATATGTCACTGCAATTTCTAGTTTTATTACAAACAGTTAAGGTGATATAAATTAAATCCGTTTGTAATTTCTACCATCTATAGGAGGCAGGCTGGATGTTTCGCGGGATGTCTGTAAAAAAACAAAATATTGATATCTAAATAAATAACGCACCCAGCTCAGTGGCCGAGTAGTTAGAGGCGTTGTCCGTCTCGTACTGAGCATTGGGGAGCCTCAGTTCGAACCCTATCGGGCAGAAAATCTCTGAAAAATTGTTACCTTTTACAATTTTTCAGAGATTTTCTGTGAAGTTAAATTAAATGCCGGGTGATTAAACTCCTCAGAGCTTCTCCCTTGACCGGCCGAAAAGCCTCACGTCTGATAGCCCTATAAGTTTTGTAACGCTAACGCAGGATTTTGGGACAATATTTTATTTTCTTCTTCTGCAGATGCCACCTCCAATTAGTTTTGAGGGTTGGCTACACTCATGTTAAATTTAATACGATTGTGTGTGACTCATAAACAAGTCAAGACAAAATAGAGTTTAGTCCTGTCCAGTTTCTAATCTTCTTTGTGATAATTAATTTTAAAGGATAAATAAAACTTTTTTTACTTTGTTTTTTTTATCACACTTCAGTTACAGTTTCGGCTAAGGTCTAGCCATTTTCGAGCACGAGAAAGGCTAGACCTTAGCCGAAACTAGTTGCAAAGTGTAACTGAAGTGTGATAAAAAACAAAGTAAAAAATCGTTTTATTTATCCATTAAATTTTTATTATTTTATGATTTTTTTAAAATGTGTGTGCTTATGTCTAAATATTTTTACTTACAATAAATTATTGTAACTTGAACCGTAGCTGTTGAATACACTTAAAATCAACAATTGTTATAAAAACACATATGGTAATAAATATATAAAAAGTGAATTTATGGCTGGACTTTTCAATAAAATTATTAGAATTAATAGTTTATTGAAATGAATATAAAGAAATTTTACAATTTCCCTCTTTTATAATCATTATAAAGATGTTTCCCAGTGGTTGTTTTGTTTTTCATCCCTCTTTCTTCACGTCAGGTATTTTGGAAGTAGTTCCATCTTAGACTGTTGGCATTGAGAGATGTAGTACGTAGTATTAAAACTCCAGTTTTAGTTTCTGTATCAATTTGAACATAAACTTATAGTGCAAAACGTGGACTGTTAATTTTTGAGGTATCGTCAGTCAGAAATTCATACGTCAACTTATTATACACAAATTTAATTTACGACATTTACTCAGCTCTCATGAGATATTGCTACAAAACTATAATACACTGACCGCATGATTATTGTGTACAAGCACCCCAAAACACTCCGGTCCCGGTGGTCCATCCTTTCTCTCCAATCCTTTCAAACTTTGAAAAGCCTGCCCAGAATATTTACTTTAGAAACAGTTCTTGAGAAAAGCTCCACCGCCTGCGACTCCTATACCCCTGAATAATTCACAAGGGAAAACTTATATCATTAATAAAAAGGCGCTTACTGAAAACTCAACTCCAGTTTTTGGTTGTCCAGTGTACAAAAAAAAATAACAACAAACTTTTGTTTGCGAAAAAAGACTAGCCCCATGGCGGATTTTTTTAATTTAGCTCCCACCCGAAAAGTTGATATCCATCGACTTAACAGCTAGGGGTGGCAGCAGGGCGACCCCTATCGGGCGCTTTTACATCGCTTGTAGAGTGGAGGGGATGTCGGTTTGTAGCGGCGCGCGGAGGACGCCAACGTTAGTCAGTGTTGAGCGTTCGTCTAGTTCACGTTACGGTAGAGACGACGCAGAACGCGCTACTTGAATACGATGATTTAACGTAGTCAACTTCGACCCTTCATCCCGTAGTTGTGTTTATTTTTTGGTTTCCTGTGTTTTTGGATACTGTGTTATGTTTTTGAAAACTGCCATGGATTTAATCAGCGGACCTAGTTTGACCAGAAAATTTGTAAGTTGTTTTACTGAACAAGTTTGTTTGCATAATGTTTTTGTGTGGAGCCGTGTGTTAGAATTGTCATTGGTTGGTTTGGAGGACGTATTGTTTATTATATACTCGTGGAGGAGAGGCGAGAGCGGTATTAGTATTCTCAAGCTGTTGGAGTGCTGGAAATTGCGTGATATTTATCAACATCGGCGCCAGGTTTTGTTGTTTCGAACGAAATATTCTGAGACCGTTTACTTTCTGAATCTAAATTAGTTACTTCTTCATTTTGTTGTTGTTTTCACACGTAGACAATACATATTATAAACTAAGATTTAGTTATTTACATTAAAACTTCATAATTTAAATAGGGATGTACTTGATTCATACACCTTTAAATAATATTTGTTTAGTCTTAACGAATGAATAAATATTTTGTGAAAATTTCAAGAAACCGCAAAAAATATTACTATTATTATTATTATTATTATTTATAACGAATTCAATATTTTGGCAAAAATATTCATGTTCAAATTTATTTTTTTACCAATATAATTAGACATATTGGTACAAAAATTGCTTATGCATATTTCGATATAAATAATAATATAATTTTGTATTGATAGATAATATTACGGGGTTAATTTAAATGAACAATATGTAATTTTAGAAATCATTTTAATAATAATAAACATAGTTTTTCAAGGAAAATATACGTTGATTTAGATACGTCAAAGTGCCGGAAAATTAGATATCATCATATGAATATTGTTTCAATGTGGGACTGGGATTTTAAATATGGCGAGGAAGCTAATATATATTTATTAAGATTAACTATTGGGTATGCGGCGTAAGGTAAAAAATAAGAAAATCCTTCTTTTATGAATCGATATTTCGCTTTTGATTCAAAGCTTCATCAGGATTATACTACAAATGAACCAAAATTTAAAAAATTACACAGTTATTAAAGTAATACTTACAATAGAGTTTAAAAAGCACAACTAAAACATCAGACATTTAACAATTAATACAATAAGATTTAAAATAGAAAATGTCTGTCAAATATAAAATAAAATATATATCGTTAAAATTAAAAACAACATCACCACTTAGTATGCTATGATCCAAAAACTCAGGGAACAAGGCAAGCGTAGTCTGCCTACGGGCCGTTGCAAATCGTGGAATATATATATATATATATAATAAAATACATTCTAAAGAGATATGCTGAAATTTGCTGCAGAAATAAGTTATTGTCATAGAAGTCCCATTAAGTAACAAAATATTGTAGGCCCATTCAATATAGCATAAGTAATTCTCTATAAAATCATATTAGCCATATGTAACATACTTAATACATAATAATTTGACAAGCTCTTAAACGCGCCTCACTGGCTCGCCTTCCCATGTCCTAAATATTCAAGGGCGCGTACCTGGTGTGCTGCATGCGTTTGGCAATTTACAAATAAAAGACCCATCCGACCAAAATGCCTGCCTCTCCATTCAGCACTCACTCGGACCTGCTGTTGTTGTTGTTGTTATTGTTGCACATACTCCAGCGACCTTGTACCGGCGACCCGGCTCTTACGGCAAAAAAAGGCCGTTTAATTAACGATCGCAATCGCAACTTTTGCTATTAATTTTAAAACGCGCTAGCGCATGTATAAAAAAGCGGGTCCCATTTGCATGATTAAAATTAATTCAGTGCTGCCGTTTTTTCGCCGGTACGGGCGTTTATCATGCTAGATTTTATCGGCGGAATGGGGTGAGAAACGGGGGGTGGTGGAATGGAAAACGCGCGTTTTGTTGGTGATTTCACACGGTTCGTTTTTTTTATTTATTTGTTTAATGTTTGCTTAGGCGAGGTCGTTGCGCTGATAAGATTTTCATATCGCTGCTGTGCGTTATTTGCTTTTTACGCGCGGTGATTGGTTTTATGAAAACATTGCTGAGTCGATACGATTTGAGTTACAATTTTATGTTCTACATTATGTGTGTTTCTTTAACTTCATCATGACGCATTATATAATGTTGGCAAGTAGAATAAAATCCTATATGTGAACGGGGAAGATATAATTGATATAACATTGGATGATTTTGTTGCTCTTCGATATGTTTAGCTTCCTAGTAATTTCTTTCATTACGGCTTTATCTACTTTCACCTTGTTGGGCAGGTTTAGTAGTCTAGAGGCGATTGCTTCTGGGTTAACTTCAGGTTTTAACTTACCAGGTTTATTTGCTGGCCCTAGTCGCCGTAATCCTTTCCTACTATATTTTCTACAGTTTTTTTTCTTTCCTTGCATTATTTAAGATACAATACCTACTTAAATAGCACAAGGAAAGAAATATGGTTAGCTACTGTAAAAAATGTAGACTTCACACACTCTAGTAGGAAAGCATGAGCTCTATTACGAAGACTTTTTTCATCTACGACTAGGCATTCATTGTACAGCTTATTAGAGGTTTGGGACCAACATGAAATATAGTCTTTTCTGAAGCCTTTTGGCTTTTATAAGTACTGGTAAACCTTGCGGAATTTTTAGCTTTAGGTGGTGTGAAGCGTAAGTTCGTTTTCATCTATTTTGTATACTCACTCCAATTGGCTTTCAGAAATTTGCACCTGGGGGTTTTCACGGTTCATATAATTGCTATTTGGATTCCAATATTGATTACCATTGGTTTATGTCGGCTATGTGGGAAGGATGGAAGGTTCTGTAGGTTTTTAGTGATTTGCCATGGTCAACAACTAAAGGTTTGTTAAAAACCGGCTATGGGTTCTACAACTTTTACAATTCGGCCTGAAAAAATACCTTCAAACAGAATTGCTTATTTATATTTTAATTAAGTATTAACCCATCTTAATTTGTGGACAAAAAACATCGAAATTTCGTCTGAAAAATAGTTTCAAGTTGTAGAAATATGACATATAGACCATTAAGAGTAAATGTTAAAAGCATATAAAACCTGAATCAATGCTGAAAGTTGAAATGAAATTAGTATCCCATTGTGCGAATTAAACTGTTTCACTTAATCACGGCGCAAAGAATGAACTTATCAGCATCGCCCTCGGCGCACATTGTTTTCCTTTACTGTATTTACTCGTTCGTGCATTCCATAAATGAAATTATCGATTGCACGCTCGTAAGTGGCTGTGATTTTCATGCAACGCCAACAATACAATAAGTGGGGCAGCAACGCGCTACACAGTTCTTGCTTTTATCAGCCAAAGTACAGCGTTGGCCTATGATTAATGGCGGTATTGTTCGCGGCGCGATTAAATTATAAGAGCAAGCCAAATAAAAATAAAAACCACACCAGCGGCAGCGATTCGTTTGGCGAGAAAACATTCCCAGCCCGTTGCTTTTAATGCCGGGCGAATTCTTATTCAATTAGCGGCCGTCCTTTAATTAACTTGCGAACGCCGGCGAGTTTTATAATTGCGCTTAATTGCGATATTGCGATTTATAGCGCGCGCGAGCGTAGAGGAGGTGGGGTGCAACAACAGGTTGGAAAGTTGGAAATTTTCGGGAAGGATCTTGTTAATTGTTAAATTTCTATAGATGGGAACTTTAAAATTATAGCCAAGTTTATTAATGTGTCCATCTAATGCTACAAATATTTTACCTCTTAAAGATTTTAGTTAAATTATAACATGATGGGATGCTATTCCTGATACACTTCTCATACTTGCTTGGATCATGTCACCTTCTGATTTGCATCTGGAAATTATCGATGATTGTATTTTTATTTACTGAAAGTCTGAAAGTCTGAAAGTTGACAGTTGAAGTTGACAGTAACCTGTAACAAAAGTCTGGAGTACACAACTGAAAATTTGTGTACATTTGGTCACATTTTTAAGCAGATAGTAGTACATTTAAAAAAATTAATGTTTCAATCTTTTTTTGGTTTCCTCAACGGCTTGATATTAAAAAGCCCTCCAGGTTATCGGAGCGGGGAAAATTATTCAACCCGCCAAGCCGCTCGATTTTTCTTTCATTTCGTAAAAGAATTTTAATCTAGACAGGGTGCTTCCGGTTAATTGCGCGCGCGAAGAAAAGGCGGCCTCCGCAGAAATGGGGGAAATGTCGTCGCAAAAAGTGGCACCACGTGGTCGCGCGCTTTTATTACATTAATTCAAATTTATGCGACCTTCTCTTTATAACGCGCTACGGGCCAACAGTTTATGCAAATGCTCTTATAATCCGTTTGGACGTATTTGCTTCCATTATCATAATAGTTATACAATAAAATCATAAAGAACAATTAATAATAATAATATAATATTATTTACATTGTACAACCAATTAAAATAACATGAAATATGTCAAATTACAAACAATTCACCTTCGCCAAGTAGAATTATATTTAAGATTATAACCAGTGTACAACCAATATTTAAAAGTCTGTTAGATTAAACTTAGCTTATGGCGTAAATTATGATGTTGTATTGAGCTTTAAGTAAACAATGGGATGACATCATTTATGTAAGTTAATAAAAAGGATTTGCGATAGGGTCTGCAACCTCCTTTTTATGATAAAGTAAAATGTGTTTCGTATGTCTTCTCATTATAATTACATACTAAAACAATTTAAGTGGCTTCTTCGTGCATATAAAATAGTAATAAACCCGTAGTTGCAAGTAAAAGTCGATAATTTTCTGACTTCCTCAAGAAAATTGGCAATAAAACAGTAATAATTTTTAATGACGTGCCATTGTCGAGTTTCGTAAATAGCACTCATGGCTTTTCAATGACGCTGACACCATTCCAAAGCCCTTTTAGTTTGCATTTAACAGTTTTATTTAGTACCGAATAAGACTGAAAAAGCGCAACGAGTATTTATGCCCTCGACTGTGTAAACCTCCGTCGCGATAAGATAACCATAAATACACGCATTTATGCCAAGTGTCGAAAATAAATGGATTTATTTGCACCATTTACTTTATTTATAGTCGAAGTACACACCCATCCGGGATTCCAAACGGCTCGCCGTCGTGCACCGAACTCCATGTTGGTGCTGGAGGCCTGCGCTTTATGTGTGTTTTGTGTATAAAATTCAATTTATCCGCTCGTTGCGAATTGATCCGTACAACCCCCACACCCCTATAAATAATGCACAAAGACCCAAGCGACAGTTATGGTCAAAATAATTATATTGCAGCGGGAATTTTCAAGGGGCCCACGCGGCCTAATGAAACGCGATGCACGATGAGGGTCGGGGATGAATGTAGCAAGGGGGACGGCGCGGCGCACAGATGGCTATCGCGATACGGCCTCCCTCGAACTTACAACATAAATCAACTAATTCCCGCGCTTAAACATCTTTAGCGTTTTATATTTAACAAACCAATTCAGCGCAGGAGGGGCGGTTTTATCGCGATGCCAGGGGGGAAATTAAAAGAAAATTAACGTTTCTATTTCGACGGGAGGGCGATGTGGGTTCAAACGGAGCAGAAATACATCCTCCCCTTCTATATAATCAAGCAGGGCGAGAATTAGACACTAAAAGGGTGTGCAGAATACATTTCAACCGAATTTTTTGGCAGTTCAAATTTAAATTTATTATTTTAGGCGCTAATACATTTTTATGCTGTGTTGAAGAATACGTACAGTCTTATTTCATAGTTTTTATCTTTACTTAGAAATTTATCACCATTACACTCAAATTTCCATTGAGAACGACGATCATAGTTTAGAAAAAGATTGGCCACTATTAAAATAGTGTTATATAATCTAGACGTGTGAAAAACGATCAATTAATTTACATTGGGTCATGCACAGAGACTTACCCGGTCGGCAACTGAACGGTAGAAATTATACTAGATACGAATGGATTAGTCGTCTCGTGTCGACTATCGTGCAAAAGTAAAAATAGACGGCGCTGGTCAAACCTTTCATATCTCATATATATTCCGCCGTCCGGTTACCGGCGGTGCCCTCAGCTCGGTGCATGTCCCAATGTAAATCAAACGGCAACAGTTTTTTTCACCGGCCGGCAAAACTGCCGGTCGTTTGAAATGACCCTTAGTCAGCTGCCGTGCAAAAGTAATAAATGCCGGCACCGCCCAAACCATTCATATTCGTGTATATCCTGCCGCCCGGTTGTCAGTCGAACTTAGCTTGGTACAGGACCAAAGTACCATCAAATGACAACGGTTTCACCGCAAAACTGCCAGTTGGGTGAAATGAGCATAGAGAATAGAAGGAATTATGTTAGCGCAGACCTATATTATTAATGAATGAAGTTTTGCAAAAGGTGCGTTGCCAGTTTTTTAAGCTATTAGAAGCTAGTAATATCGCCTACTGTTCATTGCTCTTACATCTATTAGGTAACTTTAAAGCTTTAAACAACACAACAGGAATTATTGAATGTCAATAACAGTTGTACTACCTCTAAAACACACCTTTTGCACAATTTCATTCGTTGATAATATAGGTCTGCACAAATATATTATAATTCTTTCCATTCCATAGTGTCACGATCTGGTTTTGTGTCGCGTAGGAACGTGCTTGATGCGGAGGCGGTTTTGCGGTCGCGAGCCCACTCAGCGAACTGCGCCGTCACCTGCCCTGGCCCGTTGCGAAATCGCCTCAGTGCCGTAAATAATCTCCAGATTAAACGACACGTCCTCGTGCAATTCAATCGCGTATATGAATATTAATTAGAAAAGTCTCGAAGAATGCAGTCGGTAATAACCACCTTTAGGAATTTATTCATTGCCCCGCAATAAACGAAAACAAGCAACACAAAAAAAACCCTGCTTGCTTTTTACAGCGGCTATAAAACATATTTCGCGCGGGGACGAATACTACAGGCGAATTATTTATTGCTGTTGTGTCCGCATAATGCCGACGCGATATTTTAAAATACATCCCCGGCGTGACTAACAAGATAAGCACGTAGGCTCTGGGTTGGTATTTTTCCTGTCTGCGATTACGCATTGTGCGGTTGAATGCGATTCATACGGTGGGATGAGCTAAAAAATAATTACGTTATTATTACCATTCGCGAGCTATAATTCCGGCCGAGCCGCCGCTAGGGTAAAGGGGAATTATTGTTTAATGACATAATTTCATTGCATGTGTGCGTGCGCGTGTTTGTCCGCCCCAAAATCCAATTTGCGCGCGGCCGCTCCTTAAACATGACGGGTGTGGAATGAAAAATACAAATTGGGAATTACCATTATAACGAGATCTCACATTCTAGCTATATACTTCCATAGCTTTTAAACTATCTAATTCATGAGTAAAGCTTAGTAGGTACTACCAAATTATTACATAATGTAAATAAACTGTTAACAAAGATAGTCAAGGATCGTTGAATTTACGTTCAAAATCATCTACAGGAACAAAATTACACATAAGAGTTAGTGAACTAAACATGGTTAAAATATAAACTCCTTCTGAATTTATATTAACCTCCTCCACCGGAATGTTTTTCTACACATACCCATTTCGGGGGTCTTTTTAAATGTATAAGTGCAAAAGGGAGTCGCGGATTTGTAGGTATCTCTCACCTTTATATAATGAGAAAACATATTTGTTTGGTGGTAAAATCGCATTAGTTGCGATGCTGGTAACAATTATATATTTTTTCGGACTAATACTTCTATATACCTTGAAGAATATTCCAAGAAATTACAATGACATGCCTCTCCGCATACCACAGCCATCAACTTAATCATCCCCATAACTTTCCCACAGACATAGCACAGCGCTCAGTCTCTCTAAGTCTCCGCGCTCTTTGCAATGATAAATCGCGCTCGTTACAACCTTTTCCGTTCCGAGAAATGCAACAATAACCTTTGGCTTGTTTGTTTCGTCGACGCGGAAAAGTCAGAGGTCGCCTCGCCGCCGCAGGGGGGCACACGAAGCGAAAAAAGAAACATCAATGCTCTCAATTCCGCCGTCACGAAGGCCTTGTACTTGTCGAGTCCATCGCGTGCGACATTACCGATTGCTGCTCCGGCTTTAAATCGCGTTAATTTACCACAATTAGTCATTGAGAGTGTACAAAAAGAACGACATAAGCAGATGCGGGCGGGTCTTCCTATCACGTGAAAGAAACATCGCGGGCCTGTAAACAAACTGCACGGCGGTGTTTGTTCAGTCGCGGGGTAAATGAAAAATACGCGTGCGCGCCCACGGGAAATATTTACGTGTAAAACACGGGCAATGAGTGTACTTTCAATTTCAAATTGAAATGACTGTCCTAGTTACTAAATGAATTGATTTATACACAAATTTATGGAGGTTTATTCAATGATTTGCATAAGAATTTAAATAAAAACTCAACGGGCACAAGTTATTTATGTTCTTGAATTGTTGTTAGTCATTTTCACCCTCTATTGTTACAATACATCTCTTATCTCGTCATAAAGTATGTTATATTGTCAAGCCATCTTTTCTTATTGCAAATGTTTCGCGTTTTTGATGCACTTTGCTTCTGGAACAGCTCTTCTCTATATTTGTTCGTCCATCGATGATAAATGTTTGTTGGTACCAAGTTTTCAGAAACGAACATCTATATGGTAATCTCCTTCATGATTATCCATTGGAATAATATTCTATACTTCGCGCAATGATAAAAATGAGTAATTTCGAGAAGGCTCTACGAAGGTGGGGGCGAAATTCAGAAACCCGGTTTACACAGAGCAGCAGTACCAACGGCATTGCTTTCGCATCTGCAAAGCTGCGTTTACTATAGTGTAAAACGACCGTACACGCAGTGTTCACGTGATCATTTAATTACTTCATTGTGCGAATTATAATGCAGTGATTGATAATTCTTTATTATATTTTGTGTTATACAACAAGATCGAAATCTAGATATGTATATTGCTAAGAGATGAGACGCTTATATATTTTAAAGACTTTAATTTTTTTTCACTTGAAATCACCTTGTTACGACCTGAACGCAAGCCTCTTCTTTACAACTAAGACTGCTGGCATTGCATCCTGCTGTCGCACATTTTATACGATGTATATGACATATATCGGTGTATGTCATATACATCGTACTAAATTTGGACTTATATTTTGAGTCATTAACATTAATTGCATGAAAATCATGTTAATATTTGACTTACAATAGGAATCATTACATATTATTGTAATTTTATGAAAAACGTGTTAATATTAGACTCAAATTAGAAATATCCATACATATTATTCTAATAGATTGTTTTGAAACTGGAGTACAGCCACTATATGCCCTATACATATAGGGCTTGTAGTGGCTGTAGTCAAATATTAACATGATTTACATGAAAATGTCTAGTAAGTTTAAATTCCCAAATAACAATCAACGTCGTAGACATATATGCACGTTTTGAAAACGTGTTGGTCTCCCCTTTGTTTGCATTTCCGTGCACAGATTAAACCGATAACTGGCCTGAGAGGACCGTTCTCGAGCATTCCACCGCGCTAACAACATTCAACGCCAGTTCCATTTATTTCTTCCCGACGAGCGACAGTAAAGAACAGAGGAACAAATAAAAAAAAACAAGAAAACGCGATTCGGATCCTTATCGCGCCCGATGTCTATCGCTGGAAACAAAGAGACCTCGCGGTAATCGAAAATGTTTTGATACGCGAGAAGAATTATTCGGTGATTTATTAACCAACACCGCTAGCAACGGATAAAACGAAGTATTGTTGTTAATGATCCGTGCACGGGATAAAGTGTATTAATATTTGTGGGCTGAATGATGAATGCGTTTAGGTTCCGGGGTATTATTTCAAAAGCTCTGCCTGCGTGTGTTTGGGTCCTGGTACGGATTGCGCGAGGGGCGGCGGCCGGATTGCGGTAATTAGTGTCAGGCCAGACTGTCGACAGCAAGCACACATTTTAGCCAAAATGCGAGATACATTCCACACAAAAATCATAAATTGTAGAATCAACTGAGCTTTGTTGAAACTGTTTATATTTAATAACAATTTTTGGTATTTTCATCACATCCGTTTAGATTGGAGTAGTCATAGCAAATTTACGATTCTGATGTGATACAACTAACCCCCTAGGGGGAAAGTTAAACGTAGGGGGGGTTAGTTGTATCATTTTTGTATATAGCCGAGCTACACTGATGAGATCTACTAAGATCGAAATCTAGATATGTAGATTGCTAAGAGGTGGATTCACACTTATATATGATTCTGGAATGTGTTTACATAAATTCCAAACGCAAAATCTTTGCCTTTTCAAAATTATTCAAATGTGACCTACGCCATTTTCATTCTCACATACTCATTTATGTGACGTTTATTTTTTATAGTTATTTCAAACTTTGGTAGATATTTTGTGTAAACCTAATGTAAATATCTATCTTTTTAACTAATTTTATAACAGGTATATGAAAGCCGTATATCTATATACTTTGGTAATGAGTTGAAATGTATACTCCGGACGTGTGATTTAAACAATAAATTCAGTTAATTTCCATTACAACTTCTAAAAATATAATTTAAATAAAAAAGAGTTTCATTTCCTCTTTCCCCCCGGTATATCTCTTTTTGTTGGCTGTTAAATTTGCTTTATGATTTAATAACGAAAATATTTTAATTTCCCGCCGGAACCGAGACGGTGCTCGCTAGCCCCGTCCCTTTATAATTTGGCGAGCGCGTTATAAATTGCCGCCCCCGAAAAATAAAATGCGCATTTTTCATAATTCCTATTAAAATTTAAATCAGCTAATATTTTATATATACGCCTTATCCCGGCGGGCCGGTATTAAATAAATTAAACCGGGATTAAATTATGGAAATTGTTTTTTCTCGGGACGTAGTTCGCGTGGGCATTAGCAAGAGGCGAATTGAACTTGGAAGTAGTCACGCGAGTTCTTGAATGGATGGATGCGCGACTACCTGAAATATTCGGCGTGGCAATTAAGTTTTGAAGGAACTTCGGTTCGTTGACTCGCATAGTTATAATCCAGTAGTGCGCTTACAATACTACTACTACCGCACGCTCAGTTGTCTTCATTAAAGTTGATTTAATAACCGGGCGAGAGAGGTTAAAAACAGTTTCGGGTGGTGCGGTGGGGGATTCATGGGGGGGCATGACCCATTTAAAGCGCATTGATTGACCTCGCGGGCTGTTGTTGCATTCACCAATTAGCCCTTTTCATTCGCACACGCCGATAAACAATAGGAATGATTATAGAGCTGCGAGGAAAGTCACGCGCGCCCAATTTCACGAAAACTCGACTGGGGGGAATCGTGCGTGGTTTCGATTCGCGCGAGAGAGTTCCGACTTTCCTGTGCGACCGGCGCGGCGTTTTTTTCTCACCGGGCAACTCGTTAAACCCGTTCCCTGGCGCTGCTGCTGCAACTAAAGCACTTGCATATTCATATTTCGAAAGTTCTGAATGAATTTTACATTACTCTCGTTAATCCAGGGAGATTTTTTACGAGCACGTATATATCTTGTTTTAAAATTATGGTAATCGAGGTTTAAAAACTACGAGTTGCAGTTGGTTGGGGGGGAAATTTTCTGCACATTCAAAAGTCTCTAATTAAAAACCCTATTTGGCATTTCTAGGTATGATGAAACTGGAGATGATTTCAAAATATATAAACAAAAAGTGTTGTTGAATGATTTGTGCTAGTAATGAATACTATTCATGACTCAAGAATAGCCATTTTCCATGAGTGGTTAATATAGGCACTTTTGGAAAATGACTACCCTTGAGTCATGAATAGTATTCATTACTAGCTCAAATCATTCAACAACACGTTTTGTTTATATATTTTGATATCATCTCCAGTTTCATCATACTTGGATATGCCAAATAGGGATCTTAATTAGAGGCTTTTGAATTGAATGTGTGTGTTGGTGGATCAAAGCAATATTATATATCAACCTCTTTCATGCCACTGCACGTGTATTAGTCTCTTCTCTGCCAATACAGCTGTCAACTGACACTAAAGGTGGACCTACAGTTTAATGTGGATTCTCAACACTGGAGTATGCTTAGATTAGAATTTCATCTACCCCAGACCAGAAATGGTGCTAACTGTGAACGTTGATTGAAGTATTTATACTTCAATCAACGCTGTGAAACTCCTCGTATAAGTTGAAAAGTATTTCACGTAATGTGAGGTTTGCACTCATGATCTTCAGTGCAGCTGTCCGATGTTTTAACCACTGCGCTATGCTGTCCCCAAAGCACATTATGTCTGATTAGATGCCACACAATCACTAGCACTGTAATAATAATAACAACAGCAACATCTAAGCAGGGAGTTTTTTCCCTCGTTGTAAATAACTAGGGGAAAAGGAGATTTTTACTGCCCCGACATATTACCCAAAAATGTTTATAAAATGTTATTTTCCCCTAATAATAAGAAATATATAAAGACATTGCTGTTATTATTATTATTATAGTGCAATTTGATCGAGCATATAGTGCATCTTTTACTGTTTATTGACTGTAATTATATTCACAATTTTTGCATTACATTCAACAACTCTTAAAAAAGTAAAAGAACATGACATAGTCAATGATTTCCTTGCTATTCTCTACCTACTGGCCAATACAAATATTAGTTTTGCCACTCCATTTACTTATTATAAAAAACCTCCCTGGAAAAAAAACGAAACAATACAATCACGCGTGCACACACCATGTACGAACAAAACGAAATCCGTTGGAACTCCCCCCAATTATTTAATTTCTGTTGCCGCTCCGTTGCGCTCCATAAGGGGGCACTTTTCGTTAATTCGGTAGCTAAATCGGCACACACGCAAGGCAGTGGCGAACGCGTTTGCTCAGTGCGGCGTGAGTGAGAAATTATGATTTCGGGGTGCAGTCGGTTTCCGATTCTACGGCAGGGCCCCTGTAATGACCAGCGACATTAACGAAAAGTAGCGGATACGCGCGTGCGAATTGCACACGTGCTGCTCCAGAATGGCACGTGCAACGACTCCTCCGGCAGTAACAAGGACCCCACACACTAACGAACGCCCCGGGATAATGTGACGTGTAAATAAATAGAATCAACCCCTCGGAGTAGTTTTTAGTGTTATAGCAGCGTAACTGATAGTATGAAAGCGGTTGCAGGGTAGTTTCCTTTCACATGATACTGAAAGAACTCCGTGCTATATATCTTTAAAAGTAATTTCCTAACTGTAGTTAGACGCCCAATATTATATTTAGTTTCCCATATTTCTAAAGCCTAGTCCAGACCTACATGCACTTGAACGCAAGCAAATGTGGTAAACATTTAACTGCTCATACGTTGTTTCTCTGAGAAAGTTTTATTCTGACATTTACACATTTAGTAGACATCAACTAGGTGTAGTTTCGTCCAGATCAAACAAAAAGCATAAATGAATAATGCTATACATTTGGGTAATGCTGCTGCCACATCGAGCCAAAAGTTTAAACATTTAAAGTCAGACAGGGGCCCATTGAATATTTTCCGCAAACTGTTACCGTTCTCCGGAATAGTTCCCTAGTCAAATCCATTCTTGCATTGTTACATTTCATATGTCAAACTACTGACAAACACTTCACTATCACCCTCTTTGCTGTGCAGACAAATTGCAGATCAAAGCCCCGTGCCCACCAGCATCCAGACCCCCTACAATTCAACCGCTTTTAATTGCGGCGCGCGAGCAAAACGCAATTGATTGGCTGTTTCTTTCAAACGTTGCCCGTCCGTAAATACCAAAAGATAAAAACCCAATTAATTTCTCACTCATTCGGGCCCTGCTCTCCGCAGTCCCTGACCTAGCGCGCAGGCCATTCACAGGCTGCATTCACGTCACGCAGTGCCCCCCTGTCGCGACCGACATTGTTCCTATTCAAATCCGCCCGTCGCAATCGCGGAAGCGATCGCCGGCTCTAATAAATACCCGTCGCCACCTACAGACATGATGATTCTTAAACCGATTTGAACGGGGCCGGATGCTCTTTGATATGGAAGTGCAGATGGAGAGAGCCTTGAGGATTTTTGTTGGCGAGTTTTTCTTTTCTTCGCATTGAAAAAACTTATTATGATTCTGTGATGACTGGAAGGCTATAAAGGCATTCGAAATGTATGGGCCAAATTGAACTATAATCAACGACACAGTTTAAACAACGTATCTTATATTTTTATCATCTGATTGTACCACCGTATTTAAACTTGGAGAGAATAATCGTTTTTCCGAGAAGGGCTAGTTAGGAAGGAGTAATTATTGAGAACTGACGAAGGGCAAAGTAACTTCTTTTTAAATAATCATTTCATCAGGATAATCTACAAATAATTGAACGAAGTAAATAAACAAAATTGTAGTTAAATTGAGTATTATAATTATATAAATTTTATTTCAACTGTATTTTTAGGACTAGGAAATTGCTTTTACAGCGTGTATACTATAAAAAAAGTTAAATTACTTGTTGGAAATTTCCAAATTTGTTTAGCACCATTACCTTATAACACAATTTTCAGCTAATATAGGCTCAGGCTGGGCTCTCATTTTTTCCTTCACTTTCTCCCCCAGTAGTTCTCGGTAGGAAATGCGGATTAATCATATATTCGAGTCGGGGTGCGGGATTATGGCGATAAGATGCGGGGGGTGCCTTAAGTGTCTGGGGTGCCCGTGATCGATCTTCCTGCTGCTCGATAAATGCGCCGCATGTATGTTTGCCGATGTATATTATATACGGTTACCGCACGGAACGTATGCGGGGCCCATAACTTATACTGTTGCCGGGGGCGGCAGCGCGGAGCCGGCAGGAAGTGCCATTATTGCTCTCGCTAGGACGAGGACAACGTAAAGACATGTGCAGCCGAAGAAACGCCGCATGAGTTGCCTCGAATAGGGAAAATCGAACGCGCGCGATTGGGCCCACTTTATGAGACGGAATTATATATTGGAAAAAATATATATTGAAACGATTTCATATGGAGAAAAGTTAGTTGCAAAATGAAATTTCGACAACAAAATCAATGACAGAGAACAGTCTCAGTTTAATTTACCCAAGTATAAAAATGCTTAACATTGAAGAAAATTCATCATAATTTTCAAGCAAGACAGCAAGTTGTATTGTATTGTCTATTATTTAAAAATAATTTAGAGTAGATAGTCCCTCTAGTTTCGTAATAGCACTGACTATTACGAAACTAGAGGGACTATCTGCTCTAAATTATTTTTAGATAATAGACAATACAATACAACTTGGGTCTATTTTTCCATCCACCCCAGGTCCAAAAATATTGTATGCAACCGGCATCCAACAGAAAATGTCTTTTTACACTAAACAAATATTTATGTGCAAATTAGTAGTAACATTAAAAGAGAGATTATGTAACCATCCCGCTCTCAGATCACTAAAGTGTAGAATAAAAGAAAAAGTAAGAATAAATGTCATAATGAAGAATTGTTAAACAGATAAAAGATCTTAAAAAATAAATAAATGGAAAAAACGCATCGTTACATGAGAGAAAAGGTAATATAGATTATACATTAAAATTACATACATTTCATTTTACCTGTATTTTTAGGACCAGAAAAAAACTTTAACCGTAACCGCATGTATAAAATTCAGTACACAATGAGTAAATCCGTGGTGGGATTATTTAGCTGGATTCTACTGACGCTATGAAGAACTGTTTTTCTTTGAAACTAATTTTAAATGAAAGGCAATGAAATACAACATACTGACTGCAATTCTGTTTTACATAAAAACTTGTATATATTTTATAGTTAAGTAGCAGAACAAACTTCACATGCAGTTTTGAAATGTGTTTTAACCAAATTAATTCATTATCGTCAACGTTGTTATTGTGGGCGGTTCTTATTAACCAATTTACAAGACCTTGCGGTGACTCACGAATGCAAAACCCGTTTTCCCATAATCCTGTCCGTATTTTTGTGTGTGCTCGCTTGAAAACCTTGTCACTAATAACACACTGCGGCGTCATTATTTCCGTCACAATAAAAAAAATCGAATCCCACCGATAACGGAGTAACATAATCCGATAACGCCGTTAACAAAGCGTCGCCTCACGTAATGACGTTTCCACACCGTTGCTTATACAATCTATCAGAACTTGCCGGGTTGTGTGTGTGTGCCTGAATCGCGCGTGTCTGAATACATACCCGGCGGCTTATTTTTCAAAAAATATTCCAAGTCCTGGAAAGTTAGATTAGTTGAGATATTGTGGTGTCTACGCTTTTGTTGGGTGGTATGCGGCGCGAATTTTGCTCCTTGCCGTGGCCGAAACCGGTTTCATTAAAGGAGGAGTTGCATCACAACATGTTAATTACAGTCGGTCGTGGTTTGTGTTACTCTTTTTTCTCTCCTCTGGCTTAATTAAAATTTGAAGGCTACGCGGGGCGAGACATGTGTTTGGGTTTGTAAATCAACGCGCACAATTAAAATTATTCGTGTGGGACTGACTCGGTAGTTTTATATCAGTAGTTTTATGGATGGTATGATACAAAAATAATTTACTGTTGTTATTATTTAAATGTATAATTTCAATTAAGGTGGGTTTATACTGACATATAATAAGGAATAATAAATATAATAAGGAATCAATTTCATAGCGTTATTTTCTATAATATTGTTTATTGTGGCAAACTAATAAATTAGATGGAACAAATCAGTGGAAATAAGGATTATTTATGATCATGTATTAGATAATTACATACCAATATGTAGTAATTTGGTCACAATAAATAATATTTTGGGAAATAGTCTTCTAAAATTGACTCCTTATTTATTATTGTATGTCAGCACAAACACATCTTAATAAGAACAAAATATTCTTATTTAATGAACATAAATGTTCAAAATTATTGCTTATTATTATATAATATTTCAATGAGTTGATTTATAAAACTAATAATATCCAAATTTGTGTAACTAAACTATTGTTATTTGTTTCTTAACTTACACTCATTTCTTCATTATTTTAGCTTCGTCTTAATGAACGGTTCTGTCGGTGGAATTTGCCACCATAACATTTACAAACCTCTGCTTACTGTGCCTATACATATGTTTGCTTTTAATCACTAGATTTCATTCCAACAAGGTGATTTAAAGAAAATCCATGCGTAGTTTCAATTTTGATGTGTTTCAATAAACGTAATAATTAATTAACAAAAAAAATCAGCGGTGAACGAGTTAACTTATTATTATGTTTATACTCTATACACTGTTTAATATTGTTCATTGGTGTCCTTTAATGTAGTCCATTTGGTCAATAAACCAACTTCTATCACATCACCCAGGGCTATCAGCAAGACCATCTGTATATATTACTATCGGTGGTGTTGCTATCAGCCGTAAGGCTTTCTCACTGGTAAAGTCTGAAGCTCAGAGGATTTTAATCATCTGGTGTAAACTATGTATGAAGTAAGATAAATTCCTTACTTCACAGAAAAATACGTATTTCTTGTAACAATAAATATACCTTACTTATATATTATTTAGGTTTATTGTATAATACAGTAGTTATAGTATACCAAGAGTTTCACAAATCAAATTACAAGAAACCTAGCTCAGCATTAAATATCTGCCTCCCAGTGGCAACAATCGCATTATTTTAATTACCGCCAGCAATTTTCTCATGTGTGGTCGCGTTGGTTGTTGAACCGACTTCTATTTCCGCGGCGCAAACATTTCCCGCGGGGTTCGTTGACCAAGTCCTCCGCGAACGGGTTCTGCAGTGCCAGGTGCGCTCTCTCGAGTGGCCGCCACCGTTGCTGTTGTTATTCGCAGGCAGATACATGTGGCCCCGAAATTAAACCTGGGAGCGCCCCATTAACAAGAGGATGCGTGGCCAAGGAAAAAAAGATTCGCAAAAATAACCGGCGAGCAATTTCGAATCGTTACGATAAATTGCGTCCGAGTAAAAGCCTCATAAACTTGACTTTTATTTCCGCCATGATTTGTTAACCGGCATTACACGCTCTCGTTGTGGAATGATTAAGTAAAAATCGGCACGAACAGCAGGTTCTATAATGTTATAAAATTAATTATGGTTACTATAGTATGTTCCACATAAAGTTGCAGTTGTGTGAGTTTACATTCAATTACACTCTTAAACATGAATTACATTTATAATAAATATACTAGATTCATCAATAAACTTGAACATGCTCCTAGTTTCAATTATCATAGAATATTCGTTCAAGTAAATTCAGTCAACATGGTTTTCAATATCCGGAGCCGATGGGAACAAGAAGAATCTGTTTTTATACAACCAAGCCTTAGAGTTCTGCGCGTGTCTACTTCTTACTCATACTATATCAGATAACTGCATTTTCTACTTATAAGTAAAAGACAAAAATATTGAATAATTCTACATGATATTCGCGTTAAAGCTATCTATCGCAACTGATGTAACTGGAAACCTTTCAACCGCAAAAATGCGCACTCAAATGCCTTCAACCAATATTTCTCTTACGCCTCGAAACGAATCCGTCGAGCAATTACGAATTCCCTCGACCGTATCGCGGCGGTTATGAAATTACGATGCCGCGGCCGCGCGACAATTAGAGCGGCCCCGCGGAGCGTAAAGGAGAAGAAAAACCCGAGCGGTGAATCAGCCACGTAGCCGGATGCCTTCGAATGCACCGAATCAAGAAATAACAGAATAACTCTTGTGCACGAACAATGGGGGCCTTACGCAATCGAAATGCATCGCGGCCTTGATTCGCATTCAGCAGGAAACATTAAAAATAGATTCGTTAAAACGCGAACGCTCGTGCACTTGGATTCAATTCAAGAGCGGGGCATAGACCTAGTTGCATGCACCGGTTCTAGTTCGAGGCCTGGAAACTGTTTGTTGTGTCTTTTTAACAAAGTATAGCTTTACAAGGATAATATACGAGGAATGCAGAATAATTTGAATCTGAATGTTAGATTTATGTTGTATTGACACTGTAAATCGATATTTTTAAATCTAGTATTAAATTAATTAATGGGGAATTGTTTATATCATCGTTTGAAAATTTAAGGACATTTAAGGATCGTTTTCGTTAGTGCTAATCGCAAACCAAGATAATTTAAAATTGACGAGTATACACTTTGATTATCTGACAACATACAAACCAACATCTCTCAAGACTTACGCATACAGTTGCAAAAAATATCGACATTTAGAACTATATAGATCTATTGTACCATCAATCTTCATCACAAATAATACTTTTTATACACGGTAATTACATTAGCACACAATGCCGACGTTAATTAGATGCCGGACACGATTATCACTCTCCGAAACGCATAAACACCGGTGATTTTTCTCAATTGGTGCGTCACCCGCGGGAAACGCGGCTTTCATGTCGTGCAAAAATATCTCCCTCTCGGCCCGCAATTAGCTCTCGACAAGAAACCGCTTTTACTTCAAACCGCGAGGCAACAATTCAATGGGTCTCCAATTGACATGGGAGAGAGACGCGCGAGAGACAAAAACGGAACAAGACAAACGGCCGCGCTCGCGTTCTCCTTCCTTTCACAACTTACTCACGTCGCGCCTGAATTATTCATTACGAAAACATACGCGGTGCAGTTTTTTTCCATTTTGATACTGGTGGAAATATACCAGTCGAGAAGAAGGAGAGAAGTTTATGTTATTCAATGCAAACGTTGTAGGGGGCTGACGGGCAAGCATTCTGTTTAATATAGTCGGTGTGAATTTATCTGCAACGTATTTTAGTGAAGTTTAGCGATTGCATTCTGTAGGTACCTCTAATGGTATAGCGTAATATTGTATAATGTTGTTGCACACTTCTATACTTTAACCTTCAACTTAAAATAACTTTTTACACTATGCTATTACGAATCAAACGAGTCGAATACAAAATATTGTGTATATATGTAGGAGAGTAGAAATCACAATTCTTAATTTAAAATTAATTATATTCAGTGATACATGGATATGCATATAATTTAGAACATTCAGTTTGAAGACGTAGCTTGCTAAATAATAGTACAATTAAAAAAAATTCTGTAAAAAATTCTTGTGTACAAAAAGAAAATATATGCTGTATCACTCCCGGGAAAGTGTCGACTAAAAAGCGATCCGCAAGGGTCGGCCCCGCATAAATGCATACCGGAAAACGGACAATGCGGCCTCCTGATAAATGCGTTGCCCCGCAGGGGTATATATAAATAAATTGTTTATAAAAGTCCGCTCGGCGCCAAATAGCCGGCGGACGGACAACACACACGTCCCGTTTTCCATCCTGGGAAATCTCCGCATGAATATGCTAAGCCGTAGCGAACGATAAAAATCATTATTCGGCGATGAGGTGCATGTTTTATTAAGTGGCAGCGCTTTGGCTTTGTTACGTCTTCCGGATTGGGGGGCTAAGCCCGTTCAGGGCACTAATTCCGCGAGCAGACCACGGTTTTGAATTATTCCGACACCTTAAATGTTCAATGAGGCTAATCCCCGGGTCACAGCTGGCGGTATTAAGATGAGAGGTACCGGAATTAGGTCAGTGTATGTGCACTGCAGAGAATGACATCATGCCTATTATTTACAATATACTAAATAGTTTGTAATAATAATAATTATAATCTTTATTTCCTTTCTTTATATCAAACGTATACATAAAACGTACAAGTGACTTTTCTCATAAAACAATGTCAGGCCTCAAAGAAAATACCATACAGAATGAATAAACAGTAAAAATAATACAGTAGTACGTAATAGACAAATTAATATTACAGTATCAAATGATAGAAATTACACTATTAAAGAGTATATAAAAGTTAAAATATTGAAATACAAAAATGTAATTCGTACCCTCTATCTTTGTTAGTTATCGATATACTGTGCAAAATATGAGTTTTTAAATATCTAGTTACATATTTGCATACACGTTTGCATTTGTGCGATAAAATAATTCATATGATTGAAATTATTTTCAGTTATTTTTTAATATACAATAATGTATAGCATACTTTGATCCATCCATAAGCTGTATAACAGGAGAGATTTTTGTGAGCATGGATATAATAATTATAAATTCTATTACAAACCATGGTTTTCTATTTAGGAAATGTATGAATTCGATTTTAAATATTTATCCTTTAATAGTGCGATTTAGAATCAGGAAGACCAAAACATTCATTCGTTAATAATTCAGCTAGATTTCATTGTCTTTCTGCAGATACAAGTAGGTAAGATGGAATGGGGTACGTCCAGACTGTTCGGACCCATTTTTTTAAGAAATTTTATATATACTGAACAAGTTAATAAGTGCTTTACTTCGTATTTGAAAAATACCATTTTTTCTTTTCATTTTAATTTAAAAAATAGCAACTACTCCGAACTTGCCCCGCAATAGCGCTAGATCGTAAAAAGATATTTAATCCGCATTTTTCTCCCATGTTCTGGGATGAAATCGGAATTATTCTCAAGCCATTTACAAAATGGTTTATATCGTATTAAAATAAAGTGCTTCATTTAAAAGTTACAATTTAACTTCTATTCGAATCAGTTCAGGCCGTTCGTAAACGTCTTGTCCCGTTTACTACACTGCACCTTATATATTTTCTGCATACCCCCCTCACACATTGTTTACGTCTATAAATAACTATGTCCTAATCAAATTGTATCGGTTTTTAAAAACGTACACGTTATTTGCAGCAACACTTCTTATAAAATTTAAACTATCTCTTGAAAGCCTGTATCTAATCGACGAAGAATTAACCGTGACCTTTTCATAAACATTCATTAAACTCGGACGTGTAGCCAGATCACACTTTCCTACTGATTAAAACCTTTATGTGCTTATCTTCAAGCGACGCAACGTATATTTTTTGTCGTAAGTTGTTGAACGTGGTGAGATTGCAGGTCGCTCACACATTTTCTTTAAATATTTGTACGGTCTGGAGGAGGGGGCACGTTTAGTAATGTGTGGTTAGCTGCGGCGAGACAATGGTCGTGGGCTACGAAAGATGATAGGTCGCGCCAATATTGACATAACAGTTTAATAAGGTGCGTGCTGCGAGTAAACGACCTCGCAGCAAACCAACTACTTGAGATGAAGGAAACGTCTTCGGTTTCATTTAGCTATCAGAAAAATTATACGTTCAAAAACATGACTGAGACATTTGATATTGATTAAATAAATGTGCCAGACAATAAAAAACAAAATATTTGTATTTGCTGAAAACTATTTTTACATTCAAGTATACACCTTAAAACAAAAGAAAACCGACCTATAGTTTTCAATTTTCATACTCGACGAATTTTGTTGTCCTGATATTCGAATATCGTCCAGTATTAACAAATTATCAAATCTATACATTCCATGAAAAGTACTTGACATAACAGATTGTAAACTTCTATGTAATGCTCACTTAAAAACATCCCTTTTTGCCGTTAACACTTCAACCACTCCGACGTCGATTCCATTTGTCCGTTGCAATTCGCAGGCTATAATGCAACGATAAATCCCCGATATTTGCCCCCGCGGCCGCCCAACAATTGATCAATATTGCTCCCCGAACGCGACGGCACGCGATGTTGGAAATTACCCCGCACAAGGGGGCGGTCGGTTCGCAGGAGCCGATTGAAAGATTTATGGATGCGCGGAGGCGTGCACTTCAAATAATTCCGCATGCACGCGCATTCATAATCCCGGAATATTTGTGAAATAGCTAGCGATATGAGATATGTTTCGAAATCTATGCGAGCGCTAATAAAATGCTGGCTCACCCACAGCATAAGTTGAGCAAGGCAGATAAGAGGAAATCGTTCACGAGTGAAAAGTTGACGATTAAACATTAGTAGAATGCTATATTAGTTTCTAGATATGGCACATTTTTTTACGTTCGGAAGAAATTTATATCTACGATTCTGGATCATTGTTACATGTATAGGGGATCATATAGATATGAATTCGGCACTTATTATGCACACAATTTTGGAAGAATTATATCAACTTTTAATAGATTTTAATTTTTAATGTTTAATGATTCCCAATTTGGCCTAAATTTTGGGAATAAAAAGGTCGAATTGGTATATAACACATAACACTTAGCCATGATAATTGAGTTCATCATGTAGGTATTACATTCGAATGTATACGAAATGTGCTGAATCTAAGACCACTGCAATTCGTTATTATTGTTACTTTATGGCGACAAACCATCCCCCCTAGAAAATTGTTTGTTTTAGTCTGTAGGATATCATTCTGTTGTTCCAGTCGTCGCTAAACGTCCAGGGGGGAAAGTTGTGTGTAGTGGAGGTCGGAAAAATAACGGTCTGGGGGTGGTCCCGTCGCAATCATCGCGGCGGACGTGTAAGCCGCTTACCGCCCCGCGGGGGGACATTACACAGATTGCTGCGGGCCCACCCCCGCGGCAAATAGGAATTATGATGGTTTCACGCGGAATGACCCCGCTTCACACGCGTACCCCTCCAAGGACGGGGAGGGCAGCGATACTATCGACGGAGCTATTAAAGGGCTTGGACCCCTGCGTCGCCGTCGTCGCCGCCGACGACGACTGCCGGGAACACTGTGATATATAAATTTAGTTTTATTGCCCAGAAAAATAAAGCACGTTGCTGCCGGTGGAGATAGATGTTACGACTCTTCTTTTTTTTTATGTTGACTTCAATTTAATATTCTTTAGAGAGGCGTTTAAAAAAAATATAATGCACATGTTATGAAATAATTTTATGGTTCATAAATGTTATGTCACTCTTACAAGATAAAATGAAATATCATTTTTTGTATCTCTCACACATTGTTTGCATTATTACCAATTATTTTTTATCAGCGATCTTAAATGAATACCGCTACGCAAATTATGGCGGAAAATGTACAGCAATTTAGTTCCTCTGTCTTCTTAATGTTCTGAATTGTTAAAGATCGTCAATCAGGCTTCTCCTCGTAGGGAGCCCGCCCCGGCAAGGACTGGCATATCAAATATCCGACATGCTATCATTACTTTAACAAGCACCGTGTGCTGAGTATATAATTTTATTAAGATATGCGGACACAATTCGGGGAAGCGGTTCATTGTAAATTGAATATACAGAATAATATTACAATATCTACTTCCACAACGATGTACAATATACATTTATGGGCCTTTTCCAACATTTCAAATATTTTTTTATAAAGTGCACGCTATCTATTTTTAATCGAAAAATCATAGTTGGTAGACATGGTGGTTTCACACAACTGATTTCCATTACCCTAGACAGGCATTGTGGAGTCTGAGATACCCAGCTTGGAATGAAAGAATGGGAGTGAATGTTAATTTTATTTTGCATATTTATGTGAATCATGTACTATTAATGGTATGTCTATTAGTTTGATTAATTATCAAATCATCAACGACAAAAATACACGAAAACTTGACGAGACTAATAAAAATAAGTTTGGGTGTCTGAGGCCCCAGTGTGCACATTAAGTAATTTTAAATAGGTGTGCTCGTCTAGGATTAAAGACAAATCAAGATTAGTCAAGTCACATGAAAAGTTTGGTTTTATATGCTGTAGTTTTTATTTTTCGAAAACATACAGGAAACATTTTTCATACTCGACGCACGGAGATACTCTTAAAATGACACAAAATTAATAGAATTTCCACAACAAAAATTGCCTGATTACAATATTTTATGCATTGTTTGTATGATAAACAAAAAAATCTGATTATACTCAGTGCACAGTACTTTATAATTAATTCTTATCTTTTAAATTAATAGAAATCAAGTATGTTATCAAAAGAAGAAAAAAACGTATTCAAACATTAAAATTTTCGTTGGTAATTACCAGTATACATGTCACTAATCAATTACTCAAGTATTAATTATGATTATTTCTTTGTTGCAGGGTTTCACCATGATCATGCTATACATTTTCCTGCTGGGCACCTTAACCGTGGAAGCCTTCGGTCTCCGCTGCCCCACCGGCTGTGAGTGCAACGACGACACGTACGTAGTCAAATGCGAGAAGAGTAAGCTGGACGTCATCCCGATCACCCTCAACCCTGCCATCCAAAGACTAGTGCTGCGCAACAATAAAATAAAAACAGTGGACGCGGCCTTTCAATTCTACCGCGATCTGCAATACGTAGACCTCTCCAACAACCATATAGTGAACATCCCAACACGCAGTTTCTTCAATCAAGACAAATTGCAGGAGTTGCACCTAAATAGCAATAAACTGTCAGCGGTGAATAATAAGACATTCCAAGGACTCAAATCGTTAACCGTGTTGAGTTTGCGACAGAACTTCCTCGAAGAACTGCCGCGCGGTTTATTTTCAATCCTTCCGAGACTCGAGGAGTTGAATTTGGGACAGAACCGGATATCAAAAATCGACGCATTGGCATTTGATGGACTTTTAGCCCTACGCGTGCTCTATTTAGATGATAATAATTTAAGCGCTGTACCAACACCATCATTCCCACTAACGGGTAGTCTCGCTGAACTACATGTAGGTCTTAATGATTTTACAATTTTACCAGAAGACGCTTTTAAAGGCCTTGGTAAATTATCGGTACTGGATTTAAGTGGTGCGGGTCTTTCTAACATCAGTGACAACACGTTTCGGGGGTTGAACGGGCTGCGCAGTCTTAACCTCGCGGACAATCGGCTGCGGGCGATACCGACGCGGCAAATATCGCAGCTATCACGCCTGGAGGATCTCACGATCGGGCAGAACGAGTTCGTCGTCCTCGAAGCGAACTCGTTCAAAGGGTTGAGCAACCTACGTAAGTTGGATATCACCGGCGCGACCCATCTCGAGCGAATTGAAAAAGGGGTTTTCAATGATAATCTGAATATAGAGACTGTGATTCTTGCGAGTAATCGGAAATTGGAGACGGTTGAGGAGGGCGCGCTGGTGGGGCTGCCCAACCTGCGACATTTGGTGATGCGGGAGAATTCGTTCACGACGTTTTCGGAATCGATGTTGTCTTGGAACGAGCTGCGTTCGCTTGAGTTGACCGATAATCCTATTTATTGCGATTGCCAACTATTGTGGCTCGGCAATCTGTTAGCGATGAAAAATTTAACTACAATGCAGTGCACGTTGCCGCTGCCTCTTAAAGATAAACCCTTGAGGACGTTGAGCGCTGATGATTTGGGGTGTTCTTTTCGAGACCCGCGGCAACAGGCGATATTAGTAACACTTTGCGTCAGCGCTGTTATATTGCTTGGCGGATTGGGGCTGTTGTTATTTCGTTACCGCCAGCGGGTGCGTGAGGCGCTCAAGGAGTACAAATGGAACAAACGGGCCATCAGCAGGAAGGAACACGAGTATCAAAAGACCTTCTCCGATGATGAATATATCATGCGTTCAGCTCAACAGCACATCAAACCTATACCAGTGACGGAATTGTAGCTAGAACTGAGCGCGCCGCCTACGGGGGTGTTCTGCGTGGATGGTGCCGAAGGGCGGCGCGCTAGGGTCCCGCGCGGGGCCGGCGGCACACTTCCTGTCACTGGATTCACTTACATAACCGGGGACTCGTGCCGGGCGCACTCCTTGCGTGCTCTCAACACGGAGAGTCGGAACGGATTGCAAAGATACCACAGGGACATATACCAGCATTAGCCCCGCGTAGTGTGAGCCGAGTTTTACCCGAGCAATAAATGAATCCATTCCAAAATGTGATTTTTACGAAATGTAGAGACTGTACAGTAGCTGCTAAGTATATTTTTCTCGCTGTCTACGATCGCACCGAGTTGCAATTCGCCCCGTGCGAAATAAAAGCGGGATGCGACCTGCAATTCGGACGGTTTTATTATGATAACAAAATACTTCGATATCATAACATCATAAAACCACCAGAGTGTGATTAACATGACTGCATATCTATATTTAGAGTAGACTTTCATTTCGCGACTGATGATACGCTGTGTTCAATTTTAGAATGGTGGTTGCAAACCAAAATCAACCACCATTCTGAATCCGGTAAAATAAATATGTGGTCATTTCTATACATAATTCTGCTGTACTATCGATTTGGTATTTTCAACACGCTGTTGAAAATATTTAAATCGTCTTGTAAATAAACCCAACACGCAATATTTCTATAAAATATATATATTTGTAAATACATATATTCTAAATTTAGGGTTATTTATTGAATTTTTAATTTTATTCTTTTTTACGACAAATGAGATTTTTATATGAAAATTTGAATATTGCATTCCTCCCTGGTTGTACAATTGTGTTGTTTGTAAGATATTTTGTTTTGTTTCATGTGTGGTTGTGATTGAATATTAACCCCCTCTCTCCCCCTATCACCGGTGTATATTTTTAGTTCGTTATTTATTCGATGGTCGTACTTTTCGGGAAGTCTAAAAAATGTGTAGTACATTCGAACACATAAAACTAGTCACAGTAATTTATATAGGGTCGTATGGATGGAATGAGTATTTTTTCGCCACTGGCGGAATACACAAATTATAAGTGCATTTTATAATATTGTAAATATTACATAGTGTTTTTGTACATATTAAACTTTAATCTTAACTATCATATTTACAGATACAAATAAAATAAATAATTACATTCTCATCCTGTTGTTTGTTTACTGTTTTCTTCTTTTGACAGAATATGTAAGTGGACATTTATGTGTTTGCATGGACGTACAGAATTGCAGTACTAATATTTTTATTGTGGTTGTGCGATGGCGTGTCCTAGTATCTGCATGAAAATTTAATCATAAACGCGGTTTTGTGTTGTACTAGTATTGGTATTACTGATATAATGGGACAATGGATTATTAGACTTAAAAATCACTATAAATATATAAAACTATGATTATAATATCTTCATTAAAATAGATAAATGATAAATGCAATTAAAAATAACATATTATATTCTTTAAACTTTAAAATGGTGGAAATTGAATCTAACAAAAAGAGAAAATATGATGAACGCAGCTCGTTCCAATGTCAGTGTTATATCCTTGGCGTTATACGCCAGGGATATAACACTGACATATTACAACTCGTTCTTGTTTGAAGATCCAACAGTCATAGGATACTAATCATAGTGATCAAAATTGAGATCAAATACTGTTTTGTTTCATTAACATTGAATTTTTATTTGATAGAAAGAATAATAGCAATTATTATTTATTTAAAGAAAGCAATATTTACCTTTACAAATTTCTGCGGTGCTGCTTGCCTAACATAACAATACTTCGTTACCTTTCGTTAATACGAGTATAAGAAATATTTTAATACAGGCCAAAGATCATTGGTAGTGAAGAATTTTAAATATAGACTATATCAAAATAAAAGGTTCTGAAAAAAACAACTAAATCCATTAAGAAACAGCAAAATTATTAAAGCATAGAGAAATTAACTTAATTTCAATTTTTATAACGATAATATAATACATATTTATATTACTTATAAAACAACAGTCAGGGTGGGTTTTAGTTCGTTCAGCGCCCGAGACTATTTTTGCTACAGCCCTTTCCCCTTAAAAAATAATAATAAAAGAAACTGATGAATAGTAAACTTCATTCACTTACATACATGATTGAAGCATGGTAGTTGAAACGTATAAAACATAAAACCAAATATCATAATAATAAATATAAAAACATCATAATTATATTACAAAACTTAATTAAATATTAAAGTATGTAAAACTGTATAAATGCATTTATTGCTTGTCATGGTTTTGTCGTGGGCTAGTGCTCAAATGTTTAATACTATTACTGTTTTAGATACTTAAATTTGTTATTAATGAAAGAGCAAACTTTTAAGATCTAATAGTGGAAGGATTTCGATACAAATTTAAAAATCCCGAAAGGTAGCTGAAATGTTACCCGGCGCATCCACCATTATTTCCATATCGCTAGTTATTTATATGCAACTCAATATACACACAATTATTGCGTGAACACAACTTATACATGCCTGCAACTTACAGCTACCGCTACACAGATGTCTCCCGATAATGACATATGTCTATTAGTAAGATAACTTCATTGTCCACTTGTGTTGTGAATCATGGAGGACGTACTGACAGAAATTGTCTCCTCGGAAGATTTAAAGGTACCAAACTCATACAAAACCTCACCCTTTCAATCAATTAAACAGCAGAACTTTTCCGACCATAATACATACCCATTACAATCCATACATTTTTACCATTGCAACATATTTCAATACCCTTCCATTATGAGTCATAATATTGAGATTATAGATAATAATGCGCATTTCACTTTCAGAAATTCGAAAAAATCTACCATGATCAGTTATACAACAAAAACGTCACTCCCACAGCACAGTTTGAGTATGCTTGGTGTTTAGTTCGAAGCAAGTACTCAGCTGACATTAAAAAGGGTATTATTTTACTTGAAGAGCTTTATAGAACACATGAGGAAGGACAACGTGATTACCTGTATTACCTAGCTATTGGAAATGCACGGTTAAAGGATTATAGGATATCACTTAAGTACATTACATCTTTTCTATCAATTGAACCTGGTAATCAGCAGGTGTTATCACTGGAGACTGCTGTGAAGAAGAAGATGGAAAAGGATGGGTTGGTGGGGATTGCTATTACTGGAGGGGCAGTACTGGCTGTTGGGGCTGTTCTTGGGCTTGTGATGGCTGTAGCAAAAAAATGATAAATGTTAAGGAAGAGTAATTATATTTATTTTCCATACAGTTGTGATTTATGTTCCAAATTGTATATCTGTGGGTTGCAAAATTGTTTTAGTTTTGGGGTTAATTGCATATCCAGCATCACTTATTTTTTGGTGATGATTTGTACTGATTTTATAAAACATTTCCTGTGAGCTGCTTCAAATTGTATGTTTTGTACAGTCTTGTTTTATCTTCTGTCTATAGTTTTATTTAAAGTATATAGTCAATAATATATTATTATAATATTTAATGCACTTGTATAGAAAATATTAAAACATATCTAGTTTATTTTGTTTGTTGTTACTAATTGCTAATGGTAAGTGTAATACATTTTCCAGACACCCAAACTTCTATTCTAAAAATTGACCATAGAATATAGAAAATGAATATAAATATATTATTTAATTAAAAGATAACTATAAAAGATATCCATTTCTTAGACTGATGGCTTAGGAGATCTCCTCTCTAGTATCTTTGATAAGTAACGTATTTTTCTATTGCTGTAGTTCAGTAATTAAAACATGGATAAAAGTTTTAAATTATTTTCCTAGTTTTGTGTATGTTTGGTGGCATATAGTATCATTCAGGAACTGAATAAAAACGTAAGTTGTAGGGATAAATTTCACTGAGAAATTTGTTTTCCTTCCGAGTGGGCGAGAGTCCTTGATAATATCTAAATATATATGTGACTTTCCGCATTAAATACTTACTTAGTATAATCAAAATTATATCCGCAAACGGTTTTCGTATTTTTAATTTTTTTATTTATTTAATCATATGCCTATAGTATAATAAAAATTTAAAAAAAAATATTTTATGCTACTAATCAATAGTCTTTTAGGTCTTTAAAATTACGCCTACATCTCTACCGTGAGATGTAGGTGTAATTTTAAATAAGACTGAAAAGATTATTGATTAGTAGCATAAAATATTTTTTTTAACTTTGATTATACTAAAGGCATATGATTAAATAAATAAATAAAATTAAAAATACGAAAACCGTTTTCGGATATCTCGACCATGACTCGTTCACTCAACCCTTTGAACTCAAAATTACTGGAAATTTCCATTCAAGAAACGCACTTTTTGAATTTTACCTCTGTGTGTCTTGCTCCTAACAAATTCTAGTTGGTATTTTTTTGATTCAGGGCTGGCTTTTCATCATTGAACAGTATGAACTCTAATCTAAGTCTATTAGTTTTAACGTGGGATGCGAGAAACCACGAATTTTCCAAGTAGTACAAATTTTCCCAATAAATTATAAAATAAATAAATAAATTATTTATAATTATATTCATGCAATCAATTAATATTCTTTAATGTGATAATGAAAAATATAAAAACCGCTTTTGGATATCTATTTTCGTTTGCATTTCACAACCCCGTAAAATTCGGAAAAATTGCTTGAATTACCATTGCAGAATCTTCCTTTTTGAGCTGTATCTCAGTAAGTGTTTGTCGCATCAACTTCTAGTTTGTACTTTTGGATTCAGAGGGTGGCTTTTTTTCCAGCAACAGTACTAACCCAAATCTACGTCTATTATTTTTAGCGTGAGCCACTAAAAACCATCCGATCAAGGATCAATAAAAATTAAAATTCGAAACATTATTTTATTGCTGCCAATCAATCAAAAGTCCTTAGGCTGATAATTAAAATTTCGAAAACCGTTTGTGGATATCATGACCCCAAATATGTCTTAGAAAAATTGATTGAAATGATTATTTCAAAAACGCATTTTTCGAGCTGTATCTCAGTTATGTTACTGACTTATAGTTTGTATTTTTGGACTCAAAAAAGGCTCATTAACCCCAATCTGCCTGTCTATTAGTTTTAACATGGGAAACCAATGAAATCGTTACAAAATCCGTAAACACTGTCTTTCAATGTTTCACATCTTTCAGGATCTATCGAATATCTTGTTTGTTCTCTTTATATGACAATGCAAAATGAATTCTGATTAAAAAAGGTAAACAAAAATTTAACATTGCATAAGGTATACAATTAAGATTTAATTATTTTTGATAACATATTATTTATATTTTACCTTTGGCTTTCTAACTAATCACGAAATATTTTAATTTTCAAGTTAGCTGCCTTCAAGATTTGTTTGTGGTGATTTTTTTACCGTTGATTTATGTGGTCTCCGATTTGTTTTAAATAAAATTCCCTTTGTACCTCGCACTCGCAGCTTATTAAACTTGATTATTTTCATTTAAAAAGCGCGCATCCCTCGATCGACACACTTCCTTTGATTTTTCGGCCTTCGTCGCTAATTGCCCGTCCGTAATTGTTTTCGCATGAGGGCGCTGCATTCAGAGCCAAGGTCTTCCGCCTTATGCCAAAACCGTTTAACTTTTTCAATTGGGCCACCGAAATAAAACACGCCTAAATAATCTTTATATTATTATCAACACGATTCTGATTTTTATATACGTTATATTTTTATATACATATATTTACAACTGTCTTCTTGTTCCGCAATTTAATTTAATTTAATAATATTTGGTGTGGGCACCATACGACTTCCCAAATTAATTACTTAATTTAAAAAATTTCAATATTAATTTTGTGCTACCAATCAATATTAAAGACCATTGGTGCTAATTAAACATATGAAAACTGTTTTTGGATATCTCTTTTTGATTTCATTTTATAGCCCCACAAAATTCGTAAAAATTACTTTAAATCACTACCAATCAAAATTAAGGTCTATTGGTGTTAATTCAAAATACGGACACTGTTTTTTGATATCTCTTTTCGTTTTCATTTTACAGCTCCACAAAATTCTTAAAAAATAAGATACGCCCCTTTGGAGCTGTATCTTAGTAAGTTTTTGTTCTAGTATAACTAGTATAATATATATATATATATATATATATATATATATATATATATAAATTTTTAAAAAAGCAATAATTTTTTAGGATAGGATTATTTTATTAGTTTCTTCCCGATCTCTATGATTTTTCCCATGCAACGTACTGGAATGTTAAATACTGCACCATTTTATACTAACCATGTATATTTCAAGATAAATGCGGATTAATCCATTTATACAGCTAGATACAGTTGATTTCACTCATCATTATCTTCATACGGTGTCACTAATAAAATTTGCAACAGTATAAAATTATAAATTATTTGTTTATCATTAAACCGAACATAGTAAGTACTGTAGCCGATACATCTTCCGTCACTTCATTAAATATTTGTGTTCGCACCAAATTCGCAAAGTGGTTTCGAGTTCACTCAATTTTTCGGGATGCTGCGGATTGTGGGTTTGTGGGTTACATGTAGAGAGCACGCGAGTCAAAATAAACGAACCTTGGGGAATATATTTCCGAGCATCCCGTAAATTAACAATTTTCCGTACAACAGTCTTTCATATATATATATATATATATGAAAGTCAGAAATTGGATTAATTATTTAATGGCTGCTGACATATGCAGTAATGGGCTACTGTCTAGTCTAGAAAAGTGTATATACACCTACAATTGACTAAAAAAAACTGCACAAACTGCAGCATAAACACTATAAAACTTCAGCAATAACGACTGTAATTGCATTTTTTAACGATTTTCTTTTCAAAACAATTTTTATTAGACCTAATAATACCAGCCAATAGTCATTAAAGTTGTTTATTTTTCTACCCCGCTCGACCGCAGATATTATTTCAGCCAGACGACTCGCTTTTAGTGTGTAGAATCATTATTGTTTACCGCCTGCCTAAAAAGCCCTGCATTAGACTCCATTAAAATTAATTAGCGGGCACAACACGTCTTTAACTTTCTTGGCGGTTTGCAGTTTAATTAAACACTGACATTATTTGTACCGTCGTTTTAACGTGTGATGCATCACGAAAACGGTCTAAGGGTAGAGGTCAAAGTTTTTCATTAAAAATAAAACGAAAACATTTTATACTACCAATCAATAGTCTTTGAGGTGCTAATTAAGAATACAATAACCGTTTGTGGATACCTCCTTCCGTTTTCATTCAACAATCCACAAAGTTCGTAAAAACAATTTGAAATTACCATGTCAGAAACGTCTTTTTCAAGCTGTATCTCAGTAAGTGTTGGACGTAACGAGTCCCAGTTTATATTTTTGGGTTCTGCTAATGACTTCCTATTAGGGAAGAGTTTAAACCCCAATCTACGTTTTTTTAGTTTTAACTTGGCAAATGTATTAAAAACGAAAACTGCATGCCATGATTGCATGTGTGAAAAGTTGTATTTAGTTTTAGAGGCGTCCGGGGACGTCCGGGCGGGTTTTTGTTTCTCCGGGTTTTTAAACATTAAGTTTGTAAATATTTATATTTTGTATATTGTTCGTGCATCAGCTTTTTTCTTTGCAATTTATAATTAACGAGTTAAAAATATTTGATTTAAAGTATTTGTTTAACCCATTTACGGCTAAGCTATGAAACCACTCTCAAAAGAACAAATGATTTATATTTTTCTAAATCAAATACACCCTTTAACATAATGCAAATGCATTTTTGTATAATAGTTTTTAAGTTTAGGTGATATATTATTCTATATTTTCTAGAAATTTCTAGATTCTAGATTCTTATTTAATACATTTTCTTTAACATTCTGAAGAGAAAAATATTCTCCACTTAAAAAAATCATTTATACGCTGTCAAGTATCTTCATTTTTGGTAATATCAAAATATATCGCTGAACGCCGTATTTATTGATTAATATTGAATATTATATAAATATTTAATTTTTATTTGATATTGCTATCCTTATAGAAAATTATTGAATAAGTGTATTAGATTTTACTTAAACCAAATTTGTAAACAAAAATTAAAAAGGGTGATGCGTTTACGTGGCCGTAAATGAGTTATATTAAATGAACATACTCCATGGATATCGTTCAAAACAGCCTTGTATTGTGTCAGTTGATAGATCTTAAATATGAATCAACAATGGCAATTTTTTAAAACTCTTAACGCTTATAACTTTTCCGGATTAATAAAATATTGCAATATTTTCTCAGCATACCAGCTCATAATAGAAAGATTATTTTCTCTAGTAACATAACAGTGAATGAAAGAAAGAAATCTTTTGGGACCAACAACTATATCACTGATTTTCAAAGAAGAAAGATTATTTATGTTTATCTCAAGCTTTAGATTAATTTTTCAAAGATTTCATAGATAAATATTAATTCATATAATAAAAAACGTCAGGGTTTTAAGTTAGAAAGTCCGGGCTTTGGAAGCGCTTTGTCCTCGATTGGTGAGTTTACAGATGGCAACCCTAATTTAAAAGTACATTCTTATTCTTTATGCGTTGGCATTATATATGTTGTCTTTGCCATTGCAAACAATTGTTCAAACCCATCCGTCTTATAGTGTTTAAAAAATGACATGTCAACCCTGCAATGCATATACTTACATACAAAATATATTTTTTTGTAAACGATGTTAACATTATTTTCAATTTCACTGTATTTATGATTTTGCAGGAAACATGACTATGGTATCTAAAATAGCAGATACATTATTTGCATAATATGATTAATATACTTGAATCATACTAAACTTAAATTTGAATTAATCTTCTAGAAAATGTTTTTACTTACCCACTTTTCCAACGCAGTAATCTTAATATCAATTCTTTCACGCGCCAAAATAAGTTTCCCAACACGTAATCCCCTCATACCCCAGAATTACAGGATAAACCGCGCCAGCCCAGTGGGATTAACCGCGCACAATTAGAACGGTGCACACAACTTCAGACCTTGGATTTCACAACGTCCGAAAAATATTGCGTTGCGCAAGGGGGAACGAATAAAACGTGCATATATTTATAGAATATAATATTGTGTATAAGTACATATATCATAATACATATACAAGTTACTTGCGGGCACTGTTTCGCGCCCACAATTTCCATACAAAACATACCTCTTCTTTCTCGTCAGTAATATCACAGCCAGTTAGCACATGCAAACGTTTTTCTGCTACAACATATTCCATATAATATATATGAACAGTTTTACAATGTTTGTATTACATATAATAAATAAATTAAAACCGTTTGCACGTGACTACATTTCACCTTACCACTTTGAGACGATTATTTTAGACAATTCATAATTTTATACAGATCTATAATTTTATAAACATATTTACTATTTACGACTGCATTTGTTTCAACAATATGGTGATTATAATAAATTATAATACAAATATTTATTTTGATACAAAAAAACTTCCATGTTTATATTGCCCAAGTGTGTTTCTGCCTCTGTGGCCGGGCAAGGGGAAGCTCATTCAATCTTATATTTTTATAAAATCGTCTGTGTATTTTCTATGATTAGAACAGATTTGGTTGATACTGTTTAATTTACTAAGACAATATATTCTATCAACATCACTAAATCTTACTAGTAAATCTATTCTGCATCGCCTACATATTGTATATCAAATAATGTGGCGCCTCTACTACAGGAAATCATAAAAATAGAACTCTATAATAAGTAACTCTTTTATAATAGTATGTTTTTCTGTCGTATGTAAAACAAGGTTGTTTAGAGTTTCGAGGTATTTAAATGCTGCCAATATATATCATTCTACGATAAAAGAATGCCATATATTATTTTTCGTTAGGTTATATTATGAATTGTCTAAAAAAAACGTCTTTGACATCCTATGGAATACTCTTCGGCATTCATGCAGACATTATAAAGATTACAAATGTTGCTTTTTCAGGTGGGGGGTATACAAATTATTTTACAAACCTAAAATTTGTCATGCAGGATAGGTACACCAAATACACGCGCATTTAAGTCACATCAATTTTATGATATAACAGTACGCTCTTAATTTCTGCCTGTACACACAGCAGTGTCGGTCTCTCATATTCCCTCATAAAACTGAGGGCGATTGCAAAATTAGTAGTTTTTTTTCAACGAGCATTATTCACTTGCTCAGTTTCCGTTAGTCAAAGAGATGCTGTGGCTGTGAAGTTCTGTCTTCTTTTCAGGATGCGGGATTTGTAGAGGTCGGATTTGTTGCAGACGACGACGGTGCCACCTTGGTTTGCGCTAGGTGGCACGCCTTTACCGTTTGTCGTCCCTATCAGGGTGCCGATCATTTTGGACACCGAGAATTTGCGTGATTTGTGGTTGGTTTGCTGTGTTTTGCATTCGTTTAAGATGAGATCAAATGAGGAATATATGGAATCGCTGTTTTCGGCGACGGACACTTCGCAGAATTGCACGCCGTGTTGGACTGATAATGTTCTTGCTTCCACCTCTTCAACCTGTAACAATAGATAAACAGACGTTGTAGTTGGTTGTTATTATTTGCGCTTTAATTTTTTTTAATTTGTCAGCTACATCATTATGTAGTTGGGAGAGCCGTCTAATTGGGACAAATTATAAAATTAACAATTAAAAGTGACTTGCACTTCATTGTTCACTTCATCAGTTTTCTATAAAGCACCTTACACGGTCAGTAATACTTTCAATATTTTAGAATAATTTGTATTAGGGTACGATCTACAATTTTCATTATTCTAAAGTATTGATAGAATTACTGATCGTGTAAGGTAGTAATGATATCCAAATAATTGATTGCTTGATAAATATTGCAGGTGAATTCAAGCAAATCCTGACAGTACTAGGAATGACAGTATTATTGACCGGTGCCTTATAAAGGCACCTTACACGGTCAATAATAGTGTCAATCCTAGTACTGTCAATATTTGCTTCAATCCTCCTTTTATATTTATCAAGTAATCAATTATCCGGATAAAGATCAGTATTCTCTTCATTACATCATTACTATACCTTACACGATGAGTAATACTTGCAATATTTTAGAATAATGAACATTTTAAACATATTATCGTACAGTAATACTGTCATTTATCTAAAATATTGATCGTGTAAGGTGCCTTTATGATTCAAGCAATTTCATTAATTTATTAAAATTATTTTATAAGAATTCCAGAAACAATACTTGCAGACGCGTTTTTAGTATTAGTGTAATTATTATAAAATAGTGTGTAGTGTATAATGCTGATGTTTCTATAGTTTAATTTAAAAAAGATTAAATTTTCTAGAATATCGAAACCTAAATATGTTACAACATTGTTTATAAAACAGTAAATATTGACTTCTGCGTCCATTTAGAATTTCTCTGTCAAGTTTATAACATCCGTGCGTCCGTCTGGAATTTCACAAAGCGCACGCCGAGCCACCGTAGCCGCCAGTGGTTGTGAAATCCTAAAAATATGTTCCAAATATTTTCAGCCTATTAGTGCGAGGCTTCCGGGATAATCACGTTACGCATTTTCGGGGCACCTAATAAATCCCAATCGTGGCGAAATTTTCGCCGGTGTGGAAATCGATCGGGCAATTTGGGCGGCGGGCACAACGACCTCTCAGCCGCCCCCCCCCCCCAGCAGCGGAATTGTACTCGCGCGATCACGGAAATTTTCCCTCGGGAGCGGTTTGTTGTGTTTGCACAACGCGGACACCTTCTGAGGCGGCGGAATCTGGAGCAGTCGGGCGCGAAAGTCTTTACACAAATAGCGAGAGTATATTTAGGCCGTTTCGGTTGCACAACGGCATTTTTATCGTGAGCGATGGATAGACACTTAATCCCTTAAAGTATATTTCATGAATAGTTTCGGGGCGGTTGTGGAATGTTAGCTATGCCGGTACTAATTTAGATTAGGTTTAAATTAGAAAATTCCTTTATGACATTCGTTGAAATATACAGCGATAATGCTGTTCAGCGACGTTTTGGTGCGTGCGATTCTTAACTGCTTCTAGGTAGTTTTGTTAACAATGCTAAGTCATTATCTCAGTAAGAGTCGATATTTGTATCTCAACTACAAATGCTACCAACTACCCGGGTCTCCCATTGAACTACGCTAGCATGTATACTATTAGAATTATTTACCTGTCTGAGGTGTTCTAAATCTGACTTGTTTCCCAACAACATCAACGGCATTTGATTCCTAAGCTGCTGCACCTTCTGTAATAGCTCCACAGCATGTGTGAGGGTGCTCCTGCAAGTGATGTCGTACACCACCACGCATGCATCCGCCCAGTAAATAGCCTCTTCCGGGAACAAGGCCAGCTCACAGCTGCACACATCAACAATCTCAACTTCTAGCGCGGAATTGTTGACAGTCAATGTCTGCCTGTAGAGCAAATCTGAAACCAATGTAATCATATAGAATTTGCACAACAATACATTTTAAACTTAGCTTGTGTATAGCTATTAAAATGCCATTAAAAAGGTACATATGTAGATGTTTTTGAAAATTGAGAGGAATGAGAATAAGCGTTAATAATTTAAGATGTAATAATCCTTTTCAGAAAAAGCAATAAATATTCGGCTGGCATTTGAAAAAATTCTTAATGACGTCATTGCTCATTCAAAAATGGTCGAAAAATATTGACACTTTCATTAGAAATTGGCAATTTAAATTGAACGCAATTTTTGCAAAAAACATAATTAAATGTTTTGTCGAATTTATTCTATAGTTTAGGGACATCCTGTATACAATTATCTGTTAAAAATTTGGTTTATTTTGTCACCGCTACTTTATGCTCACATATTTCAAACTTGTATTTACAAGCAAATAAAAACATGTATGATAAAAACGAGTCTCTACTAGAGTTAGCTGCCAACAACTCGTTGTTTTTACTTTTCGGTGCTTCCCTTCTCTACGTGTAAATGAACGCGGCCCCGTTACGTTGCGGCCCACCGCCGCCAAAAGTTTTAATAATTTCTCCCGCCAGACGCTCGTTACAGGCGTCGCAGGCGGCGACATTCCGGCGTTATAAATAAACGCCGCGTGCTCCTCTCCCCAAGCCCAATCAAGGCGCATTAAAATACCTGCGGCAGGAGAGTGCAAAAGAAATGCAGAATGCCGCCGCATGCCGTTGCATCATTAGCAGGATGTGGAAAGACGATCCTGTTTTCGGCCCGGGTGCCAAAGGACGAGCGCAAACGATGAACCGGGTGAGTAATACGCGGGCCCGTGTAGGCCGGGGAGTCCTTCGCCGCCGCCGCTGCCGCCGTCCGGCTCTTCCTGCATTCCTGCTGCCCGTTGCGGCAAGTGTTTTATTTGGAATGCCCGAGCAAACGTTTGAGTCATTACGTGGGTTAATGTCAGCTGGTTTTAGCGAGGTGGTGTCGCACAACAAACAGCTGGTCGACTTGAAATTGTAATGAGTGTGTATTAATTTTCAGGCGAATTTATTAATAGTGACAGCATTAAAAGTAGTTAGAATACCAAGCCTTATATACAGTCTATAAATCAAAAACTGAGTACGCATCATTAAAAAAGACAAATCTAAACAAAAAAGTGCATGTGATTATATGACATAAAACTATATTTATATATCAAATCTGACGGCTAATTTGGATCTGAAATTACCATGAGTTAACACTACTCTAACTTATGGTTTGATGTTATTTAGATTTGCTTGATCAAAACAAGATTATAATTTACACAACGAACATTAGTATCTATTGTTAGGGTTTTTATATTTTGTATTTCGCGCGTGAACTAGAATCTTATACATTGTGCTTTGTTTGTATTCTATATGTTTGGATTTTAGCCATTTTGACTGAACAATTATTGAATTCTTATGTGTAACCTCGTTTGTGTAAGTGTTTTGAACGTGAAGTCGACGATATTTGATTACAATTGTTAATGCGAAAATTTGGTAGTCTGCACCACCACTGTATGCGCTACCATCCATCTTTTACTTATCAATTCCAACTCGAAATTCGTTTAACCCTTTTGAATCTTCTTGTTAAAACAGTGTTGTTCAATATTTTGATAGCTTCGATGTTTACATGCTGCAGGAGCTCCTCCTTATGTCTTTTAGTATCCTTCTTTATTTCATCTTATACCATCTTTAGTCCTAGGTCTCGGTGTATGTCACTATTTCAAGCATACCTGGGAGCTTTGACTACACCTCATTAATTTATTTTAGATACGTCTGCATAATTGTTGTTCTATTGGCACAACCCCATAGCTGTACACCGTAGGTCCAGATGAGTTTTAATATTTGTTTATAGATCAGTAATTTTTTATCTGTTGTTAGTTCGTTCTTTCTACCCAGTAGCACTACATTTTTTTAGTCTTATATCAAGTTTTTTTCATTCTTCTTCACGTGAAATTTCCATTTCGGTGTCTAGATGTATTTTGCTGAGTCTGGTATCTGGGTTCAATTGGTGGTAATTGGGATCGTGAATATGAATTAATTTTATCGACCAAAACATGTCACAAAGATTACATTTATATGTCGAATTTCTCTAATATATAATAAATATGTACACAATATGTAGTAAGATTGCGGCTATTTTTATAGAACAAAAATAAAACCAATTGGCTACCGTCACTATTTGTCATAATTTTCTTAATCGAGTCAACCGAAAATAGATTTTTTCTTGTTGACACATTCACGCTCTGCCTCACACCTGTGTGTCACAGTTTACAAAACCCCATTCATTTCACACTAATTGTTCTGGCAATTCTCCTTAATTCGATCTCCTTTTTTCCCTTCTGGACGCTCCAAATTTACGCCCAGACCGCGCGTCAGCCAAATTAGGCCGTGTGCAAAAGTGTCTCCCCATTTATTGTATGGAATGCAATCGGGTAATTTTTGAATAAACAACTGGCTGCTTACTATCTGCACGTTTCAAAAATAAACCGTGCGTTCGCACCGGTTGTAAATGTAACTGGAGCGTCACCGCGGTGATTCCTCGGGTGGAGCCCACGTAGCCTGTTTATTTACAAAATCGCCGGCCAAGCTTCTACGGACAACGCAGTTGTTGTAGTTTAAAAGTCTAAAATTACAGCGAAACGCGAGTTAGCAGCACAAGGCCCTGAGTGGTTGTTGCATAGAAAAAATGATCTATTATTGTGGGATGGGTTGTCCCGTCCGCCGACAATGGAGTTTCATCATTGACAATGTCCCACATATTGGAAACCTTCATCGTTTTTATGTGCTTGTCATTAAAACGCATGTTAAAAATATATTTACTACTTGCGTTATTAACTAAAAGCTAGTGGCGTTGCCATTATGAAGGCATGCAAGGTCCCGGTCTATTTAGTAACGCACCATCAGGGTCGCATCATAGCATAGACTATGGTCCGTTTTTTTTAGAGGCCACAACTTACACTTTAAAATAAAATTATGGAAACATAAAAGTTTATACTATTATTTTGTACCCAGCTCAGTGGCCGAGTGGCATTGTCCGTCTCGTACTAAGCATTGAGGAGCTTGAGTTCAAACCCTAGCGGGGCGAATTTTAGCGAATCACCTTTCACAGTTTTTCAGAGGTTTTCTGTGAAGTTGAAGTGTCCTCTGAGCTCCTCTCTTGACCGGCGGAAAAGCCTCACGGCTGATAGCCCAATAAAGATAGAAGTTTTTTTTAATTGTTTTGTGTGGTCTATTTCCGGCAGGATAAAATGTCTAGGACCCCAAAATAGGTTAATCCGTCCCTGCTCACCGTTGCTAATTATATTCTTTTTTTGCTGTTGTTTTTTTTTCGACCCCGGTGCTATTAGAGCACTCACCATTTAGATTCATCAGCTTATTGGCTATTGCCTTCGCTGATACACATCATTGGTTGGCTATAAGACTATTATCATTCTGTTAACAACCTTCATCAATACATTATTTCAACAGCGGATATGTTGAGGTTATATATAATACATGTGTGTTGAATTTAATCTATATTATATGAATTTTCCTCGCCAGCGAAAAAAAAAACGTTCAATCACGTGTACAATCCATAAATCAGCACAGCACATCATAAATTCTCAATATGACTCACCGGCGGGCGACCAAAACTCAAGCCAAAAAAACCGAATTGAACCGACATATTATTATTATTGCTGGCCACGCGCGCGCACTCTTTTCACGCATTCCTCGCCGAAATTAAACCCCGCGGAATTGTAACACTCCCCAGGAAAACGGCCGTCCTCTTAATAAACCGCACTTTTTAACAATTGGCAAGGCGCGTTTTCATTATTTTGGTATGCATGGACGACGTTTACGATTTAATCCTCTTTTGCGAAGACAAATTACGCAAACAGTCGTATAAGTATAATTAGAGTGGCGACGGTAATTTTACATTCTTTGGCTGGCTCGAATACAAGGAGAGTTTTTTTATTAGGTACTTACTGAAGTAAATGGGCATGTAACAAGACGGTTTATAATTTTATAAATTAATACTAATGTTGATGCTGTTATTCATTTTTTTTGTTCAAAACCAACTATAGATTTGATAGCATTAACTGAACTGAACTGATTTGAAATTTCAGTGTAATATCTTAAGGCCATTTTAAATTTTATATCTGCGACAAAGCCAACTGTTAGGTTTTGCATTTCAATGGATTTCAATAAAAGAAAATGTGCGTATTCAGTATTTTAAGGGAAACAAGATTAATTATTATACATTATTATTGTTGCTATACTATTTACTTTTTTATTCATAACTCTTAAACAGAAAATTAGCTATCCGAGATTATATTTATTATTATCAAATTCACATACAGTGCCTTTTAGGAGTTGGAAACATATGGGAAAATATTGTATTATTAACTTCTCGGAAAATATTATACATTCAAAAAGTTTCTGCATTATTTCTAACTTTATAAATACTCATAGAAATAAAATTGTCTGTCAGTTCTAAGTGACATTTCATAAATAATATTTTTACATATCTCAAAAAATAAGGTTTGTTTACTCATAAGCCGTTTTATAATTGTTGGTTACAACTCGTACATGCAAGCAAATTATTTTACTTCTATGAGTATTTATTAAGTTTGAAATCATGCAGAAATTTTTTGAAGGACTAAAATTTTGGGAGAAGTTAATAATAAAATATGTTACCATATGTATCCAACTTACTGAAAGACACTGTATATTTAAACTTAAATTGATACCTTTTGTAAATTGATTTATAATATAAAAAATAAGGTATTTGATTTACAGCGGCCTATGCATGAAAATCTTAAAACATATTGATATATATCGCGATGACTCCATGATTTTTTTTATTACATATTCATATACAAAAAGTGCAAAAAATTAGTATCTCACCTGTATTGCTCCTGTATTCTCCAATATACCGTCTAGTCAGATATCGCACAGTAAGGGCTGCAAATAAAAAGAAAAACTAATTAGTACAACTAAACCGTAGCGTTCTACGAAATCATTTTTACACGCGTCTGTATTTATATTTAGCAGGGCGCGAACAACGTGCAAATTGCCAAACTTGTAACGGATATATCACTTTTTGCGATGGAATTTTTCCGGGTGGGCTACCCACACCGAACTTATTAGTGTTTCTAGCTGATTTACGGGGCTTTTAGAGCGAGATTATTAATGGAGCAGCACGACATATTACCGTGTGACATGATGTGTCAAGATAATGGTCTAATGGTGTTGAAAATAATATATGAGGCGAGGAAGGAAAGATAAAAAAAACTTCTATCTTTATAAGGCTATTAGCTGTGAGGCTTTTCCGCCAGTAGAAGGAGAAGCTCAGAGGAGTTTAAACACCTTTAACTTCACAGAAAACCTCTGAAAAACTGAGAGGTCCTCGATGGATTTCGAACTTGGGCTCCCCAAAGCTCAGTACGAGACGGGCGACGAGGCTAACCACTCGGCAACTGAGCTGGGCAGAGGAACGATATTTTTTTGATAAATTTCATTAATAATTAATTGTGAAACAAGGAAGAAAAAAAAAGTTCGTGCCCTAACTATATAATACGAATAATTATAAAATGCAATACGATCACATTACTATATTCATAGATGTTGTAGGCCTGGTTTCAATGGTACCAAAAATTACACTTGGTTTACAAACTTAATTTCTAGTAGTTTATATTGAAGTTGTTGAAACAAATATTTTATATATTAAGTAGTTAATGAACAGCAGTTGAAACACGATAGTATTTGGGTTTGTTGAGCAAGTGTAAACAATATGTAACTAATGTATATATAATGTCATACCAAAATATCTATAAAAAATATAATAAATAAATAAATATAAGAAAAAACACGTAAAATATGTATTAAGTAATTCACTAATTTAATTTTGTGACTAAACTTCAAGCCTTTACTACTGCAACCCCTATCTAATTTCAAGAAAGAATGACAACAAAAAATATAGTTGTCACAGTGAATACACAAGGTGCAGATCGTAATGATGATCGCTAATATTCGGAACGGATGAAGCACGCTAAGAAGAAGAAGTTAATACACTTTGGTTTATTTTAATTATAGTATATCGACGGTGCATAGGTACAATTTTGTAACCCTCAATTTTGTCTAAATCGGTTTATATACAATATTTTTTTAGTTATAGGTTTTTTTTATAATGTAAACTTGATGATTTGTGGAGTACACCAGACGATCTGATAATTTCCAAAAAAAAATCTTGACTCAAATCTATTTTTGTTTTGAAGTACACTTCCAAAATCGAGGACGATTTATGTTGAATAATAATTATTGTGTAATTAAATGAAATAAAATCCGTAAGTGAATGTTCTACTTATAAACACACAAAAACTTCAGTATCTTCGGACCTTCGTTGATCGTAGTAAATAAAGACAAAATTAGTTCCGTTCGCAAATAGAACAATAACAATACAATCTAAATACCCCAAATTGAACTCTTCCTTACTATTTTAGCATCTGTGAGTCAGAGATGCTAAAATAGCAAGGAGTGCAATTTTGGGTCCTTCTTAATATCAATCAATAAATTCAACTGCAAGCGTCCGCATAAATATCTCCCGTTTATTGCTGTTATTGCGATTTGCGTTTAAAAGGGGATTATTTACACCGCGTTTAACACGTTCACGTGCCAAAAATCGCGACGGTTTCGCGTCCGCTAATTGGACAATTATGGCGTGCGCGGGGTGGCCACCCTGACCCATATATCGGTGACGTGTGCTTTCCACGTTATGCATGCTGCAGGTAATTATCCTGCAGCGGTCGACCGGGACAGGATAATTGGTGCATTATTAGCGGCGAGGTTATAAATAATTGATTTGCAAGTATTTATAGAAGTAACATTGTGGGAAAATAGATTTTAGAAAGGTGGGGATTTTGAGAATTGTAATTGTAATAAAAAATTTTAAGCACAGAACGTGTGTGATGCTGAGTAACAAAAAGCAAATAAAGAGATTTTATATTTTACGAATGCTATCATATCTTCAATTAAAAGTCGTTGTAGACAAGACAATTTCAAGACCCAAAAGTTAGTCTAGATGCGAGACAATCTAAAGGTCGTTTTAGACAAGACAATTTCTTGACACAAAAGTTAGTCAAGATGCGACACAATCTAAATTGTCTCGTATCATACAGCAAATTATTTGAAATATTGAATTGATAGATCGAATGGAAAAATATAACGCGTTCTATTTGTCAAGGACAAATTGTATGGGAGGATGATATATGAATTCATTTCTTGTACAACTTTCGAGCTAAGAAATTGTTTTGTCTAAAACGATCTTAAATTGTCTCGTATCATACAGCAAATTATTTAAAATATTGAATTGGATGGTAGATTGAATGCAAAATATAACGCGTTCTATTTGTCAAGGACAAATTGTATGGGAGGAGGACAACTTTTGAACAACTTTTGAGCTAAGAAATTGTCTTGCCTAAAACGACCTTAACTGTGCATAGCTAAATAATATAAATATTAGTTAGAGGCGTCGTCCGTCTCGTACTGAGCTAGGGGAGCCTGAGGTCGAACCTCATCGGGTATTTTCGTGAATCACCTTTCAGAGTTATTCAGAGGTGTTCTGCGAAGTTAAGGTAAATGATTAAACTCCTCCCTTGATAGGTTTCACGGCTGATTGCCCTATAAAGATAGACGTTATTTTATAAATATTATTTCAGACTTTTGTCGTACTTTTTATAGTAAATTTCAAGTATCCCCGGTACTACATCCTACAAATTTGTCAGATCTGTTCTGTTATATATTCCTAAAACCCTAATATATCGTTTCGGTTGAGCATCGATACGACACATCTCCATCACTACCACTCCATTTTCTTTGTGCTTGAAAGGAGAGAGAAAAACTGATGTTTATTTGAGTTATTTTACTCTGATAACAAGTTATCAAGTTTTTATTTAAAATAACAACGCTCTAAATTTCAATATAAACTAACTTGTATGAGCGCATACTATTTCATATTCAAGAACATGGATATTAAATTTTTATAAACTCTGTTCTAAAAATAAAAAGCCGCTCGAATCTCTTGAATTAATTAAGTCTTTTGTAACAAACAGCACACACACACACACTTCCCATTAACATTCCATGACCTATATTCCTGGAATTACCACCTTCTCCTGTTGCAAGAGGCCCCCAAAACAGCAACCTAAACATTACTCAACCGGCGCCCGGCTTTCCGGTACTTAATCGGCTTTCTCAAAGCGCCAGTTGCGGAAACGTTCGTGTTTATAACGGCCCCAAGGAAAAATCCTGACCATACTCTTGAACATTTATTAGGCACTAACCGCTGTTGCGCGATAGAAACCAGAACGGAATTCCTGTGATATTCGCGATTTTATGGCCCCGCCTGCCCTCGACGATTATTGTTTACTATTGCCGTAGAGGTTGTGAGGGGGTGGCACCGGTGATGGCTAATTTTATTTGTTATTTGAACTATACAGCCGCTTATATTTACAGCTGAAACTATAAATGGGGCGTGTGTGGCGGAATTTTATTTACTTGCGTCGCATTTTATTATCATGTATTTACTATGAAAGCCATGATTCAAAAGTATTTATAAATAAATTCGGTGAATGGTAATTAAATTGATTCTATATGTTGAAATGTAGGAAATTCACACATTCCGCGATTTAAGACGCCAAGTGTCTCCTCGAAAATATATGCATTTTGCCTGTGGGTATTTGATGATTAGAATTAACAAAATAAATTTTGCATTTTCATGTTATTACATTTTTTTTTAGTTCTCTATAGTAATATGGTTTTTATAAAAAAAAACTTTCTATTTCTGAGTACTAATCTGTATATGTAGAGTCAATGTTTCCAAATCTAAATTTGAACAAAATTTTCAAATATCAAATATAAGCATTTTAAACATACACTTACACCCCTAGTGATGCAAATATCGAGCTTGCTCTATACAAGAGTAAATAATAAAACCATACTTAAGTAAACGCGATCCCTATAATAGGCCGTATTGCACTAGTAGTGCGCACAACTGAGCTAAACCATTCTCATAGTTGATTGCTGTTCCGATTGGAGTAAATATTGATTCCACAAAAAAAATAGTTTTGTGACAATCGAGAAAAAAAAAAATTACAACATACCTGATTTTCCAACATTCGTTTTTCCAATAACGGCAACCCGTACTTTGGCCATGCCGTTCTTGTCCTCCGTTTTCATTTTCTGCAAGCAAGAAAAGTGGGATTAATTTAAAGCCTGCCATAAAAAAAGTAACAGTCGGCTCCTGCTGATCCTGCTATGTGATTTACAGCGATATGAAATTTTTCACAGGCGCTGAAAAAAAAAAGACGGGCCGCGAGCCACGCTTGATTTATCCGCACTCCTTGCTCTTCCGAGAGCAACGACTTGTAGCAATTGGGGGGAACAGGCGATAATTGATCGCGCCCCGCCACCGGGGGGATATTGTGTGCGGCTGTGAATGGATTTTAGTGCCTTGAGGAAGTTTACAAATAGACAGCGAGAGCGGTAGGGATGGCTGGCGCCGGCGGGATTTAGTGCAGTGGGATTAGCAGGTTTTTAGAGACAATCGAGGGGTGGGTGGGTGATGCTGCTTAATCCGAGTGTTTATGGAGGTGATTGAACCAGAATCGGTGCAAGAAACAATCTGCTATCGACTGTTTATAATTCTATATTAGCAAAAAAAATGTAAATGTAAAATATTGGCCCTGTCCGTTTGGCTACTACTAGCGACTAGTAGTGACACATGCTGACGTCACGCTGTACTATTAGTATGAGCGTGACGTCAGCATGTGTGAGTACTAGTCAATTTAGATTGTCTCGCATCTTGATTAACTTTTGAGTCAAGAAATTGTCTTGTCTAAAACGAACTTTACGGAAGAAAGAAACAACTTTGTTAAACTCATTTTATAATGTTATTTAATGTTACTTTTTATACGTTCTTTTATGTAAAATAGCTTTTTTTAATTAAGTATATTTTATTTATGTGGAATATACGCTCGTGTACTTATAATATAAAAATATTCAACTAAATAATGCTTTCACATAAATGTTTATACTAGAATGTATTTATATATAAAAGTCAAAAACAATTTATTTCTTTTCCATATTACCCATGCTGGTAAGCTAACAAGAAGCTTGTTGCGTTTTATGCAACACTGGAAAGTGCAACAATATTATTCCTGAAAGAACACCACTGCCCCTTTTGCCCAGTGCCAACAAAAACAGTCGTGAGCGCCTGGCCTTCGCGCTTCGAAAATATATATTTTTTAATATAGAAAAATATGCGCCGAAATACGCGCGGATTACAACCGCGCCACACTTTTTATTTATCTGCGAAAGAATGTCCGTGGGACTGCTAACACTCTTTTTTCGCTCCATCAAATGAGGGGACGACACATTTTTTAATTGAAACAAATTCAGCTTGGCGCCTTGCCTTGCGGCTTCAGCGCAAAATATTTGTAGTTAAAATTATATATTTTATTTCAGACGGATTAATAAGCGTGATGAAACGCGAAATTTTGTTTTGAATGCTGTTTGTGTGCACATTACTTCTGGGAAGAATTGATTTACGGAATTTTAATGTAGCGCGCGGAGCTGTTGATTATGGGAAGTATCTGCAAATGGTTTAAATATAGCAAGTCGTCGAAGCCAATAAACTCGCAAAAAATGTATTAAAAGTGTAAATTGAAAGCTTTTTATATAGGCGTGTGGGTTTTTAAAATAACTATAATGGCAAAATTATTGCAATGCCAAGTTTAGTGATGCAAAATATAGTGTAAATAAATATATGCGTTTTATTCCCTTGAGCAATTTAAATTTTAAACTATAATATAACTGCGACGACTGATGATGATTATCGATATTACACAGTACTACAGTGTAATATCGATAATCAGACAAGACAATTTCTTGACTCAAAAGTTAGTCAAGAAGCGAGACAATCTAAATTGTCTCGTATCATACAGCAAATTGGATGGAAAAATATAACGCGTTCTATTTGTCAAGGACAAATTGTATGGGAGGAGGATATATGAATTCATTTCTTGAACAACTTTTGAGCTAAGAAATTGTCTTGTCTAAAACGACCTTTAGATATGTCTAGATGGTAAACATGTGTTTAAATTTTATTTTATATTTATATTAAATTGTTTGTCTGTTTTGTTAGTTGTGCTAATAAAGGTTATTATTATATATCATTGGATATGTCGCGAAAATCCAACTCTAACATATAACTAATTCTCCTAAAAAAATACAGTTTGTCATTTTATGTTGAATTTAAAATATTGCTGCGTTAAACAGTCAGTGCAAAGTAATTTGCAGCAATAAATTCACAATTACTCCAACTGCCCACTAAACGTTTTTTTAACTGAATCTAAATTGTTTTATTTCTCTTTAAAAAAATACTGGGTCAACGTAATAAATCTCCCCTGCTGTGGCCGTGCACATTCGATCCAATTCTTTTTCGGGTGTGCGAATACCATTTTAATGAGCAACGTTGTGCGCATAAATCACGCTCCTGCTCGCCCGCGAAAACAGATTTCGAAAGGCGCCGAATTAATAATCCTCCCTGGACGCTTCCAAAATCCGCGTCCGTGAAAATCCTTGCGCCACCTTATAAATCGCGGCCCCATTTGTTAGGCTTTGGCTGCAGTGGAACGGCGAGTGTTCCCTGTGAGTTTGAAATATAGCAGGTGGTTTTGCATTTAAACATATCGGAAAGTACTAACTATTTTAAGTTTGAGGCTCTAATTTAACCAAATAAAATGTTGAAGTTACTAATTAGCTTATAAGCATAAAACATAAATACTTTATCTAGTAATTTTGTTCATAACAACCCATATAGGCGCAATAATACTTTTTATGGATCATCATATTAAATTTGAAATGTTTCAACGAGATTAATATAGACCAAACAAGGTTTTTATATATTTTCAGAAAATTGGGACCACAAACCCAATTTTCTAAAAATATATAAAAACCTACCCAGCCAATTGGTTAGAGGCGTCGTCCGTCTCGTACTTAACATTGGGGAGCCTAAGTTCGATCAGGTCGAAATTTCGAATCACCTTTCACAGTTTTTCAGAGGTTTTCTGTGAAGTTAAGGCAAATACCGGGTGATTAAACTCTTCCGAGCTTCTCCCTTTACAGCGGAAAAGCCTCATGGCTGATAGCCTTATAAAGATAGAAGTTTTTTTATAAAAACCTTGTTTGGTAAATATTAATCTTGTTGGCAAATTGCAAATTTATTATGATGATCCATAAACGTATTTTTATCTAACTGCATCCCTTCATCACATATGCTCTGACCTTGCTTTTTATAAGAACTCGATGTCTCGTATTGAAAACGCCTATTCTGTAGTGGATCTCGATAACTAAAAGAGTTGTATCCCAACGACACAGACTACCGACTAATCGGGTCGGGATTTTTACTAACCCGGGCCGCCCGTCCTTTCAGCGGGGGTTGTAACAACTGCACTACACCGGCGTGTTATATTCTATATTATTGCTGCAATTATTGAAAAACCGATTCCCGTGTTTAATATAGAATATTGTAGTTTGTTAGTCGAAAAAAATTAAAATATGTTGAGCTATCTTGAATGAAATGATGTTATTTTTCTTTAAACTGAACTTAATTCCATCCCATATATTTATTATTTTATTGCATTGAAATTCAAAGTCTTGTAATTAAATTAGATTAGTAAATTAGTAATAAATATTATTGAATAAATGAACTATCTAGAAGAAATTATTTTATTTTTCATTTAACAGAACATAAACTAATAAACATAAAACTACTCAAATAAAAGCTCAACTATTAAAACTATCCTTGATAACTTTCACATAAAACAACCTTTTTCTAATTCAAACATCGCATGAACTTTTAACCATCACAATTCAATGCCAGCTAGAAATAGCATCGCCGCATAGTTCCGACAGATTTAATTTTTTTATTATTTTTTTGGTTGAAATTCACAATGAATCATTAACCCGGTCTCGAAACGGCCCTCGTCGTTTTTGTGTGCGATCAATTCACAAAACCAAGCCGGTTTATTTATCGTCTGGTCGGAAATACGCGACGCGCGTCCTCCTCTGTTTGCGGGCGGCTGCGGGGCCATTGATAGATTTTTGTATCGCAGCACCGGGCGTCGACGCCGCGGCGCCTGGCACACCGCTAGATCACAGCGAAAATAGACGCGCCGGAATCCGCCAAATACCGTTCTTAAGTTTAACGCGAATCCACTAAAAAAAATTCCTTCAACAGCTGGACGGTTTTTGTGGGGGGAATGCGAACGGACATGTGTAAATTGTGTCAGCGGATGTAATGAATGAAAGCTTGTTATATAGGGGAATTTAATATTTTTTTGGCTTGTTTAAAATGCAACAATGGTATTGGAATAAATATTTAGTTCAGCAAAAAGTTTAAAACTCATTTGCATTAAAGTCATGATCAGATGTACGTTAATAGATTTTTAGCGTGAATTTATCGGATTATAAAAATAAATAATTGTATGCTACCCCAACAATCCATTTTTTAATCCTCCTAACCGACTCCTATACTGTAAATCCAAAATTACCCCAATAAATCTGAGATTACAAATATTAAAACAAAAATTCATTATCAAAAACAATATTGAACTAATTGCCTTATCCCATATAACCCATCAATATCTAATAAAAGAAAATTCCCATCACTCCTTCTAATACAACAAATCAAACACAAATAACAATATTAGATTAAGATTAGTTTGAGATTCCAATTGTAATTTTGACGCGGGCAGAAAGACTACGGTCGTTAGCCCATTGTGGTATGTAATGTAAATGTTATGTATCATAATAAATATTATTATTATTATTATTTATTAATTGTATGCATTTCTTCATGGGCCTCGTTATCTCTACTGTTAGAGGAAGGTCTCTCCATCTTATTAAATATATATATATATATATATATATATATATATATATATATATATATATATATCCTAATATAAACATTCTTCTACATGCATCTATGGTGAATTAAAAAACGCATCCCAGATGTTTTTAATTCTATTTTCATCATTTCCATAACACATGCAATATTCTACATAACAAGTGTATTTTGTACAATGCACATGCATGATATTCAATGATACAGTGAAAAATTATGAGCTGGCGCAAATGAATATTGTTTATGTAACGTGTCCATTCCGGCCGCGCGCTGTTCTATTTCCGTGTCGTTCATGTAATGGCTCAATTATTGTTTTAATAAAACTGGAGACTGTGAATTAGAACTAAATGCACTGCGCGCAGGAAGTTTACGTCAATAAAATGGAATATGGGTTACGGCGGCCGGAGATCGGAAGATGCGGACATAAATGGTGTGATGGTCAGCGAGCTGTTTCATTCATGAATCTACAGGAACAGGAAGTCCAATTTATTTTTTGGACAATAATGATAATCAATATTAATAGATTACTATAGATATTATAATTATAATTAGTATTATATTAGTAGTGCAAATTGTATTGCACTTATTATATGCTTATACTTACTGTATTTATTTGAGCAGATTATTGAACTCGACTTATTTCATTGGTAGGTGGCACTCTTTAATATATATATATATATATATATATATATATATATATATATATATATATATTTAAGATCAAAGTACTCCCCAAACTAACTTAAACCATCAATTAAAAAGTTGTTAAACACGGTCAAAATCGAGGCCGATTTTTCACGGTCTCTCAGATCTAACTTATTTTAAATACCACACTTGAATTTAAAACTTTAGCTAGCAGTACAAGTAGCGTTATAAGACACAAATTCTATTCATTCTATAATTATTAAATTTAAGCTTATTATTATTTAATAACGACTGGAGGTTTTCTAATAACTTTTTTCCCCGAAAACTAGTATAGGGAAAGTAACTCTTGGGCTATATCTATAAGACAGTAAATTACATAGAGGAAAGACAATTAGGATGGTGGATGGCAGAGACAGCACCAGCCTAAAGAATATGGAGAGCAAAAATCAAAAACAAGAAAAAAGGAAGACCAAGACTCTGGGATACCAAGGCAGGATTGTGAAATGAATTAATAAATACAAATATTTGTTTCATCAGAATTACCTACAGGTGTATTTTTATTTTACATTTTTTACACAAGAAACCTTGTAACTCTTAGGCTTATGAAAAAAATTACCATCCATTTTTATTAAATAAGCCTTCTGGATAAGGTTTTTTTTTAAATCATCCTTCTACTGTAAGGTTTCCTATATAAAAATGTAAAATATATAATGAAGTTTTATATCTATTCTTTTATTCATTAGAATGACTTTTATATGGAAACCTGGTAAAATTTACTACACATTTGTCAAGTTCAATCTACGAGGTTAGTCTAATCTCTCAATTCATGTTGAAGACAATGTGATCGTTATATCTGCCATATGTAAAATGTAATGTAATATTGTATAATTATTATTTTAAATTTTATCAATTCATTTGATTATATATTATTATAATTACCTATGATATTATAATCTTTACAAACTTATTTTTATGTACTCACATGAAAATTCGCCAAAATGTTGTCGGTAGACGCTCTGAGCCTCTCGAAACGATTAACAACGTCCACACTGGCAGTTGCACTAATGTCCGTTTAAATAAAACTACGTCTGATTCTCTACGGAATTCTTGGGATGCCTCGGTAGAAACACGCACTAAATTTAGATGGTTCAGGTGGTGCTTAGGCAAAGAGAGCGCGTCGACTGAGCGCTTGAGCATCGCGACGCCTCACTATATACTATTGGCGTCGCCATAGAAACCGACGCTGTTCCTATGGCTCGACATGTGCCAAGGATGTCCATCGCAATTGTTGAAATCAAAGCATTTAATGAAAAGAGCTATCAGAGGCTGTCGTATTCATTATTATTGGCTAAGTACTAATATTGAGACAGTTCTAGGAAATTGAGAAAAAAATTGGAGACAAAAACAAACTTTTCTTGATTATATTCTAATGAGGAACAACTATTCATCAAGACATATTACTTATTGATACTATTATTATTTGTTTTTAATTTCGCTCATCACGTTACTACAAATTCTTGATTTAAAGAAAATATGCTTTGTTTTATTCGAAAATACTCTATGGGGTTTGATATAATATTTAATTTGATGACTTATGGTGGTTTTATACCCTTAAAAAAATACCCTACAAAAAGATGATATCATACTAAAAAATTAATATGATTCCCTGAAGAAATCAGTGGAAATAAGGATTTGCATTATTTATGATCAAGATATAACGTATTACCTATTTCGGTACAATAAATAATATTCTGAAAAATATTAAATTATATCTAGCTCAGTGGCCGAGTGGTTAGAGGCGTCGTCCGTCTCGTACTGAGCATTGGGGAGCCGGAGTTCGATCCCTAGCGGGGACCGAAGTTTCGCGCATCACCTTTCACAGTTTTTCAGAGGTTTCATGTGAAGTTAAGGTAAATACCGTGTGATTAAACTCCTCTTCTCCCTTGACCGGCGGAAAAGCCTCACGGCTGATAGCCCAGAAAGATAGAAGTTTATTAAATTATAACCCAGCTCAGTGGTCTAGTAGTTAGAAGCATCGTCCGTCTCATACTGAGCTCCCCAATGCTCAGTACGAGACGGTCAACGCTCAGCCCGAGTTCAAAGCTTACCGGAGCGAAATTCGTTGATTTGGATTGGATTCAGATACATTTAGAAATTCAGTAATTACAATGGTATTTTCAATTTTTTTATTTAAATTAGTAGGTGCTATATGTTCGCTTACAGAGCAACACCAGGTATCACAAATGTTCATCGAAAATTAGTATTGCATACCGTGGGACGCGTAATCTCACGACGGAACTAACTAACTTGTTTTGAATTTTGTACATAGTGTACAGAAGAACATAAATAAATGAATACCCCAATTACGCAGGCTTCTATAAGTGAAATAATCATTGAAAAGTGGTTATCCAGCTACCCTGAAGAGTTGGAAAAAACGAAATACGTGGTGTTGATCTGTAAGCGACGATATGTTGGTTTAGTTTTATTGATTAATCTACGAATTTGTGTGAAATCTCTGGAATTTTTATAATGCTTTCAAGGTGTGGTAGGTCCGAAAATATATATTTTTAAATAGAGTTATTGGTTTTATTCTTATTTGGATGGTATATTTGGTTTATTTTATTTTATTTTATATTGTTTTGAATTTATTTTATATTGTTATCTGTATGTTATAGTTATTTTTGCATAGTTTATATAAAGTGAATACGTAAATTAATGCTCAATACTATGGTGTTCGCAATCGTACTCTAAATCATATTCTTTTCAATTTCAAAATTCTAATACCGCTCAAAATCATAATCAAGTTATTATTATAATCTAGGTTGTGCTGTCGGCGTGTTCGCGAATTTGTCAGCTGTCGCCAATAAAGTCCACTCGTACTCTTCACACATATTTTTTTTTAATATATCTAAAGACCGCTTAACATATTTACATATTGCACCCGCGATGACAATTTCCTGCGGTCATAAAGCGTAGCGCGCGGCGCTCGTAAAATTACAAAATATGAAAATGCGCCGCCGTCGTATTTCCAGATTATTTACGAGGCCGGGCCTGGTAAGTTCAAAAAGTTGGTAAACACGCTATTTCTTCCGCCATTTCGGCAATTTATGCGTTCATAACGGGCCAGATTGGAGATTTACGCGTTTTGGAATGAACGGTAAATTTGTTAGGTGTGCTAAGTGAGATTTTTTATGAGAAACGATTTAGAGAATTTATATTTGAGACCCCCCTTCCAAGTCAGATCAACTGACACATTTTCTAAAAATATTGTAATGGCCTGTGTAAATATTTGGGCATACTTTTTAATTTTTATATGCTGTTTTTGTGTTTCAGGCATTTATTTTTTATGGCTTCTCATTGTATCGATTACTTTAGAAAATACATAAAATCTTTCCATTATTGGGCTCAAAAGGCTTTAAAATTAGTGCTCATTTTTTTTTGATCGAGCTTAAATAACTATGCGAGAGATTGCGAAACCGAACAGTTACAAAACGCGACCTCAAATCCTCATAGCTGCATCTTCACATTCCACATGATATCTCTAATTGCCTCGCCTGTCTCATCTCATTGTGACATCCCAGACGGTGATACTAAATGACACGATGACCATTGTGTGTTTGTTTTAGTTCCTTCGCGGCCACTTAAAAAAGGTTAGGAAACACCGGCCCCGAGTAATAAATGCGCGTGTGCTCCCGTTTTTCGCTCAGCGAGGGACTTACTATTAATTAAATTCCCCGTAATAAAAATATATATTTTTGATTTACAGTCCGCACAGTTGTATACCATTCAATTAATATCGCCGCTCTCTAATTGCATCGGAATTGTTGGCATGTCCTTTGAGGACGGGACATTGGAGCGCGAAAATAAAAGCGGCGCTTGCATAACCGAATTAATATTCATTAGTTCGGATACTGTTGTTGTTTGGTATTTGGGACGGTGATTCTTTTTTAATTTAGCCCGACCGCGATTTGTATCCCGTTTTCATCGCGGGTGTAATTGAATTGGTTGGTAATCGCGGCGCGTAAACATTTCGGCACGTCCTGCGACCATATGTCGGGACAGGATGCTGTTTTCGCACTGTTTTTAAAATAAGAGCTAAAAGGGTTTGGCAAGAAGAGGAGTTGGGTCAATGTTGGCGGCGTGTAGTGATTGTCTGGGGAGGATTGCGGTACACGTGGAGGCTATTGCATTTAGAATTTCGCTCCGTGTATGTTTTCTCATTTAACACAATCACGGCTGGTGGTGCTGAGAATGTTTAGTTTTGAATTGAATTATTTCTGAGTGGTGTATTCGGAATGTAACAATTTGATATAATTTGATATAATATGAGTGATGTATAAATCTATTCATATTAAATAAAAGTATATTTAATGGAAACAAATTTTAAACGTTTTGTTACAATACATTTCATTACTTATAATTATTTGAATTAATAACTCCATTTTTGAAAATTCCTTCTACATGATTAGCCTTAGCAATACGTATACACAATAAGAATAAAACTAGTAATAGTTATATGTTTGTTATTTATAATGCTGTAACTGGCTATCGACCTTTGGGCCCTTATATTGTAGATGTTGTACGGGTTTACTAAAATATTAATTTTGTCTTCTTCGATCAGTTTGAGGACATCTACTACTATTTCGTCTGTTCCTACTACATGCCTTTCAAGCTTTTGAATTTTTGATACCGTATTTACCTTCCTCAATTGTTATTATAGATCCACCTAACTTGTTTTATTACCACGTCATTTCTATTACGGCTTTTGTATGTATTCTGCCCTATATAACATATTATACTTACTGAAAATTCCAATTATTCGAATTACGTCGTATGCATTTGTTTTATTATCTTTATTATCGTGCACGTTTTATTATACACAATCCTCTTTGCAATAAACGTGAAATTTTCATCAAATATGTACAGCACGTGCCTATATTATAAAACCGCTTTCAAGCTAATAGGCTTTGTTCTAGCATCGACCGGACATGAACGGCTGGTGCTCGCGGCATGGAAAACTTCCCTGTATCCCATTTACGACCAGCCAAATCAAATTTCATTGCCACGAAAACACTGCTCCGAGGCTGTGCAAATAAATTGGAGAATAAATAAGACGTTTGGGAGTTACCGCAACGAGATTATATGCGTGATTTATGGCGGCTGGAAAGTTCAAAAGAAGAATTAACAAGAACATCATATTTTTATTGAGAATTTGTGTGTTTAACTAAAACTATACACATTTTTTTTTTCAAAATTAATTATTAGGTTACAATTTGTTTGTATTTATCTTTTCGACTGATAATTGATAATTTCATACACAGACATACGTTTTGACCTTCTTAGGTTGATACCATATAAACTAGATTTTGATGAAAATACCTAAAAATATTACTAAATATGATGTATTTTTAATAAACGTTTACTTACAAAATGTTTGTGTTTTATTGCATATGATTATATTTTGAGGTGAACAAAAACATCTATAAAACATATATAAGTGTGAATCCACTCCTTATCAATCTACATATCTAGATTTCGATCTTATTAGAAGCTCAGCTAGTGAGTGTGAATTACATTAAGCAAAAATATGTTCAAACACACGCATGCACCTTAAGCAGTTACGACTTCGCGAGCATGTTGACGGGTATTACCATATGGGTGTGCATTGCTAATTCATGTGGTGACGCCAGATGGCGTTTAACTTTCCTCCTAGGGGGTTAGTTGTATCATTTAAAAAAAATCTATCCTTACGATAACGGTTTTAGAGTATTTATTTCTATAGATCTATAGTTTCGAAAATTCCTTACAGATGGTGAAATCGCAGTGGTTAACACCCCCTTCTTAACGAACCTGCGGCCCGGGCAGTCGGTATTATTTGTCGATAGGATACAATTAATGATACTTTGGAAAACTCGGGGACGCTTTTCTGAAGTAGCAAGTCCTAACACTAACATACACATACACTAAAACACAGCAGAAGTACCCGAAGGTCGATAGGCCATTGAATTGTAACAAATACTGTAAGTACTACTATTACTAATTTTGTTATATACCAGGGGTGGCCAACAAGTCGATCGCAATCGACTAGTCGATCACTCGCGACCACGTTACTACTTAAGTTAGATGCGTGTGCTTGAACATAGATATTTTCTTATCATGTACCCATAGCTCGCGAGAGAGAACCTCTTACTTATTCTTACTAGTGTGAAATACATACTATGTTTTAACGTAGTATGTATTTCACACTTCCCCTCCCCACTTAGACTACTCCTTTGACAACAAGTTGACAGCTACACATTTTTAAGATAAAAAGTAGATCTTATATACATAGAAGTGGCCACTCCTGGTATACACGGTTACTTTATGATAACGGTTTTTAATTATTTAGTTCTATAGATTCATAGATCCGTTAGAGATATGCGAAACTGGGTCATTACTTTTTCGCTTTGAAATGACGATTGACCCGTGAAATTACATTTTTTATACAGCAACTAATGTAATTCTACTCCGACTCATAGTTGCCGGGTGGAAAATCGTGGCACGCCGTCTCGATCGGGGAATTCACAAACGCCAATTATAAGCTGACATAGTTTATGAATTTAACGCCAATTATAACTTATACGCGTAATTTTCATCAAGGTGACTTTAAATGATTTAGGAGGAATTGGAGTGAGAGCGAGGTTGAAATTGTGAGCTTAATTTTCTGGAATTGAAGACCTTGGTTCATTTATTTGAAAACTTTGTTTCTTTTAAGAATGATTATAAAAGCTTTAAAAATAAATTCTGACAATAAATGTTTCTTAAATATTTATTTATATCTTACTTACAGTATCAATTTGAGTTCCATTATTTAAAAATTATTGATGGCCTAATGATAAGTGAATGCCCAGAAAGAGGTGGAATAATGAAGTTGCAGGGATACTCAAATAAGCAAATATAATATGGGCAACCGTTAGGTAACCTTAGTGCTTGCTTGTCTTTATTTATCCTCTCTTCTCGCCCAAAAACTCTCGAAAATACCAAAAAACGTATATCAGATTAAGTTATTCTAACGTATTAATCTAACAATCCATTGAATTGATTTCTTCATAATAGGTAAAATTATACATTACTTAAATTCTCATTTTTCATTATAAATGGAAAATTGATTATTGATTATTCTATAACCAAGAACTTATTATTTCGAAATTGTAGTATACTACCTTGTTTATGGCCATTAGCTGCACACCCGACCCGATAATGGTCACACGTCGTGCCGCACGTGAAACGGTCGCCTCTTTTATCGCGGCTGCGATGCGCTTAACCTTGTCGATGGTATCATCATGCCACAGCCGGCCATCGCGCGGAAAATTCCAATCCTGTGGGGGCCTTGTTGACGGGATTTATTTATCAGTAACACGATATCCCCTGTCGAAAGACAATGCGCGTCACTGACATCAGGGTCCTGATCATTAAGTTACTGTATATCCTGCAGCATGATTACTGCTAATATGCGATGAAGTGTCATATTATTTAATGAGATTAAGTTACGGATGCAGAAATTTTATTTAATGGGGTAGTAAATTGAATAAGATCGGCCGTCAAGGCATTGCTGACTAGTTAGTTGTATTATTTTTGTATATAACCACTCGAGATGTTGTGTGAATTCATCCTCACTAGCTGAGCTACACTGATGAGATCTAATAAGATCGAAATCTAGATATGTAGATTGCTAAGAGTTCACACTTATATATGTTAAATATGTTTATATTTTTGAAAAAGTATATGTGAATAAATGCGTTTTAAACTGGATGATATGATATTATACATACTATAATTCGCAGATGATCAAGTTATACTGGCACAGTAAAAAGAACGGGGTTTAAATGAGGTAGAGCAAGTGTAGCACACGGCAATCGTAAAGGAAGAGGCATGCATGGCCTTTCCTATCCAATTCCGATTATTATCTCTACGTCTGGTGAACCCTGGTAACCTATACAAGCAAGCACGAGATGTAGTAGTCAATCCGTAGAGAGGACGAGTAATAACATGGCAAACGAAAACGGGATAAATGGCCCTTCGTGGGCGTAGGGCCAACCACCTTTTTCCAGGTGGAAAACATGCGAATCCGAAACAATCTCGGATATCGGACTGGATAACACAACAACGAATAGAGGTAAAGTAACTGATCTTTGGCACATGGAAAGTAAGAACTCTGCACAGGCCGGAGAAATTCTAGAAGTAAAAAACGAAATGCCATAACACTATTCCGACCGCGTTACTGGAAGTCTGATAGCCACGGAACGGTCTTCTGAATACGAAGAAGGTCTCATTCTTTTGCAGCGGTCAGGACACAAAACACAGGTATGGCACATGCTTCTTAATAAATAAAAAACACAGACAAATGGAATTGGCTTCCAGACAATAAATGATAGAATCACTGTGCTAAGAATGAAGGTTAAATTCCATAACATCACGTTCATCAATGAGTGTGTAGCGTACACGAGGAGTACGACCAACAGGAAATAGACCAATTATATGCCAATCTGGAACGAACCATCTAAACAGTAGCCGAGTACGATATTAAAGTATTACAGGATATTAAAGTATTAGGAGATTTCAACGCAAATGTCTGAAGACAGCAAGAATTCACTCCAACAATTGACAGATACATAGTGTAACCGCAGATACCAGTGACAATGATACGAGGCTAATAAACATCGCAAGTGCCTCAAACCTGGTGGTAAGTAGTACTATGTTTCCCCAGTACAAACTTCCACAAACAGACATGGACAGCATTGAGAGTTAAAGTAGCCAACCAGATTGACTACATATTAATATCGGCAAGGCACGCATCATCAATAATGGGCGTCAGGAGATATAGGGGAATGGAAATAGGAACAGACAACTAATTGATGAAACGCAATTAAGATAGCGACTGGCTAATGCCACCAAAGGCCAGCCATAGAAAACTAGAAAACTCAATATAACACGACTAAAAAAAGACGCAACAGACTACAAGACCAACATTGGAAGAAATGAGAAATTATCCAAATATAGACACTAATTGGAAACATTTTCTTAGATTTCCCACATTTTCCATAGAAAGGGAAGCGTTGCGCAAATCTACCAAAATATCTAGACTGAAACGTATCCTAAATGATAATATATGAGAAAAAATTTAGATTCCAAAACTGTGGATGAGATAGATGTAAAAACAACTCATGTGGTATGGACATCTACAGCATATAGGTAATGGACGATTGTGTAAGAGGGTAATCGATTGGGTTCCACAGGGAAGACGAAAGCATGAAAGACCATGAGAATCATGAATAGAACGAATAAAAGTCTCAATTGGCAAAAGTGGCATTGAAGATCAAAAATGGAAAGACAGAAGAGAATTGAAAAAGTGTATATGAAGGTGTCGGCTCACAACAAATAATAATCTATATATATTTTTGTAAAATTTCATATTGTAACTTAGTTACGCCTGATTCACTTCAAGTACTCATATCAACTCACTTTTATTTGATTGATTATAATTGAATTAAATTCGGTCTTACTTTTTATAATTTTCTATAAATAAGCAGCCAGGAAACGATCATTGCATGCGCCCGGCGAGTTCGCCGCAATTATGCCTACACGTGCGTTGTATTTCTTTATAAAAAGCGGTGATTTATGGTAATTTAATAAACGCGCTCCACAGAAATTTCCATTATGGGGAAATTATATTACACTTTTCAAGCCTCGTGTACAAAAGGACAACGACCGGATACCACACGAGTTTCGCTTTAAACACGTTGAAATGTTACGGCTTGGTGCAAGTCACCTGCACGTAACTTACATATAATATATATATATATATATATATATATATATATATATATATATTATATGTAAGTTACGTGCAGGTGACTTGCACCAAGCCGTAACATATATATATATATATATATATATATATTTAATGCCAGACAAAATAAGGACCTGTATAAAAACATTAAAATCACAGAAAAAAAACAGTGAAAGGTGCTTCGCGTTCCCAAATGCCCGGTACGAGATGGACGACGCCTCATACCACTAGGCCACCGTGGTGGGTATTTAAAAGTATTTATTGAGTTTGTTATAAAATGTAGTTTACATACTCCTGATTATTTCTAGCTGCTAGATTTCTCAACTATTCGTACGTCTCGAGGCGACATAAATCACCGCGCTACATATAAATACGTTTAAAATCCAATGCATATTTAAGCGGAGAGATTTATAATGTACAGCCTTAACATTAATATCGATGACCCAATTTGTGAGCTTTCAATTGTGCTGCATGTGTGTGGGAGTAAGTAACTAGGTGGCCCATTTGCAGAGAGCCCCGAGGGCATGAATATGTAAAAAACTGCACCATATACACTACAACTGCTACTACCACCAACGGAAAGATATTAGCAGGTAGTTTGTTGAAAAGTTACAAAAGCGGGGTTGTGTGGGCGAGAAAGATATTAAATAGTTTAGTGTGGAATGAATAGGAATTTGTATTAAAAGTTTTGCATGTCTCAAGGATTGAACCCACGTGAATGCATACGATTCAGTGAAATACCTGTACAAGAATTTGTGATACCTAAATAAATACGACAATTCACTGCGATTTTATCAGGTAAAAAGTCATCTGCGGGTAAGTATTATTATTTTTATGGGTAGGTGAATATATTATATATATATATATATATATATATATATATATATATATATATATATATATATATATTATCTATTTGCCTTTTACCTTTCGGTGTAGGCTGCTTTATGGGCAGGAGAATAAGCAAGAGTAATTGAGATATACCCTCCTGCATGTAAATCTAAGGTAAGAGTCTTCCTGGTGCGAATAATGATGATTATCCTCTATACATTTTCCCAAAATGTACCCCTAAGGATATAAAAAATAACGTCTAATTAGAGTAAGAACTATCAAGAAATCTATAAATTGCTTGCACTTGGGGGACGTATTTGGATAAATCAAGACATATGCTCTTGAGTGATTGATCCATTGCAATGTTGTTTGATATGGCCACGCATGTATTTTGATCTCCAATTGTAGAGATATATTTGGGATATAGTTTTCTTTAAATCGTGCATCTTCCTGTTGTATTGCAACTAGAAGATACACATATATCATCGATCGAAAATTCACCGCAACAACAAAAGTGTTGTTGCTGTTGTATTGGCCAGCGTATATATATATATATATATATATATATATATTAGTATTAGAAAAAAAGTAGCCTATGTAATCAAACAAAGTTGAATTATAAACTAAATTAAATGAAACAACCATGTGTATTTGTAATGTAAGAAATGTACTTGGATTTATTAGTGTTTATATACACAAATCATGCACCACTGATTATGTTTTGATTTGTTTGTGTTACATGGTCCAGTTAAAATTATGTAAATATAGATTATTAACTGCGATTTAATCAAGCGCATGTGGCATCTGCGGTTGAGTATTATTAAATCCGATATAAAATATATTGGATATATAATATGATCAATCTGACATGCATTACGTCGGATCTTCCAACGCAATAACTTGTAGCTGGAATTCGTGTCACCCTGCAGTTGAGTTTGTATACAAAAAAATTATGTTATTCAATTTACAGAATTACTGGAGTCTATGGAAAGTATGTCTCATGTGAATGAGCAATCTACGTAACACATTTATAAGCTGTAAGGGTAAATACAACGATTTTTATTTTGTTTTATTCCACAGTTTAGTTACACTTTGCCATTAAGCTCTAGCCATTTACCTATGCTAGCTGCAAATTATAATTTAAAAAAAAACAATATAAAAATTACAATCCAATATATTATAAGCTCATTCTCAGTACAGTAACAGGCTAAAACAGATATGGCAAACATTTGGGATATGTCGATTTTAATTTATAAACGTTGTCACTTATAAATGGACGCCTTTATACAGAAAGGAACCAACCCACAGAATATGTTTGTTTATCTTACCTTTATACTCAAGGTAAACAATTTATCTTAACAAAATAAAAATATATAGCTCTAAAGCTCTAGAAATCCAAAATTCACCTGACATGAATATATAATTTTAACTTATATAAATCTATATATAAATCTTTATACAAATGTTTTCTCAACTTTAACTTTAGGTGGATTAGTTCCTTTCTGTAGAAAGGCGTCCAAATATTCAATCTTTCACTAAAATTACTTTATGATTAATGTGATGATCGATACTTTTTATAAAGGACAGTCTATTAATTTCTTCTTGGTTAGAGGAGTAATTTAAAAAAAAAAACTACTTATTATACTTTCTTTGATATCACGTATAAGAATTTTTCATTCTACGGTAGTATATTGTTAAAACTTATGAGCGGCCAGGCGACGAGTACGTGATTTTATTATCTCACTTCATTCTAGTTATAAGTATAAGATATTTTATCTCATCGCATATAGAAGTCGACTTATTATTAGAATAGGTATTTTAGCAATTTCAAGTTGTAAGTTTGTAAGATTGTTTGTTGATCGCGGGTTGGACAAGCTTGTTTTAGAATACACTACCACGTGATATCATAAAATTAACACAAAGCTCCAGATACTGCAGATACTACGTATAGTTGGATATTTTATGACTCACCCATCTAAGTGATTTAATTGGAAGAGGTGTAGTTCGTCTCGTACTAAGCATTTGTGGTAAGCCGCGGACGAATTTTCGCTAATAACAGGTTTCCTGCGAAGTTACAGTGATTGATCGCCCTATAAACTAGAAGGTTGTTTATGTTCCTATTATATCTTAATACGTTCAAGTTTTCTAAACGTTTTTAATACAGTTCCTTAAAAATATATGTCTGTATATATGTTCGAAAGCAGCCGGTGTCAAATTTTATTAGTTGAAAATCTTAGTGTCATTGACAAGGCAAACATTCCGGTCTGTGTGTGTGTGGCGCGAAAATAAGGAAGTGACCGCGTTATTTGCTTTGGAAGAGCCCGTGCCCTGGCGCTTACAAGTCGTCCGAGAGATTGATGAATGAAGGAAATTGTTTATCCCATCAAGTTGATCTGTATATTGGCCGCCGCGCAGTTTACTTCCGGGTGCTTTACGAGACCCCGGCTTTATTTCAATTATCTTCCTGTATAAAAGAACAGCCCGCGAGCAACTAGCACACATCACAGAACTCACAAAATATTATGCAAACATGCGAATTTGTATGTTAAGGTTATTATTAGAACAGTTGTATGCAATTCCGGGGTCAGTAAAATTGTTACAGTTGTTATTGTGAACTTGTTTTCTTATCGATGCATAACAACGAAGTAATGTACAACAAGTTAATTCGTAGTAGTTAACTTACATCTATAATATTTACTTCAATTTAGGAATAGTATAGTTGTTTATTACGTCCTTTTATAATCAGTTAAAATGAGAATGGAATGCATACACAAATGATACTTGTTTATTTTATACCAGTAATCTTAGTGGCAACAATATGATTTATTCAGAATTGTATAGCTAACAAAATTTTAATAACAATTATCGCACCGCTCTGTTGTAAAAAAGCATCCAATAATTGGAGTTGAGTTGCTAAATATTAATCGTGAAGAAAGCGTTGACCCCGGAAAACCGAATTTACATACAAATTATTACAAAGGAATATTATGTATCCATCACCTCTGTTAAACTGAGCATCGATTATATTATAAGTACGGCCGCCCTTTCAATATAAACGTGCCTGTTGTATAAGATTCATGACAGTATGATTATACTACACGTTATATGACTTGTTTTGAATGTTGTTCACATTAATATAATACTGTAACACATTCTAAAGTAAGATAATTCAATATATTCTATTAAAAGAATCTAATACTATGGCGAGTATCTTTAACAACTTCGCTATAATCACTGTAACAATTTTACTGACCCCGGAATTGCATACAAATGTTCTAATAATAACCTTAACATACAAATTCGTATGTTTGCATAATATTTTGTGAGTTCTGTGATGTGTGCTAGTTCCTAAATTCCCAATTCTTATAAATACTTCCTCTAAATAAGTATTATTAATTTAATACTTCTATACTTCTATCCATATATCGGTTTTGTAGATCTGAAAACACTCTTCTAGACAGCTCCTTAGTATGGTTGGTACTTGTTACGTTGTTTGTAGCAGGACACTACGGTCCGTAGAGTATACAAACAAGTGCCTTCTAAAACGCCGTGGAGTCTGCACTCCACACATGTTCCCAATTAGAGTCGGTTTCGTTTATCGTTCTGGAGATGTTCCGGTCTGTTTTATGCTAGCTAAGACCAGCCCAGAATAGCTCCCGAATGATAAACTAAAGTGGATTCATGCATCGCGACACTTAGAATTGAACTTGGGTCTTCTGCGTCCGGCGTTTTACCGCTCGGATATGCCCTTCAATAATTTATTTATTTTGTTCAATACAGTCTGATAGTTTTTTTTCTAAAATTTTACAATTACATTTATTAAATTAAAAAGGAGTCTGTTTGACCCCTAGCCCTCGAGTGGCTCTAATAGCGTCGGGGTCAGAAAATAGCCAAGAGAGGCTGAAGAGGTTGGCCTATAGAGGCCGATAGATCAAAGGTGTGGTGAAATGACTCTGTAGGCTCTGTCCATCGCGCTAGGAATTGCCGTGGTATGCAAAGGTTTAAGACAGCATGCTTGACCCCTAGCCCTCGATACCTAATAGCATTGGGTCCAAACGAAGCCGAAAGTGGCTGAAGAGGTTGGCCAAGAGCGGCCGATAGATCACAGGTGGTTGACTCTATTAGAGAGACCCATTGTCGCAAGGAGTTGCAATGGGTCCCGAACATCTTAGCAATGCAACGACTTCCTAGTCCCAGCTATGTATACCCTCATAGCTGGGCGGTTTGCGGATGTCGCCGCACTGGGCCCCCACACCGCGGCAAGGTGTGTTCTGTTCGTGGGGGGGACCTGGAAAACCTGGTGTGATTGATGTTTTTTGTCGTACTAGCTTGATTTTTTCTTCTTAATTTCAATGTTATTACTTTAAATTTGTAACATAGCTATATTCAGGTCAGTTTGATTCAAACGGCACCAGGTAACCAAATTATCAAAATTTTGCTGAATTATAACACCATATTAAGCAATTGTATTGTATATTTTATGATCATCGGCAAATATGATATTCAAATTATATCATTTAAGGTTTTTTTCCGATATAATTTATACAAAATTGAAAAAATAATTAGATCCAAGTGGTATACCGGATGTAATCAAAAATTATTGAGTTAGATAGTCCGCCACTTACACGCGATTCTGCCGAACTAAGATTTTTTGTGTAAAAGTAAAAAAAATTCAATATTTGAATCCAGAACAATTTCGAGCTTCTTTGTATATTGGATTTGACGTACGCAATGCAGACCGTGTGTCGGGGGTGGTAAAACTCCTGCACGCGCGTGTCGTCAATTGCTGAAATTACGGGTGTAATTCTCTGTTTGGCAATAGGGGTCCATGTAATCGGAGATAAATGAGTGAAGTCAGACGAAAATATCACGTTAATTCACACGTGGGTTCAGCGGCGGCAAGTGTACAATTTAATGACGAATGGGGTCGAAGCAATTGATACACGTTTTGCAATTAACGCATGCAAGTATGCATCACATGTCCAGTATCTTACCGAAGCTATTGACCCTTTCGAAACGGACATTAAACGTACGCAATTTTGTTGTATAATACAGAAAACAAATTATTTTTGTGCCATCCTTGTTACATTCTTTGAAATTGTATGTAATTAAAATCATGATACATATATCATGCCCTTAATTATGTACCTTTCCTGTATATTTCATATTTATTTTTTCTACATGAAAATCTAACATCAAAACACCATCATAGCCTCAATGATCTGGGTATAAAAGTCAAGAACCACTTTCAATAATAAAAAGTCGGTAACAAATTAATATACGTATATAGATTAGATAGTTAGCTGATAGCGTAAAATGATTACCAAAAAATGTTTGTATAGTAGCCGCCTAACATGATCGATCATGCAAAACGCGGCTCCTAAAATCAGTATTAAAAATAACTACACTTGACCGCGAACTAATTTCAAACGTAATTAACCCCGAGTGCAATGTCCGCTCCGGTACCAAGAAACAAAAAACCGATTAGTTTTCTGCCAATACCACCAACCGACTCATTAAAAAACTGAAACAGTTTATTATTACCATCTGTGTAGCCGCCCCCATTTCTTTCGCATGACACACACATGCACACAAAAGTTTTAAAGCAACAGATGCAGGGAGAAGACGGGTTTATTGCGATTTTAATTTCACAGACGAGTAACAAAACACACACCGCCCCCAATCGGTCGATAAATGTAATCCCGGGTAATTTCCATTCGTTTTTTATTTGCTGCGACCTATTACGGCTGATTAAACGTTATAATTAAAATTAAATTATATTGCAGCAGCCAACTACCATTACCTTGGGATATTTATACTAGGTTGAATAACAGTGCACAAAACACTGACCTACCCTAATTCTGTTGTTGTTTGTAAATATATTTTATTTACAAATGATGTCGTATACAATATTCTATTTCATGGATAATTTCAAAATAGATAGTAGTAATAGAGGCTATATAAAGCAACTCGTTTATGCAGAGAAAATGCATACTGAAAAGCAAGTATGAGAGAGAATTTTGAATGCTACTATTCAAACATTTTAAGGTGGGTTTATGTAGAAATAAAATAAGGAATATAGAATTAATTCAAAGTATATTGTGAATTAAAAATTAGCGCCACAAAACTGTAACCTTGCATTATTAAGATTCTAGCAGGTAACAGTTTTATTTTAACAACACCTAAATTTTCCGCGAATCCCACATTAATAAAGCCCAATAAATAAACAACCGATAAATCTTCCGAGGCGCTGATTGTTTATTATTCTTCACCTTGGTATGATTTTCCGCATGGAGGCGGGCGCTTTCCTTCAATTTTCCGCCCGTTTTATTTGCGGCCTCCAATGTCACGGCGCTAATAATCGCAAACCTTGCAACAGCAGCGGCCACGCGTCGTTAGCAAAACCGACCATCAATTAGATAACGTTTGCGTTACCTTGATGGGAGGGTTGGATGCGCTGGGAAACATGAAACGAAACGCGAACCTCGTCCTTCGTAAACGCAATAGCGGAGACCTTGCGACGTAATGTTGTATTTTCTTTGATTAGAGGCAGTAAATCGTGCGTGCTATGGAGATAATTCATTGCAGTTTTTTTTTTGTAAGAAGGATTTATGAATGCATGTTTTATCGATATTTATAAATTATGCGTAATGCATTATGAATTTTTTGAATATAAATATTTGATATTAAATTTCTTCCGCGGTTATGCAAATAATTATAACTGAATTTTATTCAGACTTGTAGTGTGGTTTATTAAATTGAGTTGTAATTATTTAATTTTTACTAATTTTATATTTTCTTGTCGTTCATGACTAATATGGTCATGGTAAGAATAACATTGCAGTTACCTACTTGTACGAGCCTCCCACCAACGGTCAATATTCAATCACAAAGTTTCACTGGTTTCACGAAATATCTGGTTATATAATTTAATATTCTTGTAAATATATTACTCACCTTACAACTATATGCATTGCAACTGCATAAACACCGGAAGTTTTGAGTATCGTACAAATTAATAAACCTGTTTGTTTTTACAGCGCTGCGAAAATATCCAAAAATTGAATTAATAATTTAATTTTAACCTAATTATAAGCATGACTGGGTTATAAATAAGCACATATGCTTCCAAAAATAAAAATATGAATGCGTTTTATTTTATGGTCTTTTTTAGTGAATACGCAGTGCAATATGCGTTTAATGCGGTTTTAATGAAGAAGCATATATCGACGAAAACGAGTCCTTGTTGCAATTGAAGGATTTTAATTAATAGGACTGTATATTTTATATTGTGTGCATTGTTAATTTAATTATATTTGAAGTGAGTAAAGTACATTATTGAGGGCCGAGGCTATAGTATTTTTATACATTTTAAAAACGTGACATTTGTTTCATTTCGCAGGCATTTTTTGAATTGTTTTGAGTTTATAAAATATACTTAAATACATTAAAATTCATTACTCACAAAATAGGGACGTTTTTAGATAATTAGAATTATTCGCAACAACTATTCGATACAAATACAAAAAATAATAATGTTTACGACGTTTTATAGAATTGTTGTATACAATTTGAAATTGTCTATGTATTTTATAAGCCACCTTTATTGCGAAAAAGTATGTTAAGCAAATTAAGTATGTTACGTTTGTTTTCATAAGGATTAATTCAGAAAACGTGCCGTTTAGTGAAAGCATTAAACACAAATGGTTCCATGAAGTTATATTGGAGCAATTGTAAAATATTTCTGTTACTCCGTATATTTGTTTAATTTTGAAGCATTGTATATCAAACAATTATGAATATGAGTGTCAAGAACGCGTGTTCTCGGAATTTAGGTTGAAAATATTAACGTTATTGGCTTCAGAGGAAAAACTAAGATATCAACATCTAATAAAAAAAACTGAAATCAACTTACAGAGTGTACGATATTAACGGTTAGCAACTTTATGAATTGCATTTTCGATTAACTCACTTGTTTAATTGTATCATAACTAACCAAACATGCTTGTGGATCAATTCTTGAATCAGTGGACTAATTTAGATGATGCGTTCATTGAAAATTGTGTAAAGTGTATCAATGAATCTCATGAAAGGATAACGTCACTCTTGTCAATAAACAGTTGTATAGTATGTTTATAAATTTCATAGTCGTTAACTAATCGTTATAAATAGAAAGCACATTTAGTTTTTACTAGCATTTTTATCAAGGCTAGAAAAGCTGCGTACTACGTTCTACTGCATTGATTATTTTATCTTGGTCAAAATTAATGTACATGGTGTAAAACAAATTTCTTAAATAGTTTGTAATGTCGACTAAACTCGACCAATAATATCATTAATAATACTGTTTATCTACTATAAATATATACCCTCGTCCTTTATGACATTTGTTATTTTCCGAATATAGCACTGGTGCATAAGACTCCTTCTTATAAGAAATATATTGAATTTGCGAAACATTTCGAATTGCTAATTTTAACTTGCACGTTTCATGACTAATATAGTCGAAATAAGACTATTTTTGGAAAATGTCTATCTGTGTGTGTATGTGCGTATGTATGTGTGTATGTATCTGTGTATGTATATGTGTCTGTATGTGTGCATATCTGTGAACAAAAATTCGGGAAAACGGTTCAACGAATCGTCACCAAATTTGGAAATTGGCTTATGGCATTATGGTCAGGGCATATATGGTAAAGGTAATTTTTCTTTAACCATACAAAATATAGCAGGTTTTCATCAACTAGTGTTGCTCTAAGTATAGAAACAACGGACACAAACCGCAACCTTCTATCTCTTATAGTTAGCGAGCTACTGTGCAAAATAGGCATGTTGAAAACGAGTTATCAAGATACAATGCGATATTATAGGGACAGGGCATAAGTGGTAAATGTTATTTTCTTTCAACCACGCAAAATCTAGTGAGCATTTCCTCAACTATATCGAGATACAGTGTAAAATTAGGGTCAAGGCATCAGCCGTGAATGTAATTTTCCTTCAAACACGCAAAATGTAACGGGGTTTTCCTCACATACAGTTGCTCTCAGTATAGAAATAACCGAAATGAAGCGAATATTACTAACCACAACCCGGCGTTTACAACAATCTCAAAGCTATCACACATCCAGCGGCGTTATGAGAACAACGCCCACAGCAGCTATTGAAGCACTGTTATGTCTACAACCACTCGACCTTCTAATAAGGGAGACTGCAGTAAAAACAGCATTAAGGCTATCTTCACTCAACCTGTGGTATAATAAAGGTAGAATCATTGGACACAGGAACATACTGAGTGAAGCTATCAAACTAGACCCCTCATAGAAGGTAGGTGCAACAGAATTCTACCCAAATATAGTTTTGTCAAATATTTTCAGACCTTCATCACAATAGATGGTATCCCACAAGACGCCAACATAACCATGTATACTGATGGATCCAAAACTAACACTTGGAAGACTCACGTCAGTCTTCCAAGCTGAATTAACAGGAATACTAAAGTGTGTTCAACTTTTAGCTGAACGGAATATTAGGGATAAACATATCCAAATATTCACTGACAGCAAAGCAGCTATAAATGCACTAAATGCCAACACATTTGTGTCGAAAGAGCTATATTCATGTCTACACAGCCTGGAGAATAGGTGGGGAAAGTAATTTTACCTCAACTACGCAAAATGTAGCAGGTTTAATCTAAACTACTGCTGCTCTCAGTAAAGAAACAACCGACCTGAAGCGAATGCTGCAAATTGCACCCTATATCTCTTAGTTTATTTCCTCAGTATTTATTTTAACCCTCTGAAAAACGGTAATAGGTGATTCGTGAACATTTGCCCCCTCCAATATAGTGCCCGTGACGCTTCTACCCAAAATGCTACTGAGTTGGGTTTAAATTATTATTTCTCGTGAAATTACTAATTTTATTGTTTCTTATGATAACTATTGATAATAGACAAACACAATACACTATCAATAGGAATACGTTACGCTTCCTTAATACGCTACCAATTACTAGTGTTACTAGATAGTATTATTATTACAGGAACGTATGCAACAGACATATCGTGGAAATTAATACTTCTACATTTTGTCACAGAGCGCCAACTATATTTGAAAAGGTAGAGCTGATGAGAACGCTGTAAAGGAAAAACCATACATAAGAAGAAAACTCGATCAGATAATTTTCTTTAAAACTAGCTCCTGTTTCTGATTTGTATAATGAATGATGAAATTTATTTATATGTAAATGTAAATATATCACGAAATAAGTGGACAATTTTGAATATAATACACAACATTTTCACTTTGCCGTTTCTAAAATGAAATATTTAAATCACTAATGCTGGGTGAGAACAAGTAATAATTACTTTTAATGTTTCTAAATTTAGGTGTTACTTAGCAAGTTAGTATAGTTTCCAGCGGACGATTACTTTGCATAGCCCAAAATATAAGAACATGGCATAGACATAGGCAAATGTCTAGGGTCCGGTTTTTTTAGGGGCCCCGTCACACCTTCTACTTGTATATTTGTTTAGAGATACACAAGTATACAAGTCCTTAGTATAATAGATTTTATGAAGTCTATTTCTAGTAGAAGGACCGGCAGGAAACTTGTTTAGGGCTGCATCACACATCGATACTCGTACAAGGAGCGCCGACTATGAATGAAGGGACAGAACTGACTGAAAATGTAATGGTAGTAATTCGTATGTCGCGGGTCGCAGAAATCGCGTGAAACAGGATTTTAAATAGAACATTCTCACAAAGTTATTGCAAGTAATTACATAGATATTTTAACGCAAAATATAGGACGAACATATTTCCAAATGCTGACCATATGTATTTAATTCATATATATATTATAATTGAGTTAAACTCATTGTTTAAACAAATCAAAAATGTTTGCTATACCATTATCAAAATGTAACCCAAGTATGCTAATAACCCATTTCTAACCAACTTTGATCTTAACGGAAGTAAAATGCTTTTTTTAATGTGATTAAAAAATTTACAATAAATCGTTAATTTTCATTCAATTATTATAATCTGATGAAGCTATTGTGTATCTAGAATCTGTTGCGATTTAGTACAATATAATTCACACATTTCTTTCGCCTGAATAAAATGGAATATGAACAAGTATCAGGCAAATCCATTAAAAACTACACTGCATTCTGCAATTTTCTATAAACCAAGCCTTAATTAATCAATGAATTTCCATGAATCACAGACAATTACAGAAAATGTGTAGTTCAAGTCGTTTTGTTAACAGCCATTGTTTGAGGATGGGGGGTCGGTTCATATAAATTTGTAGGTCTATTTATATAATACATGCGGTCAGCCAGTATAAAGATTCACAAAACTTATACTATTTGATTTTATGGATAGATTTAGCAACCAGGACTCTTTAAAATAAAACAATTTTAATTTTAATAAACAGTAGGCTTAAATTGTGGTTAACCCGGCGCATTCACCATTATTCAATTGCATTCGGTTAAAGAGGCACGTAAGTATAACTGATTTCAAAAATGTGAAAATGTGTAGACAAGTTAACAAGACTAAAAATAAATTTCTTTCGAACAGTGATGGCAGTTAAAAAGTTATAAAGGGTGAGTCAATAATAGCGGAAAATTTTAAAGTTCAATTAAAAAAAGATCCAATTAGTGAACTCTCTTCGCTGTGCATAGTCTGTTGACAAGTAAGTTGTTGCGTCAATTGTAGTTTGTAGGCATGCAGGTGCAAATCTTTATCGAGAATACGGTGAAGAGTGGCTGTTGTACAGTCCAATTCTTGTGCACGATGACGAATAGACGTCTCTTGATTTTGGCCACACTCTCGCGAACTGCCGTGATGTTTTGACCTCAATGAGCTCGTGTTGTGTGTTTCACATCCCTAACCGAACCAATAGTTTTGGAATTTTTCGATTATTCTTATTATAGTAGATAAATTTAAAACATTATTTTGACCGAATATTGTACGCACTTTACGAATGGTCGTAATTACACTTTAACCATTTTGATAATAATATATAACAATCAGGACACGTTATTATATCGTGTCATGCTCCATGTTTACTAACTCCCATCTGTTAACTTTCGATCTGTCACGTCATAATTATGTGATGTTATGACTGACAAACATAATGCGCAATCTTGCTATCGAAACACCCTTTAGAAACATAAATTCAAAATTTTACAGCAACTCATAGATTAGTTAACAAAATAACAAATAAACCTATGACAATGATTTTTTTTTTCGAAAACAGAAAAACATACCAGTGCTATTTATGATTGATTATTATATTTTTAGTGGCCCTAAAAAGAATAGGTTATTTTGTTCATCCGCGTCTTGTTGTGCCGGTGAAGATTAGCAATTAGATTAGAAGGCAGCAAAGTACAATATTCAATTAATTTTTTAAACTGACAAACTGAAATTCTGTCGATTGTTCACATCCATGATTTATTTGTCATAGCTGCATCCGTCAGATTGATATACATCTTGAAAATATTTGGGTCTAAAACATAGAAAAAATACACAGTTATTTATTTCTATAGATTCTAGTCTATACCTTATTTTTGCCTTATTTATGCGACTTCACAAAACGTATAGAATTTTTATGTATGCATTTCGTTTGCATGGGTATTTTGGTGTAAATTCCCACGATTTTTGGTTTGATTTGTGTACGGCTATTTCAGCGGTTCGTAAAGCGTCCCTTACATGGCCAATATAATTGCTTCAATATGATTTCTGTCAATATATAGACCGTGTGAGAGGAACACACTGTAACAATACGTTTAAATAAATGTTTATTAAATTGACACATAAAATAAATTTCATTTTTATTGAAGGAATGTCGATATGTATTGTCTGTTCTTCATCTATTCTCAGAAAATTACGGCAATCCACTGTAATATCACTTAGTTCTCAGAGTAGTTGCCCATGTCCATGACGCCTTTCAACCAGGCTTTTACCCATACTTTTCTTGGTTTTCTACTTCTCTTCTTCCAAAATGCCAGAGCTAAAGTAAAGATTAAATTCACTATCATTCATAATTGAGAATAAATATACAAGGTACGCCTTTGGAAAAAGCAAGATAGTTAACAGACATAATATTGATTCAATATATTGTAACACATGTGAGAGGCACCTTCAATATTAAATCTTTCAATATATTGAATCAATTATATTTCTGTCAATATATTAACCGTGTGATAGCCGCTTAAGCTTTTCCAAAAAGCTGTATTCCTGATCCAAAAAGCTGAATTACCTGTTCCAAAAACTTTATAACCTTTTATAAATCACACATATAGCTATAAATAACAAAAAACAATTATTATACAACTAACCCCCTAGGAGGAAACGTAAATGCCTCGTAAGGGGTTAGATGTATAATTTTTGTATATAACCACTCAAGATTGTATGAATTCATCCTCAATAGCTGAGCTACACTGATGAGATCTAATAAGATCGAAATCTGGATATGCAGATTGCTAAGAGGTGGATTCACACTTATATATGTGTTAAAAAACAATTACTACAACTACCACTGGATAATTAAAATTTATAAACAATTATTGGGCATTATAATAAACATAAATATTTTTAAATTAATTTATTTAACATTTTCCCTAGTATATATGTACACAGCATTCATTCATCGAGTAACAATCACATGTGAAAACATTGCATTGTGCTGCAAATTTCCGCACCGAGTATATATCAATTCCTTAATAATTTATTTATACAATCAACAACGAAACTACCCCACTAACAAATAAAACGGTGTAAATTATGTGCAGTAACCATTAATTATTATCACAGAAAATCGACAGCACAATTCAGAACATTTCCATCCCCACTCGCGCAGCACACACATTATAAATACATCCGCTGTTTCCATTTCATAGGCGGATTATTTCTTTTAAAAAATATTTATACACGCGGGCAATATGATTCAAATTACATTTTTTTTATTTTGGTCTAGTTTGACAGATCTATGTTCATCTCACGGTTTATACAGAGTCTTTTCAAAATGGCAACAGTTGCAGATCAGATCAGTTAAAAGGTTTTTTTGGCTACGGTACATTTTGCGCCCTAAAATATATTTTTTGTTTGTTAATTGGACTATGCAAATGGGTGGCATTTTGAAAAGGGGGTGATAAGATTGATAGTTTGTAGCTAAAAACATCACTATGTTTGTCTTCCGAGTCCCGTCACCTGATTTTGAGCAATTTAAAAATTTATTGCGATAAATCACTTGAGTTCGCGTCACACCCGTAGTTCTTCCATTGGAATGTTCTGTTTGCTGTTGAGTTGCGTGTTCTTCTTTGTTAAAGTTCCCGTATTAATCAGCTGTATGCTATGCGTTGACAATAGCGGCTGATTTTCCGGCATGGGGTTTGATGTTAGTGTGTTAACATTTGCTTTGCACAGTTTTGGGGGTGGCGGGGGGCGTGGCAGGGTGGCGTTGTTCTGCGGCAGATCCGCGAATTCCGGCGGCGGAAGCTGGTGGTGCGAGTGGTGGTGGCCTAGGATTGTGGCCGGGTCGCTCTTCACGCCGATTATGCTGGATTCGAGGTCGCCGCAGATGTTGTTGGGCATCTGGCCGTTCTCGTTGCGTTTTTTCGACTGCCCGTGGCCGCCGTTCTCGTTCATCCGCGTTTTATCGCGCTGGTAGTAAACGCCGGCGAAGATTAGCACGTTGAGGATAAGGAGGGAGCAGCCGATCGCGATGGTTACGCTGAGGGCGGTGGAGTATGCCGCGAAACCGTCCTCGACGGGGTGCGGCGTCGTGCTCAGGCTGCCCCCCAGCTCTTCGACGCGCTCCGTTGAGTCCAGTGTGGAGACTGTGGCGGTGGCTGACGTGTTGAGGGCGGGGGCGGCGGTCCTGTGGTCTCCGCCGGGAGGCTCTATTGTTGTCAACTTTCTGGGGTTTAGGGATGGCAGTTTTGGTTGTGGCTCGTCGTCTGGAAGCTCGTGGTGGGAGCGCGGCACATCGTCGCCGCCCGGCTTGTGCAGATCGGGGACTAAGTTTAACCAGAAGGAGAGGCGGTGGGCCCTGTAGTGGTTTTTCAGTTTCGGTTTTGTATCTGAAAAGACCATATTTTAGTAATAAATTCCTTATTCATACACGTAGACACATTTATTTGTTCGCTATTCTCTGAATAACCTATTCAATTCTGGTATAATCCCATTGAAAAAGGAAACATTGTCGAAATAAGTCGAAATATTTATAGCTAATAGCTATAACAGCTTTTTCAACCTCTGTTGACAGCTCTATTTGTTTTTGGAATTTGAATGGACATGCCTGATACTTGATGAAAGCCCCTTTATAAAATGCTATGCTGTTGTTTAAAAAAAAAGTATGTCAACCTCAATCTTAAATATTTCCCAAACCTATATTTAGTCGATAATTTCCAAACCATCCGCCCCTCGACGTTCGACGTTTATTATTCGCATGCCTCATTTCCACTGACAAGTGTGCGCGCGTGTGTATTTTCCGCAACTACCCCGGAAACCCATTTGTATCATTCCCATTTTGTTCTCTGCCAGACCATCGCGATATTCCATTTGGAAAGTACATTACACCGGGCTGCGGCGGCAGCGAAGCGACATGTCTGAATCTATTCCCGCAAAAATTGACCTGTCGCCGCTCGTCTCGCCCGCCGCAAGATAAATATTTTCGCGGCCCCCATTGTTATGTTATTCGAACTGCATTTACAACTGCGACATTTACATTTCGCAATTGAGAATAACGGCGGCGGCGTGTGGCCGAATGAAATGTGCGGCCGACAAGTGGAATAGGTGCGAGCGCGAGGGAGCGCGACACGCGGGGATTTGTGCAAATGCCTTTTCCGGGTTGTATTTACGTATTCATGGGCGAGTGTCAATGGAATTATTCAGAGGGATTTTAATATAATGCACGCGGGTAATTCTCATTCTAGTCGTATAAAAAGATATAAACAGACGGGCAAACTCACATTTCCTTAATAGAATATTTTATCAGTAAACATAATATGTAAGTTTACAGTGCTATAACGTTTCTTTTTTATGAGCGTAGATTTGCACATCATTACACGGATTATTATTATGAATATTACCATATAACACCCTCGACAACGTAGCACCTACACTGCTACTTACAAATAAACGACGTAAAAACTAAGCCAATTATACGACAGTAGTATCACTACTATGCTAGAGAGCTATCTGGGAATCGGACAGTGTCGTGAGACGCTATAAAACTATATCTGTTTTATAGCGTCTCACGACATTGATTAAGATCCTATAACATTTTGATGGAAACATATTGGGATGGCATAATTTGTATGTAAATTAATTAAAACATATAGTGCTGGCTATCAAACTTCTATCTTTACCAGCGGAAAAGCCCTAGGGCTGATGGTTATAAAGATACACGTTTTTTAAATCAACAAAATATGTTGCATAATTTTTGTATCGCCCCGGCCTCTAAAATGGTAATATTGAGAGTTGGGCGTTAAAAAATAAAAAAAATACGTAGATATACAAACTTTTTAATTTCCATTATCATATTGTTATAAACATTGTGTGATATTTATAAATGAATATCAATATTGAAACAGGTGAAAAAGAATAATGAAATACGTTCGATTTTGTAGCCCAAAAAATAGTTATAATCAAAATTTTCCAATTTTCTTCAGGCATTTGTTACACTAATATGGTTTGAACATGACTTTAAGAAATTAATGTTACAAAATTTTTTTTATCGCCCAGGCTCTAATAAAATAAGAATATCGTGAGATCGAACAGGTGAAACAAATAATAACGAAATACATTCCAATTCGTCGCCCAAAAAAAATAGTTATAATTAAAATTTTCCAATTTCCTTCCGGTATCTGGTACATTAATATGTTTTGAACTAGGATCAGAAAAAAAATTGAATAAAACATTTTGCATACTTTTTTTTATCGCCCAGCCTCTAAAATAGGAATTCGATAAATAGGCGTAAAAGTTAAAAATAAAATCAAAATAGAAAGAAAAATGCGTAGATATAGAGTCTTATTATTTTCCATTGTCATTTTGTTATAAATATTGTGTAATATTTTCAAATCAATATCGATATTGAAAAAGGTGAAAATTGATTTAATTAAATACGCTAGACTTTTCTGCCCAACAATTAGTTATAATCAAAATTTTCCAATTTCCTTCTGGTGCACTAATATGTTAAGGACTAGGATCAGTAAAAAAATTGAAAAAAAATGTTGCATATTTTTTTTATCGCTCCAGCCTCTAAAATGAAAATATCGATAAATGGGCGTTTTACTCGAAGTTAAAAATTTAAAAAAAATATAAAGAAAAATACTTAGATATAGAAACTTTTTAATTTCCATTATCGTATTGTTATAAACATTGTGTAATATTTCAAATATTTTGTATCCCAAAAAAATATTTATAATCAAAATTTTCCAATTTCCTTCCGGTATCTGGTACACTAATATGTTTTGAACTAGGATTAGTAAAAAAATTGAACAAAATATGTTGCATAATTTTTTTATCGCCACGGCTGTAAAATAGAAATATCGAGAGATGGGCGTAACATATAAATATTTAAAAAATAGAAAGGAAAATACGTAGATATAGAAACTTTTTAATTTTCATTGTTATATTGTAATAAACATTGTGTAATATTTTCAAATCAATATCGATATTGAAGCAGGTGAAAATTGTTTTAATGAAATACGTTAGGCTTTGTTACCCAAAAAAAAATAGTTATAATCAAAATTTTCTAATTTTCTTCGAGTATTTGGTAAACTAATATGTTTTGAAGTAGAGTCAGTAAAAAATTGATCAAAATATGTTCCATAATTTTTTTATCGGAATATCGAGAGATGGGCGTAAAAGTTATAAATTTAAAAAAAAAACAGAAAGAAAAATACGTAGATATAGAAACTTTTTAATTTTCATTGTTATATTGTTATAAACATTGTGTGATATTTTCAAATTAATATCGATATTGGAACGGGTGAAAATTGTTTTAATGAAATACGTTACTTTATTGCCCAAAAAAATAGTTATAATCAAAATTTTCCAATTCTCTTCGGGTATTTGGTACACTAATATGTTTTGAACCAGGATCAGTAAAAAAAAATGAGCAAAATATGTTCCATAATTTTTTTATCGGCCCAGGCTCTAAAATGGAAATATCGAGCGATGGGCGTAAAAGTTATAAATTAAAAAAAAAAGAAAGAAAATACGTAGATATAGAAACTTTTTAGTTTTCATTGTCATATTATTATAAACATTTTGTGATATTTTCAAATCAATATTGATATTGAAACAGGTGAAAAAGAATAATGAAATACGTTGGATTTTGTAGCCCGAAAAAAAAATATAATAAAAATTTTTCAATTTTCTTCCGGAATCTGGTACACTAATATGGTTTGAACTAGGATCAGTAAAATAATTGAACAAAATATGTTGCATATTTTTTTTATCGCTCCAGTCTCTAAACTGGAAATATCCAGGTATAGGCGTAAAAGTTAAAAATTAAAATAAAATAGAAAGAAAAATACGTAGATATAGAGACTTTTTATCTTTAATTGTCATATTATTGTAAACATTGTGTAATTTTTTCAAATCAATATCGATATTGAAACCAGTTCAAAAATCAATAACATTTTCTCGATTTTGTTTCCCAAATAAAAATACGTTTTTTATTTACTTATTATAATTGGAATTTCATAAAGTAGTACAGCTCTCTTCCCATTAAAAACTAGATATATTTGGCAACCATCCTGTGGCTTTTCCATTAAATACAGCAGCCTATACTAATCCCCTACCACGATCCATGTAAATGAACACATAATTATATTGGTTTTATCAAATCCTCGACACAAATAACAGTTTGGGTATATAAATTAATATTCAATTTGCTGTTTGTTATGGAAAATTTCCGGGCCTCGTTCCGGCATAATAATAATAATGATATCCAGCGCGATTAATATGTGTAGCGGGTGGCTGCGGATGTTAATCAGTTCATAATTACAAATGAAATTAGTTTCGCCCGCAGCAAGTAAATTTAAAGACGCCAGGAGATATATATGAATTTCCAGGGTACATGATAAAGGCAGACAGAGGGTGTCGTCCCATGAATAGGGAGGTAAATTAGGAATTAGCAAGTGCTCGCAGCACTACACTCACCGAAAATGGTATTATGTAAAAGTTAATTTTGATTCAATCATTGCAGGAGGTGCCACAAAAAGTAATATACTGACGTACAAAAGATAATAGAAACTTAAAGCATGTTAATTCCACCTTTAAACTTGCAATTTAAAATTATAATTAGATAAAAGACTGCTTAAAGAGTAGGTAGTTAAATTGTTTATAAAAAAAATCTGTTGCAATGATTTTCCGCCGGTAAAGGAAGAAACTCAGTTTAATAATATGGTATTTTATGTTCAATTCACAGAAAACCTCTGAAAACTTTAGACTTTACCGCAGGATGGGATGACGAACAATTTGTGGGAGTCCGTGTAACTTGTAATAGTGCAAAACCTTGAATGAAATCGACCTCATCCTGACCGATAAGAAACAAACATTTAATCCTAAAAATATTGGGTTTAAAATTTAAAATTTAAATCGACTTTAATTTTAATATTTGTATTTTATTTATTACAAATTAATGTAATTTGATTATTTCAACAATTTTTTCAACCAGTTTTTTAATGCCTTTAAAAGCTTCTTGGTTTCCAGGCGATATCTCGAAAATATATACTACTAACTTATTATTATTTCATGATTTATTATCTCAAAAAATATGAATCAGGATATCCAAAAGTGTATCACACATAGTAGTTTCTCATATGTAACCAGTTTTATAGCTTACTGAATGATAATATAATGATAATGATATCATGATGATAATGAATGATAAATAATGAACATTAGTGTACAAATTCTAAAGTTTGAAAAGCCTAGTCTAGGTTTTTAGGCGATATCTCAAAAAAATATATTACTAACTTATTAATTTTTCATTCTTATTTCAAAAACGATTCGACAGGCTATCCAAAACGGTATCACACATAGTAGTTTCTCATAAGCAACCATTATTATAGATTATTAAAAAAGTGTGAAAAATAGAGGATACTTTCTAAAGTCATCGTTGTAGTTTTCACTCGTTCTTTCAAAAAACTCAATACTTATATAATTATTTCTATCATTATCTGAAAAAAGCATAATCAGGCTGATCAGGCTAGCCAAAAACATAATTGTACTGATTATAAAAAAATGTTAATGGCATTTCTACCTCTCTATAGGTTGCGAACGAATTACAAAAAAAACGCTTATTTATATTGTTACTAGAAACCTACGACGAAGAAACATACAATACTATTTTTACACTCACCTAAATTCAGGTACTTTTTATGTACCGCCTCATACGCAGTCCAGTCGATATTCTTGAACCGGTTCCTCTCCTGCCGCGCCCCGTGCGCGCTATCACCCTCCGGTGGTTCATTAGGATTCCTGCAACGCATCAACTTAAATGCTGCACAACTATTTCTGCATGATGCCTCAAACAACAATACCGTTACATTAATTTGATACGTCAAACTATCGTTCAAAGAGAGTTCGAAGGCTATTGTTGTCGGAGGATCGTACATGCAGTAACAAAAGGGATGGATGCATGGATAGTATGACGGACACACACACACACAAACAAAGTAGGTTAAGTGGGCGCTCACCCTGTCCGCGCAAAGTTGCTCCAATAAATCATCGTCGTTTCGGCCAGCACCATCTCAGACTTGGTGTAGTTGCGCCCGAAGTGCATGAGGCCCCCCACCAAGGGGGCCCCGAACATGTATGGTAACTCTTCGCCGTGGATACAACCCTGACGCTAAAAAGAAGTAGAATGATTTAATAATAAGTATTAATATTACATTAATATACAGAATTTCTTTTATCGTTAGAAAGTTGTTTTTGTATCCATTTGACGAAGAAAGCTGCTAGTAACAGGTCGGATGGCTTCAAAACATTGTCTTCGTTTATATATTATAGGGATATGATTAATGGGGCAAATTTTCTTCTTGTATGGGGCGACAAAGGCGGCAGAAATAGTCCTGATTTGAGATACTGTTTTTATTATATTATATTGGAATGGGAAGAGAAAATAAATTGTGAGTTTATGTTGTTAAGGTCGTTTTAGACTAGACACTTTCTTAGCTCAAAAGTTGTTCAAGAAATGAATTCATATATCCTCCTCCCATACCATTTATCCTTGACAAATAGAACGCGTTATATCTTTCCATTCGATCTATCATCCAATTCAATATTTCAAATAATTTGCTGTATGATACGAGACAATTTAGACTGTCTCGCATCTTGACTAACTTTTGAGTCAAGAAATTGTCTTGTCTAAGACGACCTTAAGAAACAAATTTAGGACTGTCGAATAAAGTTAGTATATCACGCTAATTAACTATTTTAATATTTAATTTTATTAAAACATATATAAGTGTGAATCCACCTCTTAGCAATCTACATATCTAGATTTCGGGCTCTATCCGGTGATCCTGATGGCATGAGCATGTTGACGGTTATTACCATATGGGCGTACATTGCTAATTGATGTGGTGCCGCCAGATGGCGTATAACGTTTCTCCTAGGGGGTTAGTTGTATAATTTTGATTTTATAACGTTCAGTACTTTACAGATAATGTTTTAAAATTGTTATGATGTACAACTTAACACAATGGGATAACTGTTTCAAATTTGGTTAGTGCATAAATATATGTTTTCCAAACAAATATAATTATGCACTATTTTGGCTATTTGGGCTATTTACCACGCGTTCGCTTTGTATAATTCGAGTTATGACTTAATTTTTGAACTATGTAGGGATGTATGCTCTAACATAAACTGCAGTTTATGAACAGCCTCATGAAATAAGTACGATTAAACTGATAATCCTTTAAAACTTTAACATCCAAATTTATAAACATGAAATTATTTATATCCGTTATCGAGATAACAGATTCTGTATGCGCGCATTTTTATCGGTGTTTTTTGTTGTTGCAAATTTAGCTGTGCGGTTGAATTGCGCCACTACAGCGGCAATAGATAGCGTATTTTCCGCGCCGACGCCTCACTCTATAAACCATTAATAAAGTTTATTTATTCAAAATTTATTCAATTCATTTCACATTTTCCCTCAATTCGATTAACATATTTCAAATAGACGACCCGCTCGCCGGCGCATTTCGCAATAAAATTTTGATTCGATTGCAGCCCAAGCGGCGCGCACAGCCTGCCAATTGAATAAAGACGCCGTTGAAGTAATAATATGCAGCCACTACGCCCCTATACTTAATAATATTTAGCTATAGCCAAGATGGGCAGACTTGTGAACGTAAATGTGTAAAATTTTCCATAACTATATCAATATCACTTTCAATGATTAAATGATTAATAATTCATCGAAGTCGATATATTTCCGATTTAATTTTTTATACATGTCGCGGTGAAGTACTGACTCCACTATGTGGTAGAGCAGGGGGATTTGAGGTTCACCAACTTAACTTATATTTATGGTAGCATGGCATAGTACTCTGCTCGCTTATGGTAGAGTCTATTACTATTTGTTTTTGAATCCTTTCTGCATCCTGCCTGCATCCTTTCTGCATAATTTTTACATCCTTTCTGCATTTTTTCTGTTCCTGCGTGAGGTGGTGATACATTTTCTTATTGAATATAGATGTAAATATTTTTATATTATCCGTTTTTTTTAATATTCTGTAGGCATAAATCTGTAATTAATTCATATCTCCATCACTTATTTATAACAAATGATCCCTAGCTTTTATTAAAACATGTTCGTTCGCGGCCCAAATAAATCCCCACGCGCTGAGAAATGTTTCAATAAAAAAACCCGGCTCGTTTATCACCAGCGATTGCGCGCAGCCCCCCCGACTCTGTTCACAGCCAGCAAAAATATATTTCGGCGGTGACAAATAATCGCCATAATTCCGGTACAAAGGTGGGCACCAGGAGGTGCGAGGAGCAGATAACGAGGGGGGCCCTATCGCAGCTGAGATTCTCAGTTAATCAATCTCCGTGTCCCCTTAACGGAGAGGATCCTTCAATCTTTATAATCGCCCCGATCCATCAGCGCGGGGGTGGGACGCCGGCCGTCGGTGTTCTCGTCTTCTTATTGCGCGCACCGCACAACATTTCCATTTTCCGGCCGTTTGAATCGAACAAATCCTCGCGAACGAAACGTTAATTAGAACGGGAACGAGACCCGCCCGGGCCCGACGACAGCCCAGAAATTGAAATCGATGGGGGGAAAATTGGGTTTTCGTCTTGGTTTATTGTTGCACTTTGATGTTGAATTAATGATGAAATGATTTACTAGAATGCTCATATAATATAGAAATTACTTAACCATTATTAATACTTTATAAAACTATTATAATAATTTATCAATTCGCATTAACAAAAAAATAAATAAATTATAGTGTTACGATTATTTGATTTTATAAAGGCATCGTGGTTTGGCTAGATTATTAAATATAGTTATTGAATACTTTTTGAAAAATCCTAATGTTTTGTTTGTATCATCAATAAATTGACCATTTTACCATTAAACCTATTTAACGAAGTTCATGAATAAAACATAAATGATTGAATATTACAATTGTTGAATTGTAGAAAGACTTGGTAATTCGCTTATACACGGGTGCAATTCTTAATACCACTCGTGTCGATCGAATTCGTTTAACTGCCCCTCTGCAAAATACGGACAATTCACGATTTGGGATCGCTCAATGATGAAATTTTGATTTATTAGAGTTTTTCAGGGTAGTAAACCGAATGTCCTGGCTGAGACGAAATAACGAGTGAAATACTGAAAATGGGAGAAAATCTGCAAGAGAGTGTACGATTGCTAATGAACAAATGCATTATGGAGGGAGGGAGCGATAACACGCAGCTAAAGTAACGCAGAGACCATCATTCTGCATGCAAAAGGAAACCGAACTAACATTGGAAATTATCGGCGAATAATCCTATTACCTACATCTATATAAACTCTCACACAAATAATGCTGACTGTCGAAAATTGGGCATTCCACAGGCACTCGACAAAGCGAGAGTAGAGACCCGATATTCAAGCCTCATAAAAAGAATACAAGCATGAATATATCCAAATTAAAATCAACGAAGACAACAAGACGGAGAAAATACTGATAAAGTGAGGATTACGGCAGGACACAATTTATTCTAAACTGTTCACTGACGGACAGGAGGAAGCATTTAATAACATCAATTTGGAAGAAAAATAAATTAAAATCGACCAAAAATACCTTAGACACCTAAAATGTGCGGACGTTATAGTCATCACCGATTCAATAGAAGAACTAAAGACAATGCTCCAGGAACTCCACCGAGCATCGATGAAAAACGGATTACAAATGAACCTGAATAAAACAAAAATAATGACATCGATCGATCGATCGATGGTCTCATCCAGATAATTATTAAGGAAATATTCGACAACGTAAACGAGTACATTACCCAGGCCACAGGATCAGTGAAAATAAAAAAACGAAACAACCGTAATATCTAGAAGAATAAGTCTAGACTAGGGAGCCTTCGGAAAATTAGGATTAATACTTAAATCACGAGATTGATTTTTCTATCAATTCAAGCATTTTACCACTGCTTATAGACGACCTTAAAGCCATGGCAATAATACATAATACTGAAAACAAACTCCTAACCACCCAACGATCAATGAGAGAGCCATGCTGGGAATCACATAACAGACAGGATTCGAATGAAGAGATCAGAAGGACACAGGTAACTAATGTATTAGAAAAAAAACAGTACACATAAAATATAGGTGAGCCGGCTACATAGCGAGACAAGACCTATCAAGATGGAGAAATAAGCTAGCTAGATAGCGCACAAGCACCACAAAAAGAGGCGTAGGAAGACCTCAAAGAAGGTAGAGAGACGACCTCCAGGTAACCGACGCGAAATACTGGTGTCAAATTGCCCAAAACAGGAGTCACAAATAAGGAGGAAGCCTATATCCAGGAGTGGATAAACAGAGGCTAAAGTTAAAAGCAGAAAGGGAGAAGCTCAAAAGAGTTACCTAACTTCACAGAAAACCTCTGAACTATGAAAGGTGATTCACGAAATTTCACTTACAACGGGGTTTAAACTATCGCGCTCCAATGTTCAGTATGAGACAGAAGGCGCCTCTAACCACCAGGCTACAGAGCTGGCTGATATATATTTTAAAGTAAAAACAGTGCGATTATCTTCCATAAGGCCTCAAGAAAATAAAGCAGTTAACTTCTAAATATATTCACCTCACGACAATATTGCAATTTTCATATGCAAAATTAAATTATTTTTACAACGTTAAACTCAATTTCTACAAAAGGGCATTTTGTGTGCGGGTCTAGAGTTCCCCCATTCCCCCCATAAAAATAACACACTTGTGCATATAATGCAGGAGTAAAAAAGTTATGGAGCGTTTAAAAATTATCCCGCCACGCCGCGTCGTGCACGTACGTGTATATGGATATAATCGTAACCACTAAACATTTTTATACTACTCCCTCCGCAACCCCACCCCGGTTAGCCTCATATATAGTGCGAGGCGCATTATATTATATATTTGCGCGTATAATTTAGCCCCGGGAAAAGTGCTATAAAATTGCGCGCGTCGAGCCATAATCTGTACCTTTCAGCGCGGCCTTTTACACGATCGTAAATATTCAAATTCCAAACGCTGCTGCGCCCCTTTAAGTTTGGTCGTTGAGAAATTGGGTCGTGAAATAATATATCTATGCTGTATTGTTAAATTTAAGCGTCATTTAGAAATTTACTAATATATTTTAATATTTTAAATAATTGCAGGATGACACAAATTACTGAATTAAAGATACAGTCATTACTAATTTACTATCCCCTACTTAAGGATGTACAGTGTTCAATGATTTCGGTGGGGATTTGCTGTCGATAATGCAACATTAAATCGATTCTGTATTTGTTATTTCATTGTTTAAATTATGTAATATAATTATGTAATGTAATATAATAATAAAACATTTTTAGTGTTTGTTATTTTTTTTTTCTAAATGCAGTTTTCTTTAAATATATAAATATTATTAATATTATATATATTTTTATGTACGTACGTACGTGAACGATTTTAAATTATACTAACTAACAAAAATGCAATGATATTTAACTACCAAAAAGCAGGGCTATTATATAATTTTTCCTTTTTATCTCAAAGTCGTTTTAGACAAGACAATGTCTTGCATCAATAATTGTCCAAGAAATGAATTAATATATTGACCAAGCAATTGTCTAATTTACTTGATGAATCTGTATGAAAAGAAACAATTTCTAGAATAACAGTGGGCCAGCGATCATGCATGTCCGCATAAAATGTGTCCTAGAAGAATATAACGAATTTTATTTCCCAACATTTCTACAATACAATCCAATATTTCAAATAATTTACTGTATGATACTAGACAATTTAGATGGACTCATATCTTAATTCATATTTCTCCTCCCATGCAATTTTTCCTTGACAAATAAAACGCGTTATATTTTTCCATTCGATCTACCATCCAAGTCAATATTTCAAATAATTTGCTGTAGATACGAGACAATTTAGATAGTCTCGCATCTTGACTAACTTTTGATTCAAGAAATTGTCTTGTCTAAAACGACCTTTAAGGTCATTTTAGACAAGACAATTTCTTAGCTCAAAAGTTGTTCAAGAAATGAATTCATATATCCTCCTCCCATACAATTTATCATTGATAAATAAAACGCGTTATATTTTTCCATTTGATATACATCTAATTCAATATTTCAAATAATTACGTCGTATGATACGAAACAATTTAAATTGTGTCGTATCTTGACTAACTTTTGAGCCAAGAAATTGTCTTGTCTAAAACGACCTTTAACTAACTTTTGGTTCAAGAAATTGTCTTGTCTAAAACGAGCTTTATAATTGTCTATTATATACTTTCCACTCGAAATAAATTGATATAATCATGCAAGTAGGTTACCATTTATACTCCTGAATGCAATCATACACATAAGACTGTCAACAAACTATTAACTACCCAACTATCAATGGAGAGAGCCATGCTGGGAATCAGTATAATCGACAGGATTCGAAATGGAGCGATCCGAGGAAGGACACGGGTAACTAATGTAATAAAAATAATAGCACAACTAAAATTACAGGATGATACAAATATCTGAATGAAGGGAAGTAATTAGGTTACCATTTATATTCCTTTATAAATTAATAAGCAAAGCGACATAAGTTAAAAAACAGTTTATTTTTATTTTTTTGTTTGTTTACGGTGAGTACAGCCGCCGCCCCCAGACTGTGTGCACTGCGGCCCTTCACGGATCTATTGTACCTCATACTACATCCACGATATGCTAGCCGGATCAACTATTTCTAGAAAAGTTTCCCGATTAGCAGTGGATTCGATATTCTTGATTTTTAATTGCTAATTATTTGTATATGTTAATTACAAGTGGGTTGTTAGAGCTACTCTTAGAAAGACTTTTTTCAGATTTGCTTTTAATAATCCACTCGGAGCAGTATTATTTAAAGGAAATCCGAGCTTTAAACGCGAGCCACCCTCCATTTATCGATCACAGCCCATTTTCGTCTTCCCGACTTGGACGCCTTCCAAATGGGGCTGTACGTTGTTGTAAACTTAAAGCTAGTCCCATATGTTATTCCAATTTAAAACGTTCCTCGGCGACAAATTGTTTTACTAATTACTATCTCATAAATCGAGTAACAAATGCAATTCTTAACATAATTTAAAAATCAGCCAAGTACGTGTCAATTAACTCAAGCTATCCTAGACTACTGCATATCTGTATAGATATTAAATATATATGATATATAATGAAGATATTAAATATATAGCATATGATACATAATGATAAATTATTTATCATTCATATCACTGTATCATCTGTATAACATAAATAATATTATTTCATCGATAGCCAGTTATAAATTGTAACAAATACTACTAGTAATATTGGTTCTTATATAAATAACTGCTTTAATCTGTAATCTCATTCGATATTGAATATTAGGGTAGATATATATTATATATATATATATATATATATATATATATATATTATATATATATATATATTATATATATATATATATATATATATATATATATATATATATATATATATATTATATATATTAAATATAATCTATGTATGAATATGTATTGCAAATGCAATTATATTATATATTACTATGCTATATGTCTTTATATATAGTTATTCCATGTTTGAAATGTTCACAGCTCCCAGCCACGCCAAAGCATTATAAAGTTATTCGATGCAAAAGGTCATTAGTTCGGCAACAAAGTCATCTACAATTTATAAACCTGCAAATAAATTACCTCCAGCCCCCACCCGAAAATTTGAAACTGAATTTCATATTAAGCAACTTGCGTAGTTCTGTAAGTGAAAGCAAACTTGACGTGAATGTGCACCCCCGCGCGAGCAACATCAACCAACCACCATAAATTTCAAAGTTGCCTCGCGGAAATTGTTGTTGGAAATTAACGGTTTCGGCAACGCCACCGAGCGCGCGCCCACCGCAACGTCGTTAAGTAACTCTTTAATTTTCCAAGAGAGATTAAAGAAGGAATTAGCCGTAATGAGTTTGTTTTTTACTTCTTGTGTTTCTATCGGAGGCATCACTTAAATTTAGAGCTAATCACTGACGAGATGGATACATAGTTTACATTTTTTGTTATAATTATTTTTCTGTAATGTGGAATTAAAAAAATAAAAGTTTTTTTGAGAAATCGTTGGGCTTATAGCATTTCTAATAAAGAATATTACACTTGTAGTGGTTTAATTTATCGATTTTTTACTGTACTAAAATGGCAATAAATTAAATCGATGCTAGAACCAATTTGAAAGTGTTTTTTCCATTATTTAGAAAGGACGATAGTGGTTGGCCTAAATTCAAGAACAACCCCACACTATATTTTGCATTATCGTTGACAAATTGGGCTGTAACCTTTCCAAATAAATAATTCATTGAATAAATAGTAAATACGTCAACCCCGTGCGCACACACATACATGCCATAAGGGCCATTCAGCTGCAAAGTGAGCACATCACAAAATACAAGATTTACTACTGCACACCCTCGTCCAGAGGGGGAGTTTTGGTGTGGCGCGAGAGAAAAAAAATCATGGAGCGCACGTATGCGTGCGGAAAAGGAACGGCGGAAATGTTCGCGCTGGCACGAATGAAATATACCGTATGAATAATTTAACCACCCAGAGGAAATGGAGACGTTTGCAGTAAAAAGCCCGCAGGACTGAGGATGGCGTTATCCCGTCTTAGTTATTAACGCGCTTTTATTGTCGGCCGCAACAATATTCACGGCGTTTCCGTTATTGAATGCCGCTGCGCTTTTTACGGGCAACATTCACGACCGTAAAAAAATCTATTAACAATACGTAAAATCCGCAACGAAGTGCTTCAATATCCGAGTGCGCATGGAGAGGATACAAGTGCTGCATTCACAAACGTCTTATCTCCCATAGAAACTGTACAAACTGTATTATATTGTATCGTTGATTTCGTATCTTGACAACGACGAGGTTCTTGTCGGGGACTACAAATGATCAACCACTTCTATGTATTGTTAGGTATATAAAACTCTAAGTATATTATTAGTAAGTTTCAAAGAAAAAGTTTATGATTGTAAAACATTTTGTTATTCATATGGTAGACATATTATACTACCCGGCGCATTCACCATTGTGCAGGCATGGGATGACTTATATTTCTTAACGCGCGTATGGTGAAATTGTCAATGATTGCTTTTTCTGATTATCATTGGTTCGTATAGTAGTCTATTACGAGAACACAAAAGACTGGAAACAGATATTTTGTCGAGAAACATCATTGAAAAATTGAAACCAATTTGAAGGATAAGTCATAGGTCGAAATATACGTTATTGGACTAGTTATTCAATTAATATTAATTTTATATATATATATATATATATATATATATATATATATATATATAATCAATCTTTATGTGGGTCTTTCCGTCTTACAGAAGACTATTAACATTTTTTTTTAATCGGCTAATAAAAGTATTTACAGATTTATTAGGCTTAAACGTTTTTAGACTACTCAATTTTCCTATGTGTTGGATTATTTTTTAGTGTGCAATCCGCACCTTAATCACAAGTAATATTATATTAAAATAATTATTTATAAGATAGAAGTCGAGTTAGTCATTACAAAACAAAAAATTGAATTTTTTTTCTATAACCTTGCCCCGCGATACATTAGCGCACCCCCTCTCACGATTTATTCATTCGCCGATGCGCCCTTTGCAAACGATCCTATAATTGGGCACGCCGCGAACACAATAGGCCTCGCCATTCAAGCCCGGAAAGTACACGCAACTGTGGCCCAAAAACTTTTCCGCGAAATTAATTAATTACAACCGCCACAATGGGGGCTATCTGAAAAACGCACGCATCGATTTATATTTTATATAATCAGCGCCGCGGCAGGCGCTCCGATCGCTGTTTGTTTGTTCAATTGCAAATTTTTCGTGCCGGGGCAACAATCAACACGCAATTTGCGCCGGATTAAATATAAATAGCAGGGATTAATTGGCGCAACGTGAAAAACGCATCGATTCAAATTTAATTACAAACTAATCGTTGCGCATATACCGCATGGATATTGTGTTTTATTGGTTGAATTCGTATTATCCAATAGAAACTGAAGATTTGAAAAATCAATGCAAGGAGATTCGTTTATAAACGCATCTAAATATATATATATATATATATATATATATATATATATATATATATATATATGCAACTATATTGTAATCTGGCTGTAATTCGGCACTATGCGAATGTTATTAAAAACAATTTTAAGGATAAAAAGAAGCCTATAAAAACTAGAATATTAGTTCATGTACCTACGATGCTGTGAGTTTCACGCAAATATTGGTGGAAACTGGGGATGGGAGTGTCTGCAGAGCCTAATGCCGGCTAACTTCATTTGGGAGTGCCACGGATATATGGGATAGTAACTAAGCATGCAAGAGCCAGTGGGGTTATCACCACTCGGGTAAGAAGAAAATATCAAGATCCTAGTGAAGCGAGTGAAGGGTAGCTAAAACAATCAGTAGGAATAGGAGGAACAAATTGAGAATTTTCACAGTTTGTAATAATAAAGGGTGAGCTGTGGAACCTATTTTCTAGCTGAAATATATGCGTGAATGATTTGGATGCAGCGAGCTGTGGAACCTATTTTGTAGCTGAAAAATCTGCATGAATTATTTGGATGCAGCAATACGGAACTATTCAGAACATTAGTCAACAAGATGGAAAAAAATTGAATCTATTATCTACAACCTTGCCCCGCGATAAATTAGCACATCCCTTATACCTAATCTAACCTCCGATAGGAGGCAAATTTTAAGAAGTTTCTACAGATAAGAAACTATCACAAACAATAAAAAGTGAACTTATAAACATAATACTGCACCAAGTTTATCTACAATTAATGAGTCTGCACGATCGGATGCAGACAATTAACAACCGAGCTCCCCGTAAACTATTTCACCGCCTCCTGAAATTTATCGTCCGATTAATTTTGGGCGGTCCATCGAAATTTATAAATAGACGGCATCCGTCTGCCAGGGTAGTTGGGTGTCAAGAGATCGGGTGCGCCGTCAGCATACACAATTACTTACACCAAAACTAATTCCGCGCGCCGGGGACAAACGGGGCCAATCAGGTGTCTGTGACACCTTTAATTACGGCGTCATCGTAAATACATGTCGTTTCATTGAATTAGTTGTGCCGCCGCTATTGATTGCGGCTGCTAATTAGCGCTGATTAAGATTCGGTGGTTTGGTAATAACGCAGGATTGTTTTGCAAAATTGAGTGTGTGCGTGAAGGGCTCATCAAGTTGCGGGATTAGATAGGCGTAGTGGTATAAAATATAAATTAGTTGGTAATGGCGAGTTGTTAATGTACAATATCGTAGATTGGAGTGCAAATCAGTTGGTAATAAAGTAACTGTATCTAGACTGGGCCCATTTACTAAGCTATTTTACTCTATATTGAAAAATATCCTTGAAATACTAATGAAAAACATGTATGTCGGTAGGATATTTACTGAAACCCTAGACCTTGTTTTTTTGGTGTTTAAAAAAATCGTAATAAATTCAATTCTTGAAACTAAATCTAAATGAAAACACAATTATATTTGACACTTACTTAGCTTCAAATTAAGTATTACTTGTTTATTTTGGTCCATTAATAACGTCTTAATGTGAGAAAATTCAGGACATAGTTTTTCCATAGACTTTTTGTTTAAGAAAAATCGTAATAAATTCAATTCCTGAAAACAATTCTAATTTAGAATACAATTATATTTGGCACTTACATAGCTTCAAAATGAAGTATTAATTGTTTATTTTGGTCAATTAATAATGTCTTAATGTTAGAAAATTCACAACATATAGTCTTTCGATAAAACCTTTTTGTTTAAAAAAATCGTAATAAATTCAATTCTTGAAATTAAATCTAATTGAAAATACAATTATATTTGGCTCTTACTTAGCTTCAAAATGAAGTATTAATTGTTTATTTTAGTCAATTAATAATGTCTTAATGTTAGAAATTTCACAACATATAGTCTTTCGATAAAACCTTTTTGTTTAAAAAAATTGTAATAAATCAATTTTTGAAATTAAATCAAATTGAAAATACAATTATATTTGGCACTTACTTAGCTTCAAAATGAAATATTATTTGTTTATTTTGATCAATTAATAACGTCTTAATATTAGAAAACTCACAACATATAGTCTTTCGATAAACACTTTTTGTTTAAAAAAATCGTAATAAATGTAATTCTTGAATTTAAATCTAAATAAAAATACAATTATATTTGGCACATACTTAGCTTCAAAATGAAGTATTATTTGTACATTTTGGTCAATTAATAACGTCTTAATATGAGAAAATTCACAACATGCAGGTTTTCGATAACTTTTTGTTTAAAAAAAATCGTAATAAATTCAATTCTTGAAATTAAATGTAAATGAAAATACAATTATATTTGACACTTATTTAGCTTCAAAATGAAGTATTATTTTGGTCAATTAATAACGTCTTGATGTGAGAGAATTTACGACATATAGTTTTTCGATAGACTTTTTGTTTAACAAAAATCGTAATAAATTCAATTCTTGAAATTAAATCTAAATGAAAATACAATTATATTTGGCACTTACTTAGCTTCATAATGAATTGTTACTAGTTTATTTGGATTAATTAATACCGTCTTAATGTGAGAAAATTCACGACATATAGATTTTTGATAAAGACTTTTTGTTTAAAAAAAATCGCAATAAATTCAATTTTTAAAATTTAATCAAAATGAAAATACAGTTATATTTGGCACTTATTTAGCTTCAAAATGAAGTATAACTTATTTGTTTTGGTGTATTAATAACGTCTTAGTGTTAGAAAATTCACAAAATATAGTCTTTCGATAAACTCTTTTTGTTTAAAAAAATCGTAATAAATTCAATTCTTGAAATTAAATCTAACTGAAAATGAAATTATATTTTGCACTTATTTAGCTTCAAGATAAAGTACTACTTGATTGTTTTGGTCAATTAATAACGTGTTAATGTGAGAAAATTCACGACATATAGTTTTTCGATAAACACTTTTTGTTTAAAAAAATCGTAATAAATTCAATTCTTGAAATTATATCTAATTAAGAATCCAATTATATTTGGCACTTACTTAGCTTTAAAATGAAGTATTATTTGTTTATTTTGGTCAATTAATAACGTCTTAATGTTACAAAATTCACAACATATAGTATTTCGATAAATACATTTTGTTTAACAAAAATTGTAATAAAATCAATTCTTGAAATTAAATCTAAATGAAAATACAATTATATTTGACACTTATTTATCTTCAAAATGAGGTATTACTTGTTTATTTTGGCCCAGTAATACCGTCTTAATGTGAGAAAATTCACGACATATAGTTTTAAAATAAAGATTTTTGTTTAAAAAAATCGTAATAAATTCAATTCTTGAAATTAAATATAATTGAGAATTTAATTATATTTGGCTCTTACTTAGCTTCAAAATGAAGTATTATTTGTTTATTTTGGTCAATTATTAACGTCTTAATATTAGAAAATTCACAGCATATAGCCTTTCGATAAACACTTTTTGTTTAAAAAAAATCGTAATAAATTTAATTTTTGAAGTTAAATCTAAATGAAAATAAAATTATATTTGGCACTTACTTAGCTTCAAAATGAAGTATAACTTGTTTGTTTTCGTCAATTAATAACGTCTTAATGTCAGAAAATTGATGACATATAGTTTTTTTAATAGAGACTTTTTGTTTAACAAAAATCGTAATAAATTCAATTCTTGAAATTAAATCTAAATGAAAATACAATTATATTTGGCACTTATTTAACTTCAAAATTAAGTATTATTTGTTTATTTTGGTCCATTAATAACGTCTTATGTTAGAAAATTCACAACATATAGTCTTTCGATAAACACTTTTTGTTTTAAAAAAATCGTCATAAATTCAATTCTTGAAATTAAATCTAATTGAGAATTTAATTATATTTGGCACATACTTAGCTTTAAAACAAAGTATTACTTGTTTATTTTGGTCAATTAATAACATCTTAATGTGAGAAAATGTTGTTAATAGTGCTCGAGTGAGTTTATCTAGGGCCCGGATATCTGTGTCAGAATACTTGAGATTCCCAAAAGAGTGTTGGTACCGGCCACGCATTAATTGCAGTTATTAGGTTTCTTAGACGGTATCTGTATTTTTCTTTGAACTCTTTCTTTAAGTTTGTATTATCTACTGACCGATGTTGTGATATGCTAAGATGTATATGTTTGTTCTAGGGACAAGGACCTTATTATTTCAGTAATTTCTTTACCATTCATTATGGTAACTGTGGCACACTTGTCTAAACCGAATTCCATGCGAATGTCGCTGCTATAGATGTGAGTGGCTTTTATGAGGAACTGCATTCGTTTTTTGCTTCCCGCGTAGATATCATCCATACAATTAAAAGGTGGCTTGATCTTATGTATTCTCTGAGAGAGATTATTATTATTATTATTAAGAGTTGCATTCATTGGAAGGATAATACTGATGACATTCATTAATTTAATTTTTATTATAATTTGGGCATTATTGATAGTATTACTTAGACTAAAACTGTTATATTCATATAGAACTGTCTGTAACGAAGATTATAAACTCTATAATGACATCAAATACAGATTGTACATAAAGAAACAATCAACTATACCATAAGTACTTAATTGAGACATTTATTATCCTCTCGTGCTTTTGTGATTTGAAATTAAATCCCTCTCTCCAACCTCAATTTCCCGACTCGGCCATCAACCCGTGTCGTGCGGTTTTTCACGCGCACGCACTGAAAAGGGCATCCCTTTTGTATGTGTGTCTGTGAGTAATTTACTTTCGGAACGAAGAGATGCCGGAGGATATGGCCGGCATTTAAACGCTAACAGCGAGGCATTCATTCATCGATTGCGCGCCCCCTCGTCTTTTTCCTCGCTTTTAATTCTGGCCTGCGTCCAAAATGGAGCTGTTTATTGTAGCGCGTGCGGGTGCTCGAAACACCCCCCGCGTATGTTATTCTAATTTCGTGGGGGAGGCGAAAAGTTTTAATTCGTCGTCTGCTGCTTCTGTGGCAGTTGTTGCAACTGCGATTTTCGTGTTTATTGCCGAATAAAACAGGATCGGATTAAATGTGATGAGTTATGTAAATGCGGGTGGCAGGATTAAGTCGCGAAATTGCAACCATAAAGGGCAAGATTTTCAGGATTATGCTTTATAACAAGTTTTATGTTTGTGGGACATTTTAATGTAAGTTATTTTGATTTTAAAATGAAAATCTCTTATGACTGAGGGGGCATTCACAAATACCTTAAGTCTGATTCACTGAAGACGTCATCATTTTTTGATACAGGTTCTCAAATATTGTTAATCCGCGACTCCTTTTTTTTTAAATATGTTTACAGTCTTTTTCATATTTATTGCAAGACGCAATAACATTTATGAGTCTCCTCAACATTGCCCCAAACCTTGAGCTGGAAGGCCCTCAACGGAACCCCATGGGTCGCGTTCTCCACTTTATAAATCATTGGTATAAATAACCATGTTCGAATCTAATACAATTATTATAACTTATAAAAAAAATTTAAATTTTAATGTAAAGATAATAAAAAAATATTATGAAAATAATATATTACAGATAATTAAAAAAGCTGCTCGCCTCCCACTGTAGACAATTAATATTCTTTTTAATTTCAATTCGCAGTATCAATTTGCAAGTCCGCCCAGCGTAAGATAATCACAACGAAGCACCCTCGCGCTAATTTAGCGTTTAAAAATGATCCCCGCCACTACGTAACTCCGGACTGTCGGCAGAATTTACGACGCGCCCTAAATCTCCCTCCAAGGCTCTGATTTTTCATAGGAGTCAATCCTGTAATCTGTATTCAGCCCAGCGCATCGCAAACACGAGGATAATTTTGTATCGATTCTAATTCAATTGTGCCACTTGGGATGAAAAAAAAACCCGGGGGTGGAGCGGGCGCAACTAGTTTAGCGCAGCGCGCGATAAATAGGTCAGCCCCCGGATAATGGCCAAAGTTATGACAAGTGCTCGCAAAGTTTTATTGTCCTAACAAGCGAAAAGCTTGTACAAATAACTGTTTCAGTATAAAGTTTTTACGGTCCGGCTTTTATGGCATTTGGAATCTTTTCAAATTTCAACTCACCTGTGGGTAATCTCCGAACTTCGTTTGGTAGTCGAAGACGTAGAGGTAGGAGTTGCGGTGTTCGGCTGAGTGGAGGTCAGCGGTGTGGACGACCGGGGCGACGTATTGGGCGTCGGAGAGGGCCTCCAAGGTTTCGTCGCGGATGTTGATCGGATGCTGCACGGGCCGCTCCCAATCCGTGTACTCGTTAACGATGGTCGCTAGGATTTCGGACAGGTGATAGCTGTACGTGTTGCGGACGAACGTGCGAAGGATTTTGGAGCGGCGGTCGGCTTCGATGCCGTACTGCACGTCCTCGCCGTTAAACGCAAAGTACGCCTCTGCTTTGACGACGCCCAGCAGCAGATCGTAACGGGATAGTTTTGAGACGACGGATTTTCGCAGCAGCACGCTGTTCAGTATGTTTATGGTGTTCTGGGGCTCGATTTTCGCCGGTTTACTGCCATCGAATTCGCTATAGTGCGGATTGTCGCCTGGAAAACGGAAAACACACAGAGCTCGGAATCAAATCGTTGCGATATCGGGGGGCGGGAAAATAGATTGGGCGAGACTTGCGAGTTATAGCGTGGCATTCGTGCGGTGTACTACGAGAGACTTTTCTGGCAATCAAAGATTTATTATTTTATTTTAGATCAAACATAATGGCAATATTAGCAATTCGAATTTTATTCGCGAATACAATATACAATACTTTATACAGCAATGCTGTATTCGGAAAGTAAAATAAGTAATATCAATTAATATTCAGTCTGGAAGGAATTCGAGTCGATAGCCCGTTTAAAGGAATCAAACTATAAAAATGTGAAATGATATCTAAACAAATTTCATTTCATTTCTTTAACACGTTGAGCCCTGGCATAAAAAACGAAAATCTGGCCCAATTGGACCAATATTTTTTTTTATGAAATATTTCAATATGAATGTAAAACTGAGACCGTTTCAAAAATCATCGGACCACGAGCATATATTGGTACGCTCCTATCTCGATATGCCGATTTTAGAAGCTGGATGGATAAAAAAAAATATGCATTTTAACACATTTTGTTTAATTTTTTTATTGATCTTATTGCAGAACATATCAGTGCACCAGATGCCCATAGGAAATTGAACAATTTTGATTATAAGTATTTTTTTTTTCGGCGACCAAGTCGAACATATCTCATTATAATTATATTTTACCATGGATCCCTCATACCTTAGATTTGAAGAAATTACACAATGTTTATAACAAAATGACAATAGAAAATGGAAAGTCTTTATCTTGGCATATTTTTCCTTCTATTTATTTTTTATTTTTAACTTTTACGCTCCTATATCTCGATATTATAATCAAAATTTTCAATTTCCTTCGGGTATCTGGTACACTGATATGTTCTGCACTAAGAACAGTAAAAAAATTAAACAAAATATGTTGCATAATTATTTTATTGACCCAGCCTCTAAACTTTATATATGGAGATAGGAGCGCAAAAGTTAAAAATTAAAAATAAATAGAAGGAAAAATATGCCAAGTTAGAGACTTTTAATTTTCTATTGTCATTTTGTTATAAACATTGTATGACGGATCTATGGTAAGAAATAATAATAATGAAATTTGTTAGAATTGGCCGCCGAAAAAAAAAAAAAATAAAAAATGTCCAATTTCCTTCGGGCACCTGGTGCCCTGATATGTTCTGCACTAAGATCAGTAAAAAAAATAAACAAAATATGTTGCATAATTTTTTTTATCGACCCTGCCACTAAACTCGAGATAGGAGCGTAAAAGTTAAAAATTAAAAATAAATAGAAGGAAAAATATGTCAAGATAGAGACTTTCCATTTTCTATTGTCATTTTGCTATAAACCTTGTGTAATTTTTTCAAATCAATTGTATAACGAATTAATGATGAACAATAATAATTTACGTTACAACATATACTATACAACAAAGCCTATAATAATTATTAATAATAATATATAACTATATATTATGGTCCGAAAGACATAAACAAAAGAATCCTCAAAATTTGGATCTTATTGTCCACCCCAATTGGTCAGTATAACAATTTGCCATGCGCGCGGTGTAGGGGCTGGAATCCTAAACGTCCTAACCACCCAGATAACATAGCATCACGTTGATGTCACCCCGGGCTTAACGTGTGAAATACAGATTTATTATTATTTATTATTATTTATTATTATTTATTATTATTTATTATTATTTATTATTATTTATTATTATTTATTATTATTTATTATTATTTATTATTATTTATTATTATTTATTATTATTTATTATTATTTATTATTATTTATTATTATTTATTATTATTTATTATTATTTATTATTATTTATTATTATTTATTATTATTTATTATTATTTATTATTATTATTTACTATTATTTACTATTTTATTGTAATTAATGGTTTAATGGTTTATTAGTATCCAACATCTACCTTATTGCCCGTTGTTCATCCGTATTGCCCGTACTTCGCACAGTTAATTGGTAGCACAATTTATTAAAGATGTATAATATTTCACCCATAAAATATGTTTTTACATTTCACTATTGTAAGACTAAAAATAGCAACAATCGAACACGACGGATCACTCACGACTGACTCAACACATAGCTGTGTCATTGCAGAGTTGAACAAAACAAGTTTTTGCTGCACGCCAAGTACCGGCGGGCTAATGTATAAATGAGTCACCTGCTGGCAATATAAAATTATTATGATGAATAACATGTGTATTAAGGTTTATACAGGCATAAAATAATAAAGTATTTAAATAATTATATTTGGCTCTTATTTAACTCCGAAATAAAACTAAAGTCTCAAAGCGGAAAAAATCAAGACGGATCACTATTAAATAATAAGTTTTTGTATAAAATTTATAAATAAATTTAATTCGAATAAATGATAATATAGTAATGTTTAGCACTTACTTAGTTTCAAAATATAGTATTATATTTTTAATTTGATCAATTAATAACGTGTCTATGAAAAATGAAGATTCAACTTTTCTATAAATTTTTTTTTTTTTTAAACTTATGACGTTTTTAAGAATTTTTTTTATTGATATATTCAAATGCTATGAATTATATTTGTAACCTATTTATCTTCCAAATTAACCATTGTTTGTTTATTTTCGTCTAATAGTCGTTTAAAAAATATTAGTTACAATTATAAGAAAAACGTGTAATTAATTAGCCTGTATCTCAAAAACTAGACCTGGTGTGAAAAACGACAGGTATTTTTGGAGTCAGCATATAATATAAAATCCAAAATTAGTTCATACTTTTTCAACACTGGCAATAATTTAATTTCGTCGCCCAGTGCCTAACTGGCCCAACTGAACAATGTCTAATACATTCAATTCAAAATAAAGTATTATATTTTGAATTTGGTCAATTAATAACGTTTAATGAGCCTGTGAGAATGAAAGTGACGAAAGTCATATTTGAATTATTTTGTAAAGGGGAAGATTTTTTGTTTGGTATTTAAGTAAACCGACTTATGCATTTATAGAATTCAAGTCAATTTATTCATAAATAAAGATGTAACTGCGTACGTCGATTTACATAAATACCAAACGCAAAAACTTCTCCTTTTCAAAACAATTAATATCTGACTTACGCCACTTTTATTATCTCAGGCTCATATGTAAGACGTTTAAACAATAACTGATGAGTTATAATTAAAAGAGAAACGTTTGATTAATTAGGGTGTATCTCAAACAACTAGAAGTGATGCAAATAAGCCAGATATTTTGGAAATCAGCATATAATATAAATCCAAAATTAACTCTTACTTATTTAACACTGACAATAATTTCATTGTGTCGCCCAGTGTTTTTCTTTAAAAAATAACCGATGAGTTATAATTAAAAGAAAAACGTGTAATTAATTAGCCGGTAACTCAAAAAATTAGAGCTGCTATGATAAAAGCCAGATATTTCGGGTATCAGCATATAATATAAATCTAAAATAAAGTCTTACTTTTTTAACACTGGCAATAATTTCATTTTGTCGCCCAGTGTCTAACTGAACAACGTCTAATATGTCAGTCTTTAAAAAATAACCGCTGAGTTATAATTAAAAGAAAAACTTGTAATTAATTAGCCTGTAACTCAAAAAATTAGAGCTGCTAAAAGCTGATAAAAGTCAGATATTTTGGGAATCAGCATATAATATAAATCCAAAGTAAACTGTTACTTTTTAACACTGACAATAATTTAATTTTGTCGCCCAGTGTTTAACTAAACAACGTCAGTCTTTAAAAAATAACCGATGAGTTATAATTACAAGAAAAACGTGTAAATAATTAGCATGTAACTCAAAAAATTAGAGCTACTGTGATAAAAGCCAGATATTTTGGGAATCTGTATATAATATAAATCCAAAATCAACTCTTACCTTTTTAACACTGAAAATATTTCATTTTGTCCCCCAGTGTTCGTCTAATATGTCAGTCTTTAAAAATTAACCGAGTTATAATTAAAAGAAAAACGTGTAATTAAATAGCCTGTAAGTCAAAATATTAGAGCTGTTGTGATAAAAGCCAGATATTTTGGGAATCAGAATACAATATAAATCCAAAATCAGTCAACACTGACCATTTCATTTCACAAATATCATTTTGTCGCCCTGATGTTACTTTAGAACATTTGTCTGAATTCAAGCATGTTATTTTAAAAAATAAAACGTTTATAATTATCAAACTGATACATTTCTATGCATTTTAATTCTACTAAATTATTAGATATTATTTAGTGAAAATAAGTACATACCTGATGGTTCTCCCGTATCTATGACGACGCCGTCAACGCTGGGGCCAAACGCGAACGCGAATTCCGGCGCGACGACAGGTGTGGACAGGAGAATTTCTAATGGTTTCTCTCTTAGGCACTTGAGTAAATGTGGATGCGGAAGTTCCGGAGAACAGTTGGCGTGGATCGCCACTTGAGCGGCGTATCTTGAAGGCTCTTGGACCAGGGCCCAAGGAGATAACGCTGAGCCCGACATCAGAATCGCGCGGTGGAATAAAACACCTGCAACAGAAATATAACACAATTCAACGCCAAAATTCTCTAAAAATACAATCATTTTGAATGCATATTCAAAGCGATATACATTTCATAGGCATATTTATAATATCTATCTACATATGGGTTTTGTAGTGTCTGGTGACGCTCGCAGATAGCTGGTATTGCGGGATATTTGGCCTAATTTATACGTCGTTTGTTTGTAAGTAGCTGGACAGGTGCTACGTTATCGACGGGACCAAAGACTTAATGTGCCTTCTGAATCACCGTATTTACAATAAGAATTTGTAACCTATCTTATGTACATATTTGTCAATCTAAATTATATGGTATACACATTTTTACTTTCATAATACAATACTAATATATATATATATATATATATATATATATATATATATATATATATATATATATATATATATAAGGAAGGTATTGTCTTAGTGAAAACATCTTCACGTTTTCTAACTAAGATTATAGAAATATGCGATAACTTTCCGGGAAAAAAACTACACTATAAAGCCCGTATACCATTATCTAGTTTCTTATATTGTTTTCGATGCAGACACAAACTACATGGTGTCATACACACATGTATATTATTTTTTTTCTACAGTGAGTACAGCCCCTGCCCATTGGCTGTGTGCACTACGGCCATTCACGGACCTATTGTGTCTCATACAACATCCATGATATGCTAGCTGGGTCAACTCTTTGTAGAAAAGTTTCCAGACTAGCGGTTTATAACTGTCAGTCCAATGACTTTCCCGCTGGAAAAGAAAAACGCTCAGAGGAGTGTAATTACCTGGTATTTACTGTAACTTCATACAAAAACTATGAGGCAGGCAAATTTTTGCAAAGACTTACAATGATTAAAAAGTTTATAGTTGTAAAACACAATAATCCAATTTGAGAGTTTATAGTTGATACATCAACTCTCAAATTCGGTAATGGATTTTAATCAGTTCAAAGAAGATTAAATTGTACACACGATGAGACTACTTATGAAGTCCACGCGTCACGGCTCAATCCTCCTCTATCTTCAGCATGCAAAATACATGATTTTCGTCAAACGTTCGAAAGAGTACCGTCCGTACAGAGCAAATAATGAAATCCAGCCTCCCACCCCAGAAATAATCTTAATACATCTCCATCCGACCCTTCTCAATGCGAGAACGGGCCCCGGAATGGGCCGTCGCGTCTACGAATTGATGGATGATGTAAATTTCGGCAAGTGCGCGATTTAATATAAAAAAAGAAATCGGACTGCCACCTCGTGTGCACGGTCCATTTCGACGTGCCCTCGAAGTTTTTCGTTTTTAATAAAAAAAATGCGAAACAATGGGTTGTCCGTGCGCCGCCGCCGGGAAGAGCGATAAACGCAATATGTTAACAATGCCATTAAACAAACACAATGGAAATATATAAAGCGGAGTGGAATAAATAACAAGTTCGGGCTGCGGATATAATGGGCGTTATTGAATGGACGACGGGAAGGAGCGGCGGCGAACAAAACACAGAAAAAAAACGCAGCGGTGCACACGCGGAAGGCGAAACAATGCAATCACACAAAGGGGGCGCGACGAAAATTTAAAGGGCGCCTGCTGAGCGACCGCGCGACGATTGTAATTGTTACGGCTGAAGAGTTTAAAGTGTGATTGTGCTGGCTGGATGGCTGGCTGGCTGGCTGGCCGAAGCCGAGATTAATTCCTGCGGGAATAATTTATTTTGCTATTGTGAGGGGTTTTTAATCGTCCAATGCTGTTGCAAGTGAAAAGCTTTGTTGACGCTTTTGAAATAAAAAATCTGATTATGTTGGCTACAATTCATGAAAGCTAAATCAAATTTACTAAAGGGAAATAACTTCCAGCAAGGATTTATATATAGAGTGCATATAGTGGAATAAGGATATTATAAAATAAAGTAAATACAGCAGGTATAAAGGTGGGTTTATGCTGAAATAAAAAAATAATTAATAAATAAAAATATAGTTCAAAAGGCTGTTTTCCATTAAGGTGTTCATGGTGACAAAATAATAATTAATACATAAGATTATGTTGGACGAATTTTATTTAATATATAACTTTTAAAAGGTCTGGTTTTGATATCAATAGATTTGAGGTTTATTTGGTTCATCGCTGTATTTTCGCTGAATTAGTGCCTGAATTTTATAAATATTTCTCATTTTAGCCATTTATTGCCAAGCTGTTATAAATCTAAATTCGACAGAATGAGTGGTAGGCATAATCTGTGAAATCTAACACGGCGAACGTTAATATGTACCATCGCCGTTCACCGAAATCGTTATCCCCTCAAACAAACAAGATATAAAAATGATACAACTAACCTCCTAGGAGGAAAGTTACACGCCATCTGGCGGCACCACATCAATTAACAATGCACACTCATATGGTAATAACATGCTCGTGCCATCAGGATCACCGGTGATCCTGATGGCATGAGCATGTTGACGGTTATTACCAAGGAGGTGTACATTGCTAAATGATGTGGTGGATTGCAAATTATTTTTATAATATTAAATATAGTCCCTCGATTAATCCTGATGAGAAAATTTCAAATCTTCTGAAACACTATACTCATTCAGTGCAACTCAATACACCGCCATGACTATTTCCTTGCCCTGCCGGAATGATAATGTAAAAATGGAACGTTTATATGCAGGAAAAGTCTCGCAACAGGAGCATACATGTAATATGCAAATGAAATGCAACAGAGCATGTGAATATTCAAATCCCCCGCTATACAATCCCCCCTACCACCCTCCAGCCCACCCCCTAAGCTAGATATCAATACCCATTCCTCGTGCACTATTGTTTCCCCGGCCAAATATTAGAAATTTATTTTGTATTGAGCGAAACGCAGGGCGGCGCGCGTACTTTATCGCCGCGATTTGCATAAATATGGCCGTTAAGACTTCGTAAAAAGCAGCTTCTGCGGTTTTATTTAAACGCCGACTCATCGAAATCTGAATAAATCCCTGCCGAGGGATAACAAAGGACGTCCCGCCATCGTCAAAAACGTTGTAAATTGATGGCGTCGGGTTTTTTTTAGCGTGGGGGTTTCGTGGTGAATGCGTTGGATAAACAATGTGCGGTTTAAGTGAAGCTTTAATCATCTGATTTTTTATGTTTGGGAGGGCTAGTATTGTTGAATGTTAGCTTGAAGGGTGGGGGGCGGGGATGATTATGATGACCGCATGGGAATTGCAACGCCTGCAGCGTTGTTTACAACGGTTGGGATGCAGAATGTGTGCTTAGAAATTATTGGGAACTGTTGTGAGCTTACTTCGAGCAACTATGCACACGTATAACGTAAAAAGTGGATTATAACAATAATGGGATGTTATAACAAACATGAATATGTTTTAAAATTTTCATATCAACAAAATACAGGTAATAGAATTTATTTATATATTGCTCAGAGACAGAGATTTATTGTAATAAAACAAAGTGGAAATAACGATAACGGATGTGTATAAAAAATAAATGACTTTTGGATAACGAGCCGATATGTTCAAGACAAAATTTGGTTTAAAAATTGGAAAATATTTGGTTTAAGATTACCAGCAAATAATTATTAATATCATTTAAAAATAATCTTTTATATTCGTGTGGTACGTTTTCCAAGTATGTAGATTCCGAACTTCTGGCAAAACTAATTAGCGAGTTATAAAATAGATTTATCCCGAACTTATTTTCAAACTTTTACCAATTACACGAAACAGCTAGCCGTGGAATTTCCCTTCCAATAAAACCGGCATATTTGCATGAAATAAAATCTCATGAAATACTGACTGTTAATACACAGAAAACTGCAGCCGATATTTCCATACCCGCATCTCTGCAATTTTATGCCAGCACGAGAGTTATTGAACGCGCAAAACGACCGTTTCCATTTCGTATGGATGGATTTGCAGCCTTTCTGCAATATCGAGCAGCCCTTTGAACCCTCGCGGCGAAATGAAATTTTAACCAACCTAAATGATTTCGGGCGTTCTAATTAAAATTTGTTTTTGACGTTGAAATTAATTAGTTGTCACGAATGTCGTATTTTTTTTTTTTTGGCGACATGGGGATCACTTGCGGGACGAAATTCAAGGTGAACGATCGGTTTGATCTGCAGCCGTTTTTGATGCGGCGATTGCCGATTTTTTGGATTATGGGGCCGGATGGTTCGGGGAAGGATCACGTCGCGTGTATGTTTGAGCGGACCAGCCGGTACAATCTGGTTAATATCGCGGAGTTGCTTAAAGAGGAGCTGGGCAAGGGTAAAACGCGTGCGAAGGTGATTGAGAATTGTACCAAGCATGACAAGGATGTGCCGGATGAAATTATTGTGACGCTGATGAAGGAGTATATTTTTCTGAATTATAATGATTCGAGAGGGTTTATTTTTGCTGGATTTCCTATACATTTGCGACAGGCGAAACTGTTTGAGCAGGAGATTTGTAAAGTTGGTATAATTATTAACTGCAAGATTTTGTTGGATACGCTTCTGGGGCGAATGATTACGAAGTATGGTGAATATAATGTTGAGAATTTCAGGAAGAAATTTACAATTGCTCAGAGACACTATAAAATATTAGCGAAATATTATGAAGGAAGGGTTTTAAATATTATGACTAAGTATCCAGCCGAGGAGACCCATAGGAAGATGATTGCTGAATTGGAGGAGAATTGGGGATGTAAATTTGATCGAAAAGATTATAGATATAGTATGCATAATGATCAATATATTTAGTTTTGTCGGGTAATAAAAATTATTTAGTCAATTATATGAAAGTTGCTACTTTACTGTACTTATAATCCGGCTTTAAATTTTTATTTTCATCAGGATAGTGGACATAATTTCTAAATTTAATGATTATGTCAAACTTATATATAGAGGGTCGAAAGGTAAAATGTTGTAGCCCGCAATTTTTTCCAAATCGGGTTTTTATTTATACGTGTTTTTAATTACCAATTAACCTTTCTGCTATCAATATATGAGCATGTGAGAATGAAGGCGATGAAGTTTGTGAGATTAAACCTTACAAAGCGAATGTCTTTTTAGTTTGTACATACCCTCTAACTGCCCAACCCGAATTGCCAGTATGGAATTTTACGGCAAACACCTTCGTTGGTCCGGAGTACGTGATATTCTCATATTAATACTCCAGTGATTCGAAATGCACGTTAAGTTGTAGAGCCAGTAGGGCAGCACTATAGATAGAGAAAGAAACCCATATGCCAGGAGTGGAATGGACGTGGTGGGATACATATGAGCGTTTGATTCCAATATTTATTCCATTCTGTAGAGCTGATGTCCGGCTTTATCTTCTTGTATAGATGTAAGTCTCTTCTTTGATTTAGATGAATGCTAGTTTTCATTAATTTATTTTTGATTTACATGACTAGTATGATGTTTCTTTGTTTAATTTTATTTTTTATGGTTAGTTCATTTGTTTCTTTGTGTACATTTGAATTGTTTTGAAAATGAGAAGATTTTGCGTTTGGTATTCATGTAAATCAACGTGTGCAGTTACAGACTTGATGTCAATTTATTCATAACTAAAAATGTAACTGCGTACGTCGATTTACATAAATACCAAATCGCAAAATCTTATAATTTTCAAAACAATTCAAATGTACATAAAAAAGCAAATGAACCATAGAAAATAAAGTTAAACAAAGAAACATCATACTAGTCATGTAAATCAAAAATAAATTAATGAAAACTAGCATTCATCTAAATCAAAGAAGAGACTTACATCACCACTATACAAGAAGAAAAGTTGATATAGCAAGAGGAAAAAGCCGAACATCAGCTCTACAGAATGGAATAAATATCGGAATCAAACACTTGAATAATTTACCTAAAGACATAAAAAACAATACCACCTTAAAAACATTTAAATAAAAATTAAAAGAACTCTTAATACTGAATCAAGAAAAACAAGAAAACTAAACAAAATACAACACCACCATCAACAACAACACCACCATCAATAACAACACTAATAAGAACAACAACAAAAACAAGAACAACAAGAACTTCTGCACACCAGGCTGTCCAGGTCAGTGGATTAGTGACAGCACTGAGAGGGAGCATCATTTTCCGAAATTACTATATTATTTATATGAAACATATGTATGTATTCAAAATTAATAAATGATTTTTATATTAAAAAAAAATGTGACTTACGCCACTTTCATTTTCACAGGTTCATCTATCAGGAGTGGTCGAATACTCTTATATATGGGCCTCTTTCTCTGAATATAGTGCTGCCCTATAGGATCTACAGTTTAACTTGGATTCTGAATCATTCGAGTATTAAGATTAGAATATCATATACTCTGGACCAAAGAAAAGTGTTGTCGTGAAATCCCACGTTGGCAATGCGGATTGGGCAGTTAAGGATGCGTGCAAGCTAAAAAGCCGTTCGCTTGTGAGGTTTAAACTCACTTACTTCAGCGCAGCCTTACCACTTCGCTACGCCACCCCTTTCTGTCGATATACTAATCAAATTTGATAATTATCGCTTTATTGAAAATTCGAGATGTTAATTAATATGATTTATAGACTTTAATAAAGTATCTGGTGTACGTGTTGGGCTGGTGATGTAAAGGGTTAATACACTTCCTGAATTATGGCATGCCAATATATAAAACCTTGTCGTAAATAGCCCGGCCCCTTCACCTATTGTAACTATATTCAAAAGCAGAGACCGGGCGGTCCCTATCTGGCGGTCATTTATCAAACAAACCCGGGGCGGGCGTCTTGACGCCGCGCCAACTGGCTTTATCCGCCGCGCCCGTAATCGACTTATTGGCCGGAAATGAGCGTCCGATCGATACGGGCGAAGACGCGCCGCGCGCGTGAAGCAACACAGTACACACTCACCTTCCGGCACCGCGCTGGATGTGAGCAGGAAATTAACGCAGGCCGCCCCCGTGCCGTGGCCCGCCACCGTCACATTCGTCGGATCGCCGCCGAAAACGGCGATGTTCTCCTGGATCCAGTGCAGCGCGGCTATCTGATCCATCAGGCCATAGTTCGCCGGGGACTTGAGATACGGATCCGTGTTCGCGTTCAGGAAACCTGGAATCACAAAAAATTGGCACTGTTTAGAAAAAAGACGTTGTTTGGCACACAAAAGGGCTTTATTTGCTTCGCAACTGCTCCTTCGCACGGTACTAGATGTGAAATGTAATTAAAAGATACCCACTGCAGCACTTGCTTTATTTATCTGTCCTCGTTCACACCTTTGTGATGTACAATTTTTTAGTCATATTTAAACCTGCACAAACAAATATCATATCTAAGATGTGTAAAATTATCAATATAAATAACTATAAAGTAACTATGACGAATGCTACGCTCCGGTAAGACCTCAACCCACGTCTGCAGCTTACACAGCCATTTCATTATCAACCAACCACCAAACAAGCGGCTTGAACGCATTATACCGTTTTTCGCAATTTTCTATAAATCAAAACTTATTTATTCAACTAAATCATAGAAAAATGCATGAACACATTGAATAGAATATTTAAATATATATTGAGGAGAGGATAGTGGTACAGCCATGGCGTTGACCTGGCGTACCCGAATGACATAGTGTTGGTGGCCTAAAGAGTGGAAGAGATGCATGTTAGAAAGAATGGGAAGATAACTTTATAAGAGAGGGTTAGTGTTGAGCGTGAAAAATACCAAAAGGATAATGTTTAGAAATAGGGGTTGGAGGGGTAGAATGGAAAAGCTGGAATGGATGGGATAAATGATTGAGAGAGTGAATATCTTTAAATATTTTAGAGTTTGGGTTGACTGTGGAGGAGGGTTTAGGATGTATGTGGAGTGTATGCAGGCTAAAGCGAAAAAAACATGGGGATAGCGAAAAAAAAGGAAGAGTTTATGGGGTGGTAACCTCGTAATGGCGTACACGATCTGGGATGCGTTTATAAAGTCAATATGGTATGGAATGGTAGGGGACTGCGAGAGTGGGATGTAATGAAAAGGCAGCAAAGGTACTTCCTCAAAAGACCACAGTTCTCGAAAGGTTAACACCGAAGGCGGTGCTGTTACAAGGGTCGAAGCGGATAAGCATGTGGTGGGAGTCGTGAATGAGGGTGGTGAAGTTTGAAGAAAGATTGTAGTAGTTGTAGGTGAAAAAAGACTGGCATGGAAGAGAGAATAGTACTAGGAATGAAGGTTATAGTTTTAGTTGATATTATTTGAAGTTGATTTTTATGTAAGGGCTATGCCTAGTAAAGGTTGTGTTTATTTAAACATAAAGTTATATAAATTAATATTTTTGCATTAACAAAATCTAGATTCCATGTATGTATAGAATATTTTTTCCACGAGACTCCCAAATTTTGTTGTAATTCGTAGTTTTATGTACCAGTCTGTGTAATATACAAGTATATTCTTCCATTCTCCCCAGAGAAATCTATCTATGTGGTCGGTGCGAAAAAAATCCTAATAAAGACTGTAAACACGCCGGTTCGCAATGAATAAAGAATTACGGGCACGCGAGAACAAAAAAATTAAATACAAGATAAACGAGATGTACAAAATGTAAATTGGAAAGAAGCGGGGGGGCGGCGGGTTGGAGCTGGTACCCAGAAAGATGGACGCGTTCCGTGTGCAACTGCTGAAATATGGATGGTCCCTCCGGCGCGCTCGCAGTAACCGAATCTTAAATAAATTAAATTCCCAGGCCCCGGCGAACGTTAATAATGTTTAAAGCGCGATGATTTAGGTGCTTTGTGTTTTTCCAGTGAATGAGATTTTTTGCATTATGCATTATGTTGAGTAATATTTAGCCGTGGCGTGTATGGCGTACGGGTGAGATGAGATTTAAACAAGAGCGATTACTGTGCAGCCAGTATAATAAAAGCTAGAATTTAAGCCAAAAGTGTCAAAAGTTAAAAATCTCAAGTTAAATCATTTCAGTGCATATATCAGCTACAAAAGAAAAAATAATGCCAGTATATATTATTTAATTTTCCATCATTGCCCACGGAGTTTTTTTTTCAAATTTTCACCATTTGTTGCTAACCCAATAGTGGTTCCAAAAAGTATTTTTTAGATTGGTAAGGATACATTTTTTATATCGATTTTTAATTAATTAAACCATATTAGTGACGGTTGATTACAGATTGATGTGAAGATAAACCTTTGTTTAAATCTAAAAAAATACTTTTTGTTACCACTATTGTTTTCACAGGCAGATATTGTTCTTTTTTTAGCTTAGGCTTTTTTTGTTTGTTTGTTGGCCTTGATCTATCGATCACACTAGCTATTAACTATGTATTATTAGGTTTTTATAAACTCTATGTATTACTATGACAAGAAATCACACTAAATTATTAACAAACACACCACTTATGGAGTAATAGACCTAAATACCGTGCGGAAGCGAGTATTAATACCGGACTCGAACCGGTAACGGCATGGACGTAGTGGCTTCAGATCGTCGCTAGCTTAAGCATTTATTTTTATTTACGCCAGGAATTCCTTCAGCTTTCTTTTGATTTTCTGAGTTTTTCTCGGTTATTCAATAGTAAACATGCCATGACGAGCATTATACCACGATCTTAAGATTGTACTTTTTATGCAATTCACATTTTTTTATCACTTTTACTGTGTGTGTGTGTATTGATAGCGCATTCGCCAGACCAGTTTAGACTATAAAAAGTGTTATGCTTGATTCAAACTGACTATAAACTATAACTATAAACTTGTATAAATTGTCAAAAATAGACAATTAAAAATATTTCTCAGAAAACTAACAACAATAAGATATTTCTCGTGCACATTTGTAATCCCATTTAATTAAACAACTTTTGTGCCGCTGCCAGATTATACAAATCCAACCCGCCACGCCAATTTCATAAGACAGCACTACTACGTACTTTAAACAAAACCAACCCCTTGTCCCACCCGCGTTCTTATTATAAACAATCGAATTATTCGCGACGTTACAGCCGGCATTTGCAATGCAAATGCAGCTTGCACATTTAATTACGCCGGTGGCTGGCGGCGTTATTATTGCCGAAACGAAAAGTTTTAATGAAATTTGCGCGGGTCGCTCGTAATTAATCACGCTGATTATATATTATATATATATTATGTGTGTGTGGGCACGAGAGAGGAAAAAAATGCTGCTCGTATATCATATTTTTATTATCATCCTTTTTCTTTTGTCTCGGCCGTTTTTGTTGTAATTTTATTTGGAGCGCGCTCATCTTCGACACGTGAATGTGAAAGTTTGTCGGAAATTTGACGCGGGATGAATGTTTGGCGTCTGGAGCTCCCCCCGACAAGGGAGACTGGACGTTTATAGACGATTGAGGCGGTGATATTGATCTGTCTTTGAAATTTTCCGGACGGTTGCTTCGCTTTTTTCAGCCGTCACGCAAAGAGCGTCGGAAATATGGATTTTAATTAAATTTTTGTTGTGAGAGGGAGGTCTTACATATCATTTCCGTGTTTATTATTTTTTGTATGTTTATGGAATATATAAAGGGATTGTAATTTACAAGAAATAATACGATATAGATTTATTGACCTCTGAAAATAATATTTAATCTAATATAGAGTGAGAGAAATTGTACCGCTATACGGCTATCTGGATAAAGAATCACCAAATTTATCAAATATTAATCAATTTAGGTTAAAAATTGCACACTCATCACATAATAAAGTTATATTTTTATATTTAAATTCATATTGTTAAATTTAATCAATTTATGTTCAACAATTCACACTCCTGTGGAACTCAAACTCAAGTCTCCGGCAATCGCGGTCATCGTGTACTGTATTCAGTGCAAATAAAAGTCTAACTGTAGTAAAAATTATACAACTAACCTCCTAAGAGGAAAGTTAAACGCCATCTGGAGGCACCACATCAATTAGCAATGCATACCCATATGGTAAATCTAGATGTGTAGATTGCTAAGAGGTGGATTCACACTTGTATATGTTTTATAAGATTGGCCTTGTGCTGATATCTCAAGCACTCTGTTGGAATATTATTCCATAGATGGCACTACACGGTGATCCTGATGGCATGAGATTGTTGACGGTTATTACCATATGGGTATGCATTTCTAATTGATATGGTGCCGCCAGATGGCGTTTAACTTTCCTCCTAGGAGATTAGTTGTATCATACCTATATAAATGTTTTTCTAAAAGACTGAATAATTACTTTCGGATTTTCGTATAAAAACCAATACATATTTTTTTTATAATAATTCATCATCACTACCTGAGCTACACTTATGAGATCTAATAAGATCGAAATCTAGATGTGTAGATTGCTAAGAGGTGGATTCACTTATACATGTTTTCTAATTGTAGTGAAAATAGATGTTTTGAGATGTATTGGGATTACATTTGCACCAATAAAACTCTTGTAGGATGTTTGTAACAATCTCACTACTACTACATGCGTCAAGCTTCTACTACCATTTCAGCTTCGTTATTTCTGCCACGTCCCACGTTTTAAGCAGATGTAATAAGTTTGAAGCGCACGGTTGACACGAATTGAGAACAATGCTGCCACCCTCCCCCCGCCGGTAGCGATCGCAATTCCGTTATCGACAGAGCCATTTGCGGCATCATTATCACCAAAAGACGTTCGCTGCGCGTTCGACCGACAAGATATACGTCCTCCGACGAGCTTTCAATTATGTTTTATGGGGCCGCTTCGATGACTCCCCGGCACCGCCGCCGTATTTATTCGGCGATTTGCAGGCCCGCGCGCCGCAATCAAACGGCAATTATTCATACTCGCGAGCGGAAATTTAATTGAACTTAAAGTTAAATAGTCGAGAGTTGTAATTAGGAAATTAGTCGAGCCTCCGCGCCAGCGCTAACTTCTAGGAGGATATTTCTTGTTTTTCACCGGGCGGGAACCTTAATGGCTGTTGTAGTTTGAAAGTTTGATTATTTTTATTATCCGGTAATTGGTTCCACTCAAGGACCTTATAACTGCGTTTCCACTTCCTCCATTAGTTTCCACCAATTTAATTTTAATGGAAATTTAGTACTTTATACAAAGATTAACTGCTCGAAATTTTATAGAGGCGAGCCGAGCGGGGATTCACTCCAGAGCGGACTTTAAATAGAAATTAAACTTTTTCGTTTAAACTGTATTGCGGAGTTAATTAATACGAATCAAAAGTGGAAACATCGTTTGACAATACAGATTTATTTTTAATTTAACAATATTCAATTTAAAAAAAAATGGAACCCAGCTCAGTGGCCAAGTGGTTAGAGACGTCGTCCGTATCGTACTGAGCAAAATGGGACTTTTTGTTTACAACTCCCCCAAAAATTCTTATTTCAATTTAGTTCTTTCTCGTTCGTTCAAACACGAGCTATATACATCTACTAACAGAAAAAGTTTGTTTTTTAAATTTCATTTTATTTATGAGGATAACTCATGACTATTTCATCTGAAATTAAAAAAACAAACTTTTTCTGTTAGTAGATGTATATAGCTCGTGTTTGAACGAAGGAAAAAGAAATAAATTGAAATAAGACTACGGCGAGAGAACTTTTTTTTAGAGGTCAAGAAAAATAAGGTCCCAATGGCTGAATTTTCAAAAGTTTTAAATAAAAATTTCACAAAGTACTTGTTAAATATGTATCTTTGATTTGCTGAATTGTTTGAATAAAATATTTCATTTGATATATTAAAAACAAGTAAAATCAGTAAAAATACGCTGTTTTGAGACTTGAACCCCCACCTAACCCCTTAAGATAATGAAAAAAAGTAGTAATCTTTAAACCACACTGTGGTAGAAAAGGCCAGCGTATATAAAAAAAAGTAGTAATATGGATAAATTTTGGTTTGAAATATTTTATATAAAAACATTATGCAAAAACAAATATTTCCTATACAAATACTGCAATTCTCCATTTTTCCCACTGATAAATTCCCGTGGATTACCCTTAAACACTAAAATTGCCGCATCGCAGGGTGTTGACATATTTGCAGTTCGGCTTTGTTTCCGGGGCTACCTGAATCCGGGGTAAAGGATTGCAAAGAGGCGACAAATCCGTGCATCTTGCCGCCGGCGGCCCCTTTTTAAAACGCCAAATCCGGGAGGATTTGAAAAATGAGCCCCCGCGTGCGCGCGCGCGCGTTAGCTAAACGCTTTTACTGTTATTACAGAAATTAGGAGCTGCATGTACAGTGCAGTAAAGGTGAATCACTGCTATTATAATTAGTATTGCAGTTGGGAACTGGCTGTAAACGCGCGAGACTCCCGGGCTAATGGTAATTGGGGGCTTCAATTATGCAGAAAGATCGAATCTGGAGGCGTGCAAAAGTCGTGCTAATTGTAAATTTGAGGTTTGATACACTTTTGAGGTTTATCAGTTTATATAAACAGTATTCAAGCTCATGACAACTAGCTCCTACGACTTCACATGCAATAAAATATTTCTAATGAGTTCGATATATATAAAAATATTCCAGGGAAAAACTAAAATCCTCTGACGGGAGACGAAGTGCTTTTGTTAGATCAAAATAAATATTATAAGTATATATGTAAATAATTTTCGAACAATTCTACAGATAGAACGTATACAGACAACTATGGAAAGGAAACAACTCAGATGGTATGGACACATAATTCGCATGCCAGTAAGGAGACAGACAAAAAGAGAATGGAATACAAGGAAAGAAAAGAAGAGGTAGACCACACAAAACATGGGAAGACAACATACATGAAATATTAACGAGGAGTGGCATTGGATGGCAGGATGCACGCTTAAATAATATCGACACAGGAAATGGTATAAAGAGATTTTAATATATCTATCTTCTATCCATCAATATATATATATATATATATATATATATATATATATATATATATATATATAATTAGCTAAGGGAAAAAAATGGGGTTCATTGTATTGGATTAGCGGAAGCTAGGGGGCGGGTAGGGTGTTGGGAAAGGTATTATTGGAAAGCGTCGTCCTTCTAGACGCTGGGAAAAATATATCGGGCCGTGTGGCGCCGCTGGGAACAGCTGTGGTAACGTGGAAAGCCGGGAAAGCGGGAAACATGGAATTGATCTTCTATATATATAATTAGATAAAGGACAAACATTAGGTCCATTACATTGGATTAGCGGAAGCTAGGGGGCCGGTAGGGTGTTGGGAAAGGTATCATTGGAAAGCGTCGTCCTTCTAGACGCTGGGAAAAATAGATCGGGCCGTGTGGCGCCGCTGGGAAAAGCTGCGGAAACGTGGAAAGCCGTGAATGCGGGAAACATGTAGAGAAAAACTTCAATGGTCAGTTTGTGCGCGATAAAGCGGCAAGTAAAGATTGGGGAAACAAGTATTAGAAAATGTCAACCAGTAGGCGTGTACTGTCGGAAAAGTGCAAAAATAAAAAATGTAAATTTTCCGAAAAATAAAACTAGTTTACACTCATTGGACAGGGAATCGAAAACTGATCAATGAAGGTAGAATTCTAATGGCTCTAAAGTAACAGATAAAGCTGCAAAAAGCAAAAATGCAAATTTTCAAAAAAATTCCGTACATCACAAAATGAAAATGGTCCAATAAAGATCAACTTGAGCTCATTGGATAGACAATTATTAACTAATTGAAAAATCTTAGTACGATTTTTCTCTAAAACCAAAAATAAACCTGTCACGAATTTAATTTGAAAAGTGATAAAAATCGGTAAAATTTCCAAAACTATCCTCCGTTGCGTCAAAGCAGGGGTCGTCCTAGTAGTGGCATGACACTGAAACTACGTCATTTGATTTGAAATATAGTCTAGATGACGGGAAAAATAACGAGATTGTTTCAGATAGAACCGGTAAATCTATAGGGCTTGGCAAATTTTTCGAGCTAGGAAAATTTTATTTCATGTTAGAAAGTTATTGTAGATCTCATTTTGTAGGTCTTTTAATTCCAAAGAAAAATAGGAAAAAACATTATTATAAAAATTGCACCGTTTTGGTGGTAAAGTCGAAGAAATGAAGAAAATTAAAAAGAAAATAGTCCAATCAAGATTAGCTTTAGCCCGTTGGATGGACAATTTTCAACCAAATGAAAAATCTTAGTACGATTTTTCTCTAAAACAAAAAATAAACCCGTCACGAATTTAATTTGAACAGTGATGAAAATCGGTAAAATTGCCAAAACTATCCTCCATTGCGTCAAAGCAGGGGTCGTAATAGCAGTGGCATGACACTGAAACTAAGTCATTTGATTGGAAATATAGTCCAGATGGTAGGAAAAATGTTGAGGTTGTTTCAAATGGAACCGGTAAAGCTACAGAGCTTGGCAAATTTTTCGAACTAGAAAAATTTTATATCATGTTCAAAAGTCGTTGTTGATCTCATTTTATAGGTCTTTTAATTCCAACAAAAAATAATTAAAAAGATTGTTATAAAAATTGTTTTGGCGGTAAAGCCGAAGAAGTAAAGAAAATAAATTAAAATAAAAATGGTCCGATCAAGATAAACTTTATCCCATAACATAGACAATTTTCAGCCAAATAAAAAATCTTAGAACAATTTTTCTCTAAAACAAAAAATAAATCTGTCACGAATTTAATTTGAAAAGTGATAAAATTCAGTAAAATTGTCAAAACTATCCCCCGTTGCGTCAAAGCAGGGGTCGTAATAGCAGTGGCATGACACTGAAACTAAGTCATTTGATTGGAAATATAGTCCAGGTGGCGGGAAAAATACGAGATTGTTTCAAATAGAACCGGTAAAGCTACAGAGCTTGACAATTTTTCGAACTAGGAAAATTTTATATCATGTTAGAAAGTCGCTGTAGATCTCATTTTATAGGTCTTTAAATTCCAAAGAAAAATAAGAAAAAATATTGTTATAAAAATTCTTCCGTTTTGGCGGTAAAGCCGAAGAAGTGAAGAAAATAAAAATCAAAATGGTCCGATCAAGATCAACTTTATACCATAGCATAGACAATTTTTAACCAAATAAAAATTCTTAATACTATTTTTCTCTAAAACAAAATATAAACCTGTCACGAATTTAATTTGAAAAGTGATAAAATTCAGTAAAATTGCCAAGACTATCCTCCGTTGCGTCAAAGCAGGGGTCGTAATAGCAGTGGCATGACACTGAAACTAAATCATTTCATTGAAAATATAGTCCAGATAGCAGGAAAAATGTCGAGATTGTTTCAAATGGAACCGGTAAAGCTACAGAGCTTGGCAAATTTTTCGAATTAGGATAATTTTATATCATGTTCGAAAATCGTTGTAGATCTCATTTTATAGGTCTTTTAATTCCAACGTAAAATAAGTAAAAATATTGTTATAAAAATTGTTCCGTTTTTGCGGTAAAGCCGAAGAAGTGAAGAAAATAAAAATAAAAATGGTCCAATCAAGATCAACTTTATCCCATAGGATAGACAATTTTCAACCAAATCAAAAATCTTTGTATGATTTTTCTCTAAAACAAAATATAAACCCGTCACGAATTTAATTTGAAAAGTGATAAAATTCTGTAAAATTGCCAAAAGTATCCTCCGTTGCGTCAAAACAGGAGTCGTCATAGCAGTGACATGATACTCAAACTAAGTCATTTGATTGAAAATATAATATAGATGGCGGGAAAAATATCGAGATTGTTTGAAATTGAACCTGTAAAGCTACAGGCATTGGTAAATTTTTGAAAATTTTATATCAAGATAGAAAGTGGTTTTTGGTCTTATTTTGTAGGTCTTTCATTTCCAAGGAGAAAAAGGTAAAAGTGTTGAAAAGTATACCCTTTTGGCGGAGAAGTGATGAAAAATAAAATAAAAATTGTCCAATCAAGATGAACTATATGCTATTGGTTAATTAATAATAGTTTTTCGTTTTTAGTATAGTATTGGTTTCCTAAAACAAAAGATAAACCCGAGAAAAATGTTAAGATTGTTTGAAATTGAACCGGGAAAGCTACAGGGCTTGCTAAAATATTGTAACTAGGAAAATTTTATTTCACGATATAAAGTCGTGTTTCGCCTAATTCTTTAGGTTTTTCAATTTCAATGAAAATTCCACAAAAATATTGTTATAAAATGTGCAGCATGGCGGCGGTAAAGCCGAAGAAGTGGTGAAAAATTAAATTAAAATTGTAAAATCGATATCACTTTTGACCCTCAAATGTAAAACATTTATACTTTTTTATTTAAAGTGTTGTATAATATATCGTCACCCACTTTTATTTAGATAATATGAGGAACCAACCATCAACTTCAACTGGCGTACCCCGCAATTATGCAAGATTTAATGAAAAAAATGCACCAGATTCAATAAACAGTATAAGAATTTGTTCTTTAAAAAAAAAACCGGAATATTAGTTTGTAAATTTTTTCCGGCCACATTTCTATCAAATCTTAAATGAGTTTCTTGAGATAATAGATAGCCTTTATCTGTTTAAAGTAGTATAAATATACTATTTATACTTCTTTTATTTCAGCAATGCAACGGCCCACTTATGTATAATATACACACACACACATATATATATATATATATATATATATATATATATATAATATATATTTAATTAATTTATTTACATATATATATATATATATATATATATATATATATATATATATATATATATATATATATATATATCTATGTAAATAAATTATATCGATTTAAATAGTGAAGAGATTTCGGCATATCTGCAAATATTATCTAACAGTAAATTAGATGATTCATGACCGAAAAAATCTCTTCAACTTCCATTATAAATTACGACACTCCCATAGTGCATAATGCGCTGTAGTTTTTGGGCGTTGTCCACTCCTGCAAGTACACGAAATTAAAACAGTATGCAAATGAGCGTTATTGTAATTAGCACGGCTCACGGCCTTGTAAATGGTAATAGTAGACGAATTTAGCAGTCGTCCCCCTAGCAGGTCGACATGGTTTCGCAACTGTGTACGTGACCATCCACAATTGGAGCATTACGGGGGGGATGCAATTATCGCATTATCAAATGTGTCGACAAATGCGCACGTACTTAAAAACGGAGAAGCAAAGATTAAATTTACACTACATACATTATTTATATTTAGATTGTATTTACTGTCACCGACTACAAAACTTTTCTCAAACTACTTATGATTTAAAAAATATATTTTCAGCGATAATTTGTTAAAATTTGATGAATACTTTAAAAAAAATTATAAATCTGATCCGATCGTTAGACCAATCTGATATGTAATGTAATGTACATGTTATGTATCACAATAAATATTTTCATTATTACTAAAAAAAAGTTATATCTCTATAAGGTATCAGCCATGAGGCTTTTTCTGCCGGTCAAGGGAGAAGCTCAGTGGAGTTTAATCATCCGGTATTTAGCTTAACTTCACAGAAAACTTCTGAAAAACTGTGAACTCGCGAAAATTCGCTCTGTGCTGGGGATCGAAAGATCAGAGGAGTTTAATCATCCGGTATTTAGCTTAACTTCACAGAAAACTTCTGAAAAACTGTGAACTCGCGAAAATTCGCTCTGTGCTGGGGATCGAAAGCTCAGAGGAGTTTAATCATCCGGTATTTAGCTTAACTTCACAGAAAACCTCTGAAAAACTGTGAACTCGCGAAAATTCGCTCTGTGCTGGGGATCGAAAGCTCAGAGGAGTTTAATCATCCGGTATTTAGCTTAACTTCACAGAAAACTTCTGAAAAACTGTGAACTCGCGAAAATTCGCTCTGTGCTGGGGGTCGAAAGCTCAGAGGAGTTTAATCATCCGGTATTTAGCTTAACTTCACAGAAAACCTCTGAAAAACTGTGAACTCGCGCTGTGGATTGGACGCCCCGCCCCGCTCTGTGCAAGACGGACGACGCCTCTAACCACTCGGCCACTGAGTTGGTTATTATTACTATTATTATAAAATTAAAATAATTTATAATTATAATTACATGTTATATATCACAATAATTTTTTATTATTATTATTATAAATCTAAAATAAATTCGTACGTATTAAACATCTTAAATGGAATATAAAAGAATAAATTGGCGAAGAAATAAATATCTCATCAATGTTCTACTTCCCCAACCCCTAACCTCTTTCTTTCTCTTCGTGTCGAGTGAAATATAAGCATCCCCGGGGCTCAGGAGAAAATCCCGTAAATCAGTTTGGCGAATAGTTGCCCTAGTTCAATTTAGCCAAAACTTAATTCCAAAGGCCGAAACTTGAGAAAAACTTCCGAAATTAAATTCCTCGGGCCGGAGCTCTCCCCTACATGTGTACTTTATGCAGCCGACCTGACGCGCGGCCAACCGGCCCCAATCAGAGCCCTCCGGCGGCGGATCTGCTGGCCGCCCTTAAGAACCCCGCACCGAAACTTTGAGGTGAGCTCGTCTAAAAACACCATCACCCACTCATTCTATCAATTAGCCTAATTCGTCTCCGGCCGCGAGATTTATCGTGCCGAGCGCGGCATCAATTACCCGAATTGAACCGTTTTTTCAGCCATCGTCGCAGAATAATTTCCCCCGCGCGGAATTACATCCATATCAATTTTCCACCGCCTCAACCCCTCTGCTTTTCTTCTGTCATTATGCAAGAACAAGGCGACTTTCCCGAACTAAATTACAAGTTGCGAATTACCGAAGTCTCTCTTCCACGCTGTGTACATACCTCTACTGCCTCTACCATCCACCCCCTGTGTGTGTATATGTATAACGATACTGGGCGCGCAGAATGTTAATGAAATGTGTATTTATTATCCGCCGTTTGTGTTTTAGAGAACGCGCCGTCGGGTCGACGTTTCCGGTCTTAATTTCGCGCTGATGCGAATTTATGACCGTGAACATGTGTTTTGTTGCGAATCTAAAATGTGGAGCACTGAATACTGTAATACAATGTAACAATTGTAGTGATACTAGTATCAATACAATTGTCTACTATATTTGTATTACTATCTATTACATTAATAATGAATTTAAATTTGAATTTATATCTAGAATTACTATTATTTGATGAAAGAGGCTGTACTATTTTTAAATTCCATATAGCGAAATAGCCGCTATATGGAATTTATATTGTTTTCATGTATGTATCTATTATATATATATATATATATATATATATATATATATCTTCGAAAGAAGATATGTTATAACTGATCAGCGGCAAAATCGTATGTATTTATAAATGACCCTAACGAAACACGTTTGATGAATGTATCTTCAGGTCGAAACGTTGAGACAGAGCTACACGTTACTTTAATTTGAAGCTGCCTGAGTTATAAGTCAGTTATGATACTGAGTAACGTTCAATTGATGACTCAGCCACCCCCTGTTTCGACCTTTCGACCTGAAAATGTTAAATGTGTGTACATTACGGTCATTTAAAAATATATTCGATTTTGCCGCTGATCAGCTATAGCACATCTACTAATCCAAACAAAGAAATTCTGTTACTGCTCACACAACATCTATTTACGTCTTTCACTAGCCAACAAAAATTAATCATTTTGCGATTGCATGTAAAAATACGCAGGATGTTTTTAAGTTTCAAATTATAGCATATCGACTTTACAATGTACATGTTTTCAGCTCACAGGTTGAAAATGTCTATAGTTAACATAAATAAATCATTAAATTGCATTGCATGACATTTAAAGACATATAATATAAACATTTATTACATGCACGATATATTCCTGATAAATTGCAGCAAACCTTACCTACTACACCCGATTACCCCTAAACCTGTCATCCGCACAGCAATAAATCACTGCGCCAGACATAAAACACAAGATAAAAGAATCCATCTGCAAAATATGAAATCGAAACCCCTCATACAAAAAAAAAACAATAAGTGCAAGCAATTTACTTATTGCATGTAATCCGGCAACTCTTTGTAATTTTTCGAAAGCACGCCACCGCCCCACCTTTTAATCCTATTACCACTATACGTCTAGATAATGCTTAAGTGCGCTCGTTTGCAGCGCATTACGGAACATATTGAACTGAGAAAGTTTGGCGAGCAATATTAAAGTCTCTAAGGAAATTCATAAATTACAATAGTTAATGTTTGGGGAAGTTGCGGTATTATTATAGACGGAGAGGGCTACATCAATGCGAGCAACTTTATAGCGAGTAAACATTCCCATTGTATTAGCTCGCAGTAGTGAAATAGATTAATACACAACATTCATTAATTATAACCTGCGGAGAGAGCACTCTAACGCAGTAAGCAATAACACTGGCAAATTACTTATATTAATATAGTGCGATTACATTATTTCAATTTGTAACCCGCTTTATTGAGAATTGTTAAATCAAGTTAGGGGATATCACGCAAAACTTGTGTTTGCTGCAGTGGGAACTTTGTCGGAAACGAATTTTTATATGGTTTGCTCGTGCAACTCGTAAAACTAGAAATCTAATCAGGGAGTTTTGTAGTGTCGTACTTTTTGTATCAATTATTGTTTGTGTGTTACACATATAAGTTTTATATGTTTTAAACCAAATACTGTAAGACAATCCATACATAAAAATCAACAAAAAAAACTTCTATATTTATACCTATTAGGTCGAGGGGCTTTTCAACTGGTAAAGAGAGAAGCTTAGAAGAGCGTAATCGCCCGGTATTTATTGTAACTTTACAGAAATGCCCTGAAAACTGTGAGAGGTGATTCGTGAAATTTGGGTCAAAGCGGGGTTTGGACGCTTGCCTTCCAATGCTCAGTACTAGACAGACCCCTCCAACAACTAGATTACGTAGTTGAGTATGATATTTGATGTATGTACATAATATCTCTAAATTAGATAAATTAGTCTAAAATAAATTGAAACAGATAAGTTAAAAAAGGGTGAGGAACCGACCTCGACACATACCCGGCGCCTCCACCAGTATTCGAGTTATTATAAACCTGTGGGATAGTGCTATAAGCACAATTTTGCCTTGTACTTTTGTAGATTAAAATTGTATAATACATAATGACATATATCTTCCCAAATCAATATAATAAAAATCTTAAAAATTCCGAGAAAGATAAGATAAGATAATTTAACAATAGTATATTTCAACTGTAATTACTTATTTAAATTAATATAGAATGTTGAAACCGATTACTATTGAAATCTGCGGACAGTATGGTAAAATAAAAGTTGTTGTGAGATAAATTTCTTTACCGATTGAGCAATCTTATTATTTTTTAGTCAAATCAAATCCTTCATGAACATTTAGGATAGCATTGTCGATAATTTAATTCATATAACGTAGCCCAGAGCTTTGTTTGATCACAAGCGATTTAGCGGTAAGCTGCAGCGACCCTCTCGGCTTTCCCAATTAATTCATTTCTGAATGTCCCCGGATTAAAGAAAATGCCTTGTCTAATTTGCAGAAACTGCTCGCTCCGGGATGGTTGCGTTTGTAAACTGCAAGAGCAAATATTTGCAGATTTTAAAGTTAAATACTGCAGACTGAGAGCAATAGTAATTAATTAATTACATCTGTATATTATGAATTTTCCTAGTTTTTTTCTCTCTAATTAATATTTTTAAAAGTATGATACACACACATACACAGCTAGGAGATAAAAATTCAAATTCAAATCAAAGTATAAAATTTAATTCTAAAACGAAAGTAAAAAATAATTAATTAATTTCACCTGCATGAAATGCTACATTATGTATTTTCACAGTTGTTTCTCTCTAATTAATATTTTGAAAAGTATGATACATACACATATACAGCTAGGAATTTTTTTGTTGATCAGTATATTGCTCATTGCAAATCAAAAAACTAATGTATCCTAATTATTATAGTCACTAGTTTATGTGAATATCTTAAAAATTTTAATATATTCTTGTAGAAAAAAAAGATTAAATTTGAATAAACATTGCTGAATGTTCAGGGGGTGTGGGTGTCGGTTATAATTTTTGATTGGCCGCCCACTTAGCCGCGACGGGAAATTGTTAATTACAGTGCGGCAATAAAATGCGCCCTTTGTGCGGCGCGGGCATTAATTGGATGTGATATTTAATTAGTTTGCAATCAGCCGCTTTTTAATTACCAATATTCGAAATGTAATTTAGTTTTGTGTGTCGGAAAAAACAATTTAATTGTAAACAGCCTCATTTGAATATGATTCCCAAACAGTTTTTATTGATTGATTGATATTGTGTGAATTCATCCTCACTAGCTGAGCTACACCAATGAGATCTAATAAGATCGAAATTTAGATATGAAGATTGATAAGAGGTGGGTTCACACTTATATATATATATATATAGTTTTTATTTGTTTCTCAACTGAGCCATTGTAGTGGACTTACTTGACATCTAGTCAATTATAATCAAAGTTAGAATAGGATGAAATATCAATCACAGTTATTACAACTCTACAGGCTTGCATAATATTAATTTTATTTTTAAGGTCTTATACTCTGTCCTAACTATTTGGTCAAAGATAATTAAGGGCACTAAAAACCCTTGATTATCTATGACCAAAAAGTCAGCTCAGAGTATAAGTCACTTTTCACAAATTTGACATATAATGCGACGTTGCCATATATGTCTAATTATATTCTAATTTTAATTAAAAAATTTAATTATGGCACCCGATATTCTGTGATAATTCTTATTATGTTTGCCTCTTATCAGAAATAAATGAGTTAGCCGGTATTTCAAAAATTAGAGCCACATTCGACAAATTTGACATATATACTTCAATAAGAAAGTTATAATGCGATGTTGCCATATATAAACAGAGGCACATGAGGCTATAAAATGGAAGGCTTTATTTATATATTATTTATATAATGTATACAACCTCTAACAATATAATCACGGGTTATAGTTACCTCGTCTTTATACAACCAAGCCTAAGTGTGTTAATATTTATTTGTTACGTAGAGGGGTACATAGGCCCGCTTGTACATAAATCCTCTACTGCATTTGTGTTGTTAGGGCACATTATCTCAGAACGTTATTCTGACTCAGTCGGTAACGACGTCGCCCCAAACGGCTCACACCCTCCCCAAAGTCTCGCGAGTCGTGTTGCAGGAAGACGCCAGATTATCTTAACCACTCTCTCCCGACAGCTGACATTTTTTTCGTTCCGTTATCCTTGCTGCTCCCCCGACACACGCATCAACCCACCCCGCCGTTCGCAACAGAGGAAATCAATATGGAAATGCAGAAGCCGTGTGGGCGCCCAAAAGAACGAATGATATTACACCGGACTACATCAAAGCGTTTTTTTTTTGTATTTTGCCCTCTGTTTTCAGCGAGAATTTTTCATGTCTTTGTTGTCTGGTCATGTCACAGCTTCATGTGAATATGAAACGATGGGAAAAAGGACTTTCATTAATTATGTGAATTATTGTTTAATATTAAAAGTTAGTGTTTTAATGTTACTGTAAAATTCAACACCAGGGACCACACCCAAGTGAGAGAATGGCCAGCGATCGAGGGAGATACCACGTTTTTATATTTTTAGCGGTTATACTATGTTACCATTGTACCTGGGCCAAAAATTAAAACATTTAAAAAAATACAGGCGAATGCAAGATTATGGGTGATTAAATTACATAGCAATTTCGTCGCCTAACACATCAATAATTTTATTTTAGGTTGCCAGGAGCTTAAAAAACTGATTATAAAATGTTTATTGGAGTTATTTTACTCAACAATTTGTTATAATAATTTGTATTAATTTTATACAAAATTTGGCTAAAAAAACTTATGTACATCTGATAAAACTTCAAGATAAAAGAGATGAAAGTCTTGAAGTTTTTTCTTCACAAAAAACGAGTGATATATAATAGAGTTTATATTGATTATTAAAACGTGAGCATGTAAATATATGTAAAAGATTCCGATATTGTTGACTAGATACGTGAAAACCTGGTTTAATTTTATTCTTATCCATTACGATAAGTGACATAAATAATGTATAAACGATATGTTATTAAGGGCATTAAATAAAATTTACGACGTAATGTAATAAATTATTTATGGCACTAGGTAATGCAGCAGTTATTACAAAGGAATGGTTTTTATTAACACTTACGAAAAATTATTAAAAGGGCAATTTTCGTGATTTACTGTTATGGGGATTATTGCAATAAACATACTTTTTACTACATTATCTTGATTCTCCGAATATAGAGTGCCCATTTGTACTTTGTTCAATCTAACAACCTGCCAGCTATTTTATATAACATCAGCAATATTAATATTTCTTCATTGAGTAGATTTGATGAAAGCACTCTAATGAATGAATAATATTAAACAATGCAGAAAGCTTACAACTTTCGAAAATTCAATAATGCTTTTTATTTTTGTTTTCACATGCCTTCCCAATGGTGCAAATTTTTAAAAACAAGTGAGTTTTAATTAAATAATAAAAGAAGATAAGTAGGCGACAATTTATGTATGGTCTGGTATTATGGGAAGAATGTAATTGATCCATTCTTTATTAATGGAAATTTTGGCGAAGACAGATATCTGCAACTATTTGAAAACCAAGTGGTTTCAAGGGTACGTATGCCCTAATGGTATTGACGATAATTGCTTCTAACAAGATGGTACTCCTTTACATTTTAATCGCGCAGTACGAGACTTTTTAAGCCGCACTCTTTCAAAACGTATAGCCCCGTCTCGGGACGTTTCAGAAGTCCAGTATATAAGTAAGATTTCTATTTTGGGAAAACGCCTAAAATATTTTCCAGCTTTTAAGTTATTATATATAAATATAAATTTCCATACATTCCTTTACTAATCCGTTTCTGTTTTCGAGTTTAAAAAAAACTATACTAAACACTATACCACTCTACTATTATTTTCGCAAGTACCATTTAGATTCTCAAGACTGCACTACATTTACAATTACCGCAGCTACGAAGGATGAACAATACAGAAAGCTTACAAGTTTCGAAAATTAAATTACGTTTTCTATTTTTGCTCTCACGTCTCGATTGTTATGGCTGCGCGCCGTTAAAATTAAGCAATTAAACTTTAATTGTACACAAAGCGCAGGCCGCTAAATTTTGATATCCGCATTGTGTGCGCGGGTTCGGAGGATTTCCGCGCAATAATCGTGACGTAAATGCGGAAACTTCGGGGCGGCGTGCATGCAGAAAATGTAATAACACAATTCGCGCAAACATCGAAAAGTTCCACGCGCGAAAAACGGCTGGCACGTTTTATTGTTATTAACAAATATACCTGATGCCATATGGGATTTACGAACTGCAACAGACACTAGGGTATAATCAGAGTAATGGTTGCAACTTTACTAGCTCTTTTATATTTGTTTTTGTGATGTATATATATATTTAATTTCGCAAAGAGTGCTGTCCGTACACGTTCGCAGAATAATCTGCGTAGAGGAGTATACAATTACCGATATTCCATATTCCAGACATTTTTTTTAATCACCCCACCCTAGATTAGTTGGCAACTTTGCATCTTTTTATTCTAACTATGCAGTTGCAACTTCTAAAATAACAATAGACGCAACTATCTTATTATCACATTGTTCTTGTTCCAATTTGACAAATAAAACTGTCAGTAAAATAAAAAATATTTGTTACAACATGCACTACCAGCACAAAAGTCATAAATGACAAGTCGGTCGGCTTCAAAACATTGTTTTCGTTTTTATATAATATGGATGAATTATTGATGGAGTAACAATAATAAATTTGTAATTTCTGTTGTTATTACCATATGTATTTCTTTGTTGGAGGAGGCAGGATGAGCATCAATTCTACTGGATGACTTATGGCAAACGCTTCGTAACAAATAGTAGTAAAACAAAATATTAGATTAAACATGTATATGTATGATACAAATAAATATCAATAAACCATACTATACGGCTAACATGTAGTTTTAGTTCGGTGCTCCACCAGCCCTGCGACCTAAGCCCAAATCCACTTTCAGCGGATTGATCACATTCGCGTTTAAAGTCGGGCTTTCCACCCACCCGTTTACTTTGTAAAGTTGTTTAGGAAACGCCGCAAGTCGCTTTGATTTCAGAACTGTTCACTGGAAGGTTTAAGCTTTTACTGATTGAAACAAAAGTATATTTTAGATCGGTATTTCTGTGTACATTTGTGGCATATTCAAGGAAGCTTCGGCACAGGTTAGCTAGATGAATGTGAACCGAATTCTAACTTTTGGGAAAATATATTAAGTAATACATTATAGAAATAATATATACAAATTAAATTTTACGAATCATGTGCCTCTGTACACAAATTCATGAAATGAAGTTTATATCTAAATTACAAAATAAAGTGTCTAGACCAGTGATTCTTAACCTTTTTGAAGTCAGACAGCGAATCAAAGAGTCAATCACATACAGTAGATGAGCCAACATACAATTTCGGTTTTTATAATTTCTCGGAGCACTTGCAACAAGCTCGCGGAGCACCAGTGTTTCGCAAATGGCAGGTTACGTACCATTGATATAGACTTTATTTTTTGGTTAAAATTATTAAAAAATCGGCTTATTTTAAATCCAATTAAATATAGAATAATTGTTTACATTGTGTTGCTGTCCTGTAATTGGAATTTATCTCTGTTGGGCTAATAAAGCTTATAATAATAATAATTATTATTATTTTACAATATAAAATAATACCAAAAATTTAAATATCTCGTAGACTAAAAGCCTTCCTGCAGACTTTATTTTTGGGTGAAAATTATCCACAACGACTTATTTTGAGCAGAATTAAATATAGAATGTAAAATAATATCAAAAATTAAAGTTTCTTCAATCTTAGATTTTTTTAAATCATTTTTTATAACTCAGACGATTAATTTAATTTAAGATAATACAATTTTTGATATTATTTTATGTTCTATATTTAATTGGGCTCAAAATAATTTATTTGTTGAAAATAAAAGTAAAGTTTGCAGGTTATACGAACTATAATAAAAACCTTCCTGCAAACTTGACTTTTATTTAAACATTTTCAACAAATAAATTATTAAGAGCCCAATTAAATATAGAACATAAAATTATATCAAAAATTGTAATATCTTAAATCTTTGATTTGTTATCATTTTTATAACTCAGTCGATTAATTTAAAATAGCTCGTGCACTAAAAACCTGTCTGCAGAGTTTATTTTTGAGTGAATATTATCAAAATATAGCATATTTTAAGCCCAATTAAGTATAGAATGTAGAATAGTTTAAATATATTAAATGTTTGATTTTTTTTATAATTTTTTATAACTCAGTCGATTAATTTAAAACAGTTCTTACAATAAAAACCTTCCTGCAAACTTTACTTTGGTGTGAAAATTATCAAGAAATAGATTTTTTTGAGCCCAATTAAATATAGAATGTAAAATAATACAAATACATTTAAATTTCTTAAATTATTGAATTTTTATCATTTTTTATAACTAAGTCGATTAATTTAAAACAGAGAGCCCAATTAAATATAGTATGTAGAATAGTATCATAAATTTAAATTAGTTACATTTTTTGATTTTTTATCATTTTTTATAACTCAGTCGATTAATTTAAAACTGTTCTTACAATAAAAACCTTCCTGCAAACTTTACTTTTGTGTGAAAATTTTCAAAAAAACAAGTTATTTTGAGCCCAATTAAATATAGAATCTAAAATAATGCCAAAAAATTTTAATTTCTTAAATGGTTGAATTTTTATAATTTTTTATATCTCAGTCGCTTAATTAAAACAATAAAAACAATAAAAACCTTCGTGCAGACTTTATTTTTGGGTGAAAATATTCAGAAAATGACTTATTTTAAGCCCAATTAAATATAGAACATAAAATAATATCATTAATTGAAATTTATTAAATCTTTGATTTCTTATCATTTTTTTATAACTCAGTCGATTAATTTAAAATAGCTCGTACATTAAAAACCTGTCTGCAGATTTTAGTTTTGGGTGAAAATGATCAAAAAGTAGCTTGTTTTGAGCCCAATTAAATATAGAATGTAGAACAGTATCATAAATTTAAATACCTTAAATTTTTGATTTTTGATCATTTTTTATATCGCAGTCGGTTAATTTAAAACACCTCTTACAATATAAACCTTCTTGCAAACTGTACTTTTGTGTGAAAATTTTCAAGAAATAGGTTAGTTTTGAGCCCAATTAAATACAGAATATAAAATAATAATACAAATTATAATTTCTTAAATTATTGAATTTTTATATTTTTTTATAACTCAGTCGATTAATTTAAAACAGTTTGTACAATAAAAACCTTCGTGCAGACTTTATTTTTGGGTGAATTTTATCAGAAAATGAATTATTTTGAGCCCAATTAAATATAGAACATAAAATAACATCATTAATTGAAATTTCTTGAATCTTTGATTTCTTATCATTTTTTTATAACTCAGTCGATTAATTTAAAATAGCTCGTACACTAAAAACCTGTCTGCAGATTTTAGTTTTGGGTGAAAATGATCAAAAAGTAGCGTGTTTTGAGCCCAATTAAATATAGAATGTAGAATAGTATCATAAATTTAAATACCTTAAATTTTTGATTTTTTATAATTTTTTATATCTCAGTCGGTTAATTTAAAACACCTCTTACAATAAAAACCTTCTTGCAAACTTTACTTTTGTGTGAAAATTTTCAAGAAATAGGTTTTTTTTGAGCCCAATTAAATACAGAATATAAAATAATGTAAAAAATTAAAATTTCTTAAATTATTGAATTTTTATAATTTTTTATAACTCAGTCGATTAATTTAAAACAGTTCGTACAATAAAAACCTTCCTGCAGACTTTATTTTCCGGTGAAAATTATCAAAAAATTAATTATTTTGAGCCCAATTAAATATAGAACATAAAATAATAGAAAAACTTAAAATATTTTAGATCTTTGATTTCTTATCATTTTTTATAACTCGGTCGATTAATTTAAAATAGCTTGTACACTAAAAACCAGTCTGCAGACTTTAGTTTAGGGTAAAAATGATCAAATAGTAACGTATTTTGAGCCCAATTAAATATAGAATGTAGAATAGTATCATAAATTAAAATACCTTAAATTTTTGATTTTTTATAATATTTTATATCTCAGTCGATTAATTTAAAACAGTTCTTACAATAAAAACCTTCCTGCAAACTTTACTTATGATTGAACATTATCAAGAAATAGGGTTTTTTGAGCCCAATTGTATATAGAATGTAAAATAATATAATAAATTTAAATTTTTTTAATTCTTGAATTTTTATAATTTTCATCAGTCAGTCGATTAATTTAAAACAGTTCGTACAATATAAACCTTCCTGCAGACTTTATTTTTCGGTAAAAATGATCAAAAAACGAATTATTTTGAGCTAAATTAAATATAGAATATAAAATAATAGCAAAAATTTAAATTTCTTAAGTCTTTGATTCCTTATCATTTTTTATAACTCAGTCGATTAATTTAAAACAGTTCGTAAAATAAAAACCTTCATGCATTCTTTATTTTTGGGTGAAAATGATGAAAAAACAGCTTAATTTGAGCCTAATTAAAAGTAGAATGTAAAATAATATCATAAATTTAAATTTATTTAATATTTGATTTTTTTATTAATTTTTTATAACTCAGGCGATTAATTTAAAACAATGCGTATAATAAAAACTTTATTTTTGGGTGAAAATAATCAAAAAGTAGCTTATTTTGAGCCCAATTAAATATAGAATGTACAATAATATCGTAAATTTAAATTTCTTTCATCTGTTATTTTTTTATTATTTTTCGAAATTATAAGAAAATCCCGCAGAGCACCAAAATCAAAAACTCAATCGAATGTTTATTCTTCGTAATCGATCTGAAATTTTTTTGAACGACATTATTTTGAACGTCGAAGGCACCTTTTAATTAACCATTTTCATCTATAACTTTTTTTCACACATTTTCACACATTTTGACATGTTTTGACAAGTTTTGACACGTTTTGACACATTGTCCCATATTAGACTGCATTTTCCTACATTTACCTTTAGTCGGTTTCTACCCTCGGGGTATAAGCCTCCCTGAAGTTTTACTAAAAATCGGCGTTTGCTTCAATATTATTATTAAGGGGCGTTATATAATGTATGTTAATTTCAATTGCGAAATAAAGCTACCAAAGACAATATAAACTGTTCTAAATACCAAATCATTATTATGCGTAAACAATTCATCCCTTATTAAACCCGATTATATTAGTTTTTATGGCAAGCTTCTCCGCAGTTCATAACGAGATGTATTTAGTTATAACCCTCGTCTATATGGGTTTAATATAGGTGATTAAGTTGATTTAATGTTGTTGTTGAGTCATGACTAGATTTCCAACTCACTCGGGCGAGCGTGTGCTTGACCGTATGTTGTGTATTAAATTTCGGGTGGCGGCGGCGAGCGCCTCCGCACACGGGGGAATGAGTAATTCGGCTGACGCAGCTATCTCCGCCGCCCCGACCTATTTATGGGATGCACGCCGCACACAATATGCATACATTTACTTACCTAATATACCTAGGCGATAGTTAATTGTGACAACGACCACACCCCCATAACTCGCCAGCACGCTGCCGTCGTAGGGGTTGCCCGAATTCCACTCGTAGCTCTCGCCGTGGATGAACACAATTACGGGGTACTTGGGCGACGAGTTGCCCTCCCTGGTGCCCGCTGCAAAACAAAAACAACAGAACAATTAGCGGGCGCGCTAATTGCACGAGGAGTCGGATGAATTGATAGTCTTCGCGGGGGCAGCGGCCGCAATTTACTGCAACCGCCCCGGCGCTGGGTGTCGCGCGACACCGACCAGAACGGGAGCTTTATATCGTAAATTGGGTAATCCGTTTTATCGGAATGGACCATATTTTCGAGGGGGATTATTTAAGTAGCTTAAGCATGTAAAACAATTGCATATAATAATCAATCTTTTAAAATTTAATTAATATAAACTTTAGTTTCCAACGTTCTCAAAATATATGTTTATTAGATTATAAAAACATTGATAAAAAATGATCATAAGTAGGGACATTGATATGTTGAATAAATTCCGATAAAGGGTATTTATTTTCCTACAATGCGTTTCATTACATCCGAATGAGAAAGAGCAGCAGTAAGAGCCAACAACCCACACACAGGATACACGTTTACAGCGTTGATGGTAGTAAAAAGAGCGCGGACGCAAAAATCCTCATATTTTATGTACGCTTGCATAAACGTACAAAATAACAAACCGTTTCCGATACCGATCCGTTTCATTCCCTCCCTTACACCGTGCCGTTCCATTATTAAAGTTATCGCTTGCCGCTCAGAAATGATCGATGTCGAGTTAAACCATTGTCGGGGGCATTATGCGCGGATGGACTCATTCTGTCGAACCTTATTGAGCGCTCCCTCTCAGAGAATGTTTCCAATAATACGGATATTCCGGTTTACAAGTGCAAACTTTATATGCAGAACGCAATTTATTTTATACTCATTAATCTTATGTGACGTCTATCAAAGTATTTATTTTATACAAATAACTTCGAACCTCTAACCTAGCGGTCAGCAATTGTGATCGATGTGCTATATTATTAAAAAAATAAAACATAACTGATATATTCGCGTGCCACGACCCTGGAATTTTCATATATATCTTGCAATGAAATGAAATGCACAGGAAATTTCTGGCGTGCCAGTTAGAAACGACTCTTGTGCTACGGAATTGTCGACCGCTGCTCTAACCCAGCGTTTTTCAAACGTAGTAAGGAGAGCGACACGTGATGGCACCTAGGCAACGAATTTGAGGAAGTGAAAGCAGACTGGATGGGGGATTGCAGAAAGGTGAGTGAATGGTTAAGACACAATCGGAGAATGGGTATGTGTGGAAAATCATCCAAGCGGGCAAGGGTTTAATTTAAATTCAGAAGGAGCTAATTTCTTCTGTTTAATTGTATAGAAACACTCATAATTCTGATTACACATAATCACATAATTTTGATTAATAGCAGATTTATTTTTAAATATGAAAAATATTATTGCTATATATGAATCTGTAATAAATCTTTCCAAATATTTTTTGTTACCTCCCACTTTGAGAATCGCTGCCTAACCAACCCTCATAACCCAACAGGATGCGTTATTTCTATGCAAATTCTGTCAAATAGACAGGATATACTATCCCAAACATGGACGGTTATAATTTTATAATGGCAAAAGTTTGTTATAGTAAAAGCGCGATTATTATACACTGATGTGCACAGTACATTATTTATCATACGTATCAGTATAAACTAATAATATAATTTTATTAGTTTCATTGTTAGAGTAATAGTTAGGCTAAAACAATAAACAATTGAAAATCATTGTTACATATTTAATTTTAATTAATAATTTATAATACAATAAAACTTCCTAAATGTGTTCAGTAAATTATTCAGCCCGGTTATAATCCCTCCAGAGAGAACTCCAAAACTTGAATTCAAAGGTGCTCGCGTCTCTCTAATGCATGAATTATGCCGTCAGTGTTTGATGAGTGCAAGAGTTTAATGTCGGGTGCACGCACAGCGAATTTAAGCGCCGTCTCTCTGTGTGTGTGGGGGCGGCGATGATGGCGAGGTGCATAATGCGCTAATTAGTGGCGGGCGTATATGACGGGATGCCGATACGCCGCTGAAATCTCTTTTTAATGATGCGTTTTAGAAGTTAGCGCCGCGGCTTAAACTACCCCCGCAAACATTAAGCCCCAGTGGGACGAGTTATAAAGCTGGTTTACGTGTTTTTTTTTTTTAGAACAGCTGTTTAATGATTTATAGCGGTTTTTGTATCAAATAGTACGTGACTTTGAAGAACAAAGCACATATGATTATTTCATTAAAACATTCGGAAGAGGATCAGGATCAGGTTTTCGGGCTACACATGATTTAATCGAGTTTTTTGTGTTTGTTGCAGATTAAATGGAAACGTTTGAAATATTATGAATGTAGTCTATTATACAGAATGATAACGCAATATTTTAAAAGTAAGAAATACAGTTATTATTCTTCTAAAAATATTAATATTTATTTTAGGAAGGTTAGTGTTATCGTGTTATGGGACATTCACAATAAGCACGTTAAACATTTCTATTTTTATATCTTAAGCCCGTATAACATTATCTAGTTTCCTAAATGGTTTTTTTAAAATAAATGTAAATAAATGTATTTATTGCATTTATTTATATATAAGAATTGATATATTAAACTGTGAAACTATTTCTAAATAGAAAATAAACATTGTCTATTACGGTGTTGTTTTTGTTAAGTGAATTTATTATTATTCCGCCGCTATATCATTTTCTAAATGTGTGTATGATACTATGTAGTTTGTGTCTGCATCGAAAACGATATAAGAAACTAAATAATGTCATACGGGCTTTAAAGAATGAAAACACTCTGAGACTGTACTTTTTTGCGGTTGGAAATATTTCAGGCCTCCTACATACACACATAACAATAAATCAATACAGGCGGGGTGGCGCTAAATAATTTATGTGGCGGTTATGATGAATATTTCGTGGGCGTTCGGTATACGTCTGAATGATATTTCTCCTGAGATTATCTTTTTCAATTCAGCGATGAATATTTAAAAACCTGCAGCTTTGAGTCCCGACGGAAATTTGCGGGTCGCGAGTAAACTCCAGCTGGTGGCTATGAAATTTTGCAGTAATACAATTTTTATAAAATAATACATCGATCATTAATTTTATATGAGAAGGGAAGCACATATACTGAAAAGTGACTACTATAGGCGCTTTCGTTTAGCATGGCTTGGCATTGCTAGTCGCCCTGTGGCGTCCAGTATCGCGGTCGAGCGCCGTATCAAACTACTGGCTATTTGAACTGGAGAAATCATTCATATATAGCAGTAGTGGCCAAATTTTGTGTATCTACTTTTTATCTTAAAAATAAAATATAAGTAACACGTATCTAATTTAAGTAGTTAAGTGATCAACCAAAATTGGCTTCGGGATCGACAGGTCGACTATTCATACTTCAATCGACTGTATAAATGATATGATATTATCTCTAAATCAAGCTTTATATTGAAAGATATTAATATAGTAATTTAAGTCGCTTTCGTTTAGGATGGTTTATCATTGCTACTCGCCCCCGTGGCGATACTGCACGCTCAGGTCTTGCAGTCGTGCGCCGCCGGTTGTAAGGGCCGAGGTAGAATTATGCGCATCGGAAGCGCCAAATAGAACAATAAGCCCGTACCAGCCCAGAGTGATAAACAAAAGGTACTTAAAGCTACTCAGAGCAAGTCCTGGGTACGGCTGTCCATATGCGAATCAACAAACAAAAATATAGTAAATGTTGAACTTGAAATTACAATTTATTTTCATCAACTTTAACTCTTTAATTTGTATTCTAAAGCCGCTTTCATTTATCGTTCTAAAGCTGCTCTGTGCTGGTCTTGGCTAGCTTAGAACAGCCCGAAACAGTTCCCGAGCGATAAACTATAGTAATAAATATAATTTTAGAATTTCAGCTATTTCCTTTAGTAAGTTCTTTTTTAATTCCTGAAAAACTTTAAAAATCATGGACGCCGTTTTCAGTTGATATCTCAAAAAGTATACTACTGACCTAAATGTGCTTTATTATTATCTCACAGTATACTAATCAGGCTATCCAAAACTGTATCAGAAATAGTTTTTTCGTTTCAGAAACTAGTTGTATAGCTTACTGAAAAATGGTGAAAATTTGTTTAGAGGCAAATTTATTCATATTTTTTCTCAAATCGCCTAAAAGTCGCCTCCGATATTCAAATTTACAACTGTAATAATTATACATTTCAAATTTATCGCGATGATACAATTATCAGGACAACGTGTTAACTTTTAAACCGTTTGTATTTTTGAAATTTAGAATATTTTGGATTTACTTTAAAATTTGTAGATATATTATTATAGATCTAATAAACATTACTTTAATAGTTTCAATCATTTCAGACATTTATTTTTCAATTAATGCCATCATTTTTCAGTTATTATTTATATTATATATTTTTTTAATGATCATTTAGCCAACCACTATGTTCCATATTTTAACAGTTCACCGATTTTTTTTACCTGTATTTATTATTCTACATGCGCTATTGTTTTTCACATACCATTCTTCTCCGGCACTGTAAATTCCTGCTCCGTTTTTCTTTATTTAAGTACAAGAGGGAACATTGAAATTTACGTATACGCCAGGGATTAATAGAAGGTGGGCTGCAAAGGTAAGCGCCGGTTCAGTGTGCTCTGACGCGGAAAAATCCACAAAAGGGACGAAAAAGGGTACGAACAAATCACTCCCCCAGATCCTGCGCCAGATTAAAAAGTCCGCATTCGCACGGACGGCAGCCCGGACAAATCAAAATACCCGAAACTCGGCCGAGCGTGAAAACATATGAAAAAGAGTGGGCTTTAAAAAAGAAATCAGTGAATATTCAACTTAGATTTATTAAATAAATGCGAGAGAAAGTGGAATAATTGAGAGAAACATGATTTTGTTTTTTTATATAGTACGGCTGTGCGGTGTAAAATGTTTATTATTAAACATTATTGATTTTCCATTATTTGAAAATTTATATGTATGTATTCACCTAGATATGTAGATTGCTAACAAGATCGAAATCTAGATAGATTTCGATCTTGTTAGCAATCGATGTTTATTATTAAACATTATCGATTTTCCATTATTTTTAAATTTATAAGTATAATTCACTTATTAACAATCTATATAGATATGTAGATTGTTAACAAGATCGAAATCTATCTATATTTCGATTTTATTAGCTAAACATTATTGATTTTCCTACTGACCTACTAGCAATCTACATAGATTTCGATCTTGTTAGATCTCATCAGTGAAGCTCAGCTAGTGAGGATGATTTCACAAAATATCTTAGGTAATTATATAAAAATTAATCAAAAAAGCAATAAGTAACGCAACTTTCCCTCTAGAGAGAAAGTTTAATGCCATCTGGCATCACATCAGTTAACAATGCACAGCCATATCCATTAATTTAGAAGAAATAATCGTTGATAGAAGGCGAAGACATCGAGCGTTATATAAAAGCACTGATTGAGATGGACTGGCAATTTCATAAAGAAAGATGTGTTAAATCAGTCTAACGCGAACCTAACATGTATAAGAAAGCGAGGTAGACTACAGGCCAGATGTACGGGCAGGGTGGAAGCTGATATAAACATTTTAAAAATCCGGAACTGGAAGGGGACTGCTGAAAACAACACCGAGTGGAAGATAATAGTGAGGCAAGCCAAATCTCATCCTGGGCTGTAGAGCTAAACGAAGAAGATTGTTGATATCCATTTAGAATGATTATATAACCCTGTTTTCACTTTTGATGTTAGATTAATTTTTAGTGTTCCGGAAGATATATTTATTATATAAAATCTGACCACATTCTGTGTAGTATTTTTTAAAGATTGTAATACTCTGCTATTTCTTAATTTAATTTCTCCGAGTGTGTAATATAACAAAGCTTCGTGAAATCGATCTAGTTCTGTCTCCCTGGATGTGTTTCCACGTTCTGAGTGTATTCCTGTCGTGTACGGAAGCGTCGTCCTGAGGGACGGAAGCAAAAACGCTACCTGAAAAACAATACACCGTGCCGGTCCCCGCGGGCCAATTTCCCAATTCGCAGCAGGAATATTTTCGCCGGGAAAGCAAACGCTCGCAAGCATACATACACATACATACCTGCAAGCCAAATCAAATGAAACAGCAGTTATTTCTTCAGACGTCTTAATGAATTCAAACAGTGCCTCCGGTACTATTCGCTTCTCTTTTAATCCCCCTCAGCAAAGCGCTGAAATTCCATTTATAATGAATGTGTACTTAAAGAAAACTGAGCAAATTGCAGAAAAAAAGCGAATAACTGAATAATATAGATTGCATGGGAGAGGTTTGCAGCTCGCACTAAGCGGCTTACAAGGGACCGGGCACCGTAATTACGCCAGCCTCTGTTTGTTTTGCGAAATAATATTTTTGTTTGCCACCACTCATCAAAGCGGCTGCACATAAATTATGTATAATAATTTAATTAAAATTAATATTAAAACAATCAAACAGTTCCGTTGTATGAAATTAATTGGTAGTTTCGGATGGCTCTCTTTAGTGGAACGCCAACAAAGCGCGAAAAGGCTGCGCCGGACGTGTTATTAAATTAAATTGTTATAATTTATAATGCGTATAAATCTGGGCCGGAAATCAATTTCGGACTGATAAATAAATATTGGCGGGATTGCATAGAAAATTATAATTTTAATAATTTATGAACGGATGCGATTATGTAGGGTGGGATGATTAAAACCACTTCAATTATCGCCCGCATGCCAATATTTATCTGACTATCAATCGAGTAGTGCAGATTTGGATTTTTTATTAAAATTATTTTCATTTATAGCACATATATTTTTGTAGCAACAAATATATAGTTATATTACTAGATTCAGTGAAATATGCAAGTTAGCCTATTTTTAGATACTAAATGGGCGGTAGTTAATTACAGTATCGAGAACTTTCAGAGGAGTGTGTTATTGCCGGTTTGTGTGATTAAAATTTGCCATCTAAGTGAAAGTTTATTACTAACCTTTAATATATTTTATGACCCAGCTCAGTGGCCGAGTGGTTAGAGGTGCATTGGGGAGCCTGTGTTCGATTCCCAGCGGGGAACCTATATAAACTGTTCTTGTGATTTTTAAGTTGGTATACAATAATAATAATATAAACTGGTATACTACTACTATAATACATTTTAAAAATTTAAATTTAAAAATAGTATTTTAATTTAACCATGTTTTAAAAAATGATGCCTTAATTTATTTCACCAGTGTATTTTATTTACGTTGCTTATAACATTATACATTATAATACGCCAGGTAATGATTCTGATATATATATATATATATATATATATATATATACTTTGAAATTCCTCTATATTTAGATAATAATATCCGTGAACATGAAACTAATTTATCAAAAGTTCATCTAATAATCTACAAATATTTTTAGCTAAAAATATTAAAGCTGTTAATATAATTGTTAATAATCAGTGCTATAGATATTTGATTAAAATCTAGTATTTGAAACTATATTCTATAGATAATATACAATCCCCAAGAAAGTAAACCTACAAATCAATCAATCAAACCAAAACACAAAATCATTCGTATGCAAACCGCACGAAACTTCCCTAAAGTTTTTATATTGAAAAACTTGCGAATCCCGCGGGTTGATTTAAATTTGAAATGGAGTATGTATATTACTCCCAGCATAGATTGCGGTTTGCAGGGGCGGGCGGGCACACAAATTTGATATAACTCCCCGTTTTATTAAGATAATAACATCAGCGCGACACATTCGAATGCCCGCGTGTAATTCGGTTATAAGATGTAATCCATCACAGCTGCTACACCGGGGGTGATAATTAAAAAATCGGCAGCTGGATTTACTTCTGCACGAGCGAATTGTTTATTCAGCTGGCCCCGATAATTGCAGTGCATTTTTTCGAGTGGGAAATATAACTTTATTTGCACGCCGGATAAAACTTGAACTCGAACAAGTTCTGTTTCGTGGCGTTCGATACGCCCGATTGCATTTATAATTGGCGAACTTATCGAGCTTCATCGGTTATTTGGGAAATAGTCTGTAAGTTTATTGAGATGGAAATTTAAGTTATGGTTTCATGTGTAATTTTATGATGCAAGCAGATAGTTATTTCGTTTGGGTGTGCATCAAACGTTCTGCTGCTTAGATTATCTTCTTTCTATCATATCTTTATTTATATAAACTACTTTTCCCATCTTACAACAAACATTTCTCAAAGAGAGACTGAGAAATTTTTGTTGTCAGTTACTGCATGAAACTATTATCTAATTGTATTTTACCTTAAATAAGCCCTATCTATCTAAACAGGTAAACTATCAAGTTTAATTTAGAGCCCTCCATGCATATATTCATCACATAATAAACTTTCACTTAGTTTACAAATTTTAATCACACAAGCCGACAGAAACTTATCCATCTGAAAGTTCTTTGTGCCTTAATTAATTACACGCCGCCCATTGGGTATCTAAAAATAGATGAATAGTAGCATAGTAACTGTTAGTGAAATAGTAGATCACTATTTATTGCATTAAAATTTGAAATTACCAGATACCAGATAGGAAAACAGACAGCTTACTTTATATTTTCCCCCAGTTATTTTTCATACTCTTTTCACATAGCATTAGCACATCTAAATGACTCCATAAAATATATAAAAAAAACTTTTATCTTTATAACACTATCAGCCGTGCAGCTTTTTCGCCGGTCAAGGGAGAAGCTCAGAGGAGTGTAAGCATCTGGTATTTACATTAAGTTCACAGAAAACCTCTGAAAAACTGGTGAGGGTGATTCACGAAAACTCGCTCCCCGCTGGGAATCGAACACAAGCTCCCCAATGCGCCTCTAACCACTCGGCCACTGAGCTGGGTCATAAAATATATTAAGTTTAGTAATAAACTTAGTTGGCAAATTTTATTCACACAAACCGGCAATAGCACACTCCTCTGAAAGTTCTTGATATATATAGATATATATATATATATATATATATATATATATATATATATATTATATATTATCAATTGCCTTTTACCTTTCGGTGTAGGCTATAAAGTTCTTGATACTGTAATTAATTACCGCCCATTTAGTATCTAAAAATAGGAGACAAATGGACATAAGACTAAAGATTCGACAGTCCATGACAAATGTTTGGCAACGCACCACTATCAATCGCAAACTCAAACAGAGAATATCCTCGGATAATAGACACACATAAGATATAATCTCGACATCAAATAACGTTACTACAATAATTTGTATTGTCCCTCGCCACAATATAATCGTCATGCGGAAAACGGAATATTAATTGCAAGCACTCCAGCAGCGACCATTAACAGCGGACAAACGCCCGCTGGAGATCATTCCGCAACAATAAAAGCATATTATTGTAACAGAGGCAGCGGATATCAACCCCGCGGTTTGCTCTTAGATAAATGATTACTTTCACGGTCGCAATTGCTATTACGTGACCCGTATCATCATTCCAGTTACTATGAATCGCCGCTGTAACATATATTTGTATTTGTTGGATTGTTATAGGCAAGAGGTGTCTCAAGCAAATTACAAAGTAATGCAACTTTCTCTATAGAGAAAGTTGAATGCTATATGGCGGCAATACAATTAACAAAGCACACCCATGTCACTGATTAACGTTTTATGAAACTCTTTTGAGAACCTTTGATCGTTCCTAGAATAATGTGGTGAGCTTCAAATCAGTGATATGTTATAAAATTATATGTTTTGTCCCTTTTATTTTATAGGTGTGGATGGTAGATAAGTTTGAGCGAAAACTCTGAACTGAATCCCACCTATCGGTTTATGTTACTTGTAAATGATTAAAAATCGTATTATAATGTATAATGTTATAAGTAGCGTAACTAAAATACACAGGTGAAATAAATTAAGCCATCACTTTTTAAAACATGGTTAAATTAAAATACTAAATAATTTTTAAAATGTATTGTAGTAGTAGTATAGCAGTTTATATTATTATTTTTGTATACCATCTTCAAAATTACAAGAACAGGTTATATAGGTTAACTTAAAGTGCATATTTCACTGAATCTAGTAATATAACTATATATTTGTTGTTACAAAAATATGTGCTATAAATGAAAATAATTTAAAAAATTCCAAATCTGTACTATTCGTTGATATTTAGATAAATATTGGCATGCGGCCGATAATTGAAGTGGTTTTAACCATCCCACCTCACAGATATTATTATCTAAACATAGAGGAATTTCAAAGTACATATATCAGAATCATTACCTGGCGCATGCACCATAATTTCACAGTAGGTAAACTACGCAGCGCATTCATAATTTCATCATGACTAGTTATAGTTATAAGAGAAATATCAAGACAGATTTTTTTGAAATTTTATAAAAAAAAAAACGAATGTCTTGATATTTCTCTAATTAGATGGACTTTTTTTATTAGTTCTATGTATATAAATTAAATTTAATAGCTATACCTAAATAAATAAAAGTCTTATTTATTAGTTTCATGTTCTGTTATCATAGACAGATTTTTTTATAAATTTTCATAATCATAAAAATCTCTATAGGGTAGCTCATAACCCTATAGATATTTTTTTGAAATTTTATAAAAAAAAAACTAATGTCTTGATGTTTCTCTAATTAGATGGACTTTTCTTATTAGTTCTATGTATATAAATTAAATTTAATAGCTATACCTAAATAAATAAAAGTCTTATTTATTAGTTTATATATGTTCTGTTATCATAGACACTATTATCTTAATTTTTTTGTTTTCAATTCTCATAGTATATCAGTGAGGATTTTTCGTCGGTCAATGGACTCGCTCAGAGGAATTTAATGATTGTTGATAATGTACTAAATCTATGGATTAACTAGATTTTGTAATTGGGTCATTTTAATTCCTGTTTCTTTCTATAAGTAAATATAGATAGAGTTTGGTTTGTTAGAATTATATTTAGAGTATCACTTGTTACTGCTACAGCTCGTACAAACACCTCGCTGTGCTTTCAATTCAAACTGTCAATTGTCCTTGAGTTATATGCCTGAAAAATGAAACTCTCTCTCTCCACACACATTGTGGGAACTGAATCACTTCAATTTCAAACTCCCCCAGTTCGGCGTGGATTGGAAGATCGACGGGAACAATAGGCCTTTGTCATCCAGGCACACTCGATACCCGCCTAATTACAGTAATTACAGCGCACGAGCATAAGCACGCGTTCGTACGAGGTGGAGGCGTAATGGTATTCTTATAATTATTATTATTATTATTACGAAAGGGGGCGGTGGCAGGCACGAATCAATTTGCGTAATGGGGAGTTTGTTAATGGGCGAAATCTGTGGCAGTGTTGACAGCTGTAGGCTTTATATTACATAGAATTGCATATTACACGCATTGGATTATATAATCATACTAACATTATTATCAGTAGCGTGATTGTTTGATAATATACGTATAATATATAGAATGTTATTAACATTAACCAATTTATCCAATTTATTCTAATTCAACTCAACGCATTAACGCCCGGTTTCTCCAACGAATCTTAACTAGTTTAAGACCGTCTTAATAATAAGATGGTCTTAAACCGTTGCACCAAACAAAAATTGGATCTTGACTAAGTTAGATCTACACATATTTGGTGCAACAGAATAAAAAAATTAAGACGTGGTTATATATAAGGTGAGCTTATATAAGACTAGCTTTATGATTCTTTGGAGAAAAACAACTTTTTATTAAGTTCCACGCACGGTTTTTTTTAGACTTTCAAAATGTTGTTTAGAATTTAACAACATTCATCACACATATTTTCGAATACCGCGCCGGTCCTTAGTATTTTTTAAAAATATTTTGAAAATAAACATGTAAGTAAAATATTTGTAAAATCATTTTTTATTTATAACAAATGTATGTGTCCATACACCAATGTTTTTATTTAAATAGTTTGTTTATAAGACATCACTTTAGTGGTTTCAAAAAAGTACAGTTAAAAAAGTTGACAGCAAGTATTTTTTATAAGCCTGTCACTGAATAATATTAGCAATAAAACAAAAAGCAATTTTTTATCAAGTTCCGCGCACGATTATTTTTAGACTTTCAAAATATTGTTTAGAATTTAATAATAATCATCAAACATATTTTCGAATACCCTGCCAGGTCTTAGTTTTTTTTAAATATTTTTGAAAATGAACATGCGAGTAAAATATTTGTAAAATCATTTTATATTTATAACAAATGTGTGTGTCCATACACCAATGTTTTTATTTAAATATTTTGTTTATAAGACATCACTTTAGTGGTTTCAAAAAAGTACAGTTAAAAAAGTTGACAGCAAGTATTTTTTTATAAGCCTGTCACTGAATAATATTAGCAATAAAAAAACAGCATTTTTCCGCGCACGATTATTTTTAGACTTTCAAAATATTGTTTAGAATTTAATAATAATCATCAAATAAAAAATAAACATGTAAGTAAAATATTTGTAAAATCATTTTTTATTTATAACAAATGTATATCCATACACCAATGTTTTTATTTAAATATTTTGTTTATAAGACATCACTTTAGTGTACAGTTAAAAAAGTTGACAGCAAGTATTTTTTATAAGCCTATCTTGAATAATATTACCAATAAAACAAAAAAGCAATTTTTTATAAAGTTCAGCGCACGATTATATTTTTAGATTTTGAAAATGTTGTTTAGAATTTAACAACAATCATCAGACATATTTTCGAATACCCCGCCGGCCCTTAGTTTTTTTCTTAAATATTTTTGAAAATAAACATGCAAGTAAAATATTTGTTATACATAAAACATGATTTTACAAATATTTCATCAACTTTAAACTTCACCTCAAAGCGTGAAGTTTGAAGTTGATGAACATAATAAAAAAATATTAATATAATAACAGTTAAAAAGTTATTTATATTTTTTAGAAAAAGAAAAATATTAATTATTAATATTGTTTTAAATTATTTTCATCAACTTCAAACTTCAAACCTGAATGCGGTTAAAGAAGTTGAAGAAAATAATAAAAAAAATAATTATTAATATTTTACTTTCTCTAAAAAATACAATAATGAATCAGCATTTCTAACATAATTATCTGAATGTCCTAGAAAAAAAATTATTTGTAATTTTTTTAGTAGGACATCTTAGATATTTCTGTAGAGATATAGATTAATAACGAATGAATGAATGAAAATTTCCACCGTAATATTTAACTACATGAGCATTATTGCTAAACAACACAATTTTAACAAATAATATTAATGGTGTATTTATGATTACTATTTATAACATTACTATTGATAATATTACTATAATACTCCCCCTGTTGACTTTAATACGCTATTATTGCAGGCATATCAAATGTACTGAATTTGTCAATGGGGTCAAAATATTGTTTGTATACACATTGTGGCGCAAGCTGCTCACCCGCCGGCAATAAATCCGTAGTATCTATATTAATTATAAAGTTAGACCAAATAAAATGAACAAAGTTGCCAAATCCAAAAACCCACGTCGCCCGTACAATTAATCCCGTTGTACTAGGGTGTATATAAAATTAAAAGCCCTGGAGTTTTGTGTGTCGTTACTGGCAGGAAAATATCTTGCTTCTGGAAAACATCCAACAGCTGTTACAGACACTTTTGTAAATTATTCCAGAAAATATTATATTTAATAGATATTTCAAATTAATCTTAAAAAACACATCATGGCGATGCAGTAAAACAATAAGAAATAATAACACACAAATTAAGAAGAGAAAACTAATCCAGTACAACAACAAACAACATCCTTCACACCAGGTTTTCCAGATCAACTCAACGATTGGTAAAATCACTGCGAAGGAAATTCCTATTAATTTGTTAATGTAATGTAATTCTACATTACATTAACAAATTAATATTACAAGCAATGTATGATCATAAAATTAATAAAATAAATTAAAATAAACACATATATTTTTATAAATACGGTCAAGAAAGTGCGAAAAATAGACCAAGTTTAATTAATAAACGAAATTTACTTTGGGTCAAACAAGACACAGTTTAAATATAGAAGACATAGAATATAGCAGGATATAATCGAATATCTAGAATTACTTTTAGAAATACCTCTGAGGATTTGAAAAATAAGTGGAATAAATAGGAGAAACATAGGTATTAAAATGTTGTCCAAATCACATTTGAATTTTCTTTTGTTCTGTATATTGTTGTGCTATACTTAAGCGACGCCTGATTGTCTTGCGACATAAGCCAATCGGTCGTTAACTAACAAAGATCACCTAATTGACCTAATGACCCATCAACCCATTATCAGCAGGTCATTACAAACCGATAATCTAGGAATAGTGAATAGAACATTAGTAAAAGCCCAGCAACACAATAGCAGATGACAGTGACAATAGTACTCTCAGAAAAAAGAGTCGCGAAGCACAACATCCACAACTTTCAACAACACCTAACAACATTAGTTTTAGTTCTGAGTTATTGAGGTGGTGGCAGAGACGATTTCATTTCGTTTCGATGACGTGCAAAGCGGTAAACAGTTGGTATCTGGCGGTGATTCACCTCAGCATTGGCGGAATCGACTCGACCACTATTTGTGCCTTTGCTAATGTGTAACGATGAAAAGACCACCGCACCAAAATGATGTGAATACGTGGAAAATTCCTGCCGATGACACCAATGCCAATACGCATTGGCGTCATCGGCAGAGAGAAAGAGAAAACAATCGGCAGAGATTTTCCACGTATTTACATAATTTTGGTGCAGTGGTCTTTCCATCGTTACACATTAGCTAAGGCACAAAGACCACACAAGGCACAATCATCCGCCAATGTTCATCGGTTCATCGATTGTAGTATAAATTGCATGTATTTACTAGATAGTTTATAACTAAAAAAAATTATTCATCTACATTTAATATTCCTAATGTATACATAGTCTTTTATCTCGATCATGCAACGCTGCGTTTCATCCCATTAACCCCCTGAAGCAGTAAAGAAGCTGCAATTATGAAATGTTAATAAATATCGCGGGCTGGAGGTTATTAATCTTAATTTTTCCTCTCTCACATAATTTTCATTATGTTTTCCCTATAATGGCATTGCGCGTTAATAAGGCCCCCAGCACCTTTTTTCTCCTCTTGTTCCGTTGCCGCGCGATAAATCCCCGGGATGAGAAAACGCCATTATGCCGAGGCGCCCGCTCGCTCGCCAACCAACCAACCAACCACCCCCGCCCAGCTTAACTAAACGTATTGAGTCGAACTGTGTCACCGATGACATTATCCGTCTATCGGGCGGGGAGTTATTTGCTTGATGGAGCCGGATGATGGATATTAATGAACATAACCGGAAGTTACAGCATTCCGGAAGTACAATGTCAAAACACCCCGCACCCGCCCTGCTGTCCGTGCCGCAGGCATGCTCGTATGTCAATGTTACGCAGGAGGGTGCTGGCGTGGATTGTAATATAGATATTGAAATTGTATTCGACTTATTATTAATGGAAAAAGCATTATTTAAAGTAGTTAATTCTTCTAGGATAATATTTCAAATGAGAACAGTACGACTTAATGCCATATATTGTAATTATAATATATATATATATATATATATATATATATATATATATATATATATATATATATTTCATAACAAATCAATTATATTACGGATCCATTGTAAAAAATAATAATAATGAAATTTGATAGACTTCGTCGCCGACAAAAAAAAAATAAAATTTTACAATTTCCTTCAGGCATCCAGTGCACTGATATGTTCTGCACTAGGATCAGTAAAAAAATAAACAAAATATGTGGTTTTTTATCGACCCAGCCACTAAAATCGAGATAGGAGCGTAAAAGTTAAAAATATAAAATAAATAGAAGGAAAAATATTCCAAGATAGAGACTTTCCATTTTCTATTATGATTTTATTATAAACCTTGTGTAATTTTTTCAAATCAATTATATCACGGATTTGTGATCAAAAATAATAATTTACGTTATGGTCTGCAAGACATAAACAAAGGAATCCTCAAAATCTGGATTTTATTGGTCACCCCAATTGGTCATACCCACAAACAATCCGTCGTGCGCACGGTGTAGAGGCTGGGATATTAGAGGTTAACTTCACACCGGTACACATTACTTTTCTGGGCCTTATTTTAGATTAGAAACTAGATTTGAAGGAGCATGTCAAGTTCTTTTTGGAAAGTTATCTCATTTTGCCTATGCACTAAATAGCATATGCAAAATGAGATAACTAAAATAAGGCCCAGAAAAGTAATAGAGTCCTCTATTGCAAAAGCTTGATGCTGGTTTTCTTTTTTAATTGTCTGGAAGACTATAATATTTGTTTTATCTTGATTTAACTTTAAATTATTATTTGCGAACCATACATCTAAATCTTCCAACACATTCAACCACATTCTCAAGCTACATATTTTGTAGATAGAACACAAAGTTGCTTGTTTAAATGACAATTGTTATACGAATTAAATACTTAAATACAGAATTACATATAAACCGGCGATGTTAACTATTTTAATTGCAATCCTCTTTAAACATAGGATTCCAGAACCAATAATTGATTATCCGAACGTCCAATTTACACTCTCGAGAAGGTATAAATCCAAATTCCGGGACAATAATCCCATCCATTATTCAAATCATCGTTTCGATTGACTGATTAACGGACTACTAACGGATATACAGCGGCATAATTAACTCCGGCCGTGTCCACCTTGCGAATGAATCATTAAGGAAATCGAAGATATTAAATATATCATGAATTTAATACAACGATACAGGACGTAACAATAAATATTGATTGATATTTTCGATGATTATGTAGAGAATGACTGTTTAATACGTTCTGTTCACACTAATAACCTATATTTTGGGAATATAGAAGATATTACGATGAATATTTTGAATTTTATATTCTACATATCTAGATTTTGTTCTTATTAGATCTGTAGATTGCTAAGAGGTGGATTCACAGTTATGTATGTGATATAAGATTGGGTTTGTGCTGATATCTCAACCACTCTGTTGGAGTATTATTCCATAGAGAGCATTACTCGGTGATCCTGATGGCATGAGCATGTTGACGGTTATTACCATATGGGTGTGCATTGCAATTTGATATGGTGCCGCCAGACGGCGTTTAACTTTCCTCCTAGAGGGTTAGTTGTAACATTAAGGAATATTTACTTTTGTTATTTTTAAAACTTAATTTATCGAGTGGTCAACAAATTTTCCAGGATACAAGGATTGCTGTATATGTTTTGAGAAATAGCAACAATAGTGTTGCCAGGTGCGATTCGACTGCGCCATCGCAAATTTTGACAGTATACGTAACCAGAACGTTTCGACATACCGATGCTATTTGTATTGTTAACTGAGAATTAAATATTTTATGGCTTTAAATCGTGCAATAATTTTGTTACTATTTTCGACGTGGATTATCTCAACAGCAGTATGCCGATCAACGTACTATGACTATTGATGATGAAACACCATCCAAAATATATCGATGATTTAATGAATTCAAACGTGGCTGTACTTCGCTGGTAGGGACGAATTTAAATAGCGCAGACAATTTAAAATCCTGATTCCATTTAGTCGTAGTAGTTTAAATTTACAAATGTTCAATCCAGCAATAAATAAAATTATCCAAACAATAGTTGGACAATTTAAGTATCCCACTGAATCACGAATAAATCTCGCTAGCACACGCATGGGGGGGCCATTTACATTTAAAACAAACGTCGACGGGGCACATAAATTAATTAAGTATTTATTCATATTGTAAATTGGGAACGGCCGAAAAAGGATATTGTTGGGGGGCATTTGTTGTATTGTTTATTGGATGCAATGCGAGCGGGGTTTGGTGGGGGGGGCGTTCGGCGCGTTTAACGATAATGGCAAATTAATGTCGGCCGCTGTGCGCGATTTAATTTATTGCGACGGATGGCGCTGCGACCATATGAACAATGAGGGGGAAAATACAGGGGGTGGCGGCTGTTGTTTGGAGGGGATGGGAAATTATGCGCTAATACTTTCATAATTATTTTGTCGGGGCGCCCGAGCTATTTGTACAAATAGCCTGGCAACGCATAAAATTCGCGTTATTTGATTCAATTGTTTATTGGCAACATAACTGCCAGCGAATTATAATTAACGAGGTTTGATTATTGTATTTAGGATTTATAATTGTAATATGTACTAATTTTTTGTAATTAATTCCCTATTATAGCGAAAATTCTGGTTATAACATTTAAATCATAGATTATATAGTAATAGCCTATTATCTAAATATACAATAATAATATAAATATAGAAAAGAAACAACTAAACTGGTGGGGACATTTAATTAGGATGGACAAAAAGAATCAAACAAAACAGGTATGGGAAGCAAGAACTGGAAATAAAAGAAGAATAGGTAGACCAAGAAAAGAGTGGGACAACAGAATAGAGGAAATCATAATCAAGAAAGGAAACACAGTTAAACAAGCAAGAGAACTGGCTAAGAACAGAAAATACTGGATAGAATTTCCAAATGTATAAACAACAACAATAATTATTAATTAAAGTAGGTATAATGTTAAGTAATGTAAATGTAATAGATTACACCGAAAGGTAAAAGGCAAATATCTCTCTCTCTCTCTATATATATATATATATATATATATATATATAAATAAATTTTCTATAGATTCTACAGCGCCAGAATGGATATAGGGATATTTGTGCAAATGTTCGCTAGATTGTCTAAAAACTTTATACGAATACTCTACGAAATAGCACCGGACGGGAACTACGGCCATGAACTAAGCAGAGAATAAAGGACTCATTCTGGTAGAGATCCTAAAAGTATTAGGAGTACCAAATTGAAGAAGAGCTGTCGAAAATTGGGATGAATGGACTTAAATCGTAGAAGAGGACAAATCCTGCATGATAATATATATATATATATATATATATTATCTAGTTGCCTTTTACCTTACAGTGAAGGCTATTACATTTACATTACTTGACAATAATTGTTGTTGTTTATACATTTGTAAATTTTTTGCACTCACTCTTTTCTGTTCTTCGCCAGTTCTCTTGCTTGTATAACTGTCTTTCCTTTCTTGATTATTATTTCCTCTATTCTGCTGTCTCACTCTTTTCTTGGTCTATCTCTTTTATTTCCAGTTCTTGCTTCTCATACCTGTTTTGTTTGTTTCTTATTGTCCATCCTAATTAATTGTCCCCACCAGTTTAGTTGTTTCTTTTCTATATACTTTTCTATAGCTTCAATTCCCAATTCTTCTCTGATGTCATCATTTCTTAATCTGTCTCTTCTCGTAACTTGTTTTACTCCTCTGAGATATTTCATTTCCATTGCCTATATTCTACTTTTGTCTCTGTTCGATAGTTTCCACGTCTCGCTTCCATATGTCAGTATGATATTAATATTACTAATAAATGTCAATTGGTCAATTCTAAGCGTGTATGATGATAGTATTAACAACAAATGTAATACAATTTTTAGTTTACAGCTGAATATTTTCAACCACTCAATATTTGTAGCCCAATTGAATCACCATTCCTGTATACTCATTTCCTGTAGTCCACGTATAGGGCCAATTATCTCAAAAACAATTTACCCCAAACGAAATTCCCAATAAAAGCAGCCCTTAATCACCGCGTGCGTGTTGTCCGGTTTTCACCTCCACCCCTCGCCCGCCCCTCGGAAGAACATTCAAAGGTGTTTGTTTTTAATTCAGAGGGCCGTCATGAAAACGATGTAGTAATATGGAAATTGCGTGCGGGAATCTATTTGCTCGCTTGTTTGGCGGGCGAGATTCTCGCTTCTCGTTATTTTCATACGTAGCTCGTTTGATAACACATCTATTTTTATATGCACATTTATAGCCGCGTTGTATGTACGTTTATTAATTAACTATCCCGTCGCGACGGCAAATAGAACATTCATTATTTCCACACCGCGAGATATATATATATATATATATATATATATATATAAATGCACGAGCAAGATAAATACAAACTGGGAATATAATCCACACGCTAATTTGATGTTAATTTATTTCGCGTGCGCGTGCTGTAATTTTATCAAAAGTGCTCTGTTAAAAATGTTTGACGTGCTAATTTATTATTATTAAGATTGCTGGGGAATATTTTTAAATGTGTACTAAATGTTGCATGCACTAGTCAGATAAATGTGACATCAAATAAGAGTAGATGGGGAAATTCATAGCACGGTATATAAAGCTATAACAAAACAAGAATAAATTGAAACATGAAGAAATATCCAAATATAAGAAGATATTTAATAAGGAACGACATATTCCTATAACTGAATCCAGGATTATAAATAAACATAAAATAACAAAAAGTGTCACAGCTAGGCCTTAATGACTTCAACGTAATATTTCATTACATTACATACCACAATGGGCTAACGACCGGAGTCTTTCTGCCCGCGTCAAATTTACAAGTTGCATCCAACGTAATATTTAGTAATATTTGTAGCTCTTGCTCTTGCATAAATAGTTACTTCAGCAAATTGATATCTATTATGTAATAACGACGTTATAGAATACTTCTCGCGGAAAACTTCCGTGTAAAGTGTTAAAGTTTAAGCGATGCACAATTCGAAACGTTCCGAGCAGTTTCCACATTCTATTAAAAACGCGAAATTCACAAAGAGGGGGGGCACGTAATTTGCCTCGCAACACAAACTATTCCCATAACTTAATTTCAGAAGATAAAACAATGAACGCGAAAATATATTCCGGGTAATTTGAATATGAAATTGTTCATTTTCTTCATTCCCTTGCACATTAGACTCCACTACATTTACAAGTGCGCTGTAAATAGGATAATTTATTGTTTCGAATGATTTTTATTGTTTCTAAAACAATAGAGAGGCATTTTTAAGTCGGTGCGTCGATCCGAGAACGGATCGGCTCCGTGTTCGTCGCCCTACTGTAGTTACCATACCAGAATTGCTACAACGTGGACCTGTAGCTACAAATCGAGGTATCAACGTGGACCTGTGGCTACAAATCGAGGCATCAATGTGGACCTGTAGCTACAAATCGAGGCATACATCGAGAAAATAGGTTGAGAAATGGACCGTAATACCTCCAAATCCAAGAGCTGCAGTAGGCAGACGACTGCGCGATGTTAACACTATCTCCAGAAAAGCTGCAAACTATATTGGATACGTTTGTGTGGACTTACACTTCTCGGGGCTTTCAACTGTATACAAACAAAAGGAATATTCTGGCCCTTCGATGCGAGGATCATCATACAGAAATCAACGCATTTAGGGAAACCTGAAATACGTAAGCCTGTTTAACTACCTGCCAGGCAGCGTAATTAATAACGGATGGACGATGAAGTCTGTAATAGTCAGGAATTTAGTGTCATCTTCAAAATGTTTTTTGTGTAAAATCTGGACAAGTGTGTGAAATTCATTTACGCGTAAGACAAATTGCAGAATCAAATGAAATAAAGGGAAGTTTAGTCGAGTCGCCAAGGCTGCCCACCCAGGACATGATGAAAATCATTGAATACTATTTTGCATTAAATTAATTAAATACTATTTATAGATCACACTCATTCCGAGACCATTTGTAGGCGTAGGTCGGTCGTAAAAATCTTCACGATTTCAAATGTGTAAGGAATGATGCAAAAGGAGTGTTACAAAATGTTGACACTCCTTTTGCATCATTGCTTCCACATTTGAAATCGTGAAGATTTTTACGCCCTACGCCTACAAATGGTCTCGGAATGAGTGTGATCTATAAATAGTATTTATTTTTCCTAATAAAATAAATTAAAACATACAAAATGTTGACACTTGGTTTGTAAATTACTTTATGCATGAAAATATTTGCTCATAAAAAAATGCCTCAGACATTTGTGGTTTGTTACAAAATATAATATTATAATTAAAATTAAATAAAGTATAATTAACTTTAAAACAACCCTGGATTAGTTCACACGTCAAAAACTCTTCCACCCCCCTGCGTTTCAACTAAATTACATCACAAAAGTGATAAATTCTCACACAAAATAGTAAATTAATTCAGTGATAGTTTGCGCCCGCGTAATTATAATTCCACTCGATAAAGTTAACATCAAAGATGTGCACGAATGGCGTTGTCAAAGCGCCCCCGGTGTAAATGATATTTACTACGTATCCCCGGGCCCGTTGCGCATTACTGCAGAGCGTGCGTCGTCGAAAAATTGAATTACCCCCGCGCGCGCTCGTTAATTAATCAATTTCGGGCCGCGGGCGGGCGGAGCAAGGAGAAGAATGCACGTCGAGGGCACACACACAGGGAGAACAACACACAAAAAAACCGGTGTGAGTGCCTTTCACGTTTCGCACATCCGTCTCAAATAATAACCGGGGTTGAGATGGAGGGATATAAAGCGGGCTTCATTTATATTTGTAATTGGAATTGTTGTTTAGGGGATAATGCTCACTGCAAGGTTCTTTTTACGCAACTACTATAAGATTGTACAGAAAGTGTAACTTTAAAGGGATTGCGAAATTTACAATATAGCTGCTAATATTTAAAAATAAAAAATAAACGTAAAATTGTCTAGGAACTAAAAAATATATACTATTATCTAGCAAAAATGCAGAATTGTAAAGGTTTTTAACAATGCTCAATGCGAGACGGTTTTGTGCATTTATTCGGAAAATAAAACTACAACTTCCTATTTAGATAGTAGAGGAAACATATACAAAAATTGTAAAAGTTGTACAGGCACAAAACTTAGTCTTTAATAAATTTTTGTTGTAGTTATTAGGAAACGATTTTACTTCAAGTAACAGTTACAAGATTAGCCATAAAAATGTATTATTATTAATTACGAACAAAGCCTTAACTTGCGTGTTACAAACTTCACACCATTTTCCGCATTACTTTAATGAAACTACCGGCGGCGGTAATCGCACGTTTGGGGGCGGCGGTGGAAATTAGACGTTATGATCTTTTAATTGTGGCTTTGCGGGGAAATGCGGAATGTTGATTTCGCGGATGTGGCGGCGGCGCGGCGGCGGAAGTCAGCCGGAATGATTTACTTCGAAATGAAGGGGGTAATTACGGCGCGGCGACGTTTTTTCTTCCTCTCGTTCTCCCAGTGCTGGGTTTCTTATTTTAATTTCCGAACAAGGGGGGGAAACGCCGGCGCTCGTTCGCATTATAAATCGATTTGTCTCGAATCGCGGATATTACAGCGGAATTATTAATGAGCGCGAGAATAAATTGCCTTCCGGATACTAATTTTTTTTAATCCGAAAATATGCGCTAGTTCAAAATGCGATTACGGTGGTTTTATTTATGGCTATAAGTAGAGGGAGACAGCCGGTGTTGGACCCCCAATTAAGAAAGCTGTTACAAGCTTGTTCTAAGTTGTTCTAAACTATTACAAAGAGAGAAAAAATCTTCTTTATTAAGGCTATTGGCCAGCAACTACAGATGTAAAAATCTGATGAACACTACATTAAAACTATCAACCAAGCACAATCCAGTCGTCTATGAACAACAAGGCTTTCTCAGTGGAAGATTTTTTTCCCACTAAGTCTTTGTATTACGCCAAGTCAAAGAAAGGGCTTTAGATTGAAACCGGAAGGCATACATATGCTTCATAGACCTGACTAAGTCATTTGACATACATTTTCACACATTTTCACACATTTTTCACACATTGCCTCACATTTTTCACACATTTAAACACACTTTCACATATTTTCACACATTTTCACACATTTTCATATATTTTTACACGTTTTCACACAGTCTCACACATTTTCAAACATTTTCTCATTTTTATAAATAATTTTCTCACATTGCCGCCTCACATTTTTTACACATTTTCACACATTTTCATACAATTTCACAAGTTTTCATATATTTTCTCACATTTTCATACACTTTCACACATTTTCATACATTTTCTCATTTTTTTGCTTCACATTTTTTCACAGAAAGTGCTGTAGAAAAATGTCAGGCAAAAAAATGAGAAGATGTATGAAAATGTATGAAAATGTATGAAAATGTATGAAAATGTATGAAAATGTATGAAAATGTATGAAAATGTATGAAAATGTATGAAAATGTATGAAAATGTATGAAAATGTATGAAAATGTATGAAAATGTATGAAAATGTATGAAAATGTATGAAAATGTATGAAAATGTATGAAAATGTATGAAAATGTATGAAAATGTATGAAAATGTATGAAAATGTATGAAAATGTATGAAAATGTATGAAAATGTATGAAAATGTATAAAAATGTATGAAAATGTATGAAAATGTATGAAAATGTATGAAAATGTATGAAAATGTATGAAAATGTATGAAAATGTATGAAAATGTATGAAAATGTATGAAAATGTATGAAAATGTATGAAAATGTATGAAAATGTTTGAAAATGTGTGAAACTGTGTGAAAATATGTGAAAATAGTGTGTGAAAATATGTGAAAAATGTGAGGCAATGTGAGAAAATTATTTATAAAAATGAGAAAATGCATGAAAATGTGTGAGACTGTGTGAAAATGTGTGCAAATATATGAAAATGTGTGAAAAATGTGAGGCAATGTGAAAAAATTATTTATAAAAATGAGAAAATGTATGAAAATGTGTGAGACTGTGTGAAAATGTGTGAAAGTGTGTGAAAATGTGTGACAATGTGAGGAAATGTAAAAGATTGTAAGAAATATGGGCAAATGTGAGAAAATTTTAGAAAATGTAAAAAAATCGTGAAAGCGTGAATCGAATCGAAATATCTAAAAATTTTCATATTAATAATTCAGTTATAAATGCGTATGGTGCCCATACCAGATATTTTTCTATAATTCACCTAAATAAAAATTAATTGCAATTACATTCGTTGTATTTTCTAAACGCGACAACTTGTTATTATTCTTGTTTATTACCCGTTCGAAACATGCGGTTTAGTTGGACGCAATGTTCCCGGGCTCTGATTAAATTTCACCGCTCCTCCATTATATTTCTATTTAGAGCAAAGCCGGTGGTATTGAATAAATTAAAAGTTCGCCCACATCCGTAACAATAACAATTCCCACTCGGGGGCCCCCATTGTAGCCAATTTGCAATTACAAATTGCGGCGACTCGTGGTGCCGGTGGTCAATCTAATCGGATTTTCGCATTCACGAAAGGCTCGCTCGATTGTTCGTTATAAATTTAAAAGTAGTGCTCCATCAAATTTTATGGAGCAAGGTCGTGCAGTACTCACGCACGTTCTCGTTATTGCTGCGGGGGTGTGCGCTTGAAGGGTCGAGAGGTGTACCCTCCCGCATTTTTATGATTTATGCGGATAACGTTTTAATCTCTGCGGATAGCGAAGCAATCTCTATAGTAGGTGTAAAAGCTATATGAGCAAAATGAATTGTGTTTATAATTTATAATATTCAGTGCAGGATGTAAAAAATATTCGAATATCTGTTACCAAAGTCAAAAGTTTAGTTTTCGAATATAAATAATATTAAAGGATAAATAAAAATGATTTTTCACTTTGTTTTTTTATCACACTTCAGTTACACATTGCAACTAGTTTCGGCTAAGCTCTAGCCATTTTCGGAGAAGTTACAAAATGGCTAGAGCTTAGCCGAAACTAGTTGCAATGTGTAACTGAAGTGTGATAAAAAACAAAATAAAAATTCGTTTTATTTATTCTTTAAAATGAATTATCACAAAGTAGACGCCTTAACAATCCAATATTTGATAAATGATATTATTTTTGTTTCTGCTTTATGGTTATTAAATGGTAATGTTATATATCTCAAGGGTAGCCAAAACCTCGACACTGGACGATCTGATATGTAAACATATTGTTTTATTAATAAACTAATTCGTTTGTGAGAAGAAATCATTATTTTCTTTTATTAAAATAACTTCATATCGAATATGTATCAGTTTTATATATGTTTATTTTAAATTTATACTTATTTTTGGGTTTCAATTACTACTTTTCTTATGAATACGTAATACATACGATGTTGATAGACTGCCGCCTATAATTCACAAGAAACAGGTCGCCCATTGTAATCCCAAGTTTGGTGGATGCGCCGGGATATATTATTATATATATTATCTGTAGTAGTAGTAGTTGATATCAGTTAAGGCGCATTCACCTACATTACTTTTCACAATATTTCATTTATGAATTCAAAATATTATTAGTTAGTACGTATAATATAAAAAATCCGACGTTGTATATTTAACGAGATTGGGATAAATATGACTTTGAAAACTCAATGTTATTAGTGTAGCAGTATAAGAGAAAATGTGTGAAAATGTGTGAAAATGTGTGAAAATGTGTGAAAATGTGAGAAAATGTAAAAAAAAGAAAATATGGGCAAATGTGAGAAAATTTTAGAAAATGTAAAAAAATCGCGAAAACGTGAATCGATTCGAAATATCTTAAATTTTGATTTCATATTAACATTTATAATATATAAGTGTATGAAAAAAAATGCAAAAGATTGTTGAAAACAGGATTTATTAAAATTATCAGTTATTTAAAATACAACATAGTACAGCTGTATAGCAGATATTTTTTGAAGAGCACCTAAACACATCTTCATTCAGCATTTATTTTGTTGTGGTTAACTTGTAGCCGTTGGAAATGCTCCCATGTCAAATTTTTTAGCCACCTCATTCTCCGACTTTCGCAACTTTTGTTGCTCCCACGTGCAATTGCAGGCGCGCGATATGCTCGGCGAATATAAAAAGCTGTAAAACATGGGCGTAAAAAGCAGTCAGAGGTCGCAGATAAATGGCGGCGCCGCGGCGTATTTTTTAATACCCGACGCGAAGAGTATCCCCCAGCGACGTCATAATTAGCCGAGCGTCGCAATCTGTCCCGCACGTAGACTGCTGGCGGCGGTTTACGCTCCCCTTTGTTTTTCGTTTTAATTTAATATTATTTTTCCGCCCGTCGGAGCATCAAAGTTTACTAGCGCGCGTGGGTCGCTCGGCAATAAAAGAAATGAAAACGTCGGCCTGTGGTCGCCGACGACGGGGTAGTAATTGTAGTTACTACCAGGGTTGACTTATGTAAATGTACTTCGCATGCGGGGAGTAAACTCAATATAAATAGCATGAAACATATATTTACAATCACATTTGTTTAATGTTTGCACACGAATTCAAATTATTATACAAATTCAATAATTATTCAAAATAATAAGAATCCACTTAGGTACACCCGAACCCGTAAAATTCTTATTTCAATAGGCGTTAGTAAATTTTAGAAGGCATCAGTAAATTTTAGAAGGCATCAGTAAATTTTCGAAGGCATCAGTAAATTTTCGAAGGCGTCAGTAAATTTTCGAAGGAGTCAGTAAATTTTCGAAGGCGTCAGTAAATTTTCGAAGGCGTCAGTAAATTTTCGAAGGCGTCAGTAAATTTTCGAAGGCGTCAGTAAATTTTCGAAGGCGTCAGTAAATTTTCGAAGGCGTCAGTAAATTTTCGAAGGCGTCAGTAAATTTTCGAAGGCGTCAGTAAATTTTCGAAGGCGTCAGTAAATTTTCGAAGTCGTCAGTAAATTTTATAAGACGTTAGTAGATTTTAAAGAGCCTTACTTGATTTCAGAAAGCGTCAGTAGGTTTTAGAAGGCATCAGTACTTTTCAGGAGTTGTCAGTAGCTTATAAACGCCATCAGTAGATTTTAGAAAGTATAAGTAGATTACTGAAATTATCAGTAGATTTCAAGAAAAGTCAGTAGATTTGAGAAAGCATCAGTATATTTCAACGACATTAGAAGGCATCAATAAGTCTTCGAAGGCGTAAGAAGAATTAAGAAGACTTTAGTATATTACCTTTTTTTCATCAGGGATATCTATTTAAATTTTCGATCAATTTGTATACCGAATCTTAAATTTTATTTCTGTATGAAGTCGCTAGCCAATAAAGATTTATATATATATATATATATATATATATATATATATATATATATATATATATATATATATAAAGAGTTAAAAACCAGTTTAAGAAAAGTGAAAACAGAGATAAAAAAAGTGTCAAGAAAGAGTTAAAAATAATATTGTTGATGTTATGGATATAAAAGTTCTACCATACCAGTTTGGTTTTATCAGTATTATGTGAATAATATAATTGTTCCCAACATTAACTTACTCTTTGTGATTGGGTTTATCCTTAAATGAGTCGATGATATCATGTGTTCATTACCTGTAACAAAAAGACGACATACTTTAGATATAATTAAACTTTTCCTGTGCGTGATAAAGTTTCAAATGTATACAGTGTACAATCTTTCATAAATCTTACAAATTAATTCCGACAGAGAAATATGAAATGGCAGCCGGTTTAAAGAAAGAAATCTGAATATTTTATGAATTTGAAACCGAATGATTTATGATATGTAAGAAATTTTCACTTCATTCATTCCCGGCGTATCATCGACGTTATGCAGTGTGACAAATTGGAGCCGCACAAAACCTAGAGCTTTTTGTTATTTCAAACAGCGCAAAGTTTATATGGATAGGAATGATCTTGTATTTCTGCTTTTAAATAATTTCACATAAAAAAAATCTAATAATAGTACATACTAAATTCGCAGACCTACAAAAATCTGTGATTAAGTCAATTTTAGTGGAATTACATTTATAGGTATTTTTAAAAAATATTATAAGCTACTAACTTGCTGAAATATTTTATTTATTAAATTTTAAATAGATAATTGTAAAATACTAATGGTCAGAGATCGGTGTAAACTTATCTTCTAAGATCCTATCCTCAAAATTCACGCGACGGATTTTTTGCGAATCTGTTCTGACAAATTTGGGTGACTTATAAAATCCAAATTTTGAGGAATCTTTTGTTCATGCCTTGCCGACCATAACATAGAAATACTGTTTTTATTTAAAAAAATTTAAAGCCGTTGTGGTATAATATATGTTACGTTACAACATATATTATACCCCACCATACCAATTAGTATTTATGAACCTGTTCCATTTAAAATTTTGGTTTCAAAAAAATTACACAATATTAACAACATTATGAAAATTCTTAATAAAAAGTATCACGCTTGCGACGGGGTGATTTTTATTATTTTTATCGATTTTTAAGTTTAAGATTAACTTGAAATTTTCTCTTTATCTAGCAATATTTGTATATACCTCTTTTTTGGTCATTCTTAAGTTTTTGACCAACATTAATACTTTCACGCTTTTATTCGCATTTTATTGTGTGGGTGATATAAAAAGAATATAATTTTTTTTGTTAAATAATCTTACTGATTTATATGCATCATAAATCAGTGTATCTAATGCCGAAAAAAATTGGAAAATTTTCATTAGTAAAGTTTTTGTTTGGGCTGCAAAATCGAAACTAATTATTTTTTTAACCTGTTCCACTTTGAATTTTGGTTTCAAAAAATTACATAATGTTTAGAACACTATGACAATTATAATTAAAATTTATCACCCTTACAACAGGGTGATTTTAATTTTTCTTTGTCGATTCTTAAGATTTACGCTCATAACTCGATATTCTCATATTAGGGGACTTATTCATAACATATCAGTTCATCAGATTCCAGAAGGAAATTGAAAAATGTTGACCATACATATTTATTTGGACGACAAAGTCGACAGTATGTGATTTTTATTTTTTTTAACCTGTTCCATTTTTAATTTTGGGCTGAAAAATTATATAATATTAAGAAAACTATGACAAATTTTCTTACTGATCTTTATTCATAACATATCAGTTCATCAGATTCCAGAAGGAAATTGGAAAATTTTGACCCTAAATATTTTTTTGGGCGACAAAGTCGACAGTATGTGATTTTTATTTTTTTTAACCTGTTCCATTTTTAATTTAGGTTTCAAAAAATTATATAATATTAAGAACACTATAAAAAAATTCTTACTGATCTTTATTTATAACATATCAGTTCATCAGATTCCAGAAGGAAATTGGAAAATTTTGACCATAAATATTCTTTTGGGCGACCAAGTCGACAGTATGTGATTTTTATTTTTTTAAACCGTTTGCATTTTTATTTTGGGTTCAAAAAAACATATATGATATTAAGAACACCATGAATATTTTCTTACTGATATTTATTCATAACATACCAGTTCATCAGATTCCAGAAGGAAATTGGAAAATGTTGACCCTAAATATTTTTTTGGGCGACAAAGTCGACAGTATGTGATTTTTATTTTTTTTAACCTGTTCCATTTTTAATTTAGGTTTCAAAAAATTGTATAATATTAAGAACACTATAAAAAACTCTTACTGATCTTTATTCATAACATATCAGTTCATCAGATTCCAGAAGGAAATTGGAAAATGTTGACCATAAATATTCTTTTGGGCGACAAAGTCGACAGTATGTGATTTTTATTTTTTTTAACCATTTCCATTTTTAATTTTGGGTTGAAAAATTATATAATATTAAGAAAACTATGACAAATTTTCTTACTGATCTTTATTCATAACATATCAGTTCATCAGATTCTAGAAGGAAATTGGAAAATTTTGACCATAAATATTCTTTTGGGCGATCAAGTCGACAGTATGTGATTTTTATTTTTTTAAACCTGTTCCATTTTTATTTTGGGTTCAAAAAATTATATAATATTAAGAACACCATGAATATTTTCTTACTGATCTTTATTCATAACATATCAGTTCATCAGATTTCAGAAAAACATAGGAAAATTTTGAGTTTGGGCGACCAAGTCGACAGTATTTGATTTTAATTTTTCTTAACCTGTTCCATTTTAAATTTTGGTTTCAAAACAATATATAATATTAAGAAAACTATGAAAATTCTTACTAAAAAATATCACACTTGCGGAGGGGTGATTTTTATTTGTTGTCGTTATTTTAATTTTACGCTTATAACACGATTTTTTCATTTTAAGGGACGGAATATAAACCAAATAGTCAACGTGTCCTGTTTATTCTTCTTACTGATTTTTAATCAGAACATGTGAGTGTATCTGACTCCAGAAGAAAATTGGAAAATTTTGATTAGAACTATTTTTGTTTGGACGACGAAGTCGACAGTATTTATTTCATTATTTTTTAACTTGTTACAATTTGAATTTTGGTTTCAGAAAATACTATAATATTAAGAACACTATGCCAATTCTTAGTAAAAAGTATCACGTTTGGACGGGATAATTTTAATTTTATTGTCGATTTTTACATTTTACGCTTATAACTTGATATTCTCATTTTAGGGGACGGGCTATAAAAGAAATAGTCAACGACTTTTGTTTAATTTTCTTACCGATTTTTAGTCAAAACATATGAGTGTATTAGATGTCAGAAGGGAATTGGAAAATTTTGACTGTAACTATTTTTGTTTGGGCGTAAAACATAAAAATGGACACAAAAAAATAACCCCGTCGCAAGGATGATACTTTTTAATAAGAATTACCATAGTACTCTTAACTTTATATAATTTTTTGAAATCAAAATTCAAATTAGAAGACTTAAAAGAAATAAGAATAGTTTCGAATTTGCTGCCCAAACAAAAGTATTAATAATGAAAATTTTCCAATATCCATTTGGCACCATTAATATATTATGCATATAGATCATAAAGATTTTTTTAAACAACACATTTTGCATACTTTTTTTATCATCCACTCAATAAAATGCGAATAAAAGCGTGAAAGTATTAATGTTGGTCAAAAACTTAAGAATGACCAATAAAAGCGAGGTATATACAAAAATTGCTAGATAAAGAGAAAATTTCAAATTAATCTTGGACCCTCCAGCCTACTATCCAGGGGTGGTTAGGGAATTCTGGGAAAATTCGAGAATTGTGAGGTAAGCTAAGAATTAAAAGATAAACATAATTTTCCGAGGTGATCAAAGAATTTGCGAAAAATATGAAAATTCAAAAATAAGTCGAGATTTGCGCAGTACTCGGAGAATTGCAAGTAAACAGTTTTTGCGAGGGAATTGTTGGATAATACAGGAATTGCGATATGAACAGAAAATTATTAGGTTAAAAGAGAATTTTGAGTTAATTTTGGAACAGCAGGGTGATCTAAAATCTGCGAGGTAAGCCGACAATTTCGGAATACACAAGAATTTGGGAGATAAATAGATAATTCGAGAGTTGCTCGGTAATTTTAAGATTTCATGATTAACTCAAAATTCTCTGTTTACCTATTCTCGTATTACCCACCTTGGCAACTCGTCCCACCAGTCAATTTTGCGTGCGAGCTGCAAAACTCCGGCGGGTGAGGAGTTGCCAACGCTGCCCATACTAGTCCAGCACTCCCCTAGTATTAGATGCCTAGTGTTTACTAGAGCTGGGCAGAGGCATATTACATAGATAGGTTGAGTGCTGCGTGATATTCCGAAAATTACACAGTGATTTGAAAGTTAACAAGGTGCAAGGTATATTTTCTTAAAGCATGACTTCGGTATACAAAACATGTGTCTCTCGTGACATGACAAGATAATAAAGTTGATACGAGTATTTTATATTATTTTTTTATTTTTTTTAATATAATTTTTATCCCAGGCTAAGGTGCGTTTAGATCCCAGGCTAAGGTGCCTATACCTACTATCACATATAATGAGTTTGAAAGTGAATAAATGAAGAGTTTTAACACAAATGGAATCATATTGAGAGCGCTCGTTTAGCATTTGAGTACATATCGGAAAATTTAAACTAACAACCAACCACACAAGCAAAACAATTGATCATCTAGTTTAATACGTGCTTATGATTGTGACAATACAAGTGTTAGTGGGTACATATAATTGTCACGAGCACAATATTGTCCCGATGCAGAATTCATAGCGCGCCATATCGCCATCATAAAATATTAATCATAAGTTAATTTACATCTATGAGCCCTCGCGCGGTTTAATTTCCAGTCAAGAATTTTATAGCTAATAAATAACCCGAGCGCCCAGGCAGCATATATCCACGTTATTATTTAACAGCCCTCCAGTACAGTAAAATTCACTTAAGAGCGCCGAATACCGACAGAGACATTATTCAATAGTGTATAAGCACGGAACTAATACATAAATAGAAATCGCGCCCTCTATATTAGAGTACTATTATTGCGATTATAAGGTTTTGCACGTGCAGAAGAAAACGCTTCTACGTATCGGACCGCACCCCACCACACCCCCCTCCCGCCAGGCAACGAGACGAAAACCACATGTGATTTATAGAACCTGAATTTATTAGCTAGCTGCAGACGGGCGCACTATCAGACGATTATATCGAAAATAAAACATATTGGCATATTACTCGGCAATCATTGGAGAGTATGACATAGATACGTCAGAAAATATATTTTTATGAACTTTAATTATAAGTTCGCTAGAAATAATAAATTGGGATCAAATTATGTATTATCTCGGTCTACCTAAACCGATGTCGCATGAAAATAAGAATTATATGAATGATAGCTGCACCATTTTTGCGTTAATTTAACAATCCTGTATTGCAACTACGCATTTTGGTTTGAAATTGTTATTTAATATTTACATCCCTCGAAGCGTTCCGCTCAATATGGGTGGTCGCCTAAAACGGGCCGGATACGCGATGGGTCGGTTTATGGCCTAGGAACGGCTGAAATCCTTTATTTCACTTCAATGTCCATAATATAGTAAACAATACACAAATGCGCTAAACCTTTCTCATGCACCCCCAAAAAAATGCATCCCCAAAACCATAAACAAGCGCAAACAATGATAATACTAGAAACTGTGAGAAAGTACCAAATCTTGGGTACATTCCCGCCCAACTATCATTAATACATCTCATTGGTAATTGAGTTTAGCCCTCTGACGATATTTTTACCACCACCATTTAACGTAGTTCACAAGTTTTGGATTATGTAATAATTTGTTAGTTCGTTACGAGGTTTAGGCCCGTGAACTACCTTTAATAGCGATATATTGTGTGTGTTTTTGTTGAAGTATTTTCACAAAGTAACTATTCTAAACGCGTATTAGAAAAAAGTTTATTTTGTTAAAATGTCGTTTGTATTTGGAAAATATAAACGATCAAAAAAAAGTCAGGCAAAACGAAAATATCATAATCAAAAAAAGGAAAATAATTTTTTTTGTAGGGAAATTGTGGACGGATTAGTAGATTCGGCTACGGATGAATATCATATTCCTTCTTTTATTGATCAGAATGAATATGAACGGTAAGTACAATTTTAATTTCTATACTGTGTAGGGTGCATTACAAATATACATATGAGGGGTGTTATTAAAAAATCTAATGTGGATTATTTTATCATACGTATCATAATAATGAAAGAATATTATTTTAAGAAATACTATTTTATATAATTCTTTATTTATATATATATATATATATATATATATATATATATATATATATATATATATATATATATATATATATGTTTGGGCATAGTCAGAATGCCGATATATCGAATTTGAACGTTCTTCGTATACAAATTCAATTAAATGCTTATGAATGAAGCATCATTATCATAATAAATTTGTTTTTTCTTCTTAAGATTCTTTACATTTCTAGTGTTATCAAATTTTATTTTTAACCGTCGAACACAATTTATAAATGCATATTTTCCCGGGTATTTCCCTATTAAATCGTTCAATACAATGGTGATACTGGTGATACTATATGTCTCGAATAACAGAAGTAAATTTGTAGCTCTAGTGTCGACATTATTGAAATATCAAACTAGTTACTGTTATAAGATGACTTTGTACAAAATTTATAATAAGTCATTTTATTAGAATGAAAAAAAATCTCTGACTGAAATGTCACCTGTTACCTGTCCCATTTTTTCGAAAATATACATTCAATTTAGGTAAAGTATGTTATTTGGTGTTGAAAATTTCGAGAATAGATAATTTAATCAATATATCAGACAGACATAAAAATTAGGCACGTATACAGATTTTCATATCATTAAAAAATTATAAAAATCGTACAAATAAAATCATATTTCATAACAACAATAATTATGATACGTAAGATTATTATGATACGTAAAATAGTGTGCAATGTGTCAATGTGAAATTTTGAGTTATGGGTGCTACTTATTGCATTTTAGTATTCAAAATCACCCTCTATGCGTGGAGAATGAAAATAATACGGTAAACAATGTAACCCTGGAAGGATACAGAATTGTGGAAATTGACTATTTCCTTAAGAAATGCGGCATTGCACTCGTGGTTCTTTACAACTGGACTCTGAAATACGAAAAGGAATTAGCAGCACATTTATATTGAAATGTAGTGGATGTCATAAATCTGAACAAATACAATCAGAGAAAGATAAGGTTGCGAATAAAGCTATTGTTTGGGGAACACTATCTACCGGAGGGTGCTACAGTCACACCGAAGAAATGATGAGTGTGTTAAATATACCAATAATGACCAAGAGAACATTCTATAAATTGCAAGAAGAATTAGCTGATGTATATACTCTTTTTTACTATATTTGATGTCTCTGGTCTTTATAATAATTATAAATAGAAACATAACGTTATAGTTTTTTAGCATTTCAAAGATGACTTGTACACAGAAATGGAGAAAGTGGGCAAAGAAGAATATTCAATGGCTGTCGAACATGGAGATATTGATGCTGACGGTATACCATTTATTACTGTTTGTGTTGATGGAGGTTGGTCGAAACGCAGTTACGGCCATTCTTATACAGCCGCCTCAGGCACGGTAAGGTTTACTAAACACACACACACACATACATATATATATATATATATATATATATATATATATATATATAATTATTCAAAATTGCAGGCAGTTATCATTGGCCAGCGTACTGGGAAAGTTTTATTTGTTGGGGTGCGAAACAAATATTGTAGCATTTGTGCTAAATCAAGAAATGAAGAAACTATTGAACACAGATGTTTTAAAAATTTCCAAGGTTCTTCTGCGTCAATGGAGGCAGATATCCTTGTTGAAGGATTTAAAAATAGCATTTCTATGCATAATTTACGTTATAAGAAACTGATAGGAGATGGCGATTCGAATGTTTTAAGTAAAATTAGACAACATGTTTCTTACGGTTTACAGGTGGAAAAAATCGAGTGTGTTAATCACTGCATAAAAAACTATACCAAAAGGTTGTATCGAATTAAATCAGATACAAAGTGCGTATCACTGGCTGCTAGAAAACTAATGTCACCAAGGAGAATTTTACATCTAACACGCAATGTTAGAACAATTTTGAAAAACAATGATGGAAATATTACAAATGTGAAAGATTTGATAAGAAATAGTATCCAATGTGCATTTGGTAAACATGAGATATGTGAGGCTAGTGGTAATTACCTCCAGCTTAACATTATATATTATTTTGTAAGGTCTGTAATCGAGCATACAAAGTAATATAAAATCATTATTACACTTGAAATGTTTAAGCTAAGGTGAAGTGGAAACCTGTCATTTTTTTCAGATATTTGAGAATTTGAAAATCGTTTTAACAAATATTAACAACAAAATATCTCACAGTTGTTTATCATCGGTCATGTATTTAAGAAGCCTAATGACAGCAGGAAGGTATGATCCGCAGGAATAACATAAAACATATAAAATATGGGTTATATGCTTCATATGTCTTCACTAATTATCATGTTTGTTTTTTTAATGCCTATGTAGTTTGCCATTGAATATACCATTAAATCATGTATATTTTATTTTTACCCTTCTCAAGTACGTTATTTATTTATTTTAAATACATTGCAAATCACAAACTAAACTAATATGTTTAAAAACTAAACTAGTATGTTAGTTTGTGATTTGTTTTCAGTGATTTTCAATTATATTTCAATTATATTTAAAATAATATACATCTATCCGTTCGTTCTACACCATACAGTTCGTTGATCGGCACAGCTGCACTATCGCATGCTCAATCCAAGGCCACGCGGACAGCGAGGTCCATATTTTTAGCGCTCTCTATTGCAGAACAGCTAAACAAATTATCTTGATATAATCGCCGAGTTCTGCATGAATTTGCTTCTGAAGTAAAATGTGTAACATTTTGTTAGTATTTTATTCACTTCTCAAAAACTACTTGACCAATTTCAAAAAAACTTATACGGAAATGTAGTTCAAGTAATGGCACGTATACTAAAACTAGGCAATATCTAGAAATATACCTATATACTTGTATATTGGTAAAAGCATATACGATTTTTCCATGTATTGACTTTAATAATAATTTACAAATTGTAGAGCAATATTTCAAGTAATTAAAGTAACCTACTATTAACTACAATGATACGGGAATTGATTGGTATATATTTTGAAAATATTACTTTGCTGTAACTTAAGATGTGTACAAAATAATTGATGCTTGTCGCCCCATAAGGAACACATTGTAACATATAATCGTGGTGGGGGGTATACCGCCTTCTTAATACAGGCTAAAACGAGTGGCCGTGATTGCGCATCTGATATTATTGATGCATCGCAACAATTACATTCGATAATAAATTTGCATTAATATCGCTGTCTCGTTCGCGTTTTGTTGTGTTGCCGCTTTGATAGCGCGCTAACTAATAACGCATTACCAATAGTTATAAATCACCGCTAATGGTTTCCCGAGCGGCGAACAACCACCCCGCCTTGCATAGTCTGGTGGTAATTACAGACGTGTGTACTTTTATAATTAGAATAATTAACGAACGTGGCTGTACACGCAGAATTTTCTCCCCCATGAAAATAATTAGCGATCCAATTAACACGACTAAACACTGTACCTGCACAAAGGACGTTTTAAGAAAATATGAAATTTTCTCGTTTAGTTAGCGAGCGCGGCTTGGATTGAAATTGTTTCCGCAAATAAAACGCGCACGCACAAACTGAATAATTCAATTGAAAAGTAATTTGAATCCTCGTTTTAATTATCCTCGAACACAATATCAGTTTTGCCAACGTATTTATGACGCGGCCATGCATCGCGACGCGGATTATACATGCAAGAAGTGTTATGGCAACTAATTAGGCGGGATTTATTGTGCGCGCGGCACAAATGCATAAACAAGACGTCGCAAAAACACGGCGGCTGGCATGAATTAAACGGCGCGCCTAATCGGACGCCGCCGCCCCTAGGAGAGAGATAGGTTCGCGCCAATTATTTTTGCCGTTTATCATATGCTATCGCGGACGCTGGAGTCGCGGCGGCGATGCGGCGCTTTCCGGCGATTTATATCCGCACGTGCGGGAGGGGGGCGGACGGGCGGCGGCGCATTGTTATTATGCACGGGACCGAAATTGCCGTCGCGAGATGTGCGACGCTGGGCTTTAATTAATAGCGCGGAGAAAAATTGTACAAATGTCATGCACGAAATGCAGCTGAAATTATATAAAGATTAATTCAATTGCAGGTAGATGTAAAATGTGTGAAATACTGCATGAAATTTTAATTCGAATATTAAATATATTACCAATGTTGTCCACAATACAAAATTAAATCATAATTTATGGGTTATGTGTACATAAAAACAATTACTACAAATGTTTGGGGAAATGGGTCAGGTGGAAAATGGGAGTGGATATCCACACTCCCATTTTCCACCTGACCCATTTCCCCGAATATTTGTAGTAATTGTTTTTATGTATGTATGTATGTATGTATGTTATGTATTTTATGTTAATATTGTTAAAGACTTATTATTATTATAACAATTTCCCCCATTTGAACTGAAGTAAATATAACTTGATTCTAATTTGCCCAGTGCATTTAAGTAAGCAAATTACACCTATGCAAGCGCATTCACGTATTCCAAACAATTCCATTCATGTCGGGGGTATGTTGCGTCGTGCAAAGGCCAACAAAAACCTAGCATAGTTTAGCGTGAAAGCCGTTCACTGTACACAATTTACAATAAATAGCATGCTGTATTGAAGCCTCTGCAGTCACAACAATATCAGCTGCAGCGATTCCAAGCAAAATTTCGTGTACAACAGGCATTCAGCATGCAAATCGGAGCCCCTCCATTCACAATGGGGGGAAAGTTATGCGCGCAGTTGCGAATCCCGCACGTACACTTAACTTTGCCAGCACCCCCCGGGATGCATTTTGACAAATTTAGGTGCACACCGCGGCCGCAGTGCCATAAATCAATCAGCTCGAGTCTACAGCGCATGCAATGTGAATTTTTAGATATAAACAAAATTTGCGTGGAGCATATAAATTTATATTGTTCATGCCTATACATATTGAACATTAATGTAGAAATGTATACCGGTTAGAAAATTATCAAATAAATAAATAATAAATATATCTTGACCGTTAAATGTTTTATTAGTAATTTTAGTCATCACAAACCACTCTATAATTTGAGAAATTTACACTAAAAATATTGTAATTATGAAGGATTTAATTACAAAACTTTGTCAATCTCTCCAGAATTCTTTTAGGAAAATCCATTAATATTCAATAAATTCGAGCAAATCCCATAAATAATTCATAATAATTAACGAAATTTCGCGCATTTTAATTCCGGACAATGATCTCAAATTGATTGTGCGCAAAAACGTAAAACGCTGAATATTCATGATACATCACCCAAATAATTGACGGGGTGGCTAGCTGAGCAAAATGTAATTGCTACAATGCAAAAATATTTTAGAATATAATGGTTAAAATTCTGCTTCCGATTTATATATTATTACACTGTAGCAATTATATTTTGCTCAGCTAGCCGCTATCTAATTATAATCGACAATCAGTTTTATGCACGGCCAATTAAATTCTAGTATATTGTAGTACAATCACATACATATACATAAAATATATGTATACGGGTCGCTATTTTATATTGTAATCCAACGAAAGCCCTGCAAGATAGAGAGCCTCGATAAGGGGAGTAAAAATCGGACGCGAAAAATACGGGGCGCGATTGCCATCTAATTGCCCGCGGATGCGTTATATTGCATCGTTTTTATTTGACGCAATTATATTTATGCTCGAGTGGGCAATTACAAGGATTTTTTGCTGTTATTACACGAATCGGATTGGTTGTAATAAATAGAACATGGCAAGTTATCTGAGATGGGAATTTAAATGAGAAAAATACACAATCAAGTAGAAATATTTTAGTAAATGTATGAAATTCATTACAAAAAGACTTTTATATGATTTGGATAAATTTTTGTTTGTTTTTTCGTTCCCTTAATTTTTAGTATTATGAATTGTACTTTACAAATGTATATTACTGAATATAGTAATTATATATTCTTTTATTATATTCTATTATATTTTATTATATTCTATCTATGTATCTATAATTACTTTCTACATATATAAAATGCTAAGGGGAAAAAATGGGGCCCATTGCATTGGATTAGCGGGAGTTAGGGGGCGAGTAGGGAGTTGGGAAAGGTATCATTGGAAAGCGTCATCTTTCTAACGCTGGGAAGAATATATCGGGCCGTGTTGCGCCGGTGGGAAAAGTTGTGGAAACGTGGAAAGCCGGGAAAGCAGGAAATATAGAATTGATTGTAGAGAAAAACTTCAACTGTCAGTTTGTGCGCGCTAGAGAGGTAAGAAAAGATCGGAGAAAGAAATATTAGAAAATGTAACCAGTGGGCGTGTACAGCCGAAAAAGTGCAAAAAAAATTAAATTTTCCGACAAAAACGAGTTTATGCTCATAGGATAGGAAATCGAAAACCAATGAAGATAAAATTATTATTGCTTTAAATTTACCGACAAAGCTTCAACAAGCATAAATGCAAATTTTAACAAAATTTCCGTAACGTCACAAAACTACCCTTCGTTGCGTCAAAGCAGGGGTCGTCCTAACAATGACAAGTAGCTAAAACTAAGTCATTTGAATGGAAATATAGTCTAGATAGCGGGATAAAAGAGATTGCTTCAAATTGAACCGATAAAGCTACAGGACTTCACAAATTTTCCGAACTTGGAAAATTTTATTTCATGACAGAAAGCTGAGGAGGATCTCATTGTGTAGGTCTTTTAATTGCAAAGAAAAATTAGAAAAAATATTGTTATAAAACGTGCAACGTTTTCGTGGTAAAACCGAAAAGGTGAAGAAAATAAAAATGAAAATTGTCCAATCAAGATTAACTTGAGCCGATTGGATAGACAATTATTAACCAGTTGAAAAATTTTGGTACGATTTTTTTCTAAAACAAAAGATAAACTCGTCACGAATTTAATTGCCAAAACTATCCTCCCTTGTGTCAATGCATGGGTCGTCATAGCAGTGGCATAAGTCATTTGATTGGAAATATGGCCTAGATGGCGGTAAAAATGTCGATATTGTATCAAATAGAACCGGAAAAGCTACAGAGCTTGGCAAATTTTTCGAACTAACAAAATTTGATTTCATGTTACAAAGTCGTTATAGACCTCATTTTATAGGTCTTTTAATTACAGAGAAAAATAAGAAAAATTATTGTTATAAAAATTTTACCGTTTTGGCGGCAAAGCCGAAGAAGTGAAGAAAATAAAAATGAAAAATGCCCAATCAAGATGAACTTTAGCCCTTTGGATAGACAATTTTCAACCAAATGAAAACTCTTCATACGATTTTTCTCTTAAACAAAAAATAAATCCGTCACGAATTTAATTTGAAAAGTGATAAAAATTGGTAAAATTGCTAAAACTATCCTCCATTGTGTCAAAGCAGGGGTCGTCATAGCAGTGGCATAACAAAAGAAACGAAGTCATTTGAATTTAAATATAGTCTGGATGACTGGAACAATGTCGGTATTGTTTTAAATGGAACAGGTAAAGCTACAGAGCTTGGCAAATTTGTCGAACTACGAAGATTTTATCTTATGTTAGAAAGTTGCTGTTGATCTCATTTTGTAGATCTTTTAATTCCAAAGAAAAATAAGAAAAGACATTGTTATAAAAAATATACCGTTTTGGCGGTAAAGCCGAAGAAGTGAAGAAAATAAAAATGAAAAATGCCCGTTCAAGATGAACTTTAGCCCTTTGGATAGACAATTTTCAACCAAATGAAAAATCTTCATTCGATTTTTCTCTTAAACAAAAAATAAACCCGTCACGAATTTAATTTGAAAAGTGATAAAAATTGGTAAAATTGCTAAAACTATCCTCCATTGTGTCAAAGCAGGGGTCGTCATAGCAGTGGCATGACAATTAAACTAAGTCATTTGAATTGAAATATAGTCTGGATGGCGGGAACAATGTCGGTATTGTTTTAAATGGAACAGGTAAAGCTACAGAGCTTGGCAAATTTGTCGAACTACGAAAATTGTATCTTATGTTAGAAAGTTTTTGTTGATCTCATTTTGTAGATCTTTTAATTCCAAAGAAAAATAAGAAAAAACATTGTTATAAAAATTGTACCGTTTTGGCGGTAAAGCCGAAGAAGCGAAGAAAATAAAAATGAAAAATGCCCAATCAAGATGAACTTTAGCCCTTTGGATAGACAATTTTCAACCAAATGAAAAATCTTAGTACGATTTCTCTCTAAAACAAAAAATAAACCTGTCACGAATTTAATTTGAAAAGTGATAAACATTGGTAAAATTGCTAAAACTATCCTCCATTGTGTCAAAGCAGGGGTCGTCATAGCAGCGGCATGATACTAAAACTAAGTCATTTAATTGGAAATATAGTCTAGATGGAGGGGAGGGGATGTCGAGATTGTTTTAAATGGAACCGGTAAGGCTAGAGAGCTTGGCAAATTTTCGAACTAATAAAATTGTATTTCATGTAAGAAAGTCGTTGTGATATCATTTTATAGGTCTTTTAATTCTAAAGAAAAATAAGAAAAAATATTGTTATAAAAAGTGTACCGTTTTGGCGGTAAAGCAGAAGAAGTGAAGAAAATAAAAATGAAAATTGTCCATTTATTTGTAAATAGTCGAGAAATGTATGGATAGTATGGAATCTAAATAAATTAATAAAATTAAGAAAATATCGCTTTTATTTTTCTCCTCTACTCATTACCATATGTAGATTGTCCTATCTTTATTCCTCTTCCTAAGAATATAAATATAGGATATCCTATAACTAAAAGAAAATATAATGGAAGTTTGGAAATATAGATGGAAGATGATTTCCATTATATTGTTTTAGTTATAGGATATCCCATATTTATATTAAATTCTTAGGTGTATATTTATAGTCCATAGTTTTATTTATTCCAATAGTAAACTTGCCCAAGGGAATATAATTACGGACAGTGTTCGTCATGTGCCTTAAAGCGTATGATTATTTCAATATATCTTGGAGGAGAAACGAGCCGCCGCCGGCCATTGTGGGCAGTGCAGCAGTAGCACGGCCACCGCAAAGTTTATAGGATTTTTATGGTGCATCATAAAGCAGACGATTGGTAATATGAACATGAAGCAACGACCTGAATTGTGCATTATACGTGAGGACTTTATGTCCTACCATCCCGCATGCCCTACTTAGCTCGCCGAGAAATTGACACTATTTGGTTAATATGTTATATTATATCTCCAAATTCTTACATGTAGTAATGTCAAATAACTTATTCAAATATGATAATACAATTGAAAACTTACACGTTTGTTTGTATTACAACTAAAATTTCAGTTGCTACACATTACGTTTGCTGGAATAGAGCAATATCATTATTTTAAGTAATACAATTTTCTCTCTAGAGAGAAAGTTTAATACTATCTGGTCATATGGTAATCAAGTTTGAATTCGAAATGGAGCTAGGTAGGTTTCTAAATTTGTTTGCCAATCAAGACTATGACTGCTATAAAGTTCTGTCTTTAAACAGGGATACTACATAATGGTCAAAATACTACGTACCCATTTATAATTCTAACGAACAGACGAGAATTTATAAATATTGTGAATTCATCCTCACTGATAGTGATGAGATCTAACAATATGGAAATCTATCTAGATCTATTGATCCCGAAATACCTCATGGATGATATAAATTTCAATTTAAAAATTAACTACAGAATATATGTATCTCCAAATTTTTGTAAATATATTTTTTGCCTACTGTTCCTGTAACACCTAAAAGATGGTACAAAAATCAATTTAAAAATCAAATAAAGAATATATGTATTTCACCTCTTAGTAATCTACATAGATGTGTAGATTACTAAGAGGTGAATTCACACATATATCCTTTATTTGATTCTAATTGAAATTCGTGCCATCTTTTTGGTGTTTCAGGAACAAGAGGTGAAATACATATATTCTTTATTTGATTTTTAAATTGAAATTTGTACTATCTTTTTGGTGTTTCACGAACAATAGGCAAAACATATATTTACAAAAATTTGGACATACTGGTAAAACTTTAGAAATTAATTACATTAATCTATTAATCGATAAATATAAACCACCACCCAGTTCAGTGGCCGAGTGGTTAGAGGCATCGTCCGTCGTGTACTGAGGATTGGGGAGCCTGAGTTCGATCCCCAGCGAGGCGAATTTTCGCGAGTCGCCTTTCACAGTTCTGCGGAGGCATTCAGTGAAGTTAAGGTAAACGCCGGGTGATTAAACTTCTCCGAGCTTCTCCCTTGATCGACAGAAAAGCCTCACGGCTGATAGCCTTATAAAGATACAAGTTTTTTTTTATATACCACCTGGCCAAGCCGACTTGCACAAAGGATACACTACTGAATATATACAGGCTGTAAACGGTAGTCACTATATATTTTAGTTTCCATGTAATAACCTTGTTAATTTTAACAAAAACTTGCTTTCAACATGAAAATCTTTCAATCTAAATTGTATTGCAAATAATGCTTTGTATGCTTTCAAGATTTTTACCAATAAAAGATTATGAATATAAATTTATTCTGTATTAAACATAATAAATTCCCACTTTACTCCAAAATTTCCATTTCGATATTAAAAGCCACTTGCTGGATGCAATTAGAGTCACCAAGGCAGTTAGTGTAATTTCCCCAGGAGACCCGCGGGAGGGCTAAAACATATTGTGATTAATCGGCGCCATCGTAAAATTTAACGGAGCCGGCGTGGTTCCATCGAAGGCGCGCGATAAAAATTCATGGACCCCCTAAGTATTATAATATACATACTAAATTTGAATTAATGTCAGGGTATCACGCGCGGAGCACGGGGGGGTTTGGACGGCTTGCCATGTGTACCGGTGCGGAATAGCTAATTTAACAACATCTGGGGAACTTTTGAGTTGATATCCGATCCCGTAGGATGTAATCTTCACGAGGCGTAATTAGCAACGTGGGGAATTAATGTCAGGGATAATATGTTTCACCTTTTAAAATTGTATGTGCGCGGCGTACAGCTGCCACGGGGGCCGTTACTGCGTTTCTTGCCATGATGATAATTACTTTTATGCCATGCGAAATGATCATATTATTACGTAAATTTACCTCTTGTTAGACTTAAAATAGGTAATTGTATTTTGTAACTTCAAAGCGCAACTAATTGTTGCAAGTAATCACTATTTTATAAAATAATAATAAGTAAATTAGTAAAATTATTTCCCTCGACACCCAACACGGGTACAAGAAGATAAAGACCAAACAAGAAAAAAAAATAGTAAAATTAATAATTAACTAATTTTTGCAAGTAATCACTATTTTATAAAATAATAATAAGTAAATTAGTAAAATTATTTCCCTCGACACCCAACATGGGTACAAGAAGATAAAGACCAAACAAAAAAAAAATAGTAAAATTAATAATTAACTAATTTTTGCAAGTAATCACTATTTTATAAAATAATAATAAGTAAATTAGTAAAATTATTTCCCTCGACACCCAACACGGGTACAAGAAGATAAAGACCAAGAAAGAAAATAAAAATAGTAAAATTAGTTGAATATGCACAGAAATTGCGGTGTTAAGCCAAGCGAAATGATTATGTTTGAAGTAAATTAGCTTTTGTTAAACATTAAAAGCTGTAAAGTTATTTCAACATAAGGGTTTCATTTTAGTTGTAGTTTATGTCTACATTATATTAATATAGTTATGCAAATTTATATTATATTAATGTATTTTTTGTTTATTTATTACTGCAGTTATTAAGTGAGATATCAGCACAAGGCCAATCTTATAAAACATAGTGTAAATCCACCTCTTAGCAATGTACATATCTAGATTTCGATCTTATTAGATCTCATCAATGTAGCTCAGCTAGTGAGGATGAATTCACACAATATCTCGAGTGGTTAACATATGGTGCATTGCTAATTAATGTGGTGCCGCTAGATGACGTTTAACTGTCCTCCTAGGGGGTTAGTTGTATAATTTTTGTATATAACCACTCGAAATATTGTGTGAATTCATCCTCACTAGCTGAGCTACACTGATGAGATCTAATAAGATCGAAATCTAGATATGTAGATGAAGAGGTGGATTCACACTTATATATATATATATATATTCTAGAAAGGTTATAAAAGGTTGGCAGAAAAAGACCCGATTAACAAACAAGAAGACATAAGGTTGAAGAAGAATAATATTTGTATAGTTTTAACTAGAAGTGATAATTATCAACAGTCTATTTTTTATAACACTTCTAATATTTATCCCGATAAAACAATAAAATAGATGACTCAAACCCCTATAAATATATAATTTCATTTGCCATTACATTATTGCAATCACTGCTGAAATCATTTGCAGCAAACGGCTTCCTTCAAGTACATTTAATTGCATCACCCCCCAGCTACAACCATTGCCATTCGGGCTGTAACTCCAAATTGTAAAATTTTATCGTGCATTTAAGCGCTTCCACGGCTACGTCTATGCCGGAGGAGTAATAAATTTTAAACCGTTTCCCTATTTGGCACAATAAAATTAATCAGGTAAAGCGATTTATCCGTTGATAAAAATTTATTTCCACTCGCCGATTGAACTTTGAGCGGCGCGAGATGAAAGCAAAACCAGAAAAAAAAATATAATCGCTTTAATTTCTTTTGCTGGGGGCGAGCGGACGGTGGACGGAACGGGGATCATGTTGGACAAAAGGAAATTGTGCGGGGGATGGCGGGGAAAGTGGCGCTATAACGAGGTTGGCTAGCAATGGAAGATTTGCGGGGTATTGACCGAAATGGAATTGGAACAGTTTTTTGCGATGAGAAATTCAGAATGATATTTTATTGACGTCAATAATGATAAAGATGTTTGTAAAATACATATTTTATTTTGTTATATAAATAATTTTCATGTGAATTTAGATTTAATTTAATTTTTAATTGTCCGATTGGGAATGATTTTTAATCGCAAAAAGACTCAATTCATCAGTTATGTTATATGTGTACATTTAGAAATTTGAAAATAACAAGATCAATTTTATCTTATTTGTTAGATAGCTGTGACATATTAATTAAGAAATTTGATAAAATTTGTATAAATCCTTACTTAGGCTACAAATTGCTGAATATTAATACAACCACAGTATAGTTCAGTATTTTTCGGTATTATCGAATTTGGCAATTAGAAAACATTAAGATAAAAAACAATGTCATCCGTAGTTGGATAGCTGTGATATGTTAAATTGTAATTTTAACTCTGCATTACACAATTTCCTGTAATTTTCTTATTGAATCAATATAATTTACTAATTTAGTTTTGTTTGCGAAAAACAGTGTAATCCAGATTTCGAATAACATTAAATTTTGTTTGTTTTGAATCGACATTACAGTGAAGAAGGTTCTAGTCCATGTTTACTTATGGTCGTTTTAGACAAAATAATTTTTTGAATCAAAAGTTAGTCAAGATGCGAGACAATCTATATTGTCTCGTATCATACAGCAAATTATTTGAAATATTAAATTGGATGGTAGAACGAATGGAAAAATATAACTCGTTCTATTTGTTAAGGACAAATTGCATGGGAGGAGGATATATGAATTCATTTCTTGAACAACTTTTGAGCTAAGAAATTATCTTGTCTAAAGGTCGTTTTAGACAAGACAATTTCTTGGCTCAAAAGTTAGTCAAGATGCGAAACAATCTCAATTATCTCGTATCCTACAGCAAATCATGTGAAATATTGAATTGGATGGTAGATCGAATGGAAAAATATAACGCAATCTATTTGTCAAGAACAAATTGTACTTTTGAGCTAAGAAATTGTCTTGTCTAAAAGGACCTTTAAACGACCTTGCGACTAGTATCTGGTAAGGTACATTGGTTTTATTTATTTGCCGACGTACATTTTCGTAAATGTATTTCATATTATTTTGTAAAAGACATAATACAATAATAAGACAAAATTATTAACGGTATTAACTTTTTTGTGTGCCATGCAAAGCCTCGATTTCCTTCCACTTGTTGTTACAATGACCAATTTGTGATCGATATAGAAACATATAATCCGTATTATCCTTTATTAGTGTTATACATACATATTACATACAAATAATATATCAAAATGTATGTGAGGATAAGCAATTGTTAAAGTTATTCAAGTTAATTTTGTGTTATTATTGTTTTATGTATTTTATATTATTTTGTAAAAGACATAAAACAATAATAACACAAAATTAACTTGAATACATTTATCTATATCAGATACATTTTGATATTATTGAATGTAACATGTATGTATAACACTAATAAAGGATAATACGGATTACATGTTTCTATATCGATTACTAATTGATCATTGTAACAACGAGTGGAAGGAAATCGAGGCTTTGCATGGCATAAAAAAAAGTTAATACCGTTTCGGGTTCAATACATGAAAATTAAACGGCGGGGCGGAGGCGGCGGGCGGTGTTATATATGTGAACAAACCCGTGATTGATAGAGAGGTAATCCGCATCACGGATATAGGTGCGGAGTGAAGTGGACGGGAAATCAATAGCCCGGAATTTTTGCGTCCGCACGATGACCGCCGTCCTGCCGGAAAAGTACGCCGCACGCGTACGCCAGTTTCCGCCCAATCGGGCCCGCTCGTTTGATGGGGTAGTCCCCCCACGGAACACCGATTTAATGAAATTATTTTCACATTACTCTCGCACCGCATTATGTCGTTATGGAGGGATTTACATTGTAGATCCCGCTTAAATCCTCTAGGGGGGAGGAGGAGGGATGGATGCTATATATGGATATTCGTTTTTTGTAGTGATACATCATTTGCATGCATTATTGAGTTAATAATGTATTCATAGTTTAGAGAAAATGTATAAATTTATCTGTTTGCTTTTCTATATAAGAGCATAAATTTAAAATGTAAAATATTCCGCACTACTGGGAAATTTAATGCAAGCTAATAAATGCAGATAGCAAAGAATTTAAATTGAGTTTGGAATATACAGCCCACGAAAGTATAGAGAAACTTAATGTATGTCTCATATCTTAGACACACTACACTAATCAATCATACATTAAATTTAAGGAGTATAAGATATGTAATACAATACACACTGAAAGTAATTATATAAATTTAATTAGTGTAAGCTTACACTGAAAGGTAAAAGGTAACTAGAATATATATAATATATATATATATATATATATATATATATATATATATATATATATTTATAAATAGATTTACCTCAAATTTACCTGGAAGTGATGGTATTTATTTTCATAATATGTTTCTTATAATTCATTATTATTAGAATTATTTGTATAAATTAATTATATTACTAGATAAAATACCAGTTGTCCTACGGAGTATGTAGAATAAATTTTCTGGGCGAATTCTTCTGAGCCCGTGTGACTACTATTAATATATTTTTGTAAAATGTAATTATTTTTTATATTTTATTTTTTAAATGTAATAATTTTGTTATATAATTGTAAAACAGCTAAGCTTTACTTAAAACATTGCTATAACTTCAAAACGATGAATAGTTCAATTATATAATTAATAAAAAAAACATAGTAAACCTCTTTGGAATATACAGGTCACGAAACCATAGAGAAAATTGATGTATGCCTCAAATCTGAGACACACAATACTACTTAAATTAATTTCATAGCTGAATTTTATTTACCTAGCCTATAGGACGTTACTACAATCGTAATAGAAACAAACCCGTTCTCGCGTAAATGCATTTGGTTGACACACCACTCATACAAAAAAAATACGGATTTTGTAAAGGCTCTATTCGAACGTATTCCGGGTTGAAATTTTAACAATGGTTCGGACGTTACAAGTTGTTTAATTAAAAAACTACACAGACGTGTATTTCAATGCGCTCGTAAATGGAAGTTTTTTGTTATCGGAACATATATGGAATAATATCTGTTTTTTTTTACGACAATCGCAGTTTTATTACGCAAACAAGAATATTCCTCGTAACGCGAAGAATATCACCACTTCCAAACATATTAACCGACAAACACATAATACTTCATCTAATATTGAAGACGTCTCACGTCGTTGGCGGAATCCGCTATGCGGGCGATGTAAACCTACTTCGGTTTATCAGGCCATCCAAGAAATGCTTTAATAAATATTAAATGAGCACGTATGACATATTTTTATTAATATCTTTATGCATTCATAAAGAAGGTGCCGGTCGTATATTGCCCGCCCCGCCAGCCGGCTTTATGGGAAATAGCGGCGGTTGCACCTTCACAAAAGGCAAAAATACAATTCCGCCGCCGATAAAAGCGGATAATTCGCGGGCGCGTATGTAAATTTATGCGACATTCGGCATCGTATAAAACTTAATTTTCCCCATGACAGTTAAGACATGTGTGTTATATTATTATTTCGTGGGGGCGCATAATAATTTTACCGGGCGTTTTTATTGCAAGCGACGACGTGTTAAAGTTACCGTTCGTGGTGTGGATGGATTAAAACAATGCTACATTACGAACGTTACGAATGAAAATAGCAATAAAGGGTATACATTTACGGGTACGGTTTTATATAAAATAGTTGGGAAACTTTTAATAGTATTAAATTTTATTACTGTTAGTTATGTTCTATACAACTTTACACGTGCCAAAAATGGCATAATAAGTTAAAGAATACTGTCTGCATAATTGCGTTTAAGATAAATAGATTTACATGAATTTACTAAAAATTTACTGAAAATTTACTGAAAATTTACTAAAAATTTACTGAAAATTTACTGAAGATTTACTGAAGATTTACTGAAAATTTACTAAAAATTTACTGAAAATTTACTGAATATTTACTGAACATTTACTGAAAATTTACTGAAAATTTACTGAAAATTTACTGAAAATTTACTGAAAATTTACTGAAAAATTACTGAAAAATTACTGAAAATTTAGTAAAAGTTTACTGCTAATTTGCTGAAAATTTAAAATCGGCAACAAAATTATGCCATAGTCCAACTTAAGCACTTTTTAAAAAAGACCTTTTTTGTCGAACGGAGTATGGAAACTGGCTAGATATTTACAATTCTACCCTGTATTAAAAATTGTGCTGACTTATCCTGAAGTTATTTTTGTTGCGTGTAAGTATCTATTTATTTAATGCGACTATTATAATGTTTTTGAAATATATTTATTTTATGCATAAAATAAATATATTTCAAAAACATTATAATTGACGCATTAAATAAATAAATGTTAACAAGATACCTATTGTTAGAGGGTATATAAGTCGATAAAATACATAAACCGGAAATATATTCTAAATACAGCTCAGTGGCTGGATAGTTGGCTGGAGGGTAGCATAGCTACAGACACTTAGGACTCAACATGGGCCTATTGTGAAACCTCCCTTTAAGACTACTCACTCTTCCCACCAGTCAATTTTGCGTGCGAGCTTCAAAACTCTGGCGGGTGAGGAGTTGCTGGCCATACTAGGCCAGCACTCCCCTAGTATTAGATGCCTAGTGTTTACTAGAGCTGGGCAGAGGTATATTACATGCTCTGCTGTTTCTAGTTCTTCATTGCACCCTCTACATTACGGGCTGTTCACAAGACCCACCGTGTGTAGATGTTTGTTTAGTCGGCAGTGGACAATCTGTCTCATATTGAGCATTAGGTGAGAAAAAAAATGTAAAAATTGATTCGCGAAATTTCGCCTACACCGGCTTTAAACCTTTCGCCGGTTTAAAGCCAATACATATCTTGTTAACATGTATTTATTGAATGCGTCAATTATAATAAAAATAAATAATGTTTTTGACATATTTATTTTATGCAAAAATAATCATTTACTCTAATCTTCTCACTTTCCAACGAAAAAAACGGGCTATAAAGATAACGATAAGACGTTTTTTATTCTAGCCGATTTGGAGTTATCAATATGATTGTATCGGGTAATTGCAAACATGTTAAAATCATATCTTTGTAGGCCCCCCGAGTTATTTATGTAATTATTTAATTCATATGTTTTGTCATTATGTTAATAACTATAATCACAATCAGAACCGCTATGATGCTCATGAATACTAAATAATCAAAACAGACAACTGAATGCTTTGAATTGTTAAAGACATTAGACAAACAATGTTACAACTACATTTGCAGCGCTGAAAACGAAATTCCCGTGTTTATCTTGAGTGAGACTGCATTAAATGTTGATGGAAAGTTGTGACTTGAGAATACCGGCGCCGCAGGAAATATGGAATCAAAGACACTTGTCGGCACTTTGCGGTTTCAGATGTTAAAATCTGTTTGTGACTAAATTTGCAAATTCTATTATTTACATTACACCGAATTAAATTTGTATCCTTTAAGCTAGATTAATATTAGCATTAAAGAGATTAGGATATTAAAATAAAATAAAATCTCTGAATTATATGCCTTTTAGATTAATAATATAAAACAAACATATTTATTTATAAATAAATAAAAACACCTTATAAATACATCTCACATGCATGGAAACTAGTCAAAGGAAAAAAACACGAATTTATGGTTAAGAAATTCTCCAAAAGAGTATGACCCTAGAACATTAAGCAGCTCATGTATTTCCTTTTTAAGACGTAGGTAACAACGGTAATTTTTAATATGAGGCGGTAAATGGTTAAGGCTGAGATTTAGCCTATACTTTCCTTATGGCAAAAATTGTGTAATTGTTTCCAGCTTTTAGGCAAAACTACGCCATGGAATGTCATACAATTTATGCAAGTTAATAAAAATACTTCATCCTTGGTATTGAAACTTAGTTTGCAAGAATAGATCGAACAATACGACGCACCTCTGGCATATATAGATATTTTACGGAAATATATAGTTTGCGCCATGTCTTGTGTTGTGCGTGTTTTGCATTGTAAACATTTAAATACCTACTAGTAAACAATAAACTAAAATAAAAGATTAAAACAAAAACGCAATAAATCTTCAATACCACTAGCCCATGATCGCTTGAAACATCCTCAAATCCCGAGGGCACGACAGGAGGAAACAAGAGGAATATATTTGTGAATATTAATTATATATATATATATATATATATATATATATATATATATATATATATATATATATATAAACCATTTTTATTAAGGATATTAGCCCACAATAAGTGTACTTACAACAACAAGTTTATTGTTTTGATTCCCTCATTGATAGTTTGGTAAGTGAGAAGTTAAATAGACGCATGTGATTTATGTACAAAAGATGTCAACTGTTTATATGTGTAGCCATATAAATCGCCCATTGTGTAACAGCAGTGAAAAAAACCGCGTCGTTTGTTTTCCCGCTCGGCCCCATTCGCCCCTATCCACAACAAAAGAAATATATCCACGAAAGCAAAAATAACAAATTCCTAGGTGGACACTGAATGAATATCAGATTTATGATGGTAAACATATATAATATCGTCTTCAACCTCACTGCTCTCTTATTTTAATGCTCGAATAATTCCTATATCTGTAATTTTAGAAACCACGTAAACTTATCCACCAACAACAATACAAATATAATATATAAATTTTAATATTGCAGGCAATAATAAAAAAACGTCTATCTTTATAGCGCTGTCAGCCGGTCAAGGGAGAAGCTCCGAGGAGTTTAATCACGCGGTATTTACGTTAACTTCACAGAAAACCTCTGAAAACTGTGAAAGGTGATTCGCGAAAAATCGCTTTCTGCTGGGGATCGAACTCAGGCTCCCCAATGCTCAATACGAGACGGACGACGCCTCTAACCACTCGGCCACTGAGCTGGGTGTGCCAATAATAAATTACCTATTTTATTGCATTCATGCCTATTATTTTGATTGATATTCAAACACTTTGGACTCGAGTTGATTTTTCTAATCTAGCAACAAGAAAGGATTCATAGTTTATATATCATCAGCTTGTGGCTAAGAAAATAAATGAAATGCAAGTCAATTACTTTTATAACAGGGGGTTAGTTGTGAATGTGACACACACCATATGGATGATATTAAGAAATAAGGGTAGGGTAGGTAGAGCGAAATAGTTAAAATGGAAGAGAAGAGTGTTTGGACTCTCCCAATTGATTTTAGTGTACAGGCAAAAGCGAAAACTGCTTTGGGGGATAACGAGCAGGCAATGGTGGCAGATTAAAACCCGGTATGCGCATGTTAAGGCAATATTGTAGTATTAATGTACCCCCAGAATTTTGTTTTTGAAACTTTCAAAATATTGTTTATAAATTTTAACAACAATCATCAGACATATTTTTGAATAGGGTGCTGTGCCCTAAAAATGATTTTACGAATATTTTACTAGCATGTTTTTTTTTCAAAAATATTTAAAAAAAATAATAAGACCCAGCATCCTAGTCAAAAATATGTGTGTGATGATTATTTTTAAATTTTAAACAATATTTTGTGAGTTATTTTACAAATATTTTACTTACATGCATGTTTATGTTCAAAAATATTTTAAAAAAAACTAAGGCCCAGTACCCTATTTGTAAATATGTCTGATGATTGTTGTTAAACTAAACTAAAAAATCGTGGGGTGTACATTAATAAAAATTAAATTTGTTTTGTTGCAAGTATTATTCAATAACAGCTGACAAAATTAAATTAAATTTGTTTATGGTTACCAAGACATAAGTAAATAATTGTAGAAATTGTAGATCGTGTGATTTAACACGATTAGACTTTTCTCTTTGGGGTTATGTTAAAGATAAGTCTACTCCAATGCTCCACCAACGATTCAAGCACTGAGAGAATATATATCAGAGCGGATATTTGTTACATACAGCACAAATATGCGATAATCTGATGAAAAATGTATCAAAATAATAACCATTTTGTAGATAGAGCTGAGGCGTACATTTTACAGATTTCATAACTAACCTAAGAGTGTGTATTTTATATTAAAATAAAAATATCAACACTTTTGCATAGAAATTCATATATATGTAATTATATATGAATTTTCCTGTGAGCATCCTCTAATTTTTGACGACTAAAATTCTAAATATTACGTTTTTTTTCATCAATTATATTATTAATATGAATTTAAAATGACACGTCTTGTTGGATGACCCTATAAAAGCCATCTGCAACTGCTGTTAATGTAATGATATTATAAAACATACAGAAGTAAAAAAAAATACCAAAATACTATATTGAGTAACTTCACGTCAAAATCAGTAGCTTGTAAAGATTGCACATGCAATCTAACTTAACGTAGAAGGCGCATTAGAAACAGCGTAATTCCGAGAGCATTCTAATTAAACACGATGATTAATAAATATTACGCGTACAACCAAAGAAATCAAACCATATTCAATATAATGATAATAAAAACAATTTCCTCTGACCTTACTATCTGCAACTCGCGCCTCACACTTGTAATCACCCATCTGGCACTATAGTTCATCACGTAACACATGAAAACACTACAATAATGAAATTGTCTGCGAGCGGAATAAACCGTGCGCGGCCCCCCAGGTATTCGCGAGTACTAAGGCGGTGACGAGCATCGAGCGAGATTGAACAAGAAAACATTTTTTATTGCTGTTTCAATTTTAAATATAGACATTTAATCGCTTGGTCTTGAGCGATAAGCCTGTTGTTCGAGTTCAATCCAGTTTTTCAGTCGTCTACCAAAAGAGAGGACACTGGAAGGTTGAATTTATTAACGAAATATTTTATTGCATCGTATTCGGTATGAAAATTATTTAACGCTATAATGTCGACAATATTTATGTAACTCATAATGGTGACATGGAGTTTGTTAGACTCCTGCAGTACTAATTGTTACTTTTATTTCTATTTGTATTTTTATTTTTATGTATTTTTAGTGTTGAAGTGCAACACCAAGAACGACACCAAAAATACATAAAAATACAAATAGAAATAAAAGTAACAATTAGTACTTCTGAGGGATATGCCAAATAAAGGTTTAGAGAAAAAAAACCTTTATTTGGCATATCCCTCACAAGTACTAATTGTTACTTTTATTTCTATTTGTATTTTTATGTATTGCCTATAAAAGAATGAAACACGTTTGTTATATTATTTTTGTATTAGTAATTACTAACGGTTTATAACAAATTACTATAAATCTTGACGATATATGGGAAAGCATTGTAGTTCAGTCAGTAAATATATTGTATATAAATTTTTACTGCAGGACTTTGTTAGGAGTAGTTAGTAAGTAAACATACTAAAAGTCTCCGGCCATGTGAGGTGAGCATAAGGTGGGAGGGGGAAGAGGAGTAGAAGCGTGGGGATTGCGTGAGTGGGGCATTTTCGAAAGGGGGAAAGGTTAGTTTCCAAAGAGGCTGCTATGACTCGAAAATTCGATGCTTATGTCAATGCTCTTACAGGAAACGATTTGGATGAGTATGTGTTGGCAGTTGTGAGAAAAGATAGTGAAGTTCGAGGAAAGATTACAGAAGTTAGGGGAATAGTACTAGTCACTATTCCCCTAACTTCTGCAATCTTTCCTCGAACTTCACTATTTTTCTCACAACTGCCAACGCAGTTGTGGGTGTAATGGATAAACAGTGTGGTTGGAAGTCTAGAGAGAATGATGTTGCGTGGCAACAAATGTACTTGAGAATGACATCTTAGAAACCTGGTTATGTGGAGTGGCAAGTGCTAGTTACATAACCGGGAGGGGGTGGATCGGTTGCGCCAGTAGCTGATATAGCTCCCTGAAACATTCCAGCGTTCACGTTGGAAAACACTGAATTAGAGGATAAACAAAATTTATTTTTTCAACGTAAGAACCCTAACAGTAATACGTACACGTACACGTTTTAACGTTTTTCTAATAACGCTATACCTTCGAAAAAATATTCTTATAGTAATTCTTCCAAATATAGCTCCACAGCGTCATAAAATGATGGTCTTATTAAGTATTTTATGAGTTTTGCAAAGACATAAAGTTACAGGGAGTGATGTCGGGACTATAAGGTGGATGTTGTAATTCCTAAAGATGCGGTTCGGAATAAGAATAGGATGGATGGACCAAATGAGTGGAAATCTGCAAAAGGCTAGCATCGGAAAGGAAGTGGGTGAGGGTAGAGAAGGAATAGTGAGAGGATTTGTATTTGTCTAGTTTCAGGATTATATTTTACTATTAGATATTATACTGAGTCGGATTAATTTATTTCTGTTGTTGTTTTATGTCGAATAGTTATGCCAAATAAAGGTTGTATTTTTCAAAATTCTACTTTTGTGTGTTGATCTGTGAATGCTATCTTTTTACGATATTTACAACTCCATTTGAGACAAAATAAAACCCATTATAGCTGAATCTGTTATATATAAGCATGTTAGTATCTAAATTTTCGAGCTAAATTAAAACCAAATCCGATATTTATAAACTCGCTGTTAAATAGACAATTTATAAAAGATATACAAGGTATGCAAGCTGAATATAACAATTTCTTTCCTTCAGCACATACCTCCAAATTTTACCCCGTGTGGTTTTAGAAAATCACTTCTTATTCCGTGGAAAATGTGCAATTTTCGCGGCACTTTACGCTGAAGCGTTTTATGAATTGTTCCCCCCGTGTGTTTCTTTTTTGTTGGCAGTGAGCGCACGGTAGCGCCGCGCCCGCCCCAGGAACAAGGGATGGCTGAGTTATTGTGGTTCGGACGTGGAAATATAAGGTGTAAAAGCTTTAAACTCTAAGGAGACATGTGCTATATGGGATCCAATAACTCCTAAATGTACTCCCGTGAGCCGTTTTATTTTAAACGAACTTATCCGGGAGACGCGCCCACTATCACGGTGGCGGCTGGCGGCGGGGATAAGAAATAAACAAGTTCTGACGGCGGCTGGGGGGAATTAAAATTAACTATTAATGGAGCGAGCTTAATGGAATTTATTATTGTTTTTTTTTCGTCATTTGTTACGATGGATATGTGAAATGCAATCAAGAAGGAAGTAAAAAACGATGTAAGTTATAAGATTTTAGGTGTAGCATTGCCGATTGGCTGTGAATATCTTGATAACAAAATTATTTATGTAGGCGGCTAAATCAAATTTATTGTTGATTCTTTTTCGTTATTTGTTGGGATGTATATGTGAAATGCTATTAAGAAGGAAGTAGAAAATGATGTACGTTATAATTTGTTTGTACTCATATCCTAAGACAAGTCATTTCCCGCATTGATTTGAGTGCGGGAAATACTACATCCCGCACTAGTGTCTCTAAGTAATATATTTATTGTTGCTATAACAACGAATACTTGGGTTTAATAGCTATTAAAGCATCTTACAAGGCCAATAATACCGTCAGTTCTAGTACCGTCAGTATTTGCTTCAATCTTCCATTTATATTTATTAAGTAATCAATTATCCCAATAAACATCAGTATTCTCTTCATTCCACCATTACTATACCTTACTTGATAAGTAATACTGTCAATATTTTAGAATAATGAACATTTTAAACATGTTATCGTACAGTAATACTGTAATTCTCCTAAAATATTGACAGTATTATTGATCGTTTAAGGTGCCTTATTGATACATTTATGGAACGTTGGTAAATATTTAAATTTTTATTATCTGCTCTTTATTGTCTCATTTTTCACGTTCTGCTACCACATTTTTTTATTGTTAATTGAAATAATGTTAATGACTCATTTTTATTACATTCGCAAAGAGTTGTTTCTAGTAAAACTTTGTAAGTACATTATGATTACATTTTATGGCCGCGGTATATCAAAAACGAGTCGTGCAACATATTTTTAACGGGCAGTTTTTCAACGATATTTCCCCCGCGCACGCGATGCCGGGATGCTATTTATATGAAAAAGGCACATAATTTAAATGGCTAATAAAAAAAATATTCGTATGCAAATCACCGCTGAAATTAAAGTGCGCATGCTTTAGCACGAGTGGAAAATATATTTGCAACGTAGGACTATTTAAATCACGCGTTATGAATCGTGTTTTATTTGACTTGTTTTAATTCATATTTGGTTTATTGTTATATTCACAACAATTTATATTGCAGTGCAGTGCAGATGAGTTGGGAGATTGTTGTTCTTCGGCTGCTACAGGAGTTCGTGGAAGCGCAAATATTTATAAACTGAGAAAGATAATACCAGAGTATTATTTAAACTCTTATTCAATTTTGTATTTTTATTAGTTTACTTCAATAACTCGGCCTGCATGGTTGTAGGTGGATCGAGTAGCTCAATTGGGGTCGCAAGCCCGGATAGAGGAGGATTGTAGGCCAGCGACCTGCCAAACGTAAAACGAAAGTTAATGCCCACAGAACCGAAACTATGCCATGGACAAGATAACAAAGCAAGTACAGAAAATTGTTAAACGTGATTCGCGAAATTTCGTCCTCGACGAGATTTAAACTCTGGCTCCCTAATGCTCAGTACGAGATGGACTACCACTAGGGCACTCTGAGCTGGGTACCTTTAAGCATTTTATGGTTTGTCAGTATTAACAAGGCTGTATTATAGAAACTCAAAAGACAAATATAACAATAATTTAGTACATTTTATTCAGATCCTTGCAACCGTGTAACCTTTGTCTTACAGTATCGTGTTGCCCGTTAAATTTAGTCAAAAGCATGATTCATTAAAAACAGCACTGCTATGTAATAAAGATCTCTCGTAACTCGCAAGTCCAGTTGTTTTGCATTTGAAGACAGCGTAATGGCAATATAATATTCCTTTGGCTGGAGTTCAAAAGAATTGTAACGCTATTTCATTCCAGCACTATAGCAGCGGCAGCAGCAACAGTGACCGGTGAGCGTTGTGTATACATCCCGTTCCGGCAACCTCCCCCGGTGCTCGAGAGCACAAATAGCAGCAGATGCGACACGCTCCCACATAACTATTGCCTCATCCCCGGAATGGCGTGCGAAAAACCGGTCTATATTCCACGGTTTTAATTGCATTAGCATGAATTACGCCCCCAGTCCAATTAACTTGCGCGCATTCTTGCAGGATGGCAAAAGCACAATCAGCCGGATGGGAAATGAACGTCTTAATAAGCGGCGGTGGGAACGATATTCGGTCACGCCACCATAAATTCTGAATTGCGCCCCCGGCAAACTTTACCCGGAATACATTAACGATTTAATACGGCCGGCGGTGCTTTGACCGACTTCAGATGAGCTCCCTTTTATATACATACTGGCTCAATTTATTCCATATATATTTAAACCTTTTTACACGTAATAATTGGCTCCTAATGCTAAGCTTTGTGGTCAAAATCACACCACAGATTGAGGGAATTCACAATTGCGATTGATATTTGATAAAAAAAACATTAATAGAATGCACAATAATTAAGAAATCTCAGTGTATTGAAGTATATGCTGTCAATTATACACTATATATTAACAATAAATGCAGTATCGCACAGAGTACTGTCAGTATATTATCAAAAAGTACGAGATGCCGTCATGTTAGTTGCCGCAGGAAAATCGATAAATTGGAAGAAAAAAACTGGCATTTCCTGAAATGCATACTAAATAGATTTGAACATGAGACGTGTGCCAGCAAAGTTTGCTCCACGATTGCTTTCCGATGCCTATAGACAGAACCGCCTGAGAGTGTGTCAGGACAGACACAAACTGAATCTAATTTCTTGTCTGTTACGGCTAGGACCAAGAAAAAAAAACAGTCCATACCAAGAAAAATACATGGCAAGTGAAATCAAATGTGACGTTTATGATGCTTTATTTTTTTTTCGACGTCAACTGAGTTATCTACGTTGAATTTGTTCCTCAAGGCACCATAAAGAACAAAAATTATTATCTGGAAGTGCGGAAACGATTGCTTGAAACGGTGAGAAAGAAATTGACTGAAATGTGGTGTTCTGGGGCCTGGTTGCTAACATGACAACGCTCTTGCCCACACAGCTTTGAAAATCAACCAGTTTTTGAGGAAAAATGCTATGACAGTTTCTTACTCCCTTACTTGCACAACCTAGCCCCGTGCGACTTCTTCTTATCTCCAAGAATGAAGAAAAACCTACAAGGAAAGCATTTTGACGACATAGAAGAGGTTAAGAAACTGGAAGCAAAAATATTTGTCACAATAACTTTAAATAACTTAAAATAAGTATTTATTCGTACAAAAGATACATTATTCGTGCGATAAGGCAGTGTTCACGATATCTCAAGATTTACTTACACAACCTTACACATGTTCTTTATAATATTATCTAAGATTTAGAATTTATTTTTTTGATAGCTCATGAGTTATATACTTTTTAAATTCAACATTTTCGATAAAAAAAAATTTTTTATACACCAAAAAAAAAATCCTGTGCTATATCTTAACTATTACCTCTTTAATCACTGGATGCACTTACAGTATCAGTTCGGAATAATATATTGTTTCACACTTCAGAAACACAGGTCAAAAACGATTGATTTAGCTAAAACCCTACAAACGGTTAATTGCTATTACCGCCACTATTTTCGAGTGCAGCGAATTTTAATCAAGAATATTAGAGCGAATTACACCGCGAGCCGCCCCACGGTGGGGTTGATTAAAATGCGATTTTGATACTTTTCAATTAGTTGCGCGAATGGTTTTGGTGCTCACTAACAAAAACAATTCTCGCGCAACGTGACGAGGGGGGCGGCGAATTGGAAAATCGTTTAAAGTGTGCAATTTAATGGAGCCCACCGCGCGCACGGTAATCAAAGTCTATGGGACGCGCGATTATCGTGCATTATAAATGAACGTATTGGAATAATCCGCGCGTGCGAATATATGAATTTTGATTGCATCATATTTGGAGCGCACACATAATTCCATTAAAATTGCAAAATAGATGCTATGAGCATTAGTGATCATTCTACAGTCTGCTGTTTTTGTTGACAAATGGAAAGGAATTTACATGTTCAGGAATATTTAATGGTACATTGTACAGTATTAACTGTACATTAGTTTTATAGTTTTTATCGCTTCGTTGATAGAAAAGTGAAATCATCCATTTTAACTCTTATATGCATGATTTTTTTAAAATTTTCGTGTAACGGTGAGAAAGAAACGAACCGAAATGTGGTCATTAAAAATTGGAAATTTAAATTTATAATCGATGTATTTGAGCAATTTATGTTAAAATCATAAATAAAGGTTATATCAAATTTATTCCCTACTTTAGGGATACGCTGTATGCATGGATATGTATGCGTCTAGGATTGAATAAATAAATAAATAATTAACATACAATTTAATTCTTTTATTTGTGTCACTTTACACGATCAATAATATTGTCAATATTTTAGAATAATGACAATATTACTGTACGATAATATGTTTAAAATGTTCGATATTCTAAAATATTGACAGTAATAATTATCGTGTAAGGTATAGTCACGATGGAATGTAGAGAATACTGATGTTTATCCTGAAAATTACTTGATAAATATAAAAGGAGGATTGAAGCAATATTTTCTTCAATCCTCCTTTTATATTTATCAAGTAATCTATTATCCGGATAAACATCAATATTTTCTTAATTCCATCATTACTATACCTTACACGGTAAGTAATACTGTCAATATTTTAGAATATTTGTACATTTTAAACATATTATCGTACAGTAATACTATCATTATTCTAAAATATAGACAGTTTTACTGACGGTGTAAGGTGCCTTTTGAAAATTTTAAATCTTGACTAAAACAATTATTAGAATATACAGCGACCCAGCTATAATGATATTCGCCCGGCGCATTCACCATAAGTTGTGATACCGCATAGAAATCTAGCAGGATACAAATAGTTCTTCCGAAATTATTATTTCTTGGGTGATTTGTGTTGAGCTATTTGGCATCTTTGCAAGCTACGGTAATAACTTATGTTGCGGAACGGTGGCGGAACTGAACTTGCACGTAGCAGGTAAGCCGCATTGTCCAGGGAGAGGAAGTGGCCATCAGGTGGCGGAAATGGCGACTACGGGATTATCTCCGACTGTTGCCGGCCTCCAGAGGCAAACAATTCGCGATAACCAGAATATGTCATACGGTTTATTGTTAATGTGTTGGTAGCAATAACATGAATAGTTGATAAAGAATTGCGACTTAATGTCGCCTATAGTCTTTTTATAGCACGAATTATTTAATTTTGTGTATTGTTTATAAATTGTATATTTGTAAATTTGAGCTCTTAGCAGGAATTATGAACTTTAGTGCTAAATTATACTATAAAGTAGGTATAAATTTTATGTTGAATAATAAATAGTTTTTTTAATATTCTATTCGTCAAAAGAAATGTTATTCTCCAAAAATTATTATTAAAATTAATGCAGAGTTTATTAAAACTATGTGCAGAATTAGTAGTTAAATCTATTTTGAAATCTGAAATAATGGCTAATTCAGATTTGAAAGAAATTAAGTTTCATTATTTTAAAATTGTTATTTACTATATATAGTTAAAGATATATATATATATATATATATATATATATATATATATATATATATATATAGTTATTGGGAAGCAAATTCGCGAATCATCTTTCACAATTTTCTGTGAAGTTAAAGTAAATACATTAGTCGTTACATTTCTCCGAGATTCTCTGAGATTCTCACTTTACCAACATAAAAGCGAGCATAGCTATCTGCTATAAAATAGATGTTTTTTAAATATAGATATGAATGGTTGTGGCATCTACTATGTAATTAATTTTCAATAAAGGAGATTAATCAAACTACTATGTTTTTACCACTTGATATCATTTCATCTTCTGAATTACAAGATTTATTTTTGGTTAAATTTTTTGGTTTTTGGTTAATCGTATTGTAGTCATGTAACGTATCTATGTATGATGAAAAATATTTGTCACAATAACTTTAAATAACTTGAAATAAGTATTTATTCGTATAAAACATACATTATTCGTGTGATACGGCAGTGTTCACGATATCTCAAGATTTACTTACACAACCTTATACATGTTCTTTATAATATTATCTAAGATTTAGAATTTATTTTTTTGATAGCTCATGAGTTATATATTTTTTAAATTCAACATTTTCAATAAAAAGTTTTTTTTATATACCAAAAATAATATATCTTATGCTATATCTTAGCTATTACCTTTTTAAATAAGAAAAAAATATGTTCAAATGATGCCTGATAGAGAAATGTACACCAAGCAAGGATTTACAAAAGAAGGTCTTACTTGAAGACTCATATCTACGTCATTTTTTAATTTATTATATTCGTTATTATTTCGAGTTATTCGCAAAAGTGTTCTGTATATGCGTATAATAAAAATTGTTTTATATATTGAATAGCTGCGTCAGTATTATTTTCTATTTTTGTTCTATTTGATTATTGATGATTTGATCTATTTTTCCGAGCACCAAGGTGCTGTAACCCCTTATTCAAAATGGAGCTGCCTACACTGCTATTTGCCTCTACTTTTGTTATCTATACAATATAGTTAACAGAAAAGTATCCCAAATAACTTTACGTCTTAATTTATTTGTAAAATATTAGTTTTTGTGAATGTTTTCCAATTATAGTGACGATATCGATAATTTATTTGCAAAATATTAGTTTTTGTGAATGTTTTCCAATTAGAGCGACGATATCAAAATAGATTTTACTACTAATTTCTGCATTTAAATTTATTAAAGTCTCAATTAGCGATTATTTCCGTAATGCGATCAGTTTATTGCCCCTTTTGTCTGCACAAAGCCGCTCAGTTATCCATTAGAGTCGCATTAGTCCTAATCAATCTTAATAGTTTAAAACTGAGCGCTGTGCAGTATATATCACAGAAGTTGGGATGCAGCGGCTAAATCATGGCCGCCTCTCATACATAACGTATGGTGGACAGTCCGGGGGCCCTGATGGAAGATCTGTGTTGTTCCGCGCCTCGCGACTAAGACGAATGGGACTCGGTTTAAGGGTTATCATGCCTCACCCGCAGCACAAAATTGCATTAGCTACGAAATCACAGTGCTTAGAATTACAGAAATTCAATTGGAAAGAGACAATTATTTACTGTGGGCAACAAAAGATACTCAATTTGTTTTACAAGCGCTAGCTATTACTGTCGAAATCTATATATATATATATATATATATATATATATATATATATGTATATATAAATGAATAATGAAAAAAAAAATACTACTACTAGCTAGCAAAGAAAATTATGTGGCTTCATTAGATTCAGAATGAATCGAAGAAATAAATTAATAATATCCATAATAACAATAAAATAAAGAAAATCAATATTTAATATTTTGGATGGCGAAACAGAATAGCTCAATATAACGCAGCTTCAATATATAAAATAATTTCTATTATACACATATACAAAATACCTTTGTGAATAATTTGAAATAATAACGAATATAATAAATTGAAATATGACGGAGAGTGATGAGTCATCAAGTAGGACCGTCTTTTGTAAATCCTTGCTTGGTGTACATTTCTCTAGCAGGCATCATTTGAACATAGTTTTTTCTTATTTAAAAAGGTAATAGCTAAGATATAGCATAGGATATGTTTTTTTTGGTGTATGAAAATTTTTTTTTATCGAAAATGGTGAATTTAAAAAAATATATAACTCATGAACTATCAAAAAAATAAATCCTAAATCTTAGATAATATTATAAAGAACATGTGTAAGATTGTGTAAGTAAATCTTTAGATATCGTGAACACTAGTTTCAGAATTTTAATATAATGAATAAATACATTACTGATATTGTATTTTTTCATCATATCAAGACCTAATACATCCTGAATATATATATATATATATATATATATATATGTATATATATATATATATATATATATATATATATGTATATATATATATATATATATATATATATATATATAAATTTTACAAATAAGACTTTAAATCACTTGTGCAAAAATATGTTTGTAGTAAAACAAATCCATCTGAAATTGCGAAAATAATATCTATCTACGTTGGAGCTAGTGATTATAATAACAGGACCTTTGTGAGTAAATTATGCGTTAACGCGATTTGAATAATGTGCTCGTTTGATATTTGAATTTCATTTTCGGCTGGTTTCCATTGATCTAGGCAAACAGGGATGCGATGTAAAGGCGCTTTGTGGCTCGTTTCGCGCAATTGGATGCATTAAATTTGATATGAGACTTTATAATGCTCGGTATTTCAACCTGAAACCGAAACTATCTTGTTATGTAATAGATTTTAACCTAATATGAACCTGATACAAGTTGAAAATGATATATTACACTGTTCATCAATTATTGAATGAGAATTGTGTGGTAAATTTATAGTTATTACATACTTCATAAGAATATAAGTGATTGGATGGAAGATGAAACATCAAACTCTGTATCTAGCGTTCAATACCGGGAAGACTTGAAATTCAATATTATTTTTATACTTTAGAGTCTAAAGTATAAAATTAATATTGAACATATATAATATAATAATAGGGTCTAAAGTTTAGACCTTATTATATATTATTTACAGTTTTTCTGTAATTGTAATTAGTTCTGTTGGGCAATAAATCATTATAATTATTATTCTAATTTTTATACACTGTAATATACTGTTCATACAATTTCTAAAGGATTCATAATTTCCACCAACTTTTCCTTCGTTACCCTTATTAATTGCCTTCCGTGATCATTTAATGCTGAAACGAATGGGATTTGATTTAATAACTCTGAATTTAAATTATATATCATTCGTAATCACTGAAATGATTTCTGGTAGCATTGAACAAACCGGTCGATTAAAATATTAGATCAAATTCCGTGCTGTGCTTTCATCAACGGTGTATTCAAACTCGAAATAATTTTAATTGCTACCGGTTTGTAGCCATTCACAAAATGCCACTCCGCCCCTCGACCATCGGCGTCGCAGTTTTAAATTATTCGCCCGCCGGCCGCGTCTTACACCTGAACGGGCACGTATCATTTAATTAATTGGCCTTCCTCGCTGCACGAACGTTCCCATTCAATTCGTGCATAATTAAGTTAGCGTTCTTAGTCATTGCTCCCCCTACCGAATGTATCGAATCAAAATTTAACACGTGAATAATTAGAAATGTGGAATGGGGGGGCCGGAAAGTTGCTATGAACAGGGTTCGTATGAATTTTGATTTTAATTTAATCACGGTGACTAAAGGGCGAGAATATCTTCATCTACGAATTATTTATAATTGCACTAATGGCCATTCGCAGCAATCAAAGATTTATGATTTTATTTATTTATTTAACAAATAAAAACTGATTTGATAAATATCGAATAAAATATTTATACATTTACCAGCCATAAATAATAAACATAAACGTCGAATTTAGAATCAACCAACGTCTGACCACTTCTCCAAATCTGATGCAACAGAGGGTAGTATTGGATTTTAACATTTTTTTATCACTTTAATAATTGATCATCTAATGGATTTGTCGTTTATTTTAGGGGGAATTGCACGCACCCTCAACTACCCAACCCACATTGCTAGCGTGGTATTTCACGACAAACACCTTTTTTGGTACAGAGTACTTGATATTATCATATTAATATTGCGGTAATTCGGAATCCACGTTAAACTGTAGATCCTGCAGGGCAGCACTCTGAATATAGTGATGCCCTACAGGATCTACAGTTTAACCTGGATTCCGAATAACCGCAGTATTAATATGAGAAAGAGACCTATATGCCAGGAGTGGCGTGAAAGTGGTGGAATACATATCAGCATGTGAGAATGAAAGTGGCGTAAGTCATATTTGAATTGTTTTGAAACCATCCGGCCCCATAATTCAAAAAATCAAACCGATTGTTCACCCTAAATTTCGCGTCTACTAATTTTGTATTTGGTTGAAAATTGTCTATCCAACAGGCTGATTTTAATTGGACAATTTTATTTTATTTTTCTTCACTTCTTTGGCTTACCGCCACAAAATACTCATATCATATTGGTACTCGTTGTGTATCGTACAACGAGTACCAATATTTTTGAGTATTTTCTTTAGAATTAAAGGATCTACAATTTAAGCCCAAACACGATTTTCTATCATGAAATAAAATTTTCCAAGTTTCAACAATTTGACAAGGTCTGTAGCTTTTCCATTTCAATTTGAAACAATCTCGATATTTTCCCCGCCATCTAGAATATATTTCATATCAAATGATATTAGTTTCAGTGTTAGGTCACTTCTAGACTCACACATACTTATTTTTATATTTATATTTATATTAAATTTTTCTATCTAACTTCCTATCACATATATACGTGATAAGAAGTTAAATAGAAAAAAATTACCTGTGAGTATTTTTCAATCGGATTGTAGGTTTATTCCAATTGTACATAAAGAGAGAAGCAATCTTTAATAGACTATGGGTCGGTAGCGACCGGGAAACCTCTTTCAATTATAAATATAATTTTATCTTCAATAATTCTCGTCGACATCATTAACTCACCTGAAACAAGAGAGAAACACAAATTAATGACATAAAATCCAGAGAAACAGATTTAATATTAATAACAGAATCTTGATTGAAGCTCGCATGTTATTAAATGTAATGAAGGCCTAATTGCAGCCGGCTGATAAACACGCACTGATATCTTAATTATGCGTGGAGCAATTATGTGTGCGCGAATCTGATTTATTAGACGGGGGTGCGCAACGCCGCCGGGGGAGATTTCTCGGCCGTGTGCGCTCGTATTCGTCCCGCAGGCAACAAAACTAAACTCCCCGGATACCTTTCAGCCAAATTGCTAAACATAATTTATGTCAGCTCGCTTGATTGACTATAAACCTGTGCTAGCGAGCGCACATTCAAATTGATGAAGCTGTTTCCATTGAAAAACTCAATGCCATCCAATGATTAAATGTTGTTTTAGTAGGGGGATTTGATTAACAATGCAGAGACATTTATCTTGGTGCTTAATTAATAAAAAAAAAGGAATAATTGATGTATTTATGTATGTAATTTCGATCAAAATTGACAAATGCAATTACATCCTTGAAATGTTAATTTATGAGGATACTATATAAGGAAACACGTTTTTAAATAGACTCCTACAGTTCTATAACATCAAACTATATTGAGAGTTCATGATATAGCGTCCACACCGTATACATTTTGGGGCATTATCAAACATGGGAAAAACTGGAATAGTAATTTACATTATTAGTGCAGGAAGGCAAGTTTTCCAAATGAGCGAATGAGTTTACAGCACGAGCTGAAGGGGAGTGCTGTATTAAGAGCGAATTCGGGAAACGGCCTTATCGCACGAATAATGATAAGATACATTATTCGTGCGATAAGGCCGTTTCCCGAATTCGCTCTTAATATTGTTTTTTTAATGCTATTGGAAGTATAAGATGCTTGCATGCATTCTCATATTTATAAATACACATTTACATTGGTACCGAATTTTAAGTTGACATCACTGGCTACTTCCCGCACTAGTGCGGGAAATAGTATTTCCCGCACCCAAATGAATGCGGGAAATTACTTGTCTTAGGACATGAGTACAAAAAATAAATTACTTGCCATGGGGACTTGGTTAGTCGTAACAAAAATGGTTTAATGGATTTTTTACAGCTTTAATTATATTAACTACCTAACAGTACACATTTGTTATAATAACCCATTATACGTCACTTGGGAATTAACGACGTTAACTGTAACAACACTTACTGTCAGATATGCAAATTGATACACACCATCAACATTATTCAATAACACCCGCGCCCTCCAATTACCACGAAATCGAATTTCAATAATTACATCATCGCCGCGCCGCCGTCAATCCGGTTTCGGGAGGGGGCGGCAAGAATGTGTACCTATTTTCAATCGATGTGCTTCCACACACATGCAAGCCAATTGATCGGTCAGTATGTATGTGTATGGCTGTATTATAAACGTGATATGTATGTGTGTGTATGTATGTAAGTGTATGTATGTGGATGTGTAAGTGTATGTGTAAGTGTATGTATGTATGTGTAAGTGTATGTATATATGTATGTGTGTAGCCGACCGGTCCATACAAAAGACACATATCAATACCAAATAGCGGGAGAGTTTGTGCCCGGAAGCGGCGCGATATTGCTCAATTTATGTTTTAATATCGGTGGATAGAAATTACTTGCGCCCGACGCTCCGGCCCTATCGCGCCTCGAATGTTAATTCACGGTTTGACGTTGATAATATTGTTCGTGGGGGGATGTTCAACACGTGAATTGTTCAATATGTATAATAAATGTCGTATTGAATTGTGATATGGTTGCTGCTATGATTTCTGTACAAGATTTAACTAATAAACTAAAACTAATAACTAATAAAGTTTAGTTTGTAATTCAATGAGAGATCTGAAGGGAAAATTAATATACCGATTTATTAATAATTTGTAGAAATAAATAAGAAATCATAAGTGTAATTAGCTTGAGACGCTTATATATTTCTTACTTACTTACTTACTTAGGGAAAGATTTTGTTGCTGCATACAATTAAAATTTCTAATCTATTTAAATCAAGTTTCTATCAATATATAATTGTATATATATATATATATATATATATATATATATATATATATCTATATATATATATATATATATATATATATAGATTTAAAATTTATTTTTAATAATATTTATTTATTTAAAATATTCAGATGATGATATACAAGGAAATTAATTTTTGCATAAATTCAATTAAATCTTTCTCTTTATGATTTTTGTAAAAATTGCTGGGACACTTTTCAATTTTAAATTGCCAGTTTTTAATGATAGTGTCTATTTTTTTCGACAATTTTTCAATTAGCAATTACGCCATTAACAATTGTTTTAAATAAAAAACCAATATTTTTTACTGCGGATTCTGACGGGATTATTTTTCTGCAATCAGAGATGTATAATATAATATAGATCACATAAGGAAATTTCGAAGAAAAATAATTTCAAATGTCAGTATCAGGAAAAACATGAAACCCGAAATAATATTCAATTAAGGTTTTCTGTGAAGTTAAGGTAAATACCGGGTGATTAAACTCCTCTGAGCTTCTCCCTTGACCGGCGGAAAAGCCTCTCGGCTGATAGCCCTATTAAGATAGAAGTTTTTTTTATTCAATTAAATAATAAACAGCTAAAGTAAATACTCAAACCTATGCACCATTTACAGTCTGACAATGAGTTAATCGTTCGAATAAATTGGTGTAAATTTCATTTTCAATAATATGAGCAAATATTAATTATTAATTAATCGTGATTTTATAAGGATTCATCGTGAAATAAATCCTTATAAAAACATCTAAATCCGTTGGGCATGTTATGTAAACTTTAATTTTTAAATATCCCCTAAGGAATAATCTAAGGGTGTAAAATTTGGAGACCTGGCTGGCCATACAATTGGCCTCTTTCGCCCTGTCCACCGGTTTTAAAAAAACTCATCAAGGTATGCATGTACTCAGGCTTGATAATGTGGAGGGCACCATCCTGTTTTAGATTAAGTCGCTTCTCGCATCTCAAGCAATATATACCAAGCTACTGAAAAGGTAGTATAAAAAAGAACTGTCAACCAATTCACCAACACACACAAACCAAAAGCGATGGTTTACCCGAGTGGTGAATGAATTGACAAGGGCAAGGATTCATCGCGAAATACGATTACTTTCCAACCGGTGTGAAGTTAAACATTTCTAATAATTCCGGACGGCCCGTGAGTTGGCGCGGCGTGGACATTTTCTCGGTGCATTGTAACTAAACCGAGTGTACAAAAAAATATTTTTTTCCACAATTGTTAATGTATGGCTTGGTAATCATAAAATAAGAAAAAAACAAATTTAAGTTAATTTTGTTAGCTGTTATTGAATCATATTTGCAACAAAACAAATTGCAATTTTTATTCAAGTTTTGCGCAGGATTTTTTTTTGAAACTTACAAAATATTGTTTAGAATTTAATAATAATCATCAGACATATTTTCGAATATGGCGCTGGGTCTTAGTTTTTTTTTTAACTATTTTTGAATATAAATATGTATGTAAGTAAAATATTTGTAAAATCATTTTTTATTTATTACAAATGTATGTGACCAAACACCAATGTTTCTATTTAACAATTTTGTTTATAAGACATCACTTTATTTGTTTCAAAACAGTATAATTAAAAAAGTTGACAGCAAGTATTTTTTATAAGCCTGTCACTGAATAATATTTGCAACAAAACAAATTGCAATTTTTCCGCCTACGATTTTTTTTTAAACTTTCAAAATATTGTTTAGAATTTAACAATCATCAAACATATTTTCGAATAAGGCGGTGAGCTTTAGCTAAAAAATAAAAATTTTAAATAAACATGTAAGTAAAATATTTGTAAAATCATTTTTTATATATAACAAATGTATGTGCCTATACACCAATGTTTTTATTTAACCATTTTGTTTATAAGACATCACTTTAGTGGTTTCAAAAAAGTATAGTTAAAAAAGTTGAGAGCAAGTAAATTGTATAAGCCTGTCATTGAATAACATTAGCAATCAAACCAAAAATGTTTTGTAAAGTTCCGCGCAAGATTTTTTTAGTTTAGAATTTAACAACAATCATCACAAATATTTTCGAATACGGCGCTGGGCTTTAGTTTTATTTTCAACTATTTTTGAACATAACATGTATGTAAGTAAAATATTTGTAAAATCATTTTTTATTTATAACAAATGTATGTGCACATACACCAATGTTTTTATTTAACAATTTTATTTTTAAGACAGCACTCTAGTGGTTTCAAAAAAGTACAGTTAAAAAAGTTGACAGCAAGTTTTTTTTATAAGCCTGTCATTGGATAACATTAGCAATCAAATAAAATTTAATTGTTTATAAAGTTCCGCACATGATTTTTTTTACACTTTCAAAACATAGTTTAGAATTAAACAACAATCATCAGACATATTTTCGAATACGGCGTTAGGCCTTAGTATTTCTTTAAATATTTTTGAAAATATAACATGTTAGTAAAATATTTGTAAAATCATTTTTTATTTATAACAAATGTATGTGCCCATACACCAATGTTTTTATTTAATAAATTTGTTTATAATTATCACGTTAGTGGTTTCAAAAAAGTACAGTTAAAAAAGTTGACATCAAGTATTTTTTATACGCATGTCATTGGATACTATTAGCAATCAAACAAAAAGATATTTTTTATAAAGTTCCGCGCATGATTCTTTTTAAACTTTCAAAATATTGTTTAAAATTTAACAATAATCAGACAAATTTTCGAATACGGCGCTGGGCCTTAGTTTTTTTTTTTAATATTTTTGAACATAAAAATGTATGTAAGTAAAATATTTGTAAAATCATTTTTTATTTATGACAAATGTATGTGCCCATACACCAACGTTTTTATTTAACCATTTTGTTTATAAGACATCACTTTAGTGGTTTCAAAAAAGTATAGTTAAAAAAGTTGAGAGCAAGTATTTTTTATACGCCTGTCATTGAGTAACATTAGCAATCAAACAAAAAGCATTTTTTTGTAAAGTTCCGCGCATGATTTTTTCAGACTTCAGACAAAATATTGTTAATAATTTAACAACAATCATCAGAAATAATTTCAACAACTGCGCAGGGCCTTTTTTTAAATATTTTTGAAAATAAACATTTAAGTAAAATATTTGAAATAATTTTTTATTTATAACAAATGTATGTGCCTATACACCAATGTTTTTATTTATCCATTTTGTTTACAAGACATCACTTCAGTGGATTCAAAAAAGTATAGTTAAAAAAGTTGACAGCAAGTATTTTTTATAAGCCTGTCATTAAATAATATTTGTAACAAAATAAATAGCAATTTTTATTAAAGTTCCGCGCACGATTCTTTTTTATACTTTCAAAATATTGTTTAGAACCTAAAAACAATCATTAAACATATTTTAGAATACAGCGGTGAGCTTGACTATTTACTTTAGCTATTTATTATTTAATTGAATATTATTTCGCCTTTTGAGTTTTTCTTCACTCTGATATTTAAAATGATTTTTCTTGGAAATTTCCTTATATGACCTATATCATAATATACATCGTTGATCGCAAACAAATATCCGTTTCAATAAAACATTGGGGTTGTCATTTAAAAAAAATTGCGCATTCAAAAAAAAATTGATTTAATCATAAGAAATTGGCAATACAAAATTAAAAAGGTTTTATTTAATTTATTCGCTACTTAATTTCCACCCTATATATGAAGCGTTGATAGAATTTATATTATATAGTACAATTTTCTTATGGCCTGATGCCAAAAACCCTTATTACATCATTAATTTCTAAATTTCACAGGGTAACTAAATTTCAACAAAAAATATCTCGTTTGGGCACGACCCTTCAAATGAATTAATAAATAAAATGCGAAATCAAATTATGAATCTTTAAAATATTGTATGTATTTGATTTATTTTTTTGGGTAGAAAACACACGAATATTTTATAGATACATAATTTATTTCGTATTTCATTATATAGTAATTAGATTCACAGTTCCTCCCTTAACTATGTACTTATCAGACAATCTTTCACCCACTCTGCTTTCACTCCCTCACAACTACTCACCGGTAGTAACATACCATCCGACATTGGAAAAGTGAAAAACAACCTGAACAGCCACAACACTACAAATATAAAAGGAAAACTGTGGAAATCTTCCAAAGGCTGTCGCGAGAAACGATGAGTATAGAGGGGGAATTTTGAGGTATTTTTCCAGTTTGAGGATTATATTTTACTTTTAGATATTATTTGGAGTTGGAATTGTGTTTTGTGTATGTTGTTATGCCAAATGTATTTTCTTGTGCATTTATTTTTATTACTTGTTCCTTATATTCAGGTAAATCAAAGTTGAAGTGTAGGAATATTTTCCTTATAAGGCACCTTATAAAATCAATATTACTGTCAATATTTTAGAATAATGACAGTATTACTGTACGATGTAAATGTTAATTTTTCTAAAATATTGCCAGTATTACTCATCGTGTAAGATATATTTATTTATTTATTTAACCTTTTCATAATACCTGTAAGTAGTACAAAAACTGGTGCCCATATTAATGATGTAATGTAAAGAATACTGATGTTTATCCGGATAATTGAGTACTTAATAAATATAAAAGGAGGATTGAAGCAAATATTGACAGTATTATTATTGACAGTATTATTGACCTTGTAAGGTGCCTTTAAGAAATAATCCACCATGTTATAAAATCTATATTTTTAATAATGTATTATTTGGTATGAGTATGATGTATAATTATTGAATATACATATGTATTAAAAATCTATATTTTTAATAATGTATTATTTGGTATGAGTATGATATATAATTATTGAATATACATATGTAGTTATATTTAATAAAAAGAGTTTTCTCGTTACGTTCCAAAAATGAATCAAACAAAATTTTTAATAACCAATTAAATTATAATGAGTTTAAATATTGCAAACACTGTTGTTGAATTTAATTATATTAACGAATACTTATTAGTGCATCATGCGTAGAATGCATTTGATTAATATTTTCAGTATTACAATGAATTTAATTATATTAACAAATGTTTATTTGCGCATAATACATGGAATGCAATTGATCATTATTTTCTATATTATAACGAATTTAATTGCATTAAATGTTTATTCGTGCACCATGCGTGGAGCGCAATTGATAATAGAATATGCAAATTTTTATTCATTATATTTCCATACAACTCATATAATAATATATAATAATATTCATGTTAGGTCATTTAAATGCAATCATACTTTAAACTAAATAAAGTTATTCATAATACCCGACTTGTTGTCCAAAGTTCTTGAAAATATCCTATACTAGTAATGCAGATCATACTTAGAATATTACAAAATACAAGCTAAATTTATTTGCAGATATCCTTCATAATGATATAGATACCAATAGTATAAATAGAAGATTGAGTGATGACCTGTGGAAGGTAAATAATTGGTTCTATATACCTATAACCAATTGTTTACATTCGACAGGTTATCACTCAATCTTCTATTTATACTATTGGTAACTATATCATTATGAAGGACATCTGCAAATAAAATTAATTGGGCTTGTATATTGTGATATTCTAAGTATGTTTGCATTTCTAGTATATATCTATATGTATATATACATATAGATATATATATATATATATACACCTAGAATGCATATAAAAATACATATTTATTATGAAAACTTCACATTACATCCACAGCCACATTTGTAACATTTGTATTATACTAAGTGTCATGCTTTTGTAAATATTTTATCATATGTTTATTATTATTATTATTATATATTATATATTTATATGTTTTTTTGACCTTTTTTTAAATACGCCCATGTATATGTACAGCCATAAATAATTAGTATTATTATTATTATTATTATTATATCACAAATTGACCGCTTACTTTAGTCAAAGGTGGATAATTCAAGTTGTCTAAATGATTAAATCTTAAAAACTATACTCATGAGGTTTAAGGCAAATATTACACGCCGAAATTGCTCTATTCGTGCAAATATTATAATCTTGTGTGATATAAAACATGAAAAATCTATTTTTATTTTATTATCCATTACATTTCATTTTATAACGTTGTTGGGAGTATTATTATTATTACAGTGATTAAATGATAACAATATTTTATCATATGTTTTTTTGACCTTTTTTAAATACGCCCATGTATATGTAAAGCCATAAATAATTAGTATTATTACTATTATTATATCACAAATTGAACGTTTACTTTAGTCAAAGGTAGATAATTCAAGTTGTCTAAATGATTAAATCTCAATCATTTCACCGCTCGCAAACTTGCAAATAAGTCAATTACAATCTTGTCGGCGACCTTTTGTTCGAAATAAAAAGTCGATGTCATTCTGATAGGGACGCGAAATTACTTTTAAATCGGAAAATTATGACCACGGCAAATGGCAATAAAAGTGCCCTGACAGTAAAAACCGCTGTAGGAATTTATTGACGTGCCTTCCTCTGCGTCTTTTACATACGAATTGTTGCCGGTGAAAATACTTACTCGTTCCGCGCGGAATGCAATAAAACGCCGAAATTGCTCTATTCGTGCAATAAATGCATTTATTAGGACGAGTGCGCAATCACAGCCGAATATTTATAGGTGCTACTAAAAATATGAAATGTGGAACGATAGGAGACTGGTGGTTATATATTTTTATATTTACTGGCCAAATGACGCTAGTTGGTCTATCTATGAGAAACATTGTTATCATTTAATCACCTGTAATAATAATAATACTCCCAACAACGTTATAAAAATGAAATGTAATGGATAATAAAATAAAAATAGATTTTTCATGTTTTATATCACACAAGATGGCAATATTTGCCTTAAACCTCATGAGTATAGATTTTTGCGAGGATGATTTTTTACAGTTTATCAGACATTTTTTTTGAATATTTTCTCTTAATTTCGATTCCTTGGCCCCAAAAAAGGCTCTTAAGTATGCAAGTATTGATTTTCAAGAATTTTCGCTTTAAATTGGACTTTTGGCCAGTTTTTTTGGACATTTGGATCTACTACATAAATAAACATGATTAATTTGGTTGAAACAACTATAATCAAATGCAAAACATTGTGTGAAAATCGATAGGGTTGACTCAAATATGTGAAGCGTAAAGTTATATGATTGTCATGTCAGTTGTTTTAAATTAATTAATTATTCTACAACTTTCACCCTAGAGAGACAGTTTAACGCCTTCGGGAGATACCACATCAATTCAAAATGCACACGAGATCTAATAAGATCGAAATCTAAATATGTGAATTGCTAAGGGGTTCACATATATAAATTAATTATTTTGGATTGTTAAGGCGTCTACTTTATGATAATTCCTTTTAAAGGATAAATAAAACGATTTTTTACTTTGTTTTTTTTATCACACTTCAGTTACACTTTGCAACTAGTTTCGGCTAAGCTCTAGTGATTTTCGAGCTCCTTCATTTTCGAGCTTCTCCATCGGAGGAGCTCGAAAATGGCTAGAGCTTAGCCGAAACTAGTTGCAAAGTGTAACTGAAGTGTGATAAAAAACAAAGTAAAATTTTTTTTTATTTATCCTTTAAATTAATTATGTTTATGTACACCTTTACTTAGTTTATTGCATACATAGCCTTAATTACAATTATATCAGTATGCTAATTATCTAGATATTGATTTAACGATGATTCTTTTAGTATGCAAAAACCTAAATAAATAAATAAATTTTAGCCATCGTTAAAAATGTAAAATTCTATATGAGGGTGCCGTACTGCGCATTAGCGTTTTTCTTAGTTTACGTGTTTTTTAATAAATTATAATGGATTTGAACAGAATAATACATTTAAAATCCATCATGAGCTTTATAAGAAACACGCTAAGAAGAAACAAATGGCTAAAGCGCGGTACGGCACCCTCTTACATAAATTCCAGCTAAAATAAACCCCGAGAACAAAAATCATGATGTAAATTTTAAAAACTGACTTGTATATGTTCTGAAGCAAATTGCAGCACTAAAAGCCGTATATATAGTGTCTTTAAATACCATTGCACTTTACAGTAAAATATTCCACACAGTAGAAATTGTCTCGTATGCGCAAGGAATGAGATATGCAATTTAATATTGTGCAAAGTATTTCTGCATCCACCTATGCCGGCCCAGTGTTAGCTCCGGTATTATATACACTTGTCATCCCGCATATTAAACTAACATTTTAGTCTCCCACGATTAAATCCGTGTATCCAAAGTAATAATTGTTAAAAACAATCCCGTTTAATTAAATAATCACGCGCGCTAAGCCGCCAACGCACAAACTGTTAATACCCAATTAACAGTTAGTCGAAGCACTAATAAAGGTAACCGTATGTAAATTATTCGACGTACAACTGACCGTCATTATAAGTTTCCCCCCGTTTAGTCGGAGGTGGGCCTGCGGAACATTCGGTTGCGCCGCCCCCCAGTGGCGGCTGAATGATGTGCTGGGCCAGCAGGCCGTATCGGTGGGGGCGAGGGAAAACTATATTTCGGCAACACATTCAAGTTCCGCACTGAATACCGAAACGCTACTCGGGAAGTTTAACTCGGCCTACACATATTTCTGAGAGGTTTATTATATTTGATGGGGGTCGGGTGGGACTGTCTTTGTTCACAAGTTTCACATATGTAATATGACCCTCGTAAACTACATTAGAGAGACATTACGGTGGAAGAAGTAGATTGGTATAAGAAAGTTTGTTTATTGTCTAATAGAAACGGACTACGAATACGAAGTTGTAAAAAAAAGACATGATTATGGGTTGTAATGGCAAACATTATGAATTGGATTAGCGTACATGACTCGTTTTCTTAAGAGTAATATAATGGTCAATGTTAACAGATATGAACTTGTCTTCTACCATATGACGTAATTTTTTATTTTCTTCTACTTTTTTCCCAATATTTCTTACTTCTTTTATTGCAGCTAATGCTGCAACGAACCTTTATTACGAATTACTACCAATTGCAAATGCATATGCGAAATGGTTGTAATATGTAATAAAGGGATAAATGAAGTAATTTGTGTGCAAAGTGGCTTAACATGGACCGTCTGAGAACTTCTAACACACATGCTGTAATCATCATAAATCAACATTGCATATCATACACCCTGCGGGCCCTTTACTACATTTTTAAAGTGGTAGAATTGTGCAAATTCCATCTCACGTTCGCAACGAAATTATTAACCACCCCGCGTCGCATTCATAATCCCCCCCATCCACTTATTACCTTGTGTTTTATGCAGGTTGGTGGCGGCGGCGTCGCAGCGTGTTTGTTTATTAAATATTTTGCGATTCGTGCCTTTGTTCTTGCATGCATTACACGTTTTAGTTTCTAATATAATAACGTCGCGCGGCGGCTAAGTCGCAGCAGGCTTTAGGATTGGGGAGCGCTGCCGCCGCCGCCGCCTGAAGGGTTAATTACACGGTTATGTAATATATCTTAGCATCGGTGTACGCGAAATGCGAAATGGAGGAACCCGGTTCGGACTTGATTAATGGCGTTGAATCAATTCCTCGGTCGCTCTCGTTGCCGTGCCGTGTATCTGCAGTAAATTACAATAACGCCGCGGAATTGTTTAACAGCCGCATCGTTATTAACGTTGCGTGGAACATTTGTAATTACACAACAGGGCATGTACAAACTAGTCTGGATTCGTATACAGTTGCACATGTTTACTTTGCTTCTTGTTGGCGCGCAATAATATTATCTATTTGTAATTATCTGGGTCATTACCAAATTTACTGAAACCGAAAATTGAAATATATATGTAGATCCAGTTTATAGTATCAACAATATCCGCAATTATTTAAAAAATAAGATAAAATAAAAATTCCTCAAGTCGTCAACTCGCTATGACAGAATTAAATTAAAATTAACTATAATTATTTAAAGATTGAATGAATTTAAGTGTCTAAATAGAATATATAGTTGTATAATAAGTAGTGATGGGAAGAACTGAGAACATATTTGAGAATCGAGAACATTTAGGAATCGAGAACTTAAATCTAGTACTAAAAAATGAGAATCGAGAACCGAGAACCGAGAACCGAGAACCGAGAACCGAGAACCGGGAACCGAGAACCGAGAACCTTTCGTGAGTATACAAAAGCATTAAATTCAAAATATGTGTACAATTTAAATCGTATTTAATTTAAATGCTCGAAAGTCGGTTCTCGGTTAATTAAAATTCTCGATTTTCTGTTCTCGGTTCTCAGTTAATTGGATTTCTCAAATTTCTGTTTTTGGTTGTCACTCAATTTCTCGGTTTTCGATTACCTGTTCTCGGTGATCTCGTTTAAGTTCTCGACAAAATCGACTCTTGATAAGAATAGAAAACAGTGTTCTCAAAATCCCCCATTTATTAAATAATACTTATTATTAATAAATTTTTAATAAAATAAATTTGAACAACATATAAAATTATATGGTCTCTTATATCTAACTGAATAGGTGGTTGCAGTTATATTTATGATATTTTTATGGAAGTGAAAATCGGGCCCTCTTAAACAAGACCAGACAGACTAAATTATTCCAAAGGAAACTGAGACTCGCTTGGTAGGGTCTAATGCTTTCCGGGTTATTACCTCCACCAGCTTAATGTGTCGGTTACCTGCTCTCTCTCTGATCCAGTTCCAATTTAGAAGACGTCAATTGCATTGGGGGGCGCAGCCCCCGTTACGAACCACCAGCTAGCTAGAGCTACAAATGTAACGTACACTTCAATCGATTTCTAATAAACTTCTTATATAGCTAATCAATCTCAAGCAGTAGTAATAAAATGAGAGGTTCGAATTGTTTTAGCTGTAAAATCAATGATTTAGAACTATACTGTTTATTTAATGTATATCATCGTTGAACGTCAATTATAGGAATGAAGTTATTAGAATAAAACTGGGACTGTGTGAAAAATTAATTAATAATTAAATTAGCGGGATGCAAATTACTCAAGCCCTGGTTTCCTCGGAGAGCGGTCGCTTTTAACGTTATTTGCATATCACAAAAATAGTTGTAACGATGTATAATTCAATAACTCACTCACTTTTTGCATTACGTTCAGATTTTTCTAAAACACGCTCCAATTATTTATTGATTTTAATAGAAAAATGGTGAATGCGCCGGGTAAATACATAGAGTGTGAATTTAAGTTTAGTTCAATTTAAAAATACTATTGCAACCTTAGAGTTATATGTATGTTGTATGTATGTATGTTGCATGTATGTTGTATGTATGTTGTATGTATGTTGTATGTATGTTGTATGTATGTTGTATGTATGTTGTATGTATGTTGTATGTATGTTGTATGTATGTTGTATGTATGTTGTATGTATGTTGTATGTATGTTGTATGTATGTTGTATGTATGTTGTATGTATGTTGTATGTATGTTGTATGTATGTTGTATGTATGTTGTATGTATGTTGTATGTATGTTGTATGTATGTTGTATGTATGTTGTATGTATGTTGTATGTATGTTGTATGTATGTTGTATGTATGTTGTATGTATGTTGTATGTATGTTGTATGTATGTTGTATGTATGTTGTATGTATGTTGTATGTATGTTGTATGTATGTTGTATGTATGTTGTATGTATGTTGTATGTATGTTGTATGTATGTTGTATGTATGTTGTATGTATGTTGTATGTATGTTGTATGTATGTTGTATGTATGTTGTATGTATGTAATTTTATCTATCCACTAATAGTAGTTAATTTTCTACATATTTTCGTAATTTTCATATTTAATTTTTACATAAATTATACCTTTCGGCAATGACAATGACAATGAAAATAAGATAATGCAATGAAACGCGGCCTTTCCATTATTTTTATCAATCTATGCAAGAATCTCATATCTGTATATTTTTACAGATAAGAATTTATAGTATAGAGAAGTACATATTATAGATAAAAGTGAAAAGAACAAAAACTCATTCAAAATTATAAATTAGTAACGTATGTTATAATTTTGAATGATTTTTTGTTCTTTTCACTTTTATCAATGGATTATTATTACCAATAGAATTATCGATTATAGATAATTCTGTCGGTAATAGTTGGGCGATCCTAGTACAAGCCGACATTTATTAAATCATTATGTTTCCTCCCTAAAATAGCTTGTCAAAGACGTTATTAACCTTTAACTTTTATAAATTTTGGCTCCACAAAATATTAATTACATGTTATATTTTCTTAATTAAATACTTCCCTCCACTCTTTAGTTTATATAATTGCTCTGTAATATATTAGGCGAGCAGTCTGCAGTCAGGCACGCTATATAAACCGTGCTTGTTCTTTCTTATTGCATCGTAACGTCGCGCGAGAAGATTCACGCGCTTAAAAGCGCAAAGCGAGAGGGGTGGTAAATATAAATTATTTTAATAGCACGAGCGCGCGCGAGCTAGCGGGGGCGGCGGCTGAGTTTCAGCGACGGTTACCTTTAATTACTGCGAGCGTGCATTCCGTGCCTGTCGCCGGCTCTGTATGGCGTTTGCACACGCAGAATTTCGTATCGCAGTTCAATCTAATTGCACCACGGACAGTAATTTGAGGATGTATTAAACACACCGCCGCCCCCTTTTTACGCTGCCGTGTCTGTATTTACTGTAATAGCTGGTCGTTCATTTACCATGCCACCGGATGGGGCTTGGTGATATATTACTTGCATAATAACGTTCTTAATTATAATGATTTAAACCACCTTTTTATGCTCACGTATAAAAACAATTAATTGCAAACGTGTGCTTATTATCATTCACGTTACACCGTTTTGTAGGAGGATTCAAAATTATTGTGATATGTAATATGCATTTGCTAGGTTCCATTCAACTCCTCAACTTGTCACTTTCCCCGTTCCAAACATCTATTGTAGAGTTTAAATAAGATTCTATAAATTGCACGGGTTTAAATTGAGTTTCCAGTTGTATAATGAATATTGGTTGATAACTGTACTATACCCAGACATGTTACAGTTATTAACAAATTTCAATTATCATTTATCAAAAAAACAACAGTAAATTCAAAGGTATAATAGCTTATGCATAATTTATTAGTCTTAAACCCGTTGCGACCAACATTCTCTAAACGAGTTATTTAGAAAATTATAACGATTCAGACAGTTAGGGACATTTAGCTTCTCTAACTCTCTCAATCGTTACCGCAATTTTCTGTTTCACTATTTTCTCATACAAGTTACTAGATACAAATGCAAATGAAATTAAACAGAAATCAACTAGCTTTCTAAATAACTCGTTTAGAGAATGTTGGTCGAAACGGGTTTATGAGGTATAATACATTATGCTTAATTTATTATGTATAAGGTATTATACCTTAGAATTTACTGTTTTTTTTTAATAAATGATGTAAAGTGTTGAGAACTGTAATATGTCTGGATGTGGAATGAATCAAAAACCAAGCATTCAACTTAATTCAATTATCAATAATCTACTTTAACCTAGTTAAACTGTTCGAGAAGCTAAGTATATATTTAGCTACCACTCAGATTCTGCAAATATCGTTTAAACTCTAACGACGATGTATTTTATTACAACTAAACCATTTAATTAATTAAGTAAACTGCATTCAATGCCCGCCACCAGATACTTCTGGCATGCGCTCCCGCCCCACACAAACTTCCAATCTATGAAACATTTAACGTTGTACCCTCCAGCCCTTCCAGCAATCCTGCAGTTGCAAATTGGCTGGCTTCAAAGTGCAACTTCACCATGGCCGACTAATTCGGTGGTGGACCGCCGCTGCTGCTGGTTGAGGGGGTGGCGCGGCAACCCCCACCCGCGAGAGCGAGGTCGCGCTCGTTTTCGTCGTCACATAATGCCATCGCCGCCGCCGGGTCTCTCCGCCGCTTATTTATTAAGCGGGGGCGCCCCAAACTAACCGTGAAGTTAAATATAATTTAAATTACGCCCGGCGATGGCGGCGGCGCCGGGGGAGGCGGAGGCGCCTCGGGTGCACGTTTCGGGCGCAGGTAATGAGGTTCCTGCGCTTTCATTATCGCGGCCTCCGTTGTCTCACCTCAAAACCGCCAACCGCGGCGTTATCTCTTTGAATTAACATTGTGTGTGTGCGCGCTGCGCACGTTTGATAGCGATAGCCCGGGGGCGGATTTAATTGGCAGCCGGCTGTTTGTGGAAACGAAATACAGAAAAGTCCAGTTTGTATTGAATTTAAAAAAAATATAAACACAGTCAATGGTGTCAAAGAATCAAAAAAATCAATATGTAGGTCAATACAAATTGTGTCTAACGTGGATTTTAAAATGAATAAAAGTAGATACATGTTTATAAATTTATTATAGTAATTTTATAAATGTAGATTTGAAGTTGACCGGACATGTTTGCTAAAAACACATTTTACTAATATAAGGAAAGATATTTTTGATCCTCTTTATCGGCCATTAAGAGAATAATTATGTATCATTTCAAACGTTATGTACGCATCAAATACTAATGTAATTGCAGCTAAATTAGTACATATAATATACTTATTGTAAATATATCAGTGTAACGTAATATTTTAAGGTAGTTTATTGAGATAATTTCCGGTTTATTATGTAAACTAATAGAAAGGGTTCCTTTTTACAAGATACAACGAAAATATGTGAAACTTTGAAGACTTCTTCCTTCTACTCTCTACCTTCTAGCGTCTAGCTTCTAGCCTCCTCCTTCAAAACGAATAATGGTCGAGTAATGAATTAAATATTATTATAGTTTAGAAAGTGTTGCCGTAAGAATACTAAAGTACTAAGAAGGTAAAGTACTAGATAAGCAATTATACGAGACAGGCACATATAAAGTTACGATATATGCACATACACAGCACAATATAGCTGACACGCTATGGAACAAAAATTTAGTACAGCTGAAATAAATAGATGAAGTGTTTGACAAAAAAGTAGGAGTGTAAATAGCAAAAAAACGACCTTTCCCAGGCACTTTCCTTCCTCTCCTCCGAAATGCACCTCACTCTTGTCATACACATACTGCCCACCCTGCTATAACCATCTTTGCTTAAGTAGCTCGTGGGTTTTCCCCGCCCTTGACACTTAGCCAGGGTTGTATGAGTTCTCAGCCATTCTTACCACCTTTATTGCCACTTCATCTCCGTAATTCTCCCTGGCTTCAGTTACTTTCCCTTTCCATTCCTTTCACCTTTCATCAGACATATTCACTCTTTCATACATTCATACATCCTTCCTCCATCCTTTATCCATCCACTATCTGTCCTACTCGTACATCGCATCCACACCTCCCGCATCAAAATATGAGACAAATTTGTATAATATTATTTAATATTCTATGAAACAACAGCAATGATATGGGGTTGAAATAATAAATGACCCTCAACGTTTTCACACAATAGGAGGAAGCTTTGTTATAGAACCAATATTAAATTCACAAACCAATATGTCATCCACTATTAATTTTACATTGAAAGCAATATTCATTGAGCAGCTTTGAGCAAAAGTTATTTAAAGGGTTCAATATACAATCATAGCTTATTTGATCACCAACACTGCATATTCCTTTGAAGAATTTTTAATATCGTAAATAATTTCATTGTGATCGATCATAGTGGCACAGTCCGAATATTTGGGAGTTCACATCATATTGTGTGCAAGTTTCGCGAATCATCTTTCGTTTTTATAACCTTTCTCTGAAAGTAAGGTAAATACCGGGTGGAAATTAAATATTTAATGATTTATTAATAAACCTTGAGAGACAAGGCACAAAAAGTATTTTAATCATTTAAAAAAATTCTTTCATAATCATATAAATTATATTTTATAAATCTATTATAAAACTAAAAAAATGTAATGTTGAATGGTTGTGGCGTCTACTATGTGGTAATTCATTTTTAATGAAGGAAATGAATCAAACTATGTTTTTTACCACTTATTTTATTAACTATAATATAACTAGTTTCGACTAAGCTTTAGGCATTCCCAATAATATAAATTGCTTTTTCTAAATTCATAATAAAACTAAAAAATGTTAAATGGTTGTGGTAATTGTATCAGTAGATATAATTTTGTCTTACTAAACTCAAGTTAGAGCTTGAAAGAAAATATTTTATTTACACTAAAAAGTTAATTGTGAAATTCAATTTGACACGAATTATTAAATTTATTATAATGATTACAATAATTTTTAGTGGAGGAAATGAATCAAACTACTATGTTTTTTACCACTTATTGTATTGTTTGAAACAACTAGTTTCGCCTAAGCTCTAGGTATTTTCAAGTTTTTCCGATAATAGTCATTTAAACAATAAAATAAGTGGTAAAAACATAGTTTCATCTTCTTCACTAACAAATATTTTATTCATTATAATAATTTTAATAATTCAAGTGAAATTGAATTTCACAATTAACTTTTTAGTGTAAATAAAATACTTTCTTTCAAGCTCTAACTTGACTTTACTAAGTCAAAATTATATCTACTGATACAATTTCCACTGCTCTGATAGTCTCCCTTATAGCCCTATAAAGATACAGATATTTTTCAAAATAATAAATAATTTTAAACAATTCAAAAATGCAGTATTCAAAATTCTTATAGAATGTAAACCATATTCCCTGGAGGAATACTTTAATGAAGTTAAAAATATTATGTAATCACCACCTTTTTTTGTTGACAATATTTTAATGTATGATATATAATGTACTATTGTATATGTATTTTATGCATCTGAAATAAATTTCTATTCTATTCTAATAGAGTTTGTGTTATTTATTTATTTATTATAGTAATTTATAGTGAGATTTATTTCACCGTAGTACAACTGGTACAACTATCTGAACCAGATTTATGAAATGAAATAATAGTAATCTCAAAAATAAAAAATAATAAATATTTCTTTACTGGTAAATGCTAAAATGTTAAAAATGTTAATATGCATTTACATTATTTTTTGTATCGATATTGTGTCTGTAATGATTATCTCTCGTTAGTATTTTCTATAGTACCGACAATTTTCTTGCGATTCAAACTAATTTATCGAAGTAAGATTGGGGTTCATACGATTAGGAGTATTTCCATTTGGATTTTTGCATTTTTGTAACGAACAAATTATCGTACGATCAAAATTCAAAAAGCATTGTATTTTAGATGAAATTTACTAAAACAAACGTCTCCCTAGTATTTTATACTACCCACCATTTTCTTGTGATTCAAACTAATCTATCGAAGTAAGATTTGAGTTCATACGACTACAAGTATTTCCATTTGGATTTTTGCATTTTTCTAACGAACAGAGTATCGAAGGATCAAAATTCAAAAAGCATTGTAATATAGATGAAATTTACAAAAAAAACCTCTCTTTAGTATTTTCTATACTACCCACCATTTTCTTATAGTTGAAACTAATTCATCGAAGATTGGAGTTCATACATTACAAGTATTTCCATTTGGATTTTTGCATATTTCTAACGAACAGAGTATCGCATGATCAAAATTAAAGAAGGATTGTAGTCTAGATGAAATTTACTAAAACAATCCTCTCTTTAGTATTTTCTATACTACCCACCATTTTCTTTGATGATTGATTTAAACTAAATTATCGAAGTAAGATTGGAGTTCATACGATTACAAGTATTTCCATTTGGATTTTTGCATTTTTCTAACGAACAGAGTATCGTACGATCAAAATTCAAAAAGCGATGTATTCTAGATGAAATTTACTAAAACGAACCTCTCTTTAGTATTTTCTATACTACCGACCATTTTCTTATAATTCAAACTAATTCATTGAGGTAAGATTGGAGTTCATACGATACAAGTATTTCCATTTGGATTTTTCTATTTTTCTAACAAACAGAGTATCGTACGATACGATGTATTTTTCTAACGAAGAAAGTATCGTACGATCAAAATTCAATAAGTGCTGTATTCTAGATGAAATTTACTAAAACAAACCTCTCTTTAGTATTTTCTATACTATCCACCATTTTCTTATGATTCAAACTAATTCATCGAAGCAAGATTGGAGTTCATACGATTACAAGTATTCCATTTGGATTTTTGCATTTTTCTAACGAACAGAGTATCGTACGATCAAAATTCAAAAAGCGCTGTATTCTAGATAAAATTTACTAAAACATGCCTCTCTTTTTTATACTACCCACTATTGGATTTACATTTTGAGAGTTATAATAAATAAATAATAGTAATCTCAAACATTCACACTCCAGTGGGACTCGAACCCACGTCTCCGGCTATCGCGGCTGTCATTGTGGACACGTGGACATTTAGAACTACTTTTAGAATAAGACGCAATATCGACTACCACCCTCTGTCGCGCAGTTGGTAGCGCCACGGCCGCGATAGCTGGAGCCATGAGTTCGAGTTCAAGTGTGAATGTTTGAGATTACTATTATTTATTTATTATAACTCTATAACTCAAAATGTATATCCAATTAAAGAGGGACACAATAACGATACAAAAAATAATGTAGGTACATTTTTAACATTTTTAACATTTTTAACATTTTTAACATTTTTAACATTTTTAACATTTTTAACATTTTTAACATTTTTAACATTTTTAACATTTTTAACATTTTTAACATTTTAAAATTTTATTATTTTTTTAACATTTTTAGCAATTTAGCATTTACCAGTATGGAAATATTTATAGATTCTTTATTGTATATGTAAACTCTATGCTTACCAGCGATTTTATTTCAACCTACTTGTATTAGCTTTCGTTAGCTATTATAAATATTATTATTATTATCATATAATACCAACGACATATTTTATGTGCCTAACTCTGACACACATACATCAGCAAGAGCAATTGTTATATTTTAAAAGTTATATTCAAGACTCCCTGATAAATATTGCTCTCACTCTAAATTTCATTATGCGCGCGTGTGAATTTAATACTTAGCCCATGTCAAAACTTCCACCTATTGTGTCAAAACTTTCCAGTTTCAAATATTATTTCAACCCTCCAAAACTCATCAATACTGTTGTTTCATATAATATTTAATTATATCGTACACCGCCATCAGCACTGACAGGCATTCGGGGATTGCCTGTCCCGTCGCGATAGATATATTTGATGTTTTAAAGCCGCCGCCACCGGAGTGCGCGTTTGTGTAGATATATATGTGTGTGGCAGCAGTGGGCTAGCAGGGGCGGCAGCTGGCAGATCGATAGGACCGTAGCCGGTGCCGCCCTGTCGACTCATCTCCGGATCGCGCGGCTCCCCGAATATCACTGCAATCCACCGAGTAGGTAGTCTATATGCATGCCCCTGACGTGCGCCATAATTATTTATCAACGACAAGAAAACATAATTTATTACTTCCGGGAGAGAGAGCAGCCCCAACGTACGGCCCAATTTCCGTAAACGATCATAAGAATCATTAGGATGGTCTATACAAGAAAAGTTAAATGGAAGACTAATCTTTATTTTAATGGATATTAGTTCTTGATGAATATTTTTACTTTTGTTTTGTTTATCTGCTATTATAGTTTATGTCATTTATCATTTATCAATAATTAAGATAAATAAATATATTATTCTTATTGATAAACATGAATAAATGGACAATATAGGTGTTATTTAGTAATATTATTAAAACCAACAATTTTACTTTTAAAAAACTTTTGAAACAATAAAAGTTCTTTAAAAATAGAACTGTTGGTTTTAATAATATTACTAAAAAGGACCTGTATTGCTAATTTCACATTTACAAATAAATAATGTACGAATGAATTTTAATCAATAAGTGTGTTTCTTATTTAAATTTAATTTCACTTCCTCGTGTACAGTGTAAAGAAAATCACATACTTGAAGAAACTGGTGATATTGGTATCGTAATTCTTGAAAGAATAAAGAAATATTGTGATTTTTTACGCAGATTCTTAGTTTATATATTATCAATTTTTCATGTTTATAAAATAATAATAATTTGTTTCTATACCTCAATTATTGAAGACAAAGTGCTCAAATTTCAGTTCATGTAATAATTTCATTCTTTAAGATAAAAACTCAAAAAACACTTGTTTTTTTTAATTACTAAGATATTGCATTTCTCGGTTGTAGTTGTTTATAGAAAAATATAACAAATTAGTAGGGCTGAAAGACCACGGTCGATGGCCTCTTGTATATGTATGTATATCTTGTATGTATGTATGTTACAATAAATATATCTTCTTCTTCTATAACATATTAGTTATAAGATATGAGTTTATTTACCCAAATTATTGAGGGCACTGTGCTTCAGCTCAAGCTTTTAATTTTTTAAATTGTGTTGTTTCGCATGTTTTTCTAAAAAAAAGTGTTCTTTCTGTGTCTGTTTAAAAAGGAAAGATACCAATAATACTTTTATTACGAAGTACGATGATCAAAATAAAAATCAAATCACTTTTTATCAATTTGCATGGTGCACAACTGTTTCGTTTGAAATACTTATATCAGTTTAAACAACCCATTTCCATGGATATTGTGTCTAAATTAAACGGCCGCAATCGATCAATTGAATTTGCACGATCGAGTCGCGTGATCTCATTATATACGCGTGATTGAAATATGCCACTGTAATCGAATGTTATTAATATGTGGGGTTGATCGATTTGCACCACAGGCGAGAATCTTTACAATTAATTATTGATATTGTGTGCGGCCGTCTCTGCTAGTGTAGTCAGTTGTATAATTGAATTCAGCTTAGCTATTCCAATCAGGTCTGTATAGGCATGATCTAGGGGATATATACAGTATTGTAATTACAAATGTAAACTAATATATAAAAATGCATAGATTGGCTTATTTATTAAGCTGTGTAAATGATTGAAGACTAATGGGCCATTCACAATAAGCGCGGTAGTGGTAAAGTAGCGGTAAGCAATGTTTTGCATGACTATAAAAATTCAGACGTTCAGACTTGGGCAGTAATGCTATACGATAATTATGGTAGAGATAAGTACCCATGTTCTGTCATAGTTTTACTGCGCTGCTGTAAACGTCCGCATTTTTATACATGTGTGCAATTTCGCTTACCGCTACGTTACCTCTACCACGCTTATTGTGAATGGCCCATAAGACTTGGGTGAATAACGAGAATCCGTGATTATATTGTTAGATGTGGTACATATTCTTGTTAACTTTAAAATGCATAGCCTCATGTTCCTCTGCTAATATATGGCAACGTCGCATTTTGTGTCAAAGTTGTCAAAAGTGACAATAGAACCTCGGATTTTAAATTAACTCGAGAGTTATCTACATTTTACTATCGATCCTTAAGGTATTTAATTATATTAAGGTAGCTACAGTCCTAAATATAATTAAATACCTTAAGGATCGATTGTAGAAAGCAGATAACTCTCGAGTTAATTTAAAATCCGAGGTTCTATTGTCACTTTTGACAACTTTGACACCAAATGCGACCGAGAGTTACTCACATTCAATTTCGTTTTAGTAAAAGAGTTAATTAATAATGAAAAAGAATACGGAATACATGACCAGAAAACTTAAAGAAGAATATGATATGGGTACCTAATACTTGTTTATAGGCGCACACTAGAAACACGACCTTGGTAATAATATAGATATACAATTAAATTCAGTAATCAATAAATTCCGGTCTTGACAGACCTAAGTAAGAAACGTACTGTAGTTGGAAGCAGTGACTGGCAGGATTAGTTAGGCGTACCGACAACAAACCCTTCACTCTGGAAATCCTGCAGGATAACACGCAAACCGCCCACTGGGGGGATGTATCTCGCATCCCAGTCTCCAATTCCACATCCCATAGCAATAGCCCGCCAAAACAAATACTCATAAAAACACAATTTCTTATCTCAACCCCCATAAAAAATGCATCCTCTTAATTATCCCGTAATTACCCGCCTGCAATAATAATTACGTACTTTTTTCTTTCTTCTCTGTTGCGCTTAACATTAATGCATCGTGCCAGGCCGCATTAAAACGCAAATGGACATGTAACGAGCGGGCGTGCAATTAAAGCAGCCTTTTCAACTGCGGGTTTGAATTTACCGGCGGGCGATAAATAAGAGGGACAAAAATCGCGCGGTTTGAAATCATATCCAGAAACGGTCATAAATACCCGCCACCTATGGAGACGGCGGTGAAATATACGGGCACAAAAAGACACATAATACTAGGTAGCTATTGAAACTGTTTTCAATGGGTGTGGGCCGGCCCCCCATTCAAAACCGGCGGATAAATCAGGAATCTGACGCGGCCATTCTGCTGCGGCGCTCGTTAGAAACGTCGCCGGGGCGTAATTACCCGAAAAATATGGACGCGCGGTATTATTTCGCCGTATAAGTATAAGAGTTTGAAGAAGGGCAACATTAAGGACGTTTAGTGGGTATTAAGAAAATATAAAATGAGCTTTTTAGAGGGGTTTGGGATAATTTATATCCGCAGCTTTGTCAGCGTTTATTGTTTCCGGCTAATATTTTATATTCTAATTGATTGCTTCTATCTCTAAAAGGCAATAAATGAAACTGTAATTCTATATGGTGTCGAATGTTGACGTTCTCGAACGAGTCAATAAAATCACCATGATTCTTAAAGCAATTTTATTTTTATGTATTTTTGTTTCTTGCTCTTGCTGTTATGAGCATTGTGTGTTGGCGGATGTTTGTATTTCTCGAGAGGTATGCCAAATAAGGTCTTTTTTTTTAAATAATGAGAATACGCATAACTAGAATAACTTGACCATATAGTGAGCAAAAAAATACCAATTGCTCTTTATCAGGCTCGAGTTAAGCGTATGCCTAAGGATAGAATACCGAGATGTTATTTGTTCCCGGTATTATAGCTGATGTTATTTGTTATAAGGGAGCGAAAGCAAACATCTGAGCTATAAACCCATCCACCGAGAAAATAATCGATGCTTTCGAAATGGACTTTTACAGAGGTATCTGCGAATATCATGGGTACTAACACCGAAGTCCTTAACCGCATGAGAGAATTGCTACTCACAGTTAAAGATCCGTTAGCGGGGAGAATGATATGCATTTTTATTATTCTTTTTTTTTAATTGTTTGACTTTAATCTAAATGATTATCCTAGCCATCAACTATGTATTATAATATATAAAAGGTTTGTACATTACTCCATCTATACACTAACACACATTCACTAGAGACAGACACACCACCCATGGATTAAAAGACTCAAATTCCGAACGGACAAGTGTCTTTTAATACCGGCCTCAAAGTGGTGACGGGGTGGATGCAGTGGCTTCAGACCTTCGCCTTAGACCACTGCGCCACGACCGCTCTTCGATATGAAATTCTAATACTTATCAACGAAGGAAGAATACATGAAAAGAGATCTCAAAAACTCATGGCTGAAGGATCTGAGAAAATGGCTGAAATGCACCTCAATAGACATCTTTAGAGTGGCAATATAGGAGACAATATTTGCCACATAGATGGACAACCTTCGCAAGAAGAAAGCGCATTAAAAAAGAAGAATTGTTTCATAATTAGTATCCTTTTATTTTAAGATTTGTTATTCATTCTAGAACGTTAAAATGTTTTAAAGTTATTGGAGTATTTTGGTATGTTTGTACACAATTATAAAATTTATTTAATCAATCCCTATATGATTTTACCTAGATTTTGTGTAAATATTGAGTAAAGTAGATTATATCTTTCACGGCTTAATTTGCACAGATAAATTGAAATACACTTCGATATGAAATTCGAATACTTATCATCGAAGGAAGAATACATGGAAAGAGTCTCAAAAACTTATGGCTGAAGGATCTGAGAAGATGGCTGGGATGCATCTCAATACACATCTTTAGAGTGGCAATATAGGAGACAATATTAGCCACAACTTTCGCAAGAAGATGGCGCATTAAGAAGAAGAATTGTTTCCTAATTAGTATCCTTTTATTTTAAGATTTGTTATTCATTCTACAACGTTAAAGTGTTTTAAAGTTATTGCAGCATTTTGGTATGTTTCGATATGAAATTCGAATACTTAACATCGAAGGAAGATACATGGAAAGAGATCTCAAAAACTAATGGCTGAAGGATCTGAGAAGATGGCTAGACATCTTTAGAGTGGCAATATAGGAGACAATATTATCCACATAGATAGATTTAGGATTTGTTATTCATTCTAGAACGTTAAAGTGTTTTAAAGTTATTGCAGTATTTTGGTATGTTTTTACATAATTATAAAATTTATTTAATCAATCCCTATATGATTTTACCTAGATTTTGTGTAAATATTAAGTAGATTATATCTTTCACGGCGTAATTTGCACAGCTAAACTGAAATACAATATCATAATCGCACAATTATCGTGTAAATAAGCAGTAAACGCTAAAATACGCAATTTACAATCGGACGCAAATGTATACTACAACTGCAAATATTCCCTTCCGCACACACACATACACACCCGCGCCGGCATTATCCCTTATCTGTATTGCGCCGGTGGTAAATATGCGTGCCTGTGTATGTGATTTGCACGTGTGTAATCTGCAATGTAGCGCTAAACCACGTGCCGGCGGATCCCACAACGGTATCGCCACCCCGCGCAACCTCATCGGCAGAGATCAGATCGAAAATCGTTTGAGTTTTGCCTCCCAATATCAGCGGTATGATGTTAGATATTGACAAAATAGGGAAAATAAATAGCTTTCAACTTTACGGTGTGAAGCTTTTTGCCATGCAAAAGGATTTAAGGATGTTAATAATATATATACCATGGTCATACAACATATGCGATTTGTTATTAAAAATTAAGGTCTAACTGATGAGAAATGTTTTGTGGAAGGGCTATGATCACTTCCACAAAATACCTTAATATTTAATAATAAATCGCATATCCTGTATGGCTAGACAACTACAATTGTGTAGATAATTTTCTGCAAAAGCCAGTAGACAAATAAAAATTTAAAATTTTGATCGTTATAAGACATTATTAGTCCAATGGCATTTCCGCAGGTATAGAAAGTCGTTTAATCCACAGGTATTAACCTCAATTTCTCAGAAAACTGCAACAAATAACCTTTCACAGTATTGTAGAGGTATTATCTGAAATGAAGGTGATGGATGATTCATCGTCTCTTTTACCTGCGGAAATGCCGCTAGGCTGAGAATGAAAGATGTTTTTTATATTATTTCTTTTGCCTACTAGCTTTATCATAAAATTGCCTACTACATAATTATAATTAACGTATGGGGCCTACTGCTCGCAAATGTGAAAGAAAGTGAACGTTCCAAGAAGAGTATGCAGAATATCCAAAATTGATCGTGTAAAAAATGAAACCATAAGAAGTAAGATAGGAAAAATACCACATATGGTATAGAGACATGACGATTAAAAAGGTACGGTCATGTACAAAGGATGGCTTCGAGAAAGATGGCGTTAGAAGATAGACCAGGACTTGGAACAAGAATATTCAGACCAACAACGCAGTGGATAATAAAGGGAGAAACTGAAAAGAGTTTAATCACCCGGTATTTACCTTAACTTCAGAGAAAACCTCTAAAAAGCTGCGTAAATTCGACCGCTAGGGTTGGAATCAATGATCAGTACGGGATAGACTCTAACCACTTTGCCATTGAGCGGGGTTATTTATTAATACCAATAAGATAATAAGAGCAGACGCTCAAAAGAGTTTAATCTCCCGGTATTTACCTTATGTTCAGAGAAAATCTCTGAAAACCTGTGAAAATTCATCCCGATAGGGTTTGAACTCAGGCTCCTTAATGCTCATTACGTGATGGACTCTAGCCACTTAGCCACTGAGATGGGTTATTAACACCAAAAGAGAAGATACCAATTTTAACTAAGCCCCAAGAGAAACGAATTAATTTTGGTGTAAAATCTCCATTATAGAATTAAAATCCTCATATCATCTAATTATTAGTACGTAATTACATTCAGCCCCCACTCAATTCCACCCCAAAGTGCGTGCATACAAAACGAAAGCAATTAAACGCATCGATTTCCAAACGCGGCCGGCCCCGAATACATTATCAAAGCCCCGGAATTGGGGAGCTCATCAAATTTAACAGGCCCTAAAATGGGATGCGAATTTTACGTCGCCGGACTTTGCGTTTGACGGCGATGATTTCTCTCCCTATCCATCCCCGCCGGGTACGGGGATTAGATCTAATCTGAATTTCTAGTGCTGACCGCGTTGGAAGCCGTACCATCAAGAAACACACACTCACACACAGGCAGAAGGAAATGATGTGCAATTTTTGAGATGTGCTTTTAATCGCCGCTGTAGAAGAGATTTAAGAGTTGCGGAGGGTGAATTGGTAATTTTTTTTACAGCGTACAAACCAATTTATATTTATGTATTCTGCCGTGTTACCGCGGCGATATAAATTATTAATGATATTGATTGTGTGCGTTAACATTTATATGTTTTACTGAATATTGAGGGCTAGGATATCAGGATTATATTAAATTAATAATAAATTGAAATTATAATCGTTTGTGATAAAAAAAATTATTATCACTAATTATTGGAGACGACATGAAATAGCAGCTTGTTACCTACTCTATTCAGTAGCTGATCAAAGATATGATTCATACGCAAATTATATCTTTGATTTAATTAGTTATATATCTGCAGTATGACGCTGCGAAATAAATAAAATAAAAGATAATTTCGGCTAAGCTCTAGCCATTTTTGGGTAGAGCTTAGCCGAAACTAGTTGAAAAGTGTAACTGAAGCAGGGACTGAAGTGTGATAAAAGACAAAGTAAAATTCTTTTTATTTATCCTTTAAAATGAATTATCACAAAGTAGACGCCTTAACAATCCAATATTTAAAACTATTATCCTTTAAATATTGGATTGTTAAGGCGTCTGATCTACTTTTGTGTTGTCGCAATAGACAAATGTGTAGAGAACTGTTCTTTTTTTAGGGGATTCATTAGAATGAAATGGGATTAACTAGGATGAAATGGCACATTTTATGTAGGCGTACGCCTGCACCTTACGGTAGAAATATAATGTAGTTTTGCGAATCACCCTTACAGTTCAGTCAAACAAGAATCTTTTAAACACGTAATCTTGGGTAACTTGTATAAATTGCACGGTATTTGATTGAAATTTTATTTGTTTTTTTTACGAATATGAAAACTAGTGGTCGTCGAAAACTTGTACAATAATTTTAAAATAAAATGTATGCTACGTGCAGGCAAATCCTAATACTAGAGGAGTGCTGGTCTAGTATGACCAGCATTGGCAACTCCTCATCCGCCAGAGTTTTGCGGCTCGTACGCAAAATTGACTGGTGGGACGAGTGAGTGGCCATAAGGGAGGTTTCACAATGGGTCCATTTTGAGGCCTAAGTGTCTGTAGCTATGCTACCCTCCAGCCAACTAACTAACTATCCAGGTGCAGGCAAAATAAGAACTGATTTTGGTTAAACAACAGGTTAAGTAGTAGAGCAGATCAGAATCTGAACTTCGTATGTTCATCATATGTAAATTTGGTTGTAAATGTTTTTCATAAACAAATAAAGACAGTTATTATTATTATTATAATTATTATTATGTGCTAATTTCAGAAATACTTGCTAGGCTAGTTTTATGCAAGCGTAAATAGTTTAAGAGATAAACTATATGGTGATGAATTATTATTTATAATTTGGATGGATAGTAGTAAACTTTATTGCAAAAACAGCCCCAAAAACTGAAAATTCATGCCACTATGTAACGAACACATGTTCCCACCATAAATTCCATTCGTTCGGCGAAATTAATACACAGCATTCAGCAAATATCAATCGCTTTTCTGGGACCAGTCGCACGGCTAAACCTTAATTTAAACCGCTCTATAATCACAGTATCGATCAGATTGTGTCAGTACCAGCTGAAGCAGTGCACACAGTCGCGCGCACCACCCACCCCTATTCGAAATTGAACAGCGCATATATTCATACACTCGAAATGTGAAAATTCAGTCGTGCACATTTCAATTAAAATATAAAAAATCCCGCAGGATGTTAATTACCCGTAGGTACATCTTGGACCGCCTCAGAAATGAACTCACCTGTAACAGAGAAAAAAAAGACGTTTTTAATTAAACAGCCGAGACATCATCAAACTTTTTATTTGTACATAAAAGTTGAGCGCGCTCCGTTTTAGAAATAAAATAGGAACTCGATAGTAAAGTTTGCGAGTGCGGGGGGGAGTTGCGAGAAATGAAGCGGATCTGCGGAGTGACAGGGGTAGAGTGATGATTTTTTTTTGTCGCGTTCCAACGTCCGGTGGTGAAACGAACAAATGAAGCGAGCTTTAAGTAACTGCTATTAAATCGGGCGACATAGTTTTTATTACAACTAATAATTAAAACATGCAAATCCAAATGATTTATTTATTTAAATAGAAAATATATAGGTTTTATTTGATTGGATAGTTTCCTTGTATGTAACCTAGTTTTTCGTAGGATATTTATGTTACGTTGCAATTTTTAAATTATGATGTTACAATTTATCTTTCCTAAAACTTCATCTAGTTAGACATATTTCATGGTCAATCAAGAATATTTGTATGGATAAATAAAACGATTTTTTACTTTTTTTATAACACTTCAGTTACACTTTGCAACTAGTTTCGGCTAAGCTCTAGTCATTTTTGAGCTCCTCCAATGACTCGGAACTGAAGCGCGATAAAAAACAAAGTAAAAAATAATAATTTTTTAGGGGCACAAAGTCTATTATTTATTTTGTTCACCTGTTTCAATATCAATATTGATTTCAAAAATTACACAACGTTTATAATAATATAACAATTGAAAATCAAAAGTCCCTATACCTACGTATTTTTTTAGTTTTAACTTTTACGTTCATATCTCGATATTCCAACTATAGGGTCTCGGTCGATAAAAAAATTATGCAACATATTTTTTATACTTTTTTTACGGATCCTAGTTCAAAACATATCAGTGTACTAGATTCCCGAAGAAAATTGGGAAATTTTGATAATAACTATTTTTTTTGGGCCGCAAAGTCGTAGTATTTCGTATTATCGTAGAATTTCATTTTTTTTTCACCTGTTTCAATATCAATATTGATTTCAAAACATTACGCAATGTTTATAACAATATGAAAATTGTAAATAAAAAGTCTCTATATCTACATATTTTTCTTTCTAATTTATTTTTATTTTTAACTTTTACGTTCTTATCTCGATATTCCCATTTAGAAACTGGGGCGATAAAAAAAAACTATGCAACATATTTTCTATATTTTTTTGCTGATACTAGTTCAAAATATATATCGGTGTACCAGATACCAGAAGGAAATTGAACATTTTTGTTTATAACTATATTTTTTTGGCCATTAATTCGAAAGTATTTAATCTTTTAAGCTTATTTTTTTTTTTTTTTTTTTTTTATTTATTGATACATGTATTAGTTTCTTACATGTTCGGGATTAAAACTGATCACATATGATCAACCATTAATTTACTTCTGATACATCTTACTCTAATTACTAAGTTATCTAAAGTCCATCCATTGATGTCCATTGGTTGTGTTTGGATTGCGTAGTATAATTAACATTCGCGCACAATGCTCTGCTTTCACCTGCACTATAAACTACACTAATTCGAACGGCTTCGTTCGCTTCAGTGTCCTCGGAAGCTGTTGGTTGTCTAGTAGTTTGATTGCTTCTATGTTGACATGGCTGTGAAGTCTATGTTCTGCCTTTTTAGAAATAATTCAATTTCATGTCTGTGGTTTAGAATTCCGTTAGCATTCCAGAGACAAATTATGAGGTCTGACCTGTTCATTTTAGTGCTTAGGGATGGCGCCAGTAGTTCTGGCTTCTATTCGGTCTAATCTGGTGGATAATTGTTTGAACATATTTGTCAATTGTTCCATCATTTGTCCTATGTTATTTTGTTCATCTCGTCTTCCCTGCGGGAGTTCTGTTTCCTGTGGTTTCTGCAACTGCGTAACATTAGCATATGTGAACTCATTTGTGACTTTCCTGTCATTAATGATTCTGGGCGGCATTTTGTTCCGTTTTTGCTGGTTTTTTTGGTTTTGTAGTTCTTTTGCTACGGTGCATCCTCTGTAATTTGCCGTGTGGGCTTCGGCACAGTTTGAGCATTTGGCTGGGGCAGTTTTAGGCTTTGTACAGTTATCTGAGTGGTGACTGCCTGCACATTTTACACATACGGGACTCCTTTGGCAGTATTTTTGTGTGTGGCCATATCGCTGGCACTTTTTACACTGCGGTATTAGTGTGCTTGGTCTTAAAGCTTCTATCTGCACTTTCAAATTAGATAAGTTAGAGATTCCGTAGATTTTTTTAATATCTTCGAATTTATCAAAGGTTAGTAAAAACATGGGTAGCTTAATGTATTTAATTATGTCGTTTTCTCGAAGTTTTTTTAATTTATTTTCCACGGATATTATTTTAAATCCCTTTTCTTGCAGTTCTTGTTTGATTTCTTCAGGGTCACAGGAAGGGTGCAAGTTTCTGGCTATTACTCTAATAGGCCTTTCTTGTTTATTCTCGTATGTGTGCCATTGTTGTTTTGTATCGTTCATCGATTTTGTAAGGTTGCGGTAGTCTGTATCATTATTGACGTTAATTTTGACTTGTTCATTGTTAAGCATCGTTGCATTGTAATTTAAATTGATCGTTTTAAGGCTATTTTTAATTTCTTGATAATTTTCTACATTGCTTAGCACAACAGGTGGTGGCTTTTTTTGGACATTTGTGATTGAACTGTTATTTATTTTTTCCGGACTATTTTTAGTTTGTATGGGAGAAGCTTCCGCTTTCCGCTTTTTGTTTTTAGGCAGTAGCCATGCGGTTTCTTGATTAACGACATTTTCTTCTTCATCAGAATTTTCTGGGCTGAATGATATTTTTTTTGTGTTAGCTGTTTCGACTTGACCTTTTAATATTGCTATTTCTGTCAGCGCTTTTTTTAGTTCAATTTCCAGGTAGGTTAACCTTTCACGTTCGTTTCTATTGACTATGTTTTGTTGCATTTTTTCGCACGGGTTTATCTCCTGTTGTATATTCATATTTATTTACTTACACGATAACTTTAGCGGCTATGCGCCGCCCGATATCACCTCGCGTAAGTGATATCGTTCTATTGTTGGGACACTTGTGCACTTGGGAGTTCGGGTATACGTCTTCACTCTCCAACATCTCACTGACGACTATGACTAAGCTTATTAATATTGATTTCAAAAAATTTCACAATGTTTATAATACTATGACAATTTAAAACAAAAAGTCTCTATACATACATATTTTTCTTTCTATTTTATTTTAATTTTTAACTTTAATGCTCATATCTTGAAATTCCCATTTTAAAGGCTGGGGCGATAAAAAAAATATTCAACATATTTTGATTAATTTTGTTACTAATCCTAGTTCAAAATATATGAGTGTACCAGATACGAGAAGGAAATTGAAAACATTTGTTTATAACTATTTATTTTTTGGTCATAAAGTTTAAAGAATTTCATATATTTTTTCACCTGTTTCAATATTTCAATGATGACAAGATATTCTTCCTTGGAAAAATCTATAATGAATTATTATGATGTAAAATTATTATTATTATGAAAAACAAATATGACTTGTGCAAACATTTTTCACCAGCTGTAAAAATTGAATGTAATTGAATTTCTTCTCCGGATCGTCACCTCGTGAATACATTTTTAGCATGACGAACTATTTACATTGAGAGAAATTCATTGTTGTTTCACTTTTATAGTTATGTCTTCCCATGTGAATATGCCGGATTTACTGGGAAATTCATGAATATTACTACTTTGTATATAAAAATTTTCCAGCGCGAAATTGCGAGAGATAAATAAAGTAATTCAAATAAATATGAATATAGTGCGATTTGCGCTGCGCGCTGCTTGTATGCGCTTTTAAAAAACTTTTATACGATCTTCGGAGAGCAGCAGCAATTGCGACAACACTGGCGGGAAGAGCGAAGTTTTATGAATTCCGTATCAGCGCCACTGGGTGATTTATGCCGTCAATGGCGGAATCATTTCCAACTCCGCCGAAAGTCGCGAATGTTGTAAACACATCATTCACGAGATCGGACCGCAGCTGGGATTTTATCGGGATTAGATTAGGAATCGACTGGACTGGATCGGAGGAGTTGCATGTCTTAAATAGCTGAATTCAGCATTGTTTTCCTGGCCAAGTTTTATTTATCTTGATGGGAAGTTTGATACGATTGTAAACTAATTTATTTATGTTTAATGGATTCTATTTGTATATCTTTGAGATGATTAATAGCATATATAAATGTTTCAAAGTAAGTTATTTTCTTAACTTAGTATCCTGTATATAAAAATTTAATTTTAATTATTAATAAAATTAATTTTACAATTCACATATACTTGTTAATGTTTTATAGTTTATAAGTTCGAAAACTTATATGTTTAAAATTGGATGCATTTTAAATGTGATTTTCAAAAACATCCAATTTATATATGTTATACAAATATCAGCCTACACCGAAAGGTAAAAGGTAAATAGATAATATAAATATATTTATATATATTTGCCTTTTACCTTTCGGTGTAGGCTGATATTTGTATAACATTTATAAATTGGATGGTTTTGAAAATCACATTCAAAATACATTAAATTTTAAACATATAAGTTTTCGGACTTATAAACTATAAAACATTAACAAATACAGATATGTGTATTGTAAAATAATTTTTTTATATAATTCAAATTTTTATATACAGGATACTAAGTTAAGAAAATAACTTACTTTGAAACATTTATATATTTAAACATATAAGTTTTCGGACTATATATACAAATATTTAATTCATCATGTTAGTCTATTTAATCACTCTCTATATGGAATAACCAATTACTGCTAAATATTTCTTTGTAATAATACTATTATCGCATATAAAGTAATTACTTGTAATCCATATATTATCAACAATATATTTCGTAACAGCAGAAGGGCCCGAAAATCGACAGCCTGTTACAGAATGTAACAACTACAACTACATGTTGTGAATGCAATTTTTGCTTTTCTAGCATATTCAATGTAAGATGTTCGTTAATAATAATAATCGTTAATAATCGTTAATAATAATAATAATAATTGCATATAATAATCTGACTTTAAAAAATCAATCGCGAATAACATTCATTAGTAGTTTAGATGTTCCGATTTCCTCTCATGGATGAATTCCCCTCAGGTTGCACGCGTGAACAGGTCGATACAAGGGGAAACCAAACCTTTTTTCAATCACGAAACCGCACTGGCTGGGCGCCCGATTTGCGATCGCAATCAGGAAGGGCGATTTTTTTCCCTGAACCGGCCGCAGCCGAATTACGGGCCCGCATTAAACGTGTTTAAACAGCGCAAGCAACTTTTTGAATGGACAAAAAATCTCTACCCGAAAAAAAAAGAGAGGCGAGCGGACGGGCAGGGCTTAATGAAATATTTGGAGAAAGCTGGATCAGTTTAATTGAAAAAGGTAAAACTGGAGTCGCATGATTTTTTTATCATGCTGGTTTCAGGCAATGTTTCCACATTTGCTATGTATGTAATAGCTAATAGATGATTATGATAAAATATTAATTTTATATTTAATTGTGTAAGATATATGAATGTGTGCTTTCGCTACAAGATGATAATTTTAACATTTATTTGTATCTTGTTTTTTCTTATATCACTTTTGTTGCAGTGGTGCATTTTTATATTGGAATACCAGAATACATTAATTGTATTCATTATAAAAAATGCATTTATGTTATATGTAATCTAATATTAGATTGTGAAACCGGAAATGTAAATGTAAATAAAATATAATCAACTTATAAGTTTATAAAATTAATCGGATTTAACACTGTTAACGTTAAAAAACGAATTGCTTTTAGCTGTTAATTACATTATAGTGCAATCATTGTAGTTTGACTAACAAAAAAAAACATTTATAAGTATCAATAAACGTATCATCGAACACAATATAAATCAATGCTAGCATAAAAATGACCACGTAATGAATACCCAATCCAATGTAGTTATTACCAGCCGACAATTTGCGGCCCGAAGCATATAATTTCCCGCACGAATCGGAAAACCAATTCGGGCCCCCGCGTCCGCCCCGCCGCCGCCCCGCGTTCCGTTCCGCTCGCAGACTCCAATAAATATCGCCCCCAATGCGCGACGATCGCCGGCCAAAACCGTTTCGCATTATAAACCGCGCCCGAAAAGAGACTTTTTTGATCGCTCTGATTAATCCCACCGGTATCGGACGTCCCGGCCATCGATCAAAATTCTGGCGACGATTTTACGGGCCGGCCGTAAAGCATGTTTTCGCGCGCGGCCATGGGGGCGGCGGCGGCACGTTTATTTATTACGCACAACGGCCGTAAACAAACTCCGCAGGGCAACGAAAAACTTGGAAGTTTTTACAACTTCGCGGGACCGTAAACACGTCACGCAGTGATTTTTTTGCCTCTCTCTCTCTGTCGTTCATCGCCGCGAACTTTAGAGTGAGGTGTTAATGGACGATTAACGAGAGACTAATTAAAATATGAGTGGAGAAAAAGTTATGACTGTTAATTTAATAACATGATGTAGAATTTAATGTGTAATTATTTAGTTAGCGAGTTTTATTTTTTGTGCAAACTTTCTACCTGTTTTAATGTAATTTAATGGTTTGATGTTGAGTTGAAACAATCATAACGATAATTATACCTGCTTTGTTGTACTTTCGTTACAATTTATATTGTCTATCACTAAAGAGTAAAAGTGGGTTTATGCTGACATACAATTACTATTCCTTATTATAATATACCGGTTAGTTATATTTTCAACCACTATTCAAATTACAAAGATATCAGAGTAACATAGCCGAAAATAATAGTAATAATAATAATCCTAATAATAATAATAATAATAAGAATAATAAAATATAATTAGCAACTGGTGCTACTATATATACATTTAGAATACGAAATTTATTATATTTAATGTGTAAATATAATACATTTTTTTTCCAATTTCCTTTGGGCATCTGGTGCACTGATATATTCTGCAACAAGATCAGTAAAAAAATTAAACAAATTATGCTGCATAATTATTTTATCGACCCAACCTCTAAAATCGGCATATCGAGATAGGAGCGTAAAAGTTAAAAATAAAAAATAAATAGAAGGAAAATTATGTCAAGATAAAGACTTTCCATTTTCCATTGACATTTTGTTATAAACATTGTGTAATTTTTTCAAATCAATTGTATGACGGATCCATGGTCAAAAATAATAATACGACTTGGTTGCCGAAAAAAAAATACTTATAATCAAAATTTTCTAATTTCCTTCAGGAATCCGGTGCACTGATTTTGTTTTGCACTAAGATCAGTAAAAAAATTAAACAAAATATGGTGCATAATTATTTTATCGACCCAGCCTCTAAAATCGGCATATCGAGATAAGATCGTAAGTTAAAAATAAAAAATAAATAGAAAACTATGTTAAGATAGATACTTTCTATTTTCAATTGTCATTTTGTTATAAACATTGTGAAATTTTTTCAAATCAATACCATATCAGATTCATTGTCAAAACTAATAATAACGAAATATGTTCGACTTGGTCTAAATACTTATAATCAAAATTTTCCAATTTCCTTTGGGCATTCGATGAATTGATATGTTTTACACTTAGATCAGTGAAAAAATTAAACAAAATATGTTACATAATTATTTTATCGACCCAGCCTCTAAAATCGGCATATTGAGATAGGAGCGTAAAAGTTAAAAATAAAAAGTAAATAGAAGGAAACTATGTTAAGATAGATACTTTCTATTTTCCATTGTCATTTTGTTATAAACATTGCGTAATTTTTTCAAATCAATTCCATATCAGATTCATAGTCAAAAATAATAATAATGAATTTGTTCGACTTGGTCGCCGAAAAAAAAAATACTTATAATAAAATTTTCCAATTTCCTTCGGGCATCCGGTGCACTGATATGTTTTGCACTAAGATCAGTAAAAAAATTAAAAAAAATATGTTCCATAATTATTTTATCGACCCAGCCTCTAAAATCGGCATATCGAGATAAGATCGTAAAAGTTAAAAATGAAAAATAAATAGAAGGAAAACTATGTTAAGATAGATTCTTTCCATTTTCTATTGTCATTTTGTTATAAACATTGTGTAATTTTTTCAAATCAATACCGTATCAGATTCATGGTCAAAACTAATAATAACGAAATATGTTCGACTTGGTCTCAGAAAAAAAAAATACTTATAATCAAAATTTTCCAATTTCCTTTGGGCATCCGATGAATTGATATGTTTTGCACTTAGATCAGTAAAAAAATTAAACAAAAAACGCTGCATAATTATTTTATCGACCCAACCTCTAAAATCGGTATATCGAGATAGGAGCGTAAAAGTTAAAAATAAAAAGTAAATAGAAGGAAAACTATGTTAAGATAGATACTTTCTATTTTCCATTGTCATTTTGTTATAAACATTGTGTAATTTTTTCAAATCAATTCCATATCAGATTCATGGTCAAAAATAATAATAATGAAATTTGTTCGACTTGGTTGCCGAAAAAAAAAATACTTATAATCAAAATTTTCTAATTTCCTTTGGGAATCCGGTGCACTGATATGTTTTGCACTAAGATCAGTAAAAAAATTAAACAAAATATGTTGCATAATTATTTTATCGACCCAACTTCTAAAATCGGCATATCGAGATAGGAGCGTAAAAGTTAAAAATAAAAAGTAAATAGAAGGAAAACTATGTTAAGATAGATACTTTCTATTTTCTATTGTCATTTTGTTATAAACATTGTGTAATTTTTTCAAATCAATACCATATCAGATTCATGGTCAAAACTAATAATAACGAAATATGTTCGACTTGGTCTCAGAAAAAAAAAATACTTATAATCAAAATTTTCCAATTTCCTTTTTGCATCCGATGCATTGATATGTTTTACACTTAGATCAGTGAAAAAATTAAACAAAATATGTTACATAATTATTTTATCGACCCAGCCTCTAAAATCGGCATATTGAGATAGGAGCGTAAAAGTTAAAAATTAAAAGTAAATAGAAGGAAAACTATGTTAAGATAGATACTTTCTATTTTCCATTGTCATTTTGTTATAAACATTGTGTAATTGTTTCAAATCAATTCCATATCAGATTCATGGTCAAAAATAATAATAATGAAATTTGTTCGACTTGGTTGCCGAAAAAAAAAAACTTACAATCAAAATGTTCTAATTTCCTTTTGGAATCCGGTGCACTGATATGTTTTGCACCAAGATCAGTTAAAAAATTAAACAAAGTATGCTGCATAATTATTTTATCGATCCAGCCTCTAAAATCGGCATATCGAGATAGGAGCGTATAAGTTAAAAATAAAAATAAATAGAAGGAAAACTATGTTAAGATAGATACTTTCTATTTTCCATTGTTATTTTGTTATAAACATTGTGTAATTTTTTCAAATCAATTCCATATCAGATTCATGGTCAAAAATAATAATAATGAAATTTGTTCGACTTGGTTGCCGAAAAAAAAAATACTTATAATCAAAATTTTCTAATTTCCTTTGGGAATCCGGTGCACTGATATGTTTTGCACTAAGATCAGTAAAAAAATTAAACAAAATATGTTGCATAATTATTTTATCGACCCAGCCTCTAAAATCGGCATATCGAGATAAGATCGTAAAAGTTAAAAATAAAGAATAAATAGAAGGAAAACTATGTTAAGATAGATACTTTCTATTTTCCATTGTCATTTTATTATAAATATTGTGTAATTTTTTCAAATCAATACCATATCATATTCATGGTCAAAACTAATAATAACGAAATATGTTCGACTTGGTCTCAGAAAAAAAAAATACTTATAATCAAAATTTTCCAATTTCCTTTTTGCATTCGATGCATTGATATGTTTTACACTTAGATCAGTGAAAAAATTAAACAAAATATGTTACATAATTATTTTATCGACCCAGCCTCTAAAATCGGCATATCGAGATAGGAGCGTAAAAGTTAAAAATTAAAAGTAAATAGAAGGAAAACTATGTTTAGATAGATACTTTCTATTTTCCATTGTCATTTTGTTATAAACATTGTGTAATTGTTTCAAATCAATTCCATATCAGATTCATGGTCAAAAATAATAATAATGAAATTTGTTCGATTTGGTTGCCGAAAAAAAAATACTTACAATCAAAATGTTCTAATTTCCTTTTGGAATCCGGTGCACTGATATGTTTTGCACCAAGATCAGTTAAAAAATTAAACAAAATATGCTGCATAATTATTTTATCGACCCAGCCTCTAAAATCGGCATATCGAGATAGGAGCGTAAAAGTTAAAAATAAAAAATAAATAGAAGGAAAACTATGTTAAGATAGATACTTTCTATTTTCTATTGTCATTTTGTTATAAACATTGTGTAATTTTTTCAAATCAATACTATATCAGATTCATGGTCAAAACTAATAATAACGAAATATGTTCGACTTGGTCTCAGAAAAAAAAAATACTTCTAATCAAAATTTTCCAATTTCTTTTGGGCATCCGATGCATTGATATGTTTTACACTTAGATCAGTGAAAAAATTAAACAAAATATGTTACATAATTATTTTATCAACCCAGCCTCTAAAATAGGCATATTGAGATAGGAGGGTAAAAGTTTAAAATAAAAAATAAATAGGAGGAAAAATATGTCTTTCCATTTTCCATTATAATTTTGTTATAAATATTGTGTAATTTTTTCAAATCAATTGTATGACGGATCCATGGTCAAAAATTATAATAATTTTTAATCAAACTTTTCAAATTTCCTTCGGGCATCCGGTGCAATGATATATTTTGCATTAAGTTCAGTAAAAAAATTAAACAAAATATGTTGCATAATTATTTTATCAACCCAGCCTTTAAAGTAGGCATATTGAGATAGGAGGGTAAAAGTTTAAAATAAAAAATAAATAGAAGGAAAAATATGTCAAGATAGAGACTTTCCATTTTCCATTGTCATTTTGTTATAAATATTGTGTAATGTTTTCAAATTAATTGTATGAAGGATTCGTTATCAAAAATAATAATTGAAAGAATGTAATGCAATGGGCAGAAATTACATCATCCGAACTATGTAGATCAGCGGCCAATATGATTAGATAGGCCATGGTAATCGCTAGGATATAGTACGCCAATTACCCCAAGAAAAAGAATAATTAAGCCTCCAGATCTTTTACTACAGAAAATTCATAAACTAATTATCTTACTAATTTAATTTACATAAAAATAAGCTTGTAAATGTAGACCATATTTTCTCTTACAAAATACAAAATTTCATCTAATTTTTGATCTATATCCTCTTATACCCGTGTTGGGTGTTGAGGTTGGTTTCTATTAGCTTCTGTTGCATGTAGAATTGCATCCATTCTTTCCTCTCTTCCACATCTTGCTTTGCTTGCCTCCATATTATGCTTTTGAGTTGAAGCGTTTTACCAATTCTATCGTTCCAGCTCTCGTGGCCTTCCTTTTGATCTGTATCCTATGGCTCTTACTTCCCATGCTTGCTTTGCTCATTCTGTGTATATGTCCGAACAACCTTAGCTGCCCTTCCTCTATCTTCCTCTAACCGCTATACAGGTTACTCCTATCCTTTCCCTTATGTCTGTATATCTGACTTTGTCTCTCTTTGTAAATCTGAGATACTGCTTGTATTCTCGATTTTATCGCTCGTTCATCACCCATGTTTCACTTTCGTATATTAGTATTGGTGTGTATATTGTCTTGAATACTGCTATTTTAGTTTGTTTCGAAAATTCTGTTATGTTTATGAATCTTGTTCTGATGGCATTATATAATTTTCCTGCTGTCTTATATGTTGTTTATGTCGCGGATGTACTAGCCCTGACTATTTATTATTTATCCCAGATATATATATATATATATATATATATATATATATATATATAGTGTGAATCCACCTCTTAGCAATATACATATCTAGATTTCGATCTTATTAGATCTCATCAGTGTAGCTCAGCTAGTGAGGATGAATTCACACAATATCTCGAGTGGTATATACAAAAATGATACAACTAACCCCCTAAAAGGAAAGCTAAACGCCATCTGGCGGCACCACACCAATTAGCTACACTGATGAGATCTAATAAGATCGAAATCTAGACATGTAAATTGCTAAGAGTTGGATTCACACTTATATATGTTTTACAAAATTGGCTTTGTGCTGATATCTCAAGCACTCTGTTGGAATATTATTCCATAGAAGGCACTACCCGGTGATCCTGATAGCATGAGCATGTTGATGGTTATTACCATATGGGTGTGATTTGCTAATTGATGTGGAACGGTCAGATGGCGTTTTACTTTCCTCCTAGGGGGTTAGTTGTATAGATTCCAGATATGTTGACTTGTTTTAGGTTTTCGCCTTCTACTTTGCAATTTATTCTTTTCTCTTCTTTCGATATTATCATAACTTTGAACTTTTCTCTATTTATTTTTAGTTTCCGTTTTTTCAGCGCCTCAGTTCAAGTTTAAATCTGATTCTGCTCTTCCAAATATTACTAATCATCCGCGAATGCACACTTAGTTATTTCTATCTGTCTCATGTTCTTATATCTAATTGTAATTCGTTTCATTATTTCTTTCGTTTCTTTAATGACATCGTCAATCAGTGTTATCAACAGTAATGGGCTCAGTATTCCTCCTTGACGTACTCATTATTTTGTTCTAAATTATTTTGATTTATTGTTTGCAATTCTTCTGATTTCGCTGTACAGTCTTTTTACTGCTTTTAACAGCTCCACTTCTGTTCCTTTTTCTGTAGGATTGTCCATATTTCCTCTCTAGTCTAATAAAAATTGTATTATTATGTAATATAAAAGTATTACATAATAATTGCTGAGACTATTATTTTACAACAGAAAAAAAACCACTTTAAAATTGAATATTTTAGCAACTCACGAGTCATTTAAAAATTCAATCACCTCACATATAATTAAAGTGTGCACTTTTAAAAAATCCATAAACCACATAGACAAAATAAAAGTTCAAATTCCCATCCAATAGCCAACTAAAAGAATTCCTATTAAACCCTCGCAGTTAACGCCGTCGTCGTCATGCGACACACAGTGGCGGCCACTCGCTGCTCGTTAATTTTTAAGCCGCTGGAATGTGTGCCGCTGCAGGCCAGATTAAGGGCCCCTTTTTAATTTATCATCCCCTCCCCCCCCCCCCCCATAAGCAGCCCGCCGTGCGAGTAATTCAAAAACTTTAGCGGCCGTGTGTGTATGCGTAACTGTGTCAAGTCGAAAATATGCCGAGGGCAAGTGGCCGGCGCTCGGGGTGCATAATAAATTAAATAAGGGTCATAACAGTCCTTCACGTATGTACATTTAAATCGGGCCCGTAATGAATCTTTTCTGAGAGGGCCGGCCCCCTCGCGGCGCGTGACTAATTAATCGGGGCATAAAACTTCGCGGGCAGCTGGAATAAATTTAAATATTCATACGAGATTGTCTATTAAAAGTTTAAACGGGTGGCGTATTGAGGATTGTTTAGTTTAGTCGGGGGTTTATAGATCACACAGTCCATAATTTAGGAGATATTTAATGAATTTCCTTTTCAAATATGAACACCAATATTTTACTTATCTATTATTTATTTATTATTAAAATCGCCATGTTAATCGTCAATGTCCGGACCGGATAGGCACCACCAGAAGAAGATTATTTATTTATACTCATAAGGTCGTTTTAGATAAGATAATTTCTTAGCTTAAAAGTTGTTCACGAAATGAATTCATATATCCTCCTCCCACACAATGTGTCCTTGACAAATAGAACTAGTTTATTTTTTCATTCGATCTACCATCCAATTCAATATTTCAAATAATTTTCTGTGTGATACGAGACACTTCAGTTACACTTTGCAACTAGTTTCGGCTAAGCTCTAGCCATTTTCGAGCTCCTCCGATCCAATATTTGAAACATAAATTAGTTATTGTAAACAAATCGTTATAAAACAAACGAGTTGTCTAAATTTATTAAAGTTCTACAAGGGTATAGATAAATATGCTTTTATTCTCTCTACAAATTTGTATGTATATGGTGAATTTAATTCGAAGCTGACAAACAAATTATAGCGATGGATACAAATTTCGTAGAACATAAATTGGTTAAAGTGAATGCAAATAAATTGCACGTTTACTGAGCAGTCTTAAGTATAGTAAACTCCTACAGATTGTAGACAAATGTGTTTGAGTTTACAAATGTTCATGTATTTCGAGACTTATAATGAAATGACGGTGTGAACACACATTTTGTGAAATATAAACCGGTTTAAATTAAAGCAAACCAATCGCGATAACTTAATAAAGAAATACCTTTATTTGGCATACCGCTCAAAAATACACACCTCCCCCAATACATAATGCTCATACATCTAGAGCAAAAACAAAAAAAATACATAACAATAAAAATAAAAACTTTAAAAAAATTAAACTTAATATGTGTGAACTTATTTTATGTGATATCTGTTATAAAAATATTATATTTACTAAATTCATTGAATTATTTCTATTGTTTGTATGGTCTTGTAAATTTCATTCGATTTTATAATAGTTTTAATAATCATATGTGATATTTACTAATCATCTATATTTTAATATTAACTATGTAACTTTTATGTAACTTTTATGTAACTTTTATGTAACTTTTATGTAACTTTTAATATTTAATTTTATATATTTCTAATAATATGCACTACTGCCCATACCACATTTTATATTATTTGAGGTCTGACACCATTTTCCAATTTAATGTCACTTGTACATCTTGTAAACGATTCATTTATTGGAAATAAAGATTATTATTATTATTATTATATATAACAGTCTAATTCAATTACATAACTATAAAAACCTCCATCGTGTCGACATTCATTTATTAATATGAACATGACAGTGTATGCCTTCGGAATTATATTCTTTTGTTGGTTTAATAACCAGCCAATCAATCGCAAACACATTCTTAATTCAATCATCATGTCATCATAAATCTACATCTTTGCTGAATCGCTAATTTCTAGTTGAATTGTCATCGATATATATTTTAGAAACTAACCTGTTTGCTCTCCAAACCATCTGCTATTGTTTCCCAAGCCGCCTAATGCTTAATCAATCGGCCAACTGTAAAATCCTCTGTCTGGTCGCCAATTTCCATTCCAATTAGTACACGAATACATAACGAAGGGGATCGATTATTAATAAGTTTATAATTGCACACAACCGCGACGCGAGGCACGCACTCACTGCCCGAATTGCAAGCGACCGCGCAGGTTGTGGCCGAGATAAGCGAGTTCAAAGTTCGATGTTATTCTTGAAATAGCCCAAACAGGTACATTGTAAACACATAAAAAACGCTGAAAAACAGCAGACTGTTTTAAAATAGATACAAGATTAAAAGAGACGTATAAAATTGCAATAAAAGTTTGAATAACATTGTTTTATCTATATTATTTTAGTTTGCAGGAAATATATCGCTTGAATTACTTTAGCATGTATTGTGTGTTGTAAATTACATGTTTCCGGAATATATTACATTATCAATTGAGCCAGATGTATTTAGCGCGCTGCTTACATTTGTATTATATATTTTTATTGACAATCCAATTGATAATAATAGGGATTATTTTTATGCGATCATATTACAATATAGCCCACATAAGGAAATGTCCGAAAAAAATCATTTCAAATATCAGAGTAAAGAAAAACACGAAACAATATTCGTAGAGCACGATAAATATCTCCAGAGATTATTGAAAATGTTGACAATGAATTAGTTCATGATCAGAAAATAAATATTACACAGTTTGAGCATTTATTTTAGGTTTTTATTGTTTAATTGAATATTATTTCGCCTTCTCTTCCCAATATATAATCATAATATATTAATTCAACTCGAAGACAATAAAATATTGATTGCTTTAAATATTTATGATGTGATCTTTTGTTGAATATTAGGTCGTAAAGTTTGATAAACGGCTCCACAATACATTTGTAGTAAGTATATGAATAATTTGTTGATCTAAAATTCCAATTAGTTAGATGTTTCGCGTTAATGAGTTGCCAAGAACTAATAATAATTCCCGCGGGCGCTAAATAATAAGTTTATTTGCCAGTCGGCAATTGAGGATTACGTTTCTTGCCACATTTGAAATCGCGCGCTTTAATTGAACGCGACACAACCGGCACGAATTAAACTCTCTAACCGGGGCGAAATTCGTAATGTAAACGGCAATTAATGAAATTAATTTCCGAACGTAAGATATTAAAATGCAATTACTAATAATAGTATGAGTGTTGTTGATATAATTAGAGGCATTTTAAGGAAATTATGGATGAAAATATAAAATATTCAGTGTTATAATCGGCTCACAAATGGATCAAGTCGATAACTAATTAATATTTATGTATCTAGAACAAATAGTTAGGTAGTAGAATTATAGTTTGCCTTGTTTTTATCTTTTAATATCTATCTTAAGTCCTCAATTATACCCTGCAGACCCAACAAATAGAAATTATTACACTAATTGTATCTTATTTTGGAGCTAAATAAATTAAAGATACAATAGTAGACTTTTTAATATTATAAATGTTGCTGCAATCTGATCAATAAGTATCTTTTTTCAAATCCTAATTTGCTAACAAACTTAAGGCCAAAGAGTCATCCTAAGATGTATATTTAGATTTTCTATGACGCCTTTCAAACAATCTAATCACACAGCACTCTTTGCGCCTTTTCGTTTAATCCGCACAACACTAGCTCATGAGAGTTAGTTCTTTTCAGTCTTCATTTCTGATTTAAGGTTATCAAGAACTGGATTAATTACCTTAACTTCACAAAAAAAAACCTCTGAGAAACTGTAGAAGGTGATTCGCGAAAATTCTCCCCGACAGGTTTCGAACTCAGACTCCTTGATCAATACTCAGTACGAAATGGACGACGCCCCTAATCGCTTGGCCACTGAGCTGAGTGTTGTTTTATTATTATCTGATTTGCTTAATTTTCTCTAGCTATTTCTGGGAAATAAACCAATAATGCCACAAGATAAGTATCTTGTGGCATTATGGCCAACATAATTAAACTGTATAGGGTGTGTTTATCATTATTATTATAGTTATTATTAGTTGCATAGTAAAATAAGATTACGTGTCTATAATGCGCAAGCAGGAAACCCTATTACACTATAGATTCTTTGCAGGGATCCCTATAAAACCGCTTCAGGCTATTCTTTCGTATTTGAACAATTTACGATTGAGCAACTAGATCGGTTCATTCGGCGCCGATCAAATATCTGCGTCCTTCTACTCTCCATTACGCCAATATCGGGACAGCTCGCCGTTGAAGAAAGTGCACACTCGAATACACATACGCTGGAGCAGATAATTTAACTTGAGATGAGATATTCATGAATTGACATTGCAATTTCATATTGCAATAGTGGTTGTTATTTAAATTTATAAGCTATATTAAATGGTAATCCTATATATGTAACTAGATCTAGACGAGCGTTATTTTATCAATTAATCAAATATCTTTTTTTTAAGAATATTTTTTATTATACAAATATATAATGTAAATTACAATTTACAATTTTTATAATTATTATACGTTTTTTTTTCATTATAATCATAATAATAATAAACTGTCTTTATTTTTTATCAAAAATATTTACAACCAAATTAAATTTGAAGAACAGGTGAAGTTCAGATTCTGATCTGCTCTACCACTTAACATGCTATCGAAGAAAGAAAACAAAAAATTGATTAAGTAACAGTCTTGCATGCAAATAAAACAAAATTATAACTATATAAATAATAAATCTACCAAAATATTTAAGGCATAACATCAAAACTCATTTTCAAGTAGATATTTTTTCATTGTAGTCCTTAATCTTTCATTTATGATAGTTTTGAGTTGTAATGGAATTTTATTATACATCATATTAATGTTAAAAGTAAAAGTAAAAGATTTTTTGAAAGATGTCGTGTTGTGTTTCGGAGGAGAAATAACTCCGTTTTAAGATCCGATTTTTGTTTGGTGCAACGCTTTAAGACCGTCTTATTAGTAAGACGGTATTAAACTAGTTAATATTTGTTGGAGAAACCGGGCGTAAAGGTCGTTTTAGACAAGACAATTTCTTGACTCAAAAGTTAGTCAAGATGCGAGACAATCTAAATTTTCTCGTATCATACAGCAAATTATTTGATATATTGAATTGGATGGTAGATCGAATGAAAAAATATAGCGCGTTCTATTTATCAAGGACAAATTGTATGGGAGGAGGATATATGAATTCATTTCTTGAACAACTTTTGAGTCCTGTCTTGTCTAAAACGACCTTAAGTGACTGTAACATAAAAGGTCGTAAAAGTTCAATACAATTATATAATTCGCACAATGAATAAATATAAACGTATAATTATTTATCGATCATTATTTATGTGTTAATTCTTTTCTCGGTACACTTTTTTCGTAATATAAGGATAACCGTGTGCATTAGCGTGACGTGCCGCATTAATCTCGGACGTCCATCGCATTGGGGCGAAATCCCTCGAGGCTACAGTGAAGCGAAGAAAAAAACCGAGCAAAGTAAATCACCCCGTTAAATCCGGCTAATCAATTACACGCACGTAAATTGAGATATAATTACGGCCGCTGTTAACTACCTTATCGCGGCGCAACCCTTCCACAGTTTTTTTTTTACATTTTGAAGGCCAGTCAGCGATAATAGCGTGCGTTTTTCCGCACTGACTACCGTCAGAATTATAAAGTCAACCTGTGCAATGTTTAATCTCAAGCGTGCAATTTTATGACAATGTACACGCTCTTGCTGACAGAAAATTGCACCTACAAACGTTAATATGTAAATAACGTTCTGTATAAAGTAAATCGACGAGACGAAACAGAATAAGGAATGAAACGTATAGACAGAAGTTAAACATAGAACCAATAAATGCAAAATTAGCAGAGGGCCAATTGAGGTGGTTTGGACAGATGAATGAGGAAGTAATGACAAAAAGAGTATACAAAATAAGAGTACAAGGGAAAAACTACAGGGGAAGACCACGATACACACGGAATGACGGTATACGAGAGGAACAGAAAGAAAAAATCTACCATGGGAAGGAATAAAATAATTGAATTGACAGGACAGATAAACATGGAAAGAAAAATACATATAAAAAGGATAATAGAAAGATAAACGCCTGCACCTTACGGTAGAAGGCAAATGATTAAATAAAAATAAATAAAATAAAACCGGATAATTACGGAATACATATAAAGGTCGTTTTAGACAAGACAATTTCTTGACTCAAAAGTTGGTCAAGATGCGACACAATCTAAATTGTCTCGTATCATACAGCAAATTGTGTGAAATATTGAATTGAAATGTAGATTGAATAGAAAATAAAACGCGTTCTATTTTGCAAGAGCAAATTTTATGCGGACATGCATGATCGCGTACCAAAACTTATTCCAGAATTTGTTTCGTATCATTCAGATTCATCAACTATTAAACATTTAATTTATAGTTTAAGGTCATTTTAGACATATAGAAATTGTTTCTATATTCTTCAATATATTAATTAATTTCTTGAACAACTTTTGAATCAAGAAATTGTCTTGTCTAAAATGACCTTAAACTATATATTAAATGTTTAAAAAAAATATATTATTAAAAATTGCAATTTATTTTATTGCAAATATTATTCAATAGCAGGCTAATAAAAAATATTTTCTATCAACTTTTTCAACAGTACTTTTTTGAAACCACAAATATAATGTCTTATAAACAAAATGGTTAAATAAAAACATTGGTGTATGGGTACATAGATGTGTTATAAATAAAAAATGATTTTACAAATATTTTATTCACATGTGTATGTTTCAAAATTATTTTAATAAAAGGAAGGCCCGGAACAGTATACCGAAATATGTTTGATGATTGTTGTTAAATTCTAAACAATATATTGAAAGTTTAAAAAAAATCGTGGGCGGTACTATATTAAAAATTGCAATTTGTTTTATTGCAAATACTATTCAATAACAGGCATGTGAAAAATACTTGCTGTCAATTTTTTTAGCTGCACTTTTTTGATACCACTACTGTAATGTATTGTAAACAAATTGGGTAAATAAAATCATTGGTGGATGGGCACATACATTTGTTATAAATAAAAAAATATTTTACAAATATTTTACCTACATGTTTATGTTTAAAAATAATTTTAAAAAAAAGTAAGGTACGAAATTGTATATATAAATATGTCTGATGATTGTAGTTAAATTATAAAGATTATTTTGAAAGTTTCAAAAAAAATCATGGGCGATACTTTATTAAAAATTGCAATTTGTTTTATTGCAACTATTATACAATAACAGCTAATAAAATTAACTTAAATTTCTTTTTTTCTTTTTTTATGGTTACCAAGACATAAGTAAACAATTGTAGAAATTTTATATTTTTTTTGCACATTCCGTTTAGTAATAATGCTTCGCTAATACACGCGGCGGCTGGAATTATCCAAATTGTCCACACCGGTGAAAATAAATGCCTCACGCCGACCGTGTTGTAGTCGATTTAGCATAGGCATCACGTTAAATGATAATGTAAATATATATTTTTGTTATCTATTTCATGTAAATTGTTGTAACTATTAGTCTAGTAACCTTGTCATGGTTAAAGGGGCCATAAGTTTCATCAAGTGGGGGTAGTTTTTTCATGTATGGGATCTGCCTGAGATGCAAAATCCAAGTTTTCTCGTTTTAGCATAGATTTTGACAAACTTTGAAAAGCTGTATCTCGGAAACTATTAGGGCTACCGAGTCCATCCTGATCTCAAATTGTAGCAAATTTAAGCTAATTTAAAAATCCATAGAATGGTATTTGTCGGAAACGTGTTCCTTCATGGTCAAAATAGGAAGAAACCGAAAAAAGTGCATACATTTAGCAGTTTTTGAGATATTCAAAAGTGTTTTGCATCTCAGGCACATCGCATACAAGAAACAAGAACGAAACTAACTACCCCCACTTGATGCAACTTATGATGTACTATGTTACTGGACTACTATATGATTTATTACAAAAAAAACATTAGGGGTTAAGTGGTCAGTTGACTTAAATTTTATTTGCACATACATATTAGTGGCCATATAATATTATTACTATCAAGCTATTAGGAGGATTGCGAATTGCAGCAACTCAAAACATTAATTATCAGTTATTTTTCACTGATTTATTAATTGATCGAAACATTTACAAATATAGTACATAGTTATACGTATAGATATACAAAATATGTACAGATGTTTAAATCTGATGATGTTTTTTTTTTCTCTGTCCTCGTCACGAGATTTATTTGATTTATTTTAAATTTGTAGATAGAATTTTTAATATTTTTTTAAATTTTAATTATTCCTTGATTTAAACGATATAAATAGGACAGTTTTAGGTGGTTTTAGGATTGAGATTGGAGCCTTAAATTCGTTGCGTGAAACCGGTTAGTTGCGTGATCCTTTTAAATCCCGACTTGAAAGACACAAGTGAAAATGTTTGGAGGATTTAAGAGAGGGATTAGCGATTGAGTAAGATGTGTGGGTAGTACGATTCTTTCATTTGTACGAGCGGATAGAATTGGAACTATTTTTGCAATACCTACTAAAGTCTTATACACAAAAAGAGTTATTATGCCATGCATATTTTTAATATGCACAGCTTAGTAAATATGTTAAATTTTATACAGTTAGGATCTTATATTTGATTTAAATATTCTTTACTAATATTATTTAGAACTAACTGCATTGTTAATGCTCGCCCAATCATAATATGAGCCTCTGAAAAAGAAAGTGGCGTAAGTCACATTTGAATTGTTTTGAAAAGGAGAAGATTTTGCATTTGGTTTTTATGTAAATCTACATATATATACATAATTAAATTTTGATTTATAAATAAATTGACTTCAAGTCTGTAACTACGCACGTCAACTTATATAAATACCAAACGCTAACTCATACCCTTTACAAAACAATTCAAATATGACTTACACTATTTTCATTCTCACAGGCTCATATTACAATATTGATATTGTTAAGGTCGTTTTAGACAAGACAATTTCTTGACTCAAAAGTTAGTCAAGATGCGAGACATCTACATTGTCTAGTATCATATAGCAAATTATTTGAAATATTGAATTTGATGGTGAATCGAATGGAAAAATATAACGCGTTATATTAGTCCAGGACAAACAACTTTTGACCTAAGAAATTGTCTTGTCTAAAGGTCGTTTTAGAAAAGACAATTTCTTGACTCAAAAGTTAGTCAAGATGCGAGATAATCTAAATTATCTTGTATCATACAGCAAATTATTTGAATTATTAAATTATATGGTATATAGATAGAATGGAAAAATATAACGCGTTCTATTTGTCAAGGAAACATTGCATGGGAGGAGAATATATGAATTCATATCTTGAACAACTTTTGAGCTAAGAAATTGTCTTGTCTAAAACGACCTTAAATTGTGTCCTTATAATTGGCACTTGTACTCACTTGTTAGTGTAGATTATTTTTAATTAGGCCTATGTTTTAAAAAGTTGAAACAACGTTAGTAAAAGTATTATTATTATTATAATGCATGTTCTCAGTATACAGTTATTTTTGAAAAACACATACGCTACAGCATAGGTTTTTTCCAAGCATTTTCTAAGCATGAATTCATCCTCTAGAGATCTACAGATCTAGATTTCGATCTTATTAGATTTCATCAGTATAGCTCAGCTTTTGAGGATGAATTCACAAAATCCCAAGTGGTTTCTATACAAAGTAATACAAATTTCTATCCAGGGAGAAGGTTGCATTCTTTTACATACGTTGTAAGTAAATTTAAAATATTCAATAATAAATAAATGCAGTGTCATATGGACACTAGACCGATTCCAAGGCTGATACACAAAAATGTCTGTAAAAAGAAAATTTTATGCCATAAGCCATATGAAAAATATAGAATATTGATTTAATTTTCACACACCCACCCATTGAAAATATCACACCCATTAATTTCGTGTAAATAGTTATTTAGTCAAGTTAATTAAAAAAGATAAGAGCTCATTACGGGTATTTTGAAGCAATTTGCGTGCGCAAAAATATAATAAAACAAAACTGTATTCACGCGAACGCTGAACGTTTCTAATTAGCGCATTAATCAAACGCTTAATAAGCGAACTGCGGGGAACGGTGCAATCCCATAAAAATCCTTAAGCTACGTATTAATTAGATCCGTAATTTATATGCAATTCGCGGCAAAGCATTTTAATTAAGTGCTCGTGCATTAAAAAATATGAACGGTACGTTCTGCATAAATCCGGCCCCCTTAGCGGCCCGCGGCGGAATGTTAATTAGGAGGAACAACGGAGCCCGGGCGATGCAAATTGATTTTCCGCCATCAATATATTCAGATAAGGCTCTCTCTGCCCAACCGCCCCCGAGCTGCATTCGGTATTTACGTAACCACCACTGTTGTGTTCGAGCTCCGGTTAATTAGAAGACAGTAATGATTTAAAAAATATATATATATGGTGCATTATTAATGTGACCGGCGGGGCTTCATTAAATTAAATCCGGGCCCGTACTCGTACGGCTTTCTTATCCACATCCGCCATTCCGGGCACTATTTATTTTAATTACGGCCCCGACAGCCGCGCCTCAGCAGTAAGCCCCTTGAAAGCCGCCCACCAGCACGGCGGCCACGATTAATTCCAATCATAATTGCTGGCGGCGCGTTAAAAATTCACGAAATTAAATGCTTAAATTAAAAAAAAAACGGGGGAATTAATTTTGCTGTTGTTGGATTTAATGGAATTTTTGACGTTGTGGCGGAAATAATTGTGGCAGATTTTCTGAAGGAAAATGTTTAGAAATTTAAATCTTCGACAACGTTTCTAGTGTAATTATATTTATACTCTAAAACCTAGTTCAAACCTACGTTTTCTAACTAAGGATTATCTTCCTTATTTTTTTTACAAAATAAGTTTCATACCTAACGAAAACGTGTTTTAATAAACTATTAAAATTTGTATGGCATTCCGCTTCATAGTTTTTACTTCAAAGTTCATTACAATTTCACAATCATTAAAAAAGTGTAGATATTATCCCACTCTTAAGACAATGTCATCAAAATCTAGTTAATTTATACTGTCAATAGACAACGTTGTACCAAATATTCAACTAATATTAAAACGAAACATAATAACTAACAATTAAACCAATGTTTGTTAGCAAGCAGCTTAATATTTCTGTACACATAAGCGAAATATATACGTTCATTTGTGTAATTACCCTTGACGAACAGTTTCCTAACAGAGTTTTTTTTTATAATTTGCTAACAACCCGTACAATCGTCAACCTTTTTAAATATCATAAACGCTCGACGGGGTTTCACGTGCCTGGCCCTACGTGTAGGGACAACAGTGGGTAGGCAAATGTTAGCCAAGAAGGAGCATGGAAACAAACATAATAGGCACTTTGTTTCTTGCGTATAGAAGATATAACAATTGCAATGTGTGTTTTAAAAATATATATAACTAAAAAGTGAGTCCTTAATAATTTCCTTCAATAAACAATTTGTTCCAAAGTCTATAAAAACAAACGTTGTAAACAAAATCAGTTCCCACCCCTCAATACAACGTCAAGTCAACGCTTTACCCTGAGTAGTAATCCCTGTTTCGGAGGCAATCCACTCAAGGCGAAGGGTTACCTCGGGTTTTATGAAAAGTTACACGGCAGAAATGGCGGGCCAATTTGGACACATCGCCGCTCGGCTCCCGATATTTGAACAAGATATCTTTATTCCGGCGCGCCCGAGATGATAACAAAAACGGTCGCCCCTTTAAAAGTGACCTATATATTTAATATCGGGATTAAAGCGATTATTGGACCGAAATGGAATTGTAGAACTTGCCGCCCCCTCGTCCGCTTATAAAATTATGCGCGCACTGAAGTTTCATACCACATAATCCCGGGATAATTGAACAAGCAATGAAATTATGACAAGCGTAAAGCTACTGATAAATTAACAGAACCGCAATTTGTACTTTGTAATTTAATTCTTTTGAATGGTGTGCTTTTGTAATGAAAATTGTGATTTTGCTTAACACACGTGTTGTAAATGTAATGAAATTCGGTTTTATTCGGAGCTTAAATTTGTTTTTTAATTTAAATTAAATTCAAACTGATTCAGTTTGAAAAGAAAATTATTTATCTAATAAAAATTCTATCTTTATACGGCCATCAGCAACATCAAATATACATTATCGCACAATTACAAAAATGAAATTCTATCTTTGTAGCTTGCAGTTCAAGGGCTTTTCCGCTGATAAAGGGAAAATCTCAAAGGAGTTTAATCACCCGATATTTATTTCATAGAAAACATCTGAAAAACTGAGGTGAATCGCGAAGATTCGCACTGATGTGGTTTGAACTCCCGCTCCCCAATGCCGATACGTGAAAATCACAAGAATTAGAGCTATATTTAACGGAACTTTTATTGCCACGCTTGAAAATAATTAACAATATGATTAATTTGTGATAACATTAAAGGTCGTTTTAGACAAGACAATTTCTTAGCTCAAACGTTGTTCAAGAATTGAATGCATATATCTTCCTCCCATACAATTTGTCCTTGACAAATAGAAGGCGTTATATTTTTCCATTCGATCTACCATCCAATTGAATATTTCAAATAAATTGCTGTAAGATACGAGACAATTTAGATTGTCTCGCATCTTGACTAAAGGTCGTTTTAGACAAGACAATTTCTTAGCTCAAACGTTGTTCAAGAATTGAATGCATATATCTTCCTCCCATACAATTTGTCCTTGACAAATAGAAGGCGTTATATTTTTCCATTCGATCTACCATGCAATTCAATATTTTAAATAATTTTCTGAATGATACGAGATAATTTAGATTGTCTCGCATCTTGACTAACTTTTGAGTCAAAAAATTGTCTTGTCTAAAACGACCTTTACTTTTGAGTCAAGAAATTGTCCTTCTAAAACGACCTTAACAATAGTTAATTTTCGAACCATTAAAAACTATATATTTATAAAATTATTCATCTTCCAAAGATAATCTGAATGTGTTTATGGTCTTCAATCATTCTATTGTTTAAAATAGAATAAGATCAAGGATAAATTAAACGATTTTTTACTTTGTTTTTTTTTATCAGACTTCAGTTACACTTTGCAACTAGTTCGGCTAAGCTCTAGCCATTTTCAAGCTCCTCCGATCATTTAAAATGAATTATCATAAAGTAGACGCCTTAACAATCCAATATTATAATAAGATAAGATTGAAAAGACGGGCAAGCATTCTACATTTTTAAATGTAATTATTTTATTTATACAAATTCAGCTGTATTTCTTACAACGCTAATCAAAATTCTGCGAAACACAGCTCGTGTTTGTTTGTCCACAAATTATATTTCGGGCCAGCGCACCACACCCCCCACGTTATTACTTCCGTTTCCGTTGATGCCTTCTACATACAAATTAAAAAAATATATATATTTCGCTGCGGTTGACGTCGCGCCGCAATGACAAATCGTTTAAAATTTGGGCATCCCTGGGAAATTCGTTTTGTCGTCATAAATTACAAAGAGAATAAGAAACCGGGGGCCCGGCATTAACCCCGCCGACGACGACGTCGACGGCCGTATAATTCCTGACGCGGAAAAACGGGATATAAATCCGGGGGTGAACGGCAAACAAATGCGGACTATTCTGTGTGGGTTTGGCAGATCTTTGGAAAGTAACTTGGTTGCCCAAAAAAACATGAAGAGGCTATTAATTAATTGTATTTAATAATACACTATTTAAGACATTTATTTATTATATACACATACAAGTGACACTTGCACTTATTTATAATAAATATTATTTATAATAATATTATAATGATAATAAAAATATTTATTGTGATACATTACATATACATACCCCAATGGGCTAACGTCTTTCTGCCCGCATAAAAATTCTAGTTGCATATAAACAGTTATTGTTATCTACAATTATTATTATATCAATATTTATTAAAATAATATAGTTATTGTTATCTACAATTATTATTATATTAATATTTATTAAAATAATATAATAAATAACGTCTTAATTTTAATATTGTTGTTGTGTTTGCATTTTTGTATTATTTTGTATTATAGGGAGTGATGGGAATTTTCTTTTGTTAGATATTGATGGATTATATGGGATATTATGTTGGTCAATTAGTTCATAATTGTTTTTGATAATGAATTTTTCTTTTAATGTTTGTAGTCTCAGATTAATTGCAGCAATTTTGGAATTTATACTGTATACACGCGATTATTAACATCAATAAAGAAAATAATAATAAAAACTTCCATCTTTTAAGGGAATTTCCGCTGGCAAAGGAAGACGTTCAGAAGAGTTTATTAACGCCAAATGAGGCGTTAACTTCACAGAAATCCTATGAAAACTGTGAAAGGTAAATAATGAAAATTCGTCCTTTTACAAAGAACATAAAATGCCTACCAACTAGTTTTCTAACGTTGTCGTCACTAAATATGAATATTTATATATACATTCAATATAATTTTATAAAATTCTGAATATCATAAACTAAAGAGAATTATAGTATTTTTTATAATCTAATAATGTTGGATTTTATCATTTTCGAGTTTAACACCCTGAAAAGTCTGCTAAAAGTTGAGATACGATTTTCTAATGTTGGGGTCACTAAATATGATTATTTATAAATACACTAAACGTAATTTTATAAATTTCTGTGTATTAGAAAGAGAATTATACCACTTTTTCTAAGCCTACTAATGCTATATTTGGTAGTTTTTAAGTTTATCACCCCGAAATTTTGACTGACAGTTGAGATACGATTTTCAAGCATTGTTATCACTAAATGTGATTATTTATAAATGCACTCAACAACACAACAATTTCATAATTATTTGTGTATCAGAAAGAGAATTACAGCAGTTTTTCTAAGCTTACTAATGTTAGATTTCACAATTTTCAAGTTTATCACCCCGAAAATGTTACTAAAAGTTGAGATACGATTTTCAAACATTGTAGGCACTAAATATGATTATTTATAAATACACTCTAGGCAATTTTATAAATTTGTGTCTATCAGAAAGAGAATTATAGCACTTTTTCTAAACCTACTAATGTTATATTTCGTAGTTTTCAAGTTTATCACCCCGAAAATTTCACTAAAAGTTGAGATACGATTTCCAAACGTTGTTGTCATTAAATATGATTATTTATAAATACGCTCAAGGCAATTTCATAAATTTTAGTATATAAGAAAGAGAATTACAGCACTTTTTCTAAGCTTACTAATCTTAGATTTTACAATTTTCAAGTTTTTCACCCCCAAAATTTTACTAAAAGTTGAGATATGATTTGCAAATGTTGTAGTCACTAAATATGACTATTTATAAATACACTCATGGCAATTTTATAATTTTTTGTGTATCAGAAAGAGAACTACAGCACTTTTTCTAAGCCTACATTTCGTAGTTTTCAAGTTTTTCACCCCGAAAATTTTACTAAACGTTGAGATAAGATTTTCAAACTTTATAGTCACTATAGAAGATTATTTATAAATACGCTCAAGGCAATTGTATACATTTTTGTGTATCAGAAAAAGAATTACAGCACTTTTTCTAAGCTCACTAATTTTATATTTCGTAGTTTTCAAGTTTATCACCCCGAAAATTTCACTAAAAGTTGAGATACGATTTCCAAACGTTGTAGTCATTAAATATGATTATTTATAAGTCCGCTCAAGGCAATTTCATAAATTTTAGTATATAAGAAAGAGAATTATAGCACTTTTTCTAAGCTTACTAATGTTAGATTTCACAATTTTCAAGTTTTTCATACCGAAAATTTTACTAAAAGTTGAGATAAGATTTTCAAACGTTAGTCACTAAATATGATTATTTATAAATACGCTTAAGGCAATTTTATACATTTTTGTGTATCAGAAAGAGATTTACAGCACTTTTTCTAAGCCCACTAATGTTATATTTCGTAGTTTTCATGTTTATCACCCCGAAAATTTCACTAAAAGTTGAGATACGATTTCCAAATGTTGTAATCACTAAATATAATTATTTATTAATATGCTCAAGGCAATTTCATAAATTTTAGTACATAAGAAAGAGAATTACAGCACTTTTTCTAAGCTTACTAATGTTAGATTTCACAATTTTCAAGTTTTTCATGCCGAAAATTTCACTAAAAGTTGAGATAAGATTTTCAACTATTGTAGTCACTAAATATTTTAATTTATAAATACGCTCAAGGCAATTTTATACATTTTTGTGTATCAGAAAGAAAATTATAGCGTACTAATGTTATATTTCGTAGTTTTCAAGTTTATCACCCCGAAAATTAAAAAATAAGTTGATATACGATTACCAAACGTTGTTTTCATTAAATATGATTACTTATAAATACACTCAACGCGATTTTATAAATTTTTGTGTATCAGAAAGAGAGTTATAGCACTTTTTCTAAGCCTACTAATGTTATATTTCGTAGTTTTCAAGTTTAACCCCGAAAATTCCACTAAAAGTTGAGAAACGATTTTCAAATGTTGTAGTCACTAAATATGATTATTTAAAAATACACACAAGGCAATTTTATAAATTTTATATATCAAAAAGAGAATTACAGCACTTTTTCTAAGCTTACTAATGTTAGATTTCACAGTTTTCAAGTTTTTCACCCCGAAAATTTTACTAAAAGTTGAGATAAGATTTTCAAACATTATAGTCACTAAATATGATTATTTATAAATACACTCAAGGTAATAATACTCTGTGTAAACTCATGGTATGCGGAATGGGTGTATTTTTTTGGCTGTGATTTTATAATGTAATAAATGAGTTATTAAAAGCATTGAATTATCTAGCTACTCAAAAAAAAACTGTATAGGGCCAAAAAAATACACCCATGCCGCATACCATGAACTTACACAGAGTTTATGTAGCAAATTTCTAATCGTCTCCATTTCAATACATAAGTTTATCATCCCGCCCGTCTATTTATTATTTACATTGTGGCAACATCTACGGACAAGGGCCGTAACCCTTCGAAACCGTCCTAATCACCCAAAACGTGCCACCTTAGGCAGCAGCTGCTGATTAAGTCCGCTGCTGCCAATGCATCCCCGTAGTGTAATTAGCCGATACGTAGAGTTTCTCTGCAATTAATAAATATTAATATCAACGCTATTGAATAGCTCTCCATCCGCCCCTCGAGCTTGGCATATTTACACGAGAGCTTCTTTCACCCCCAGCCCCCCGGCAACGTTCATTTGTTGCTGTAATGAAGAGCGTTATAAATGATTATTCTTCGCGTTGAAAATGCTTCCGCGTCTTTTTGTTTCTGTATAGAGGGCTGTGCAGGAGGGGTGGGATATGGATTATAAAGGACCTCTTGACTCGACGGGCGTAATTTATATCGCTCGACTATGACGTGTAAATTATATGGAAGAGTTATTGTGATGTATTTATAGTCAAATGTGAGGGAATGTCGTTGCAGGGGAACTTTGTGCCGTTACTGAAACTGAGATATGAACAGTATTCAAATTATGAATTATGAAAACTGTATAAATTATCTACCATCTCTCTACTAACTTATTTTTTCAGAAATTTGTTCATCATATATATAGTGCTAAAATATAATGTAAAATAAAATAAGACACACTCGTTTTGGAACACAGCTGTTGAAGTCGTTTAGCAAAATACGGACACGATTTGAGTTCGTTCAATGACGGAATTTCGGTTTACTAATTTTTTTTAGTTCTACCTTTTTTACAAATGTATATCGTCAATTATCCGTATTTTGTTGAGGGAATTTTATAATTAAACGAATACGGTCCGAACGAGTGTTGTCAGGAATGACACCCCTGATCATTTAAGATCATCTCTAGAAAATGCCTGACCGTCCGTCGTCGTCCGTCTGTGATAAATAATGCGTCCACGTATTCGGAAAAACTGTTGTTTCGTAAATCCATTAAGATTAGTTTTTGGTGGAAATCTGCAGGGAGAAACTTCATGTTCGCCAACAGCAATATTTCGATTTTGAAAAATCATGGCGTTCACAACATTTTGTATAAAGTACTTATTAATTATTTCCAGCATTTTATAATAGTAATGAAGAAAAACGTCTCTCTGATTGAAATGACTGTTTGTGTTAAGTTTTCCTACCTGTTTTCCTCAACCAATATATTATATTATAGTAATGAAGAAAAAATAAACGTCTCTCTGACTGAAATGACTCCTTGTGTTAAGTTTTCCTAGCTGTCTTTCACTAACCAATATATTATATTATAGTAATGAAGAAAAAATAAACGTGTCTCTGACTGAAATGGCTCCTTGTGTTAAGTTTTCTTAGCTGTCTTTCATTAACCAATATATTTTATTATAGTAATGAAAAAAAATGTCTCTCTGACTGAAATGACTCCTTGCGTTAAGTTTTCCTAGCTGTCTTTCACTAACCAATATATTATATTATAGTAATGAACAAAAAATAAACGTGTCTCTGACTGAAATGGCTCCTTGTGTTAAGTTTTCTTAGCTGTCTTTCATTAACCAATATATTTTATTATAATAATGAAAAAAAATGTCTCTCTGACTGAAATGACTGCTTGTGTTAAGTTTTTCTAGCTGTCTTTCATCAACCAATATATTTTAGTATAGTAATGGAAACAAACGTCTCTCTGATTGAAATGACTCTTTGTGTTAAGTTTTCCTAGCTGCCTTTCAGCAAGCAATATATTTTATTATAGTAATGAAAAAAACGTCTCTCTGACTGAAATGACTGCTTGTGTTAAGTTTTCAGAACTGTCTTTCATCAACCAATATATTATATTATAGTAATGAAGAAAAAAAAACGTCTCTCTGAAGGAAATAACTCCTTGTGTTAAGTTTTCTTAGCTGTCTTTCATCAACCAATATATTATATTATAGTAATGAAGAAGAAAAAACCGTTTCTCTGACTGAAATGACTACTTGTGTTAAGTTTTCTTAGCTGTCTTTCATAAACCAATATATTTTATTATAGTAATGATAAAATAAACGTCTGTCTAACTGAAATGACACTTTGTGTTAAGTTTTCCTAGCTGTCTTTCATGTCTCCATACAATACACAATTTTTCTCATTATACCTTATTTCATCTCCCTTCACTCCCACAGCCAATCCTTGCAATATAACTGTAATTTATTTAAATTGAGTATATTCGACAAGAATTGATTTATTGCCGCATATCATTATCAATATCATAGCAAAAGCTTGTAGCATTTATCCGTTTTCCATAAACAGTATTTTTTGGGGGGGTATAAAATAGGGCATCCATCCTATCTTGCCAAGCATCGCAGCTCTGCACAATTCGGGCAAGTGTCCCTCAGTCAGTGCGATCCCCCATGCACACTCCTCGCTCGTTTCAATTCGTATAGCCCTGTCACTCAGCGAAATTTATTTTTAGTCGCTTTCAAAAAAAAACTGAAATCCAGAACAAGAAAATCGCACAACAAAAACACCGCTAAAAGCATACAAACTCGATCGGCATTCGAAAGCAATCACATCGGAAAACAATTTATATACGACGCATTGTTCGTCAACGGGCGATGAAGAGATTTTTGCGCGTAATAAATTTCATAGATACCTGCGGATATCAATTTATCACACAAGGATGATGTGGATATAAATGGAAAATTTGTGGCGTTTTTTTGGTGGACAACACATCAATAATTATGATGAATCGTCGTTATTAATTTAAGCGCGTTTACTACGTTAAGCGGATTACCGTTTGTGGAATGTCTTTTAAACATAAGTCACCCGCCTGTGTAATCGGGTTTATTACTGCAACACCCAACTCTTCCGACAGCAATTGAATTAACCGCTTCCTTTTGTTTATCTCTTATTAATTATTCATGGCGTTTCGTTTAGTTTTTGTGCACGGTGTTATTGTCCTGTTGCTCGCAGAATTTACAATGCAAATTGTGATGTTATCAATTAGTACAATTGTTTTAAAGATATAAAAGTGGGAATTGTATTATTATTTATTAGCGTTTTATTTTGAGGGCAAATTTCTTTTCATTTCACTGTCGTGGGGTCAGGGAATATATAACCGTTCCCGGCGCCTTCGCCAAAGTTTTGCAACTTTTCAGCGTCCACATAATTATAACTTTCGGCCTATTATGCGGATCCTTTGTTGTGTCCCTTTTATTCCTCATTGTAAATAATGCGTTTAGGTGCAAAGTTCTGACAGTTACCACTTTACTTATTGAATGGGAACATTTTTATATTAACATGGGGTATTGGTTTCTTATATTTCGGTTATTTATATTCTTTATATTGACTCTTTTCCACAAATAAGTATGTATATGTTCTCTATGTGTATATATTAAATGAAATATAAATAATTATTTTTAAACCCAGCTTAGTGATGACTAAAAAAACCTTAGGCAACTCTAATATACTCCCATCAGATCATCAGACCAAATTTTTGCAGAAAAAGCTGTATCACAAATATCGCGTGATTACACTCCTCTGAGCTTCTCCCTTTAATAGAAAAGCCTTACGGGTTATACAAGTAATATTTATATTTTTTAAATTCTCTTGTAATATGTTCACGGTGTATATATATTAAAAAAGTGTATATTATGAATAGAAATTTCATTAACAGATATTCATAATTGTTTAATATATATATATATATATATATATATATATATATATATATATGTGAATACTATAAAAATGTCACCCTCCGGTGGGAATCGAACCCACCTCTCTGGCTATCGCGGCCAACGCGCTAACCAATTGCACTGCGTAGGGTATTGGTTGGTAGCACGCAAAAATACAAAATACACGCCAAATTTGTATATATATATATATATATATATATATTAAACAATTATGAAATCTGTTAATGAAATTTCTATTCATAATATACACTTTTTTAATATTATACACCGTGAACATATTACAACTAGCGTTTATATTTAATCAGTGCAATGTTCTTTTATCCCTGTATTTACTCATTAAACGATTTATGAATATGCATGCCTTCCGAATCTGCCGCTGAAATTCCTGATAAAACGAATAATAGAATTTTACGGGCTGCAATTTACACTTTACAGGCGTTTTCGCGGATCATCGCATAGATTAAATAAATTTATTATGTAACCGCGTTGTGCGCGCCAACGCAATTTAATCATCCTGTAATTTAATCAACTGTAAATAATTAATAAAAACAACAACAATGCGGGCTTTTTTGTGTGGTTGATAACTACATACAATGACACGGGGATGCTTTAAATTTTATGGAATTCATAATATGTACTAAAAAACTCCAATACTTGTAATTGTAATACAACGGACCCAGGAAACCTCTAGAATAGCATCCCAGCTTAATAGTAGTGCATGAAGTACTCAAGGCCATACAATGGGGAAATATGTTTATACAAGATGAAAGCGACGCCCTATCAATTGATTTTTGGAAAAAGATAATCGTAGGGGGATGTGGATGTTATAATTCCTTAAAGCCGCAGTCATTTACTACGTCTTGAACGATTGGAATCAAACATATAGATGATACTATAATATATAACAAAAACTTGACATAAGAAAATTATATCTTGTATATTAAGAGATTACTAATGTTTAGCAGTATTTATTTATCTTCCCCTTTGAACATAAAACTGTCCCAATTCAACACAACACCAAATTAAATTACATGTTGCACTTAAAAGCGCGATTAATCAATTCCCTCATTGCCCTAATTAAGAAATTTGCGTTGCGCAATTATCTCTCCGCCCAGACGCATTTTATCGCCGCCGCCGCTTGCCCCCCGCACGGTTCGCTGCCTTAATGCATTAAGCTAGTTCAATAGTTTCGATTTATTTTAATGTGGCTCGCGATAAACTCCGGCTTAGCGAGCAGCTTTGCGTGTGCGCGCCGAACTTTTAACTTCATTAAATCCGCAAGCGAGACCTCTAATTTGCTGGATCGGAACCGTTTAATGAAAGGAGCTCGTCGTCAGCGAAATTCACACATCCATCAAAGAACTGAGCGGATGCACGACAACGCGGTATCAAGTTGAAATCTTGAATCAGTGATTAATTTAGTTATTTATGTGAGGCATATTTAGCAGATATGGCGTTTTGATAGATTTGCCATTGGTAAAAAATTAATTACAGCTTGATGTTATTCAGAGTTCCAAAGTACATATCATTAAGATACTAAAAAACCTTAGGCAACTCATATATACTCCATCAGATTTTCATACTAATTTACTAATTTATATCGCTCAACTATGTAAATTATATGACAGAGTTATTGTGATGTATTTCTAGTCAAATGCGAAGGAATGTCGTTGCAGGGGAATTTTGTGCCGTTACTGAAACTGAGATATGAGCATTATTCAAATTATGAAAACTGTATAAATGATCTACTATACATTTCTCTACAAATTTTAATTCTTTTTCAGAAATTTGTTTATTATATATAAAAGTGCTAAAATATAATGATAAATAAAATAACACACTCTTCAAGCGAGTGTGTCTTATTTTATTTATTTAGTTTAGTTTACTAATTTTTTTTAGTTCTATCTTAATTAGAAATTCATATCATCAATTATCCGTATCTTGTTGAGGATATAGCAACTCATATATACTCTATCTGATTTTCATATGCTAACTTATATATTTATAAAATCCATGTGTATATAATATATACTGTATTATACATCAAAATTCCTTCATTTTACGATATCAAATCGTGAATTTTCCGTTTTTTTGCAACTTTGGCAGGAACTCACATATGTTCGGAACGAGTGGTGCAGGTATTGTACCCCAGGTAGGAAGCTATAAGTAAATTTAGTAGGATCGATAATAAAATGTAAAGATGAATAGACTTTTTTTTTAAATCTTTGTCGATAATAAAATGTAAAGATGAATAGACTTTTTTGTTAAATTTCTTTGTCGATAATAAAATGTAAAGATGAATAGACTTTTTTTTAAATTTCTTTGTCAATTATATTTGGTTGCCGGATGCAATCAATAATTTTTAAACAAAGCAATGTTAGAGACAATACGATCAGAGTAAACGAGATAAATTGAAACAAGTCATTACAAACTATTCGCACGGGTATAAGATTCTTGAAAAAAAAACTTGTTCCGTTGCAGGAATCGGCTATGAATGGGTGCGAGCGCTTTGTGTTTTTTTCTGTTTCGTTTATTCCACGAGCATCTCGCTTTTAAGACTGTTTTAAAACTTATTCAGCTTAATTATCTAAAGTACAGATCTTTGTGTATTAAGGATTCTGTAAAAGTGAATGAATTTCAATGCAAATACAAAATTAAGTTAAGCGGGCTTTCGAATTATTAAATAAACAAACTACTATTTTATTATTAAATTAAGTTAATGGTATAAGATGAGGCATTGCCAACTGTAGAAGGGTTATAGTGATGGAGCAAAGTCGTTAAAGAAGCCAAAGGATGAGATATTGCCAACTGGAGAAGGGTTGTAGAGATGAAGAAAAGTCGTTAAAGAAGCCAAAGGATGAGATTTTGCCAACAGGAGAAGGATTGTAGAGATGGAGCAATGTCGTTAAAGAAACCAAAACACAATTAGGGTTGTAGAGCTTAAGAAGAATATTTATTTAGGCTTGGCTAATTCATATATCATTATATAACTTGACACCATGTTAACTATTAAATGGTAGCAAGTTCTGAAAATACTAATAATAATGTATATAAAATTCTTCCGGTATATGAAAAAAAAATTTAGAATGTGACATAATACGTAATCAACATAGTATTTTATATGATTTTAAGAGAGGAGAGCATGTAAAAAAAAAAATTAATACTCTAAATAACTACAAATTAACGGTATTTACAAACGAATTTTGCACACAATTTTGATTACTATTACAATGCCCTGACATTCTCATAAAATCAATTAGCTTTTCTTATTGATTTTTCTCTCAACATAGTATTTTATATGATTTTAAGAGAAGAGAGGAGCATGTTAAAGATTATTTGTTAATACTTTAAACTCAACTACAAATTTACAGTATTTACAAAAGGATTTTGCACACAATTATAATTACTATTACAATGCCCTGGTATTTCCATAAAATCTATTAGCCTTTCTTATTGACTTCTCTCTCAACATAGTATATTATATGATTTTAAGACAAGAGAAAGCAAGTCAAAGATTATTATTTAATACTTTAAACTCAACTACAAATTTACGGTATTTACAAAAGAATTTTGCACACAATTTTAATTACTATTACAATACCCGGACATTCCCGAAAAATCAATTAGCTTTTCTTATTTATTTCTCTCTCAACATAGTATCTTATAAAATTTTAAGAGAAGAGAGTACATGTCAAAAATTATTTTTTATACTTTAAACTCAACTACAAATTTACGGTATTTACAAAAGAATTTTGCACTCAAATTTAATTACTAATACAATGCCCTGGCTTTCCCATAAAATCAATTAGCTTTTCTTATTGCTTTCTCTCGCTTTGATCAAGTTTTTGCGTTCATTGCCCCAAGACGGCGAGAATTTGACGCCTTCGCCTGCGATAATTCCCCCCCAAACGTGTATTTACGCACTGTATTAAGGCAGGCCTGAAATATTAGGAGGTTTGAAATTGTGCGTCTATAAATTATTTCGTTTTTGACAACGTTCCGCATTTCGGCTGGCGCGAGTTTTGCACATACAGCCAGCAGGGATAAATCAAATAAATTATTACCTCCGGCTTTAATTATACAGGGCGCGAATTTGGCCTCAAATGGAACGAATTTCAATATATTGGAAATAATTATTAACTATATAAATCCATTATAAATAATTGTAAGGAATTTAATATTATTCGTTTGTTCTGTTTTGACAAATTAAAAAATCAGCATATAGAATGTGTGAAGTGTGAATTCACCTCTTAGCAATCTACATATCTAGATTTCGATCTTATTAGATCTCATCTGTACAGCTTAGCTAGTAAGGATGAATTCACACAATATCTCGAGTGGTTATATACAAAAATTATACAACTTCTAAGAGGTTAAACACCATTTGGCGGCACCAAATCAATTAGTAATGCACACCCATACGGTAATAACCGTCAACATACTCATGCCATCAGGATCATTGATGTGGTGGCGACAGATGGCGTTTAACTTTCCTACTAGGGGGTTAGTTGTACAATTTTTGTATATAACCACTCGAGATATTGTGTGAATTCATCCAACTAGCTGAGCTACACTGATCTAATAAGATCGAAATATAGATATGTAGATTGCTAACTCACAGTTATATATGTATTACAAAATTGGCTTTGTCCTGATATCTCAAGCACTCTGTTGGGATATTATTCCATAGAGGGCACTACCCGGTGATCCTGATGGCATGAGCATGTTGACCGTTATTACCATATGGGTGTGCATTGCTAATTGGTGTGGTGCCGCCAGATGGCGCTTAACTTTCCTTCTAGGGGGTTAGTTGTATAATTTCAGCATATAGAACTTTTCGTGATATATAGCCCTTGCTCGAAAAGTTTATGATTCTATAGTAACTCTAATTAAAATAGTGAATATTTAGCGTCAAATTCGTGCTCTAAAACTAAAAAGTGATATTTCTAAATGCACGTTTGTGAGATTTGTTTCTAAATTTCATCAATTTATTGAACATTATACACATTCAATAAATTGATGAAATTTAGAAACAAGTCTCACAAACGTGCATTTAGAAATATCACTGTTTAGTTTTAGAGCACGGATTTGACGCTAAATATTTTTTACTAATTCATCGTATGCAACGTCTATTCAACGTATGTAACTCAATATACGGCGATTTAACGTATGCAGCTTAATATACATTGACTTATAGTATGCAACCTAATATACGGCTATTAATCGAATGCAACTTAAAATACTGTAATTCAGCACAAGCAACTTAATATACGACTATTCATCGTATGCAGCTTAATATACATTGATCTATCGTATGCAACATAATATACGGCTATTAATAGTATGCAACTTAATAGACTGTACTTCAACGTATGAAACTTAATATACGGTTGTTCATCGTATGTAACGTAATATACAGAGATTTATCATATGCAGCTTAATATACATACATTCATTGTAAGCAACATAATATACGGCGAGTTATCGATGATAAAAGTTAAATTCAAATAATTTTTGAGTCGAAATTTATCGTGGGAAACACGCGCCCCAGCCAAGATTTACGACAAGTGGTTGCAAATAATTCTAGTTTATTTAGTTGACAATATAAACCCCTCTTCTCCCCCATCGCAAACCGAACTGATTTCGTGGTAGAACCAACAAAGGGAAAAGGTTTCCGCTGTTCGCGGGGGAGCCTGCTCCACGGGGCGGAACGAAATTTCTCGCGGTATACTGTTGCTTGCTTTATATCTTTACATCCATTTACATTGTAAACCAAACAAGGACGAGACGGGCCTCTCAGGAAAATTATTCCTGAATCAATACGAAACGATACTAGTTTAGGTCATGCATTGCATTGCATTTTCATTTAATTTAAAAGATTAATTGATTTTAGATTCCTTCCTTTGTCGATATCTGAAACTACACACACACATACACATACTCACACACACACACATATGAAAACTATGCCCGTCCACTATTTCAAGCGAGTTGAACTACGCATTACATTATTGTTCACATATATTTTTTTAATTAGTATTAAATTAATAAATGGCATTAACACTCTTCTTGGAATAGTTTAAACCATATAAAACATCTATATCCAATGAAAAAACTATGCGAGAGTAGGTGGGGTGGGCGGGTGGTCCCCACCAACCAAACTATGCCCGTCCACTATTTCAAACGACTTGAACTATGCACTACATTGTTTCTTAATGTTTTTATGCGTATTACGCGTAAACTAATAAATGACATTAATTTAATCATAGAAAATAACAGATAACAGTATAGTGCAGAATTCAAGTCATTTGAAATAGTGGACGGGTATAGTTTGGTTGGTAGGGGGAACTCGCCCACCCCACTAGGGGAAACGGATAAAAGTGTAGTGCATAGTTCAAGTCGTTTTAAATAGTGGACGGGCATAGTTTGGATGGTGGGGGACGCCCGCCCACCCAACCTTTGCTCACATAGTTTTTTCAAAGGATAACACTCTTCTTGGAATAGTTTAAACCATATAAAACATCTATATCCAATGAAAAAACTATGCGATGTTATAAGATGATAGAAATACTGGAACTATTGCAATCTAAAAAGGAATTTATCTCAAAAACTGCGTTTGGAAGTTACGACATTTCTCATATCACATACCTAATAAAATAATACCATATATCTTTAAAAAGTAAACAAAATATTCAGCTCACTTAGTCATGAGTTTTATAAATCCTATAACAACTGTATTATAAAATTAAATTCTATCGTTTGGTGACCAAAATAGAGATTTCCAGCCGCCAAAACGCAATCATTTCAACCGGTTTATGTTTCATTATTCGCATTTGTATCCCCTAGCCCTCCCAAATACTCGCGCGCGACCGAATTGAATTGCGTTCAGTATATTTTAATTAAATCAGCAATCGACGCGCCTACCGCACAAGCCCGACGAGTTAGGAATCACCTGAATGTATTGAATTTTGTAAATCGGAGATAACGGCAATAAAAATTTAATAGAGTTGTGCAGCATAGCGCACCGAATTTCATAATAATCCAAATCGAAATATACCAAATTCAACACATATACATGGCTGAATGTATCTTTAATTATGAAATTGCCTGACTAGAATAATGAATTTAAGTTTGAATTATGTTCTACTGAATCTACTATAACATAATTCAAGCTTAAATCTATTTTTCTTCACAATAATTAATTAGGGAGTTTTATTAAAAAACTTAAACAAATTCATTGTTTGATTCAAAATTGAATTTTTGAACACATTTTCTTGTTCTTCGTATTAATGTTCTCTTGCAGGTTTTCTTCGGATTTGGCTAGTATCAGCTATCATTGTGCGTCGTAGTTTATAATATCCTATGTCCATTTTCCTTGTTTTCTCCTTTATTTTTTTTAATATATTATCTAAGAATATTATAAACAGTAGAGGGCTTAATGCTCCACCTTGTCTTAGTCCTTGTTTGGTTGTAAATTCCTGTGATATCTGATTTCATGTCCTTATGTAATTGTATGTTTTTCTGTATATACCTTGTTTTTTAATCATTTTTAATTGTAGATATTACGAATAATTGCAACTAACTTTTATTGCGGCAATACACAATGTTAATTTTCCATTTAGAAATAGTTATACAGTTTAATATATCAATTCTTATATACAAAACGATATAGGAAACTAGATAATGCCATACAGGCGTAATAAAGTACCTTTCATTACTTTCACTAGCTATTATTAATTGTAAATTATTATATTGTAAATAGTAATGGATATTGGGATTTCATAATAAAATGTCTATATGTCTACCAGTAACAAAAACATTCCATACATTTCATTCTAACGTAGGTATGGTGGTCATATCTACAAAATAATGTTTTCATTAAACCTATATCCGGCTGCATACATTTCGTCGACGTTTTCATTTTTCCCGAATGCGCATACCCGCGACGATATTAATATCGCGCCCATCTGCGCGACTCGCATTCTTGGACACAAAACAATATTGCATTGCAAACGAGGACGCGCGGGTGGTGAAAAATTGCGCACATCAAAGTGGTCTTCGCAGTTTCATTAATTAGCATCCACTATCCCGCCCGCTACGGCCGTGCGCCTAATGAGGCACCAACGGGGTGCACAAAAAAGCGGAAATGCGCTCCAATTTCGTTCACAGAAGTAGTCGCACATTATCTGGACTCGTAATGAAAACGTTTTCCAGGTCGTCGTTTGAGTAGTGAATGAAGTGAGAAATAATGAAAAATACGGGCTGTTTGAGTAATTAGTTATGTGCATGAGTAAAGAATGCAACAATTGAAGTTATAAAGAAGTAATTATGGCCATAATAAAGTTAACTGTAAATACCAGAATGAAAATAGTGATTGTCATTTTATATATAACAATTCTTAGAAAATTATATGCAAAAATTGGAATTTCAAATAGAGAAACACAAAAAAAACTTTTATCTTTTATAGGGCTATCAGTCGTGAGGCTTTTCCGCCGGTCAAGGGAGAAGCTCGGGCGAGTTTAGTCACCCGGTATTTACCTTAACTTCAACCTGTGAAAGGTGATACGCGAAAAGTTGAGAATATCATCTAGTCCGGGCCAGAGCATGGTCTAGCTCTAATTTAACGAATTAATGCTTACAGAAAATCTCTAAAAGAAACTGTGAAAGGTGATTCACAAATTTATTTGAACTTTCGCCTCTCAACACTCAACAACACAGTACAAGACGGTCTGTGGTTAGAGTCAACTGAGCTGGGTGATTCTAATAGATTTTAGAAAAAAAAATCTAATGACTTTAAAATCATATTATTTAAACTACAAACATATCCATCTTTAAAACATTTTAATTCCGCAATGTCGCATTACACCAACCCCGATACCCTTTACAAGTTAAATGAAACGGAAAATTAAATTCGAAACAGACCTGAATTCAGCCAGCAACTTGAAAGGTGCAAAAAGGGAGAAAAAGGCGAAATTTAGTCAATTAAAACGTTAATTACTCTTGACAATTATCGCAGCCCTTTCAGCAGCGCGGACTTAAAGGAATCGTTTTTCATGAATGTATATTTTGTAATTCACTCACGCAGGAGAGAAATATAATTACAGCCCGGGCATTATGCGACGCTTTTATGGCATCCCTGCGAACATTTGTCAATACGATTCAAGAGCTTATGATTGAGCACACCCTACCCCGATTCACAATTCAATTAAATAAGAGGACTGATCCAGGCGGGGCGCGGTGATTTAAATAAAATAAAGCCCCGGACGGATCCAATATCAACGAATATTTTTAGCGGAATCACAGTTTGTCGAGTCGCAGACATTTTTATGTAGGATATGACACGGAAATCCTGTATTATAAAGCACTCCTTCACAAAAATGCAGGCAATCTAAAATAGTATATTGCATAAGAAAGGACACGAGTGGGCCCACTTTTCCACTATAAAAGCTGGAATAAATTTATATTTGAAATTATAAAATGGATTTTTCATTTGATTATTTCATTAATTATTAGATTTAATCCAGTATATAGTTTATTAATAAGAATAAGAATAATAATAATAATATTTTAGTTCCCAACAGTTGCCCCTTTACAGGAAAATAATATCATTGAATTATTACGCTATGCAATGCTGCTAAATTCGCTTTAAAAGCATTGTTGAATGTTTGTAATCATATCTACTTATTAATTTACCATTTATGTGTACTACTAACCTCATAAAAAAGTCGTACAAACATTTGTTTGCATTGTGTAATTTTTATAACAGGCTGTTATCTGTCAACGTGACAACTGTGTCAGTTTGATAAGTAAATAAAACTTTTTTATATGCCACAGCGTAACAGTCAAATAAATATGTATCATGTTATTTCAAATTATTTCTTTTACGTAAATGATTCCCTACCAGAAAAGACTCACGTCTCATGGCCTTATAATATAGAAGCTTTTTTTAATTCAATGAAATTCAAAGCTGACAGCACAGTAACCTGTTATAAAAGTCTGGATCACACAACTGACAATTTGTATAAATATGGTCACATACAGTATGTACGTTTTTATTGGGTTTAGATTAGTAGTACATTTTTTCGTTTATGACTATTTGCAACTTCGGGCGTATTGTCTCTTGTTATATTAGTTGCTCCCGATGCGCACAATTCCACCTCGTCCCTTACAACCGGTGCACGACCATTATTTGTTTTTATGAAAAAACAATTACAGCCAAATTTACATTTAAAGAACAGGCGAAGTTCAGATTCTTCGATCTTCTCTTTCACTTAATTTGCTATAGAAGAAACAAAACAAAAAAATGATTAAGAAACAGTCTTGCTCGAAAATAAAACTAAAGTAAAGTAAAATGATAAAGCTCAGCTAATGAGGATGAATTCACACAATATCTCGAGTGGTTATATACAAAATAACTAACCCCCTAGGAGGAAAGTTAAACGCTATCCTCACTAGCTGAGCTACACTGATGTAATCTAATATGATCGAAATCTAGATATGTGGATTGCTCCGAGGTGGATTCACACTTATATATATTTTACAAAATTGGCTTTGTGCTGATATCTCAAGCACTACCCGATGTCTTGATGGCTTGAGCATTTTGAGGGTTATTACCATATGGGTGTGCATTACTAAGTGATGTGGTGTCGCCAGATGGCGTTTAACTTTCCTCCTAGGAGGTTAGTTGTATAATTTTTGTATATAACCTCTCGAGTGGTTATATACAAAAATTATACATTATACATTATATTGTGTGAATTCATCCTCACTAGTTGAGCTACATTGATGAGATCTAATAAGATCGAAATCTAGATATATAGATTGCTAAGAGGTGGATTCACACCTATATATATATATATATATATATATTAAAGTATATAAATAATAAATCTACCAAAATATTTAAGGCATAGCATCAAAACCCATTTTCAAGTAGATACTTCTTAATAGCAATGTTAAATTTTTCAGTTGAGAGAGTTTTGAGTTGTAGAGGAATTTTATTATAAATATTGAAGATAAAAGATAGTAACAAACGTCTCCTGATCATAATATTTTTAGTGACCGCTCGCTCAAAAATCGCACGCCAAATAATATTAGTGATTAATATTTTAATAGCGCATATCTTTCTTAATTTCTAACCAAACCTGTTTCCAGCTATAAACATAGTCCCGCAGGACTATGGACGCGATTAGAATTATTTGTCTATATTTTATCATTTCTGGCACGTTCGGATACGGAACGGTATAAATTACCCCCCGCCGCATGCAAAAACATTGATCAATCGCACACAAAGGTCCCGTGAAACGGGCGCACGCTTTTTTTTTATTATCGCCCCGGCGGCCCCGAAATTTATCGAATCGCCGCAAATAACGCGGGTTATTTACTGTGCATTGTTGATAATTGTTTCCGCCTTTGCCGGCTCGTGAATTTGGATAACGCGCCGCATAAAAATACACTCAACGATACTCAAATAATTGCGAAAAGAGTGTTGGCAATCTGGTTACTTTTTGAAATTATGAGTAAAAAGTATATGTGTTAAACTCACCAATCAATAGTGTAGATGATATGGACTCACCTGAAACAATAAAAAAGATTGACAAAATTTCGAAAAAAAAGGAAAAGAAAACCATTATTTGGCTAAAATATACAACTAAGCCCCTAGGAGGAAAGTTACACGCCATCTGGCGGCACCACATCATATATAAAACCACCTTCCATTCTACAAAATTCCCCTTAATAAACAAAACTTTCATGCGAGTTTTGCATTCTCGTAGTTTTTATTATAACTAATATAAACTGAATAGATAGCCTAATATATTGCTAATGCCTGAGTGAAGTTTTTATAATTATCCATCGGAATTATTTAAATATTTCCAAAAAAAAACATACTAAAAGAAATTTTATGAAATACTGAGTTTGGCATTAATGACTATGAAAATTAGTTCAACATAATTTGTGAGTATAAATTTAATAGATACAATTATAATACATTAGCAAAATATCTATCTAGGAAATATTTACAAATTTTCGGTTCAAATAAGATTATGTTACGTTGTACATTTTTTGTTGTACAGCTTGAAAATTTACATACTATTATTTAAACTAAAAATTTGTAAATATTAAGAAACATAATTTTATAATTAGAAAATTTAATTTTATTAAATTTTTAGTCAGACATAATATAAAATAATTTTCACCTTTTAGGTTTAGATTAAAATAAATAAATTCTAAAAGAATAAGTTTCTTGTTCGTATAGATTGTTGTCAAAAATTCGTAAATATTTCATTTTTAATTTTATGATTAAAAAATGTATTTTTATTACATATTTAGTCCAGATTAAATAAAATAATGTTCTCCATTTTATAGGATTACAAAATTTTAATTCTATAGAATTAATGTTGTGTTTGCATAGATTGTTGTCGAAAATTTGTAAATTTTTCAAAAATTTAATTTTATAATAAAAAAATGTAATTTTATTATATGTTTAGTCCAGGATATAATATATAATAAGGTTTCTCCTTTTTTTAGATTACAAAAATTAAATTCTAAAACAATAATTGTGTGTGTGTGTAGATTGTTGTCGAAAATTTGTAAATATTTCCAAAAAAAATGATTTTATAATTAAAAAATGTAATAAAATTACATATTTAGTCCAGGATATAATAAAAAATCATTTTCTCCTTTTTAGGTTAAAAAAAAATTAATTCTAAAATAATACATTTTTTGTTTGTTAGATTCCTGGCGAAAATTTGTAATTTTATAATTGAAAAAATGTAATTTTATTTCGTATTTAATCCAGGATACAATATATAATAATGTTTCTCCTTTTTTTAGATTACAAAAATTAAATTCCAAAAGAATAAATTTTTTGTTTGTATAGATTGTTGTGCTTTCACTGAAACGTACGCAGCGGAATTAAAAATTGGAATCCAATTACTCAAATCGTGTTTTCTTTGGGGCGTTCGGAAAACAGGTTTTCGGCCAGTCGCTTGCTGTAGCACCGAGCCTGGGTCCTCTCGCTCTCTCCCCTTTTACCTTTATGAATGTTCTTAAACCTTTGTTATTGTAAGGAACCGCCGCGAGTGGAGTTTTATTAAATTAAACGAATTATACGCCCGGGAAATGCGCTTCCGTCTGGAAAACTCGTTCCAAATAAAAACACCTCGTTCCAAAAACAACACGAATGGAAATTGACGGGGGGGGGGGGGTGGGGTTACGTTCTGGGGCAGTATTTTTATCGCACGTTATTTACATAATTTGAATATTTAATTTACCATTTGAATTGTAAAAATAAATGTCATTCAATTCCAGTCTGTATTTATAATCTTGAAAATCCATAAATATAGAATTCAATTATTGCAAATCGAAGGTATAATAAAGATGGTATATATATATATATATATATATATATATATATATATATATATATATATATATATTTCTAGCTTATTAGGGTAGTGCAGCAATAAAACGCTATTTTACTTGATGTACATTTTACTTCCTCTTGCCAATATTTCGTAGCTTATATAGCTACTTCATCAGGGCTCGAAACATATTATACTTATACAGCAATATATATATATATGCATAAAGCATATGCATAAAGCATATGCATAGCATATAAAATGCATACAAACGAATACCAAGTAGGGGTAAAAAACTGCTACAGTAGGTATGCTATGGCAAAGCACTGGCCGGAGGAAGAGTACACGAAAGTAACAGTGACGAAGGGTGCGGAAAGGAAGCCTACCCCGGAAACTAAAGTAGTGAGGATAATAGACAAGGAGTGCAGAGCGATGACCAGTGGAAGGAAGCGAATAACCGGACGCTTGGTTACCGAGCTAGTAGGGCTAGATATTGAGGAGGATAGAGTAGCTATAATTTGTTGTACCACGGAGGTCAGGAACTGCATAAATATGACCCAAAGGAACGATCGCCTCACCCACTACATGATAAGCGCAAGCATTAACAAAGACAAAATTGGGGAAATATTCTACAACGGCATCCAGAAACTACGTGAAATCTCTGAGAAACTGGAACACAGACGATACTAGTGGAGGTACCGAGACTGTACACTCGATATCATGAAAATACTTGAGTACCAGCTAACGGGACTGCCCTTTCACGTGACTCACAAGCACAAAGGGAAGGAGAAGACACAAGACAGGTCTACCGCGACAACGAAAAATGCTCAACAGAAAACAAAACAGGAAGATACAATATTGAGCCAGTCATACGTTGACCAGGGGATGGATTTTTGAGCGATTCCTATGAATATGGGGCTCGGAGACCTTTGCTATTATTGCGCATGGTATAGATATGTGACCCATCACTTCGTGAAAGATGCTACTTAACTTTGACAAAGCTGAAACATCTACAGTAGTTATGTTCTGACATTAATTTTTGAGTTAATTCTATTATTTGAGAGCTATGAAACGTCTACTCATTATAGCGCATGATAATAGCGATCGGTAAAAAATCCCACCCCAGGGGAGTCTATTCTGTAAGTTCAGTTTTGGTAAAAGATCAGACCGATCTTTTACACATGGCAATGAAATAAATAACTGTTTCTCCGCGAATGCTAGTTTAATACTGATTTACGACAAATGTTAAATCTAGATATCTACGCATTCACGTTACGGTAGTAGGCATATAATTAAAAATAAACTAAATATCTAAATTTAGTTTATGGTTAAAAAGTGTATAGAGCTAAAGAGCTGTGATTCATAATGACTATAATGTAGACACTATAAACTTTAACATTAATCATATCTATATAATACGTTTAATAAACGAACATTCAAAATATATATATATATATATATATATATATATATATATATATATATATATATATATATAGATATTATCTATTTGCCTTTTACCTTTCGGTATAGGCTCTACATTCATAATAATAATAATAATAATAATAAATTCACGTTGATTAATAAATTTCATCTAATTTCGTTAGACTGACATTATTATTCTCGCAAACAATCACACTTGTAGCATATTGAATAGTGCAATAACTCTAGTAGCCGTTTATACAGTCCAGTCACGATAATATCAAGCATAAGTCACGTAGTGTAACTGTTTGTGCAACCCCTTCTGGTCGAGCACAGTAACCTCCTTGTGCAGATAATTAGTTAATTTAAGGACCATCTCTAACGAGTCGTTATTAAAGTGGAATACCCGCCGGCTACTCCTCGTGTAGTGCTTAGCAACGTTTATACCATCCACCCCGCCGGCTTATGTAGGATATGAAAAATACCCGACCCTGTTTGGCGGGCGTAATTACAGCCCGCTTAATTCGCACCGCATCGCGTTTTATTAAATAGCGGGCAATTTTTCAACGCCATCATAAACGTGATAATTATAATTACTGTTTTTTTTTACGGTTAGATATGAAAATATTCTTATATTTGCTTTTAAATCTTCTCAACAAACATTATACCAACTATACAGTGCTTTCTGGCAATTAAAATTATCATATATTACGAACGAGCGCTCAACAACTATATAATAAGCGCAAACATTAGCAAAGACAAAATGAGAGAAATATTCTACAACGGCATCCAAAAACTACGGGAAATCGCTGAGAAACTGGAATAAAGGCGATATTGGGGAGGTGACGAGGTGCCTATACTGGACATCATGAACATACTGCCCATTCACGTTTTCGCTATCGCGGTAGTCCTGTCTTGTGTCTTCTCCTCCCCTTGGTGCTTGTGAGTAATCAAAAGCTCCAAGGGGAGGAGAATATACAAGACAGGACTACCGAGACAACGAAAAACGCTCAACAGAAAACAAGACAGAAAGATATATATTTGGGTCAGACATACGTTGACCAGGGGTGTTTATTATACAAAAAACATAATCTTTTTGGGATAATTCTGCTTGTAAAATCTCTATAGTTTCAATCTGAAAAAAAATTACTCACCTTTAGTCCCCCCAGTCGTATATGCAAACGTGTAAATAAACGGAAAGTTCAAAGTATAATCAGCGCAGACAAAAGCGACGAGCGTGCGTTCTGTGTGAATCAATGAATGCGGACGTGATGTGCAACGGGGGAAAAGCGAAATTTGCGAATGACATATTCCATTTGCGGGGCTTTTTGTAAATCCGCGCACCAGCCGCGACGCCGATAAATATGTATGCAAAGCGTCGCGACGAGGGCCGCGCGCTCGCCGGATCGGACGCGCGGGCGTAATAAGATTTTCGCGTGTTCACAGCGCATTTATTTTAATATCATTAGCGGTGCGCGCGCGGGGGCGGCGCCGGGGGGGGGCACGTCCTGCAAGTTAATTGCGGACCTTGGGCTTTCATGAAACGCCGGCTGCGGACATGCAAATTTTTAAAAACTGCACCCAGTGCAGATTTAGCATAAAAAAAGATTGCTCTTCGTGCCACGGAAAATTCATCAGGGTGTATTTACATTTAAGCAACGTATACTGTGGCGCTGGGGTAAATTAAATTTACTGGATGCCAGCAGAAATGTAATAATGAAAGTAAAAAAAGTAGGAACTAAATCATTAAAAGATGGGATGTATTAAAATAGAGGCGAGGTTTTCACATTTTAAGAGTTTGAAAATCACGATAATTAAAATGTTTGTTTATTTATAGTTAATAGTATATTAGGCCCAATTCACATATAAGCGGCGTCGGGCGGAGGCGCGGTGTAGACAAGGTGCAGGCGCCGTGTAGGCGAGGTGCAGGCGCGACGTCGCACAGGCGATTGTGATGTCCATATGCAGTGAAGGGGTAGACATTGCAACATATGTTTACATAGAGAGGGCATAGAGACGCTATAGATTGATGTATATAGAGCATATAGAGCACCGATAGTGTAATTTACACAAGGAAACGAGTACACGTTGTGATAACCAAAATACGTAAAATTTCATCAACAGAAACAAACTGACTTGAATGTGAGGAACTATATACACCCTCTCACAATGGCAATATTTGTTAATTTTGTTTTTTAAATATGTTGGTCTTTAATTCGGACTTTGCATGTGTTTGATCTGTATTTAAAGTGTAATAATAAAAAAAAACTTGTATCATTATAAGGCCATAACACAAACCTAAAGATATTTTCAGAAACAAAAATTGTTTGTAACGACGATAGTTATCTTAATGCAACCACAAGCATAATAGCTGGTAGCATATGGCGGGGGCCGTTTTCATACTTGTCTGCGGCAGACCGCCCTGTCAGCAGCCCCCTAATTGCTGCCCTCGTTTCCGGCCGTAACAATAAAAACTTTCGTCTGCGCGGCGTTGATTGGAAACCGTGGGGGAGCGGCAATCGCACTGATACAAGCATAATATATTTCGGATCGTGTCCGCCGATGTCTTAGGGTTATGTTTGCGCGGCCGGGCCTAATGATCCGGAATAAGGGTCGTCCGACGCACGGAATAACAGTTTTAGGGCGCCAGCACGCCATTAAAAATGCTGGGCCACTTAGTCCAGTCGTCGGAAATGTGACGGCATCCCCGAAAGTATCGCGTGCGGATTCAAATTAAATATTGAACGATCGCCGCCCGGATGGCGGGCGTTGTGCGCCGCGGCACTTTGCAATCACAATTTAGTCGCGTCAACGGTAAAGCGGCAACGCCGGTGTGTGAAAGTGTGTGACGTGAATTTTCTATTTAATGCCGACAGCAGTTCCGGGCATAGTGTCGGCCGTTCCGGACGAAAATGCGCGCATTTAAATGATAAGTGCCCGGGTAGTGGATTCGCTCCTTGTTAGTATGGTCTGGTACATGGGGCCGAGGACGGCTTGTAATTAATTAATCCTAGGTCCTTGCAGGAGCCACAACACACGTTGACTGAATATTGGTCTCGAATACATAGATTCTCAGTCTCAGCTCTAGGTATTTTCGAGTTCCTTCGATAATAAATTATTCAATAGTTAATTATTTACCCGGCGCATTCACCATTTTTCATATCAGTCGCGAGATTATGTAAGAATATACAAAAAACAGTTTTCATGGACGTGTAACCTCAGACAATGGTTAAACACTCGCGAGGTAGCTACACTGATTCGGTGTGCGCAAAATAAAGAACAGTACCACATGATGGTCGCCAATCTTATGTAAGGAGAGGGCACCAAAAGAAGGAGAATATTAAATTCGGGATGCGCCGAGTAAATAATTCATTATTGCATAATTGGAAGCATATGTTATCCGAGGTGCTCGAAAAAAGCTAGAGCTGAGCCGAAACTAAATTGTAATATAAATAATTAAAAATCGTTTTATGTATCCTTTAAAATGAATTATCACAAAGTAGACGCTTTAACAAGTCTGAAATATTTTAAAGAATATTTAATTAATATTAAATTCAGTTACGAATAATCCAATCTGCACTAAGCTAAGCTCATAATATTAATTTCTTCGTAAAAATTAATTAATCAACTGCTCCCGGTTACATTAAATAGATTCATCATTATTAGTGTATCTACCGCTATTACACGTGAATTTCTCCTTGTGAAGCCTAAGATATTTACCATTCTAATTATATTTCCTCTAACAACCCTCGTCGCTCTCGCTAGCTACGACTACAATTAATCGCGTATCAGCAACCCTCCCAGGTGATGTACGTGAACGCGCACAACATCAATTATTCATTTTGTAATGCGTACACTATTGCTACGAAAATATAACGCCGGGCGGATGCTCTTCAAGCAATTCCATTACATAATGATAATAGAAACATTAAGTTTTGCGCAAGGGGATGTAATTCGGAAGCTGAAATTGAAACTTGGTCTAGCTAAATTCATGAGATGTATGTTACGTTTATAAATTAGACATTCTAAAGATTTAAACTATAATTATATTTTAATCAGCTTAATATTATATTCGTACGTAGTCGTATTTAGTGGTGTCATTTTAATTTATTAACATCCAGTTCTCAGACAGTATAGTCTTCTTAATTTTAGGCTCAGTTGTATAAACCAGATAAATCAATAGTTAGGGACCAGAATAGAAGAGAGTGAAGATAAGACTATGGAGTTAACAAGCGCAATGAATTTTAAAGAGCAGCCTTCGCCAAGATGATGCAGTTTCTAGTTGACAGAAATGTATACCTAACATTGCGAGTCCTAATGGTGCGCTGCTGTATATTCTCGACACTGTTATACGACGTGGATGCGCATAAGAATGGAAATATGAACAAGATTTAGTATTTTGAGAGGTGTATATACCGACGCATGCTGAAGATACCATGGACAGACCTTGTAATAATTGAGGTCATGCATAGAATGTGTAAATGAAAATAAATGCGGGTTTTCTTTTCATTTACACATTCTATGCATGACCTCAATTATTACAAGGTCTGTTCATGGTATCTTTAGCATGCGTCGGTATATACAGTCATTTTAATACTAAATTGAAGATTAGACATTGCTTTACATAAAAAAAATTGCTTTACATAATAGAACTTTATTTAGCTGCACCCACTGGCAATCCTCTAAGTTATGATTTTTTTAATATAGGCGATTTGAGCGCGCACTCGCCTCGACTATTGTGTAAAAATCACATCATCCGGGTCATCTCTCTTGGTCCATGGTTAGTTTCTAGATTATGTATGAACTTATATAAAATAAATAATCTTTTGAAGTTTATTAAATTATAGAAAACAATAGTAACAAATAAGTTTGCCATCGTACTGAAATAATATCCCATTTAGATTCTACTTGATCCTGAAATGTATGCAGTAAATGTTAATAAAAAGAGCCCTCGGCGTTACGTTATTGGATCTCCCTTCATACGTATGTGCATAAACGTGGCGATAATGACTGAAAATAGGAGTATATAATGCAAATAAGCCTTACTTTTATACCCTCCTTTCCGTCGCCAGACTCAATCAAAGCCGAAATAACCGCACTTGCCCGCCATGGATTCGTTTTATGTGTGATTTTCTATTTATAGGGTAAGTAACCGGGTCGCGCAGTCTGTTTTGCAACCTCATTGAGGGCCATTAGGAAGGGCAACGCGCCCCCGTCGAAGCCCCATTGACTTGCAGGCCGCGTCCGGGCCGACGCCGCCAATAGCATATTTTACCGCGAGGTATTTTTTACCCCCCACTCAAACCGAACTGCTTGAATACTAATAATACAAATGAACCCTTCGCCCTCCACGAATTTTTAACAATTAATCCCGTGAAATGATTGTCCTCCCTTAAGGGGCCGGCAGTAAACAACTAAGTTGTTCGTTTAAATTGCCGCTCCTAGTTCTCCATGTTCCCCAAATTGCCTGTAGTTATTGCTTTCTCTTGCCCACCACGTCCTTATTGCCGTAATGCGTACGAGTTACGATTAGTTGCAATAAAAAGGGCCGCGCTTTGAGAAATATCCGCGCATTATGTTCAACCCCCTAGTGCCGGGCGAGGAAGGAGTTAATTATGTCTTGGAATTACCATAAGGCTCCATCGTGCGACGTTTGCGATAATTGCGTGGAATAACAATCCCGGTTACGCTCCTTATGATAATTCACAATCTAACAGTTCGCCTGTCCGTGTAATTTTATTGCGGGAATAAAAGGGAATGAGCCTCGGCAGGTTTAATTGAAGATGTGACTTCGAACGTCGCACGGTGCACGGACTGAGAGTAATATTTATTTAATTATGAAGCATGATAGGGTGAGTGGTAGAACAGTAATTTAGGACTTTATTGCTTTAAGATATAAAACAGATTCAATTTAAAATGACCAACATTATTTTAAAACATAAAAATTATGCCCGATACAAAAATTAGGTTTAAAAATATGCAGTAGAGTTATTCAGAAAGGAGGAAAAATTTAAGAAAATTATTTGAAATTATGCTGTAGAGTTTTTCTGAAAACATAAAGGAAAAATGTATGAAAATTATTTTAAAACTTAAAAATTATGCGAGATAGACATGACAAAAATTTAGGTTTGAAAATATGCTGTAGAGTTTTTCTGAAAACGTACAGGCAAAATGTATCAACATTATTTTAATACTTAAAAACTATGCGAGATAGACATGAAGAAAAATTAGGTTTGAAAATATGCAGTACAGTTTTTCTGAAAACGTAGAGGAAAATTGTATGAAAATTATTTTAAAACTTTAAACTAAATTATGCGAGATAGACATGAGAAAAATTAGGTTTGAAAATATGCTGTAGAGTTTTTCTGAAAACAAGAGGAAAAATTTATCCAAATTATTTTAATACTTAAAAATAATGCGAGATAGACATGAGGAAAAATTAGATTTGCAAATATGCAGTAGAGTTTTTCTGAAAACGTAGAGGAAAATGTATCCAAATTATTTTAAAACTTCAAAATTATGCGAGATAGACATGACGAAAATTAGGTTTGAAAATATGCTGTAGAGTTCTTCAGAAAACGTAGAGGAAAAATGTATGGAAATTATTTTAAAACTTAAAAATTATGCGAAATAGACATGTCGACACTTAGGTTTGAAAATATTCTGTAGAGTTTTTCCGAGAACTTACAGGAAAAGGTATCAAAATTATTTTATTACTTAAGACATGAGGAAAAATTTTGTCTGAAAATATGCAGTAGAGTTTTTCTGAGAACGTAGAGGAAAAATGTATCGAAATTATTTATTATAACTTAAAAATTATGCGAAATAGACATGACAAAAATTAGATTTAAAATATTCTGAGTTTTTTTCAGAAAACGTAGAGGAAACATGTATCACAGACTCACATGTTCACCATCTCTGGTATTGAAATGATCAGAAAACTTAATAAACAAGATTTATTGCAGATTTTTGTTTGGCAAAAATATAATACTTTATTTATTCTTAATTATAATACAGCATCCGTCACTAGGATGTTTATGCTGTAGCCCCTTAAGGACCTATTATGCCTCTAACATCGTATAATAAAGTAAAAACTGTAATAGACTAGGAAATTGTTTCAACATTGTAAATTGTAAAAAAAAATCTTTATTGGGCTATCAGCTGTGAAGCTATTCCGCTGGTCAAGAGAGAAGCTCGGAGGAAAAATATGCGTTATGTTTTTTAATTAAATCGTGCACTCTTCTTTGGATACCTTTTACAAGTAGAAACCGAGCTGGAAATCCAATAATTATGGCATTTTCCATTAAAATTTACGATATTATTTGTTCATAATAAAGCAGAATGTATTAAAAGTATAAATCCTTCATTTAATATTAATAACATATGAAAATATACACCATTCTTTATCTCGTATAATAAATTACAGATAAAAGTCTCTAATAACAGCTTTAGATATCAAAAAACATTAAAGCCCCAAACTGAGCTGGCTTTAAACTAAAGCCTTAGCATTTAAATAATAACGTAGTAAAATTCGGACCACCCCAGTTCTGCCGGAATAATATATGTAGTTCTGGATAGTTCTGGATAGTTGGCTGGAGGGTAGCATAGCTACAGACACTTAGGCCTCAAGATAGGCCCATTGTGAAACCTCCCTTTAAAGGCTGCTCACTCGTCCCACCAGTCAATTTTGCGTGCAAGCCGCAAAACCCTGGCGGGTGAGGAGCTGCCAATGCTGACCATACTAGGCCAGCACTCCCCTAGTATTTGATGCCTGGTGTTTACTAGAGCTGGGCAGAGGCATATTACATGCTCTGCTGTTTCTAGTTCTTCATTACACCCTCTACATAACGGGCTGTTCACCAGGCCCATCGTGTGTAGGTGTTTGTTTAGCCGGCAGTGGCCGGTTAGGATGTTAGTCAATAATTTCAGACTGGTTCTAGATAAGTTAAGGCGGGCCGTGGCTGCAATTTTACAAGGCTGCCTGATTGCAACCTTTGATTGTTTGCAGCCCGGCGTTTCTCGCCATCTTACCTTATGTAGAGCATGTGTCCTATGCTCTATTATTTTTTTCAGAGTACCTGCGGAAAGTATTTCATCCTCTTGGGTTATTAGAGGATGTGAGGATCCCTTCCTGGCAAGTTCGTCTGCTATTTCGTTCCCCTTGATGCCACTATGTCCTTTTATCCAGCAGAGTTCTAGTTTGTTATATTTAGCTAGCTCCTCCAGGCTGTGTAGACATGAATATAACTCTTTCGACACAAATGTGTTGGCATTTAGTGCATTTAGAGCTGCTTTGCTGTCGGTGAGTATTTGGATATGTTTATCCTTAATATTCCGTTCAGCTAAAATTTGAACACATTTTAGTATTCCTGTTAATTCCGCTTGGAAGACTGTCGTGAGTCTTCCAAGTGGTGCACTTATCTTGAGATCGAGTTCTGGTGAGAAAATTCCATAGCCAGCTCTCGTCTTAGTTTTGGATCCATCAGTATACATGGTTATGTTGGCGCCTTGTGGGGTACCATCCATTGTGATGATGGTCTGAAAGTGTTTGACAAAACTGTATTTGGGTAGAATTCTGTCGCACTTACCTTCTATGAGGGGGTCTAGTTTGATAGCTTCACTCAGTATGCTCCTGTGTCCAATGATTCTACCTTTATCATGCCACAGGTTGAGTGAAGATAGCCTTAATGCTGTTTTTACTGCAGTCTCCCTTATTAGAAGGTCGAGTGGTTGTAGACATAACAGTGCTTCAAGAGCTGCTGTGGGCGTTGTTCTCATAGCGCCGGTGATGGCAAGACACGCCATCCGCTGGATGTGTGATAGCTTTGAGATTGTTGTAACTTGTTTGGTTTTCGACCACCAGACTATTGCACCATATGCGATAGTTGGTCTGATGATCGCGGTATATATCCATTGGGTGATCTTGGGAGACAGACCCCATGTTTTACCAACCGCCCTGCGGCATTGCCAGAATGAGATGCAAGCTTTTTGCAGCTTGGATGTTATATGCTCATTCCAGTTCAGTTTTGTATCCATGATTAATCCTAGATATTTTACTTTATCAGTGAGAGTCAGAGGGACCTTAAAAAGAGTTGGCATGTTCATGAGTTCGAGTTTCCTCTTCCTCGTAAACAATATCAGCTCTGTCTTTTTTGGGTTAACTGTTAGCGAATGGTTATCGCACCAGTTCTCAACAATCTGTAGGGCACTCTGCATGAGATTACAGAGTACACCTTCAAAACTGCCATTTATCATGATCACTATGTCGTCGGCATAGCCAACGGCATAGTATCCTGAGTTGTTTAATTCCAGGAGGAGGCTATCAACTACAAGGTCCCATAAAAGGGGTGAGAGGACTCCACCTTGAGGACAGCCTCTTCCTGCAACTTTTTTTGATGTTACGTCATCTAGTGTTACTTGGATTGTTCTTAGACCAAGCATATTTTTTATCCAGCCCCTAATAGTGGGGTGAATCCCGTGAGATGTTAGAGCATTATCGATACTCTTAAATGTTGTTTTGTCGAAAGCACCTTCAATATCAATGAAGGTGGCAAGCAACGAACCTTATATATGTAACAGGCAGAACAAGTTTATGCGATATAATCGCATGTTTCTGAAATTATAAAGTCCTCTCTCCCCGCCAGAGTCGTTCCTGGGCACACACACACAAGTAGGGCTGCATTATCCGCGGAGGCCTTGGCAGTCCGGAGAGGTCCCGGTGCCAGCGAAACCGCAGGACACTTAAAATTACTCGTAATTCATCCGGGGTTATTAAAAATTATTTTATTGCGGCACGGGGGAGTCGGCCAGAGAGGTCGCTCATCCACGACATAAAGTTCGCGTTTTAGTAAATAATTCAAGTTTAATTCCACAACAGCAGTATACAGCGCAATGTTATATGACTGTAGTTGAGATTATATCGGGACAATGATTATGAATGTGGTAATTATAGGGCAACTTTTATGACCGCTACTTGGTAGATATATAGAAAGAGATGATATAACAAAACATAAGCATTTCAGAACAAACCTTATGATTATTTTATGGATAGGATATGGTGATATACATTTTAATGACTTTTGCAGATATTGGACAGACAAATATTTAGAGCAGAATAGGTTTAAATATATTGTGTCATTAATAGAATAATGTGTAAAAGTTAATGAAAAAATAACCAAACCAGGCACAATATATCATCGATTTGCAAAAAGATAGTCACAACTGAAAATAAATCGATTTCGAGTTTTGTTAAAAAAACTTCTATCTTTATAGGGCTATCAGCCGTGAGGGTTTTCCGTCGGTCAAGGGAGAAGTTCAGGGGAGTTTAATCACCCGGTATTTACCTCAACTTCACAGAAAACCTCTGAAAAACTGTGAAAGGTGATTCGCCCCGCTGGGGATCGAACTACCACAATGATCATCAGTACGAGACGGACGACGCCTCTAACCACTCGGCCACTGGGCTGGGTGGGTTTCGTTATTATCTTTCAGGAATATGTGAATGCCATCAGTTTCCCATATTTTCCCACATCTTCCTGAAAGTTATCGTATATTTCCACAATCGTTAGCTTGTACCCCGCACTCTGAACGTAATTCTCTTATAGTTTTTCAGCCCTAAAGTGTGACAGTATATAAGGAGAAGGAGGGGGCTTCTGCTTATATACTGGCACAGTCACACATACGCGCCACTCTTCCGGCACCCCACTGCTCTACTCCATACCCTATAGATACACTGTAGCAGTTTCTCTATTAAAAGTAATTTACAAATTTTAGAAATTGGAGAAAATGTCAAAATGAAAAAGTTGAAAATGTCAAAAATGTAAAAAAATTGAAATAGGTAAATATGTAATTTGGAAAGTCGTGTGGTGCTCACACCAGATATCTTTATTTTATATTTATATTGTTTTTTGTTTTTTTTAGCTGTGCTGGCTTAAATATAATTGATATTCGATATTATGTTGTGTTTAATTTTTTGTAATGGCTAATAAAAATAAAGGTTGTTTTTAAATGGGCTAGGAAAATATAGAGAATAACAAAAATAGAGGAGAATGCAAGGAGAACTAGGATCAAAATTGATACGCACAGATAAATATTGCATATAAGACCAATAAACGAATTAATAGGGGAAGGAAAATCGCATTGGTATACACAATTATTATGAACAATGTGTTTTTAATTTAAATAAATTGATTGCCATTCCATAGGCTACATTTTATTGAACTGAACGTTCATATAAGACATTCAATACGATTCACACCATATGATGTTTATAGACGTGGCTCCACCCTTAATTTACGAATTAAATATACTATACATAAATATATTACAAGGACCAAGCAATAAGAGAATCTCTTTCCTCATAAACCTTGGTTCAGTCTCCTCAAAATCCGATAGCGGATACGAAACTAGAAGTTGTTTTAGCTAATTAAAAACCTTTTTATTGTATATAATATAAAATATAAAATATTTATAATTATAAAAAAATATACTTTGAGTTGTCATATAATAAGGCAGTATACTGTTAAAATATGAAGGAGAGCTCGTTAAAAACCGGACTTATTGCGGCATAATTAAAACACAAGTGTAATGGATTTTGGGAAGGGTAGAATTAATGAGCTTTAGGGGGATGTTTCACCTTTGCGCGGTGGAAATGATGTTTTTGTTAATGTTATTGTTTGGTTTCGGTACTTATTTTTGCTGGGCTATTATATTTATATGATGAACAAGCTTTACACGTCTGTTTACCAGGAAGAGGATTGTAATAAAGCTAACAATAGTATTCTTTTTAGGATCAGCCAGTATTCTTATTATTTACTCTCACTAAAATACTTTCGTGACTGATTAGTTATCATGCCCCTTTATCGCGGTAATTCACCTGCATATATGAATGTGTGAATAGTTAATTTCGTGACTTATTATCCTTAATCCACTTTTATAGCTAAAATAATATTAGTTACTGTATTTATTACAATTTGTAACTGGCTATCGTCCTTCGGGTCCTTCTGCCTTGTGATAGTTTATATGTATGTGAGTGTTAGGACTTCAGAAAATTGTCCCCCAGTTTTTTAAGTGTCGTTAATTGTATTCCGATGTATTGGTACCGGCTACCCGGACCGAGATTCGAACCCGGGTATCCTGTTCGTTACGTAAAGGTGCTAATCATCACATCGGCGTTAAAATATTTCCCCACATATGAATCTCTGGATATACTCAGTACTGCTGTAACTTGTTAGTCATTTTCTACATTTAAAACTATAATTTTTCCAAATGTATGAATGTGTGAATATATTTATTGAGGTAGTTTTGTGATTTGTTTGTAATAAGCAATCTTCCTGGCTACAATTTCCAAAACATACGAGGCGGTTAATACCAGAGTAAAAAATAATCTCGGGACTCGAAAGGGTATAATGAGATTTTAAAAGATTATATATATATATATATATATATATATATATATAAACCCAGAGTGGGCTATCCTCTTTCTGAACCTATTTGAGATGTTTTTTAACCACTATGGCAATAGTTGCACATATCTCATCCTCTAGCCTAGAATTACTGTGGCTGGCAGACTTTCCTAAACCCGAGTTTTAGATAAAAATGTGAGTTGACCCACTCTGGCATTAATCGTCTCATATGTATGTGTGGGCCACATTTTTCCCCCTCATGGAAACACTTATACCATTAAATCTTCTTCAATTTTCCCCACATTTACATCTGTGAGGTATTTTCGTGACTTGTTAGTCATCATTAGCCTTTATAGCTAAAATTTGCCATCATAGACACCCTTATACCTTTGAATCTACAATTGTCCCCGAATATACATCTGTGAGCTACTTTCGTGACTTGTTAGTCATCATACGTCTTTATAGCTACATTTTTGCCATCATAGACACCCTTACACCTATCTACAATTGTCCCCGAATATACATCTGTGAGCTACTTTCGTGACTTGTTAGTCATCATACGCCTTTATAACTAAATTTTTGCCATCATAGACACCCTTATACCTTTAAATCTACAATTTTTCCCGAATATACATCTGTGAGCTACTTTTGTGACTTGTTAGTCATCATACGCCTTTATAGCTACATTTTTTTGCCACCATAGACTTTAATGAATTTTTGATCGAAATATCGGCGGATTTTAATGATGCGGTCGTCGTTTCCAATACATCAAAGCCCTACAAAAACGGCGCTCGGTCAACCGTGCGGAAATACGGTTGGTCGAGGAGGGGAAAACGACAGAAAAAAAAGGAGAGAAGCTGAGCCGGGAAGCCATAACTAGCGAGCGGGTGGACGGCTGCAAAAACCACTAAGATATCAGCACTGCTGGCGTGGAGGACGGCGCAATCCGAAAGAGTTGATAAAGAGAGATAACGCGCGGGGATTCCGTTTTATATGAAATAATATCGCGGACCCATTCCGAGAATGCTTATTACGCCACCAGGATTGATGCAATCCCTTAGTAATTTAAAAATATAATAAATTAAATTTCGTACTGTTAATCCACCCGAATATACTGTACAAGTCGAAAGCAATACATTTATAATCATATATAAATAATAAACGTTTCAAATTATCCTCCGCGCCCAGTCAGTGAGAGCGAGTTCAAACGACGATTTCCACTGCGCACAAAAAGAATTTCCGTTTGATATTCTTGTCTTTCATAGCAAAAAAATCTCATTTGGGAAACAAATTGAGAGCACAAATTGCGATGTTTCACCATGTCCAATGGGATTAAACGCCGCCACAAAGGAAATAATTAAATTTACCTTCTGCATCGTTTCCGCGGTGATCGATATCTGGGGGAGACTCACCTGCAACAAAAATATTATATTTAACTTAATGTTTGCAAAAAGTATTGTATGTTAATAAAATTATAAATACTTGTAATGTACTTAAACATTATAGAATATTATATATAACTATTACATACAAGTAGTAATTAGTTTAAGGGCTTACACCACCTTGAGATTTTCAGAAAATCGATTTTTCTTTTGTTGGCTAAATTAATTTAATTAAAGAATATTCTAAACGTTTAATCAACTCAAAATTTAAAGTATTTCCGAAGTTATAGCAATTAGAAGAAGACTGGGGGCCTGTAGCGATCGGATGCCCCATGCATGCTACAGCAGTACCTTTTTTCAAACTCGTGTACACGAATTCTCAATATCTACTTAACTAATTTTGTTAAAATTTGCAAAAAATATTCTTTATAATATTATCTATGAAGTAGCATAGGGTTTTTTGATTGGGTACTGCATTCCTAATTTAAAAAATTTTAAAAGTCAACTTTTCGTTTAAGACTAGAATTTTTTTTCCAAAATCCGTTATTTCTACAAAAGAAAATATTTGTAAATTATCCTATGCTACTCGTAGCTACTACCTTTGTAAATATGAAAATATTTTCTTTTAAATTTTTCAACCGATGCCTGACAGCTAAATTCTGTAAGGTTAAATACCTTCTCTCTTCACTGGCGGAATAGCCTCACTGCTAGTAGCCCTATTAAAATAGAAGTTTTTTTTTTACTAAATGCAGGGTGGGATAGTGAATGCTAATATGTTGGAGAACTTTTTCATCAAACAGCTCGTCCACTTTCCTAACGATGAACACACCCTGATTTAGCAGGATGGAGCTACAAAACACAGGAGAAGAATTTCAATGGACGTGGTTGTCCGTATTTTCCTAAATCGAGTGATTTGGAGCAATGGCCTCCCAGGTCTTCCGAACTTACAGCATGCGATTTTTTATTAATTCACCTCGGACCATTCTTTTACAAAACGAAATAACTCAACAAGAAGTGACAGCAGTCCCCATTAAAACGAACGCTGAATGAACAGTTTTTCAACCAGCGCCCAGAAATATGTGCAGCTTGATGGAGGCCATCTAGTAGTTGATGTTATTTTTAGAAATGAGGGGGAAGGGGGTAAAGGGTGTTGTTGGATGGGCGAAAAGAACAATAACTCTCAGTTTTATATTAGAAAAAAGTAGCTAATTAGTTAGCTAGGTGCTAAAGCTAACCTTAATATAGAAAAACATGAAAAAATAAAATAAATTTCTAATCCGTTCTTAAAAACTTTAAATTCAAGTTTAACACCTAGAATATTAATAAATGTATAACAAATATATTTAAATATATATTGACCGAGTAATTTAAGTTCTTCCAAGTTGTAAACCTTAAGATCATTAGACACATCCAGTTTGCAAAGGCCTACACTAGATTTGGGTTAAAGCCCCTGGATTCTGTAATGTGCCTGAGATGTTCTTACTCCACTCTGCCCTACTTAAAGAGCCCTCGCAACATGCAAGCGGGCTGGAGAGAAAAGTGGACAGCATCCTCGCCCCAGCCGCCGCCAGCGTTTTCTTCGGCACGCACAAAAACACGCCCTGGAATGAGAGCGCATTAATCCGCACGGTCCACAAAACGCGAAGTCGCCGCCATTCTCACATGCAATATAAATTCCCAGATTTAATAATTCATAAACGCCCCCCCCGACTATATTTAAATAATTTTCACGGGCCATTTGAATTTGTATAGTTCGCGCGCGTAAACTATGCGGGGGGGTTTGTTTTAGAACTCGGGCGGCGGCGGCCCGATCAATCTCGACCCCTCCAGCTTTGCGGAGGATTTATCGGAAATCCCATTAGGCTTTTTATACCATAATCCAACGCGTTTCTTTGAATAAACACTAAAGTTTATTTAATAGGAGCCGGTGCGTTGGCTCGGTGAAAACGGCAAGTTTTCCGCCGGGTTAAAATGCACACTACCCCCCACCAGATGTAGGAGGGGGTTGGGGTGTCTGTATAAATATGCAAAACCGGAGCCGCCATCAAAACCTCGCCGCTGTGCCATCATTTACTCCGTTGGAGTGCCCGCAGAATCCAGCATGAATTAATTTTAAACTAGGCAAGATAACCCCCCCGGACACAGGGGTCATTCATATTAACCGGAATGCGACCGGTAGCTGGGGGAAATCTTCCAGGACTCAACAATTACAAATCGTTACGTTTTAATAAAGTTAGAGGCAACGTCGAGGTTGTTAAACAGACTCGGGACAAAAAACATTTTATTTTAATACTAGTAAAACCATTGTGGTATATTGTGTATATATATATATATATATATATATAATTTCTCAAAAATTTTACTCTCCGGTGGGACTTGAACCCACGTCTCCGACTATCGCGGCCGTCGTTCAAATTGACGCATGAACTGTGTTGAGAGTCCAATTGGATTTTTGGATTTCGCTCGTACAGCCGTGTCGATGTGTGAATAATTAGAAGGTGAAATTTTTGAGAAATTATTAATTAACATTGATACATCTGGTGATTCTTCATTCAGATAGCCGACAATGGCAAGAAGTACTTCACTATAAATTAGATTGAATATTATCCGAGAGGAAATAACCATTCAAAAATTTCACCTTCTAATTATTCACACATCGACACGGCTGTACGAGCGAAATCCAAAAATCGAATTGGACTCTCAACACAGTTCATGCGTCAATTTGTGTATTTATTATCTATTTGCCCTTTACCTTTCGGTGTAGGATAGTTATAGCAGGGTTATAGTATGTAATCTAATGTAATGTAAATGTATCCCAATAAATACTACTAGTAAATAGAGGAAATAAAATAAAAATAGTTTCTTCTTTATTCTCCAAGAATTGAGCCTGTCAGAATGAAACTGGCGTAAGTAACATTTGTATTGTTTTGAAAAGAAGAAGAATTTGCGTTTGGTATTTATGTAAATCGACGTACGCATTTTTATGAATAAATTGACTTCAAGTCTGTAACTGTGCACGTCGATTTATATAAATACCAAACGTAAACTCGTCTTCTTTCCAAAATAATTAAAAGGTGGCTTTCATTCTCACAAGCTCGATTTTGTAGTAGCAACAGATTTATAAATATCAATAAACAGCGCGAAGAAAAGGTTCCGGTTTAGAGGTGTCCTTGCCGGGAAGTTCTTCCCTTTTAGAAGGATACTTTTAATTATATGGAATCCTGTAAACTGGCTGACTCATCAGATATCAAAATGAATTAATAGTACTGACATAATTTCAAAAAAAAACATGAGAAACCTAGAAGAACAAAATAAAATTTAAATATTATCAAATATTTGATTTTACATCCAGCTCAAGGGCCTAGTGGTTATAAAACATAATAAAACATATTATACTATCTATTATTTTGTTCTCTTATCACAGTTAATCTCCCTTGGTCAAATACTAGTTATATGTATATTATATTGATCGTTATCAACGACGTATTACATTTCCAAGTCAATAACAACAAGATGATTCGTGTTTAGTTAATCGAAGGGGAAAATAATGAGTCATCGATTCGCACGGTGGCGAGATACAAGACGCTGGCGCTGTAGCCGCCTCCACCCGCCTCATTAGGTCTCCGAAAATCATTACCGAACTGCCCCCCCCCCCCCCGCAGTTCTAACTGTTTCCCAAACTGCCTTAGTTACGATTCCTTCGCATCGGATTACCCCGAAAATCCGCGCCGCCGGAAATCCCCATTGGTTATTTGCTTTTATTGTTTTCATTACGGATCCCACCCTGCCTCCTAAAAAAACATTGCTGTCCATTCAACAACCCTTCTAAATGGAGTAACTAGTTAAATAATTTCAAATATAAAATTTGCCTGTCCATTAATATATGAGCGCCTGAGCGGTGGTGGATATTGCCGAAACCTTTTAGACTCACACTCCGGGCACCCGGAAGGGTGTGCTTGCCAGTAGGTGGATGCGCGGTCTCCTCGTAAAGCGGAATTGTTAAAATATAAATGCAGGCGCGTTTATCATAATTTATCGCGCGGGAAATTGATAGGCGGCGCGGAATGCGCGCAAGAACCCGCGAGGGATGTTATCTGGGAATGATTAATGGCTTTGTTGTACAGCAGCAGCCGACGATTCCTTGCGCTCTCAACCCACCCATCCTTCGGCGTGATATTCTTTGAGGTGCGCGTGTTTAGTTAGATTTTGCAACATGACGACCTCTGCGAAACTTGGACTATTAATCAGAAAATGTTTTGATGCGCGTAGGGTTGTCGGAACTAATTTCATCCACTAATCATAATGGAGGTCGTAACTTGATGACTTTTCAGACATCGAAATGAATCAATAATATTTACATAAATCAATACAAATATAAAGGTCGTTTTAGACAAGACAATTTCTTGACTCAAAAGTTAGTCAAGATGCGAGACAATCTAAATTGTCTCGTATCATACAGCAAATTATTTGAAATATTGAATTGGATGGTAGATCGAATGAAAAATATAACGCAAGGACAAATTGTATGGAAGGAGGATATATGAATGCATTTCTTGAACAACTTTTGAGTTAAGAAATTGTCTTGTCTAAAACGACCTTAACCAAACTAAAACAAATAGTCAAAAATGTGTCAAAAAGTAGAAAAAGCTGAAAATGTTTAAAAAGTAGAATAATATCAATGTAATTCGGAATGTCGTGTGCGTTTGCGATTGTTATATAAATATCTGGTGTGGACACAACTAGATAAAAAAAACTTCTATCTTTATAGGGCCATCAGCCGTGAGGCTTTTCCGCCGGTCAAGGGAGACGCTCAGAGGAGTTTAATCACCCGGTATTTACCTTAACTTCACAGAAAACCTCTGAAAAACTGTGAAAGATGATTTGCGAAAATTAGTTCCCCGCTGGGGATCGACTCAGGCTCCCCAATGCTCAGTACGAGACGGACGACGCATCTAACCACTCGGCCACTGAGCTGGGTAACTAGATATTTATCTAACAATCGCTAAATTTGAGCGAGTTAAATGTTGTATCACATGATGATAATTTGAAAAAACAAAGGGGTTTTATTGGGGGTACATTAGCAGACTGCACTTAGTACAATTGTATGGAAACTTTGAATCAAATATAATAGATATAGATTTTAAATTTACTTAATAGTCCTGATAATGGGAAATGTATTACTTTATTTGTATTAAATTTTAATCAATTTCAATTCGAGTCAATATATTATTGTAGATATTGTATAAATCAAATGCCAATAAGGATTATTTATATATCGAACATTTTAAAACAAAAATATCAATCAGAACAAATATAAAATAAATATATTTCCTGTCCACATTTCCAACCATTCATGTTGCACTGAAATTCCGTTTTTGTGGGATAATTTTGATATGAATGCAAATTCATATCATAATTATCCCACAAAAACAAAGTAGAACGTAAATAATTTACAAATAGAGACATTTTTTTAGATATTTATAATATTTATAATATTTATAAAACATTACATTTAAAACGAATTGAATTATAAAGTTCAAATAACCGAGAATATTATCAAAACAATATCCTGCAGAACATGCAACTCCTGCCCTCTTCTTTTCAATAAGGTTTTTTTTATAGCTGTTATTTTCGCTGCACGCCGTAATACACGATCGCGAAATGTGTATTCAATAACTCCGCAATATGGCAACATTAGAAAACTTTGGCTCGGCCCCCTCGTGCCCGTGCACAGAAAAAAAGTTATACGACCCTCAAGTTACGTGTTTATTACAAGGAACTTTTATATGAAATTTCGAATTTATTTCGGGACACCGATGAATGCTATATGATTCCAATTGTGATCGACAAAATAAAGTTGTTTACCTGCGGGGCCGCGATATATAATATGATTGTGCAACTTTTAGCATGGTATTTAATATAGAAAAGAGGACGGTTTTATTGGGAAAGTTTTTACAAAGAAAATTGTGTTTGAGATTGTTGAAAGATATTGGATGGTTACTGTTTATTTTTAATAGTTTGTAGGTAAATTGAATCTGTCATCTGCATTCTATTGGAAATATATTATTTATGAAAACATAATGATAAATTTATATTAAAATAACTGTAATTTTAAACTGAAAGGATGTAAAATATAATAATTTCAAAGTAACAATTGTTGTTGTTTGTTTTGTAAACAGTAATTGTATATTTGGAGAATGTATAGATGTATGTCTTCAGTAAAATGTTTTAGTAGTTCTTTTGTCAATAGGTCGTGTCCGGGGGCTATATTTTCCCTGTTCCCAGAACTGAGTAGTATTCTTCTTCTGTTATTTCTTGAACTGGAATATTGTCATAAAAGTGAATGTAATCTTCGAACCAGGCGTTGAATAGGTAATATATATATATATATATATATATATATAGAAAAAAAATAGAAATTTATTACAGATGCATACAATAGTACAAGAGTACAATAATATATAAATATTATATATTGAAATATTGCCAACAGAAAAGGTGGTGATTATATCACTGGTGTTTGGGCAAAAGGGCTTAAGTCAGGAAATGTAGAGTCTACAAGCCGTTTGTACCAATGGAAAGAGCAGATTTTTTTGGTTAAAAAGACATAAGAATCTTATTTTCGTAAAAATCATGACTTACCTAAACACTAGTCATATAAGACTATTATTTATTGTACTAGCTGTTAATAATCATAAACAACACAATTTTTATAACACAAACATATATTATTTTACAATTTTAGCAATGATCTATTTTTTTTTTTACTATTATATATTGTACTAGCTGCTAATAATCACAAACCACACAATCAAACTGGACAATAGTTTCAAGGGCTTGTCATAAATCTTTCAGTCAATCCATTTTGTATGCAAACGCTGAATCATGTTTGACACGCCGTCACTATAAATGAATCGGGGGCCCCACTCAATCAACGCAATTTTATTCGAAGTCGCGGGACCGCATTCCTAATCCATCACGGCCCTTCTAAAACAAGTTCGGCCATAAACCCCCGGCAACCATTTTAAAATCGAGCACGCCGTTTCCACACCTCATTTGCGTTGCATGCGGAAATTTCGCAACACACATCAATCAACGCGGTAGGGGGCAGTGTCGCACATAAAAATCGTTAGTTTATACGGTCAATTTTAAATTTAACTAGATAAGTATATTTTCCATTCATTGACATGCAAAAGAAATTTACATAATGCTGTGAGTTTGACTTATATATTATATTTTAGGAAGAAATAAAGTTTATGACTATATTGTTATATTTATAGTTTTTTAAGATATAATTCACAATAAACGAAGTTTTTATAAAACAATTTATTAAATGAACCATTTTAAATATCCGCATTTAAATATTCATAGCGAGTTTTATGTAAACGCATTATTGAAACAATAATTTCAATTAATTCTCATCAAAAATTCTAATCTGTAATTTCCCTGTTAACATTTACTTTGCGGCGAAATGAATTATTTAAAGGCATTGCGAGAAAGAGAAAAATCGCAACCCGTGAATATTCGACCAGTGGGTGGAATTTATTGAAATAATCGACGGAATTTGCATGAATATTATGTTGGAAGGGCGAGGCGAGGCGTGCGTTCTGGCTCGTCGTGTGACACTTGGAAAAACTTCGACCGGCTGAGCTTCCGCCGGGCAGGCCGACTCGACGCTGCGAACAGGGGGCGGTTTTAAAAGTTAAATTTGTACGGCCAGTACGCTCGAAACTTTTGATAGCAGCTATTATCGCAACACTGGCCCGGTTAAGGCTGAAGGGGCTGCTCGTGTGGAAGAAGTGAAGTGGAAAGAGAGACAGAGAGGCGAAAAAGTCGCGGGATACTCGGGCTGTTTGGGATTTATTGTCGCGATACTGCAGTTGTTAATTAAGAAACTGCAGATGTGCATTATCTGTGTTTTAAAGCTTCATACTAGTCACTTTTCGCGACGTGGTTAAGAATTTTTCTTTTAACCCTTTGGTTGTCATTGTTTTATTAATTGCAAAGGGGTGAATTTAGATAGAAATGTACATTCCACATGCTTATAATTTGAAAAATGGATACTATAATCCGAGATCAGAAAAATATAGGTTTATTAGAAGAAAATGAAATTACAAATTATATGCAACGACTTCATACCAAATTTCCAGATAAAGTTTACCCTGTCATCTAATAGTGCAATAAGTTGTATAGACTTTTGATGTGAAGGAGGATACTTGATTGACAAAGCTTATTTTTATAATAAATGGAATATGCTACACGTAATCTGCATAAAAAATATCACCCGTTTCCCGATTACGCCTTTGGAACGACTTCATCATTTCCCATCCATTGCCCCTCGCATTCGCTTCTGTCCGTTTATTTATCCCTCATCGGTTTAATTTATCACATCAACCGGCGGCGCGTACTGATTCGCCCCCCGCACCCAGGGCCAGACGCGCAACTTTTTCCATAAATCCGTTTTTATTTATTTCATCAGCCCGACTGTAGAAAAAGCCCTTCATTGGTAACAAATTACGGGATCCTTGGTAGCCCCCGGAATCAAATCAGTCTCCTCGCGAAGTGGCGCTCTCTCATTCGAGCGGGCGCAGAAGATTGGATTTCGCGAACTGTAATTGCGGGGGTGGGCGAGGAGTTATTTTTATTTTTGTCGGCCGGCTTAAAAATCAATGGCGCTGATTGAATTAGGTTTTGCTGGTGGAAAATTTTATAGGAGCCCAAGCTCATTTAGTTTTATACGGAAAAATGCAACGAGAAATTTCATAAAAGTTATAATAAACTACCCATAGTTTTTTTGAATAACCAGACAAGGTAAAAAATGCATATTACTTAATCACGCATTAAATTGTAATCATTATAATAAATACACAATAATACGGTTCGATTAAATAAATAAAATATCCAAATTCTTAAAAATAAATATACTTATTATACTAAAGCCCGCATGACATTATATAGTTTCCTATATCGTTTTATATATAAGAATTAATATATTAAACTGTATAACTATTTCTAAATGGAAAATTAACATTGTGTATTACGGTGTTTGTTATTAATAAGTGAATTTATTATTATTTCACCGCTATATCATTTTCTACATGTGTGAATGACAGTATGTAGTTTGTGTTTGCATCGAAAACGATATAAGAAACTAGATAATGTCATACGGGATTAACGTGCAACTGCATTCCCACAACAGGGCTTAAAGCCTGTATGACATTATCTAGTTTCTTATATCGTTTTCGATGCAAACACAAACTACATAGTGTCTCATTCACAAATGTAGAAAATGATATAGCGGTGAAATAATAATAAATTCACTTATTAATAACAAACACCGTAATACACAATGTTAATTTTCCATTTAGAAATAGTTATACAGTTTAATATATCAATTCTTATATATAAAATGATATAGGAAACTAGATAATGTCATAGGGGCTTAAGGCTAAGGTATACTAATAAAAAACATAATTGTTTCCTTCATTGAAGCAATTATTTATTAAGGTCGCAATAACATTTTATCATACCTATTAGTCGATAGTAAATGATAAGGAATCCAAGCCCCTGATTATTTCATGCTAAACTACTACTGATTACAATTTACACAACTCCAGGTTTATGTTATAGCCGCCGCCCCCCTATAATAGTTACGCCGCAATAACATTAATGCTGCTACGCAAGAAAACGATCTTGCGTGTCCAATAAACGGTCTATTATTAGCCCCCCTAGTACGGATTATTCCATTTTCATTCGCACAAAATTGATGTTTCCAACTCCCATAAACAATCCGACCCGAAATTTATTCCATGCAATACATTCGGCGTCCCATGGGCCTAGCGCGCTGCAGATTAAAATATCGGCATATTTTACGGAAAAGCGCGTGTATAAGGCGTGTAAGTGTCAGACGTTTTTTATGGGTCGCATATTGGATTTTTTTTTGTTGTGGGCGGGTGCAAGGTAAACGCGACTGTTATTATATTCATATTAGTCCGACACGTTAATAAATAATTTGCGCGGGTAAAAACCAAACGGGCTTTTTATTTGTATTATTTCGGGAGGCAGCGTTTTATTAAAACGGGCATATGTTTGTGACAGTCTTTTTACATGTAAACATTACATCACGCGCGCTGCAGCCCTGAGGGGGATGCGTATCGCGCTATTTGCATACTTTCGATAGAGCCGCGCTGCGGCAGCACGGAGCTTGTACTCGCTCGCGCATCGCTAATTACTTTTTTAATTTCGGTATATGAACATTTTTAATCAACATTTTATTATGCTGGGGCGTTGCTGGCGCGATAAATGTAACGTGTGAATACTAACCAGCTAGAAATTTTCATTCTTGCCACCGCTGCAACGGGTTTTATTTTCAGTTTCAGGGGAAATAATGGCAATTCATATGAAAAAACAAAAACGTGTGCAATTATCAATTGAATTTTTTTGTGCGATATTAACGAGAACAAAAATGCGTCATGTGGATTGAAAATATTCGTAGGGGGAAACGAACCCTATCTGGATTCTGGACTTTCGAAGTAGCTACTTCCAAGCTGTCGCCGGTTTCAATCCAATTTTGCATACCCAACCCCTTTGCGTCCCTCGCCATACAGTCCGCCGAACGCAGTTTTGATCTTTCTTTTCTTCTATAGCCTATCGAGATTTTGAGCGTAACTCACAAAAAAGTTACGCTCAAAATCTTGATTTTCGAGTCTTGTTGTCTTTTCTCAAGTGCTGAGCATTTGTTATTGATTTGACAATATCATCTTGAAGATAATCACGCCGACTTAGTACTTTTAAGGATCAAGTGAAATTTGCCAGCAAGAGCAAACACTTCTGGTAGGGTGACCTATGCTGGTAAACTTAAAGGTAAGAAAGTAAGTTTAACTTTCCTCCTAGGGGGTTAGTTGTAACATTTTTCATACCATTTTCTTTTTGTAAAGACTATTATTTGAACACTAACTTTATAAAGATTTTTATTTTGTTGATTTTGAGGTCACAGGTATTGAAACCTGCCAGCGTCACATCCGCAAGTGTATTTAAAAATAACTTTATAAAGTTACTGTAATCTTTTAAGTGGGTAAATACGGGCTTCAAGTTTCGCAGAATTGTAAAATGCGGAAGTAATCCGGCGAGAGAGCGGCGAAAAGAATCCCCCCGCGGAAAGTTCTTACGGAATCGGATCCAGACGAGCTCGGGGTGGGTGGGTCGCCGCCGCCCACGCGCGGGAATGCCGGAAGTGCGCCCTGGGCGCCGGTGGAACAATGGTCCGCGGGTATGATATATCGGGGTGCGTCACAACGGGCGCAGCCGCTTGAGACGGGCTATCAGCAACTAGCCGGGCTATTGCTCCCATTGTCTGGTTTGATAATGTGATAATTAGTAGATTACCGCCCATTTCCGCGGGGCTTTGATGATTGCGATCTCTTTTAATCGCGCGTGGTGATGGAAATTGGGATCCCAATAGAGGATTTGTTGGTTAAAACTGAATAATAAAAAAAGACCTTTATTGGAATTACCTCACTGCTCCTCTACATCACAAACCACAACAAAAATATACAAGAATAAAAATACAAATACAAATATAAATAAAAGTAATACTCCGCAAAAAAATACAAATACAAATTATCCTCGTCTATCACTGCTCCCTCTGCCCTCGCCACTTTCCTCTCCCACGTCAGCCTCCTGCAGATTTTCACGCCTTTCCCATCCTCGCTTAACCATTCATTAAGCTTTCTGCAGTCTCCCACCCACTCTGCTTTCACATTCTTCGCTCAGGTGCCACCACGTTTCGCTTCCCTTACTACACAGCGCACACGCGGTGTACCCCAGACCCATCCACACTTTCCTCCCTCTCTCGTCTGACCCACACCTCGCTCTTGCCATGCATACCTTGTCCTCCCTGCTCCACTCACCCCTGGCTAAGTAACTCGGGAGTTTCCCACTCACTTGCCACTCTACGTAGCCAGGGTTGTAAGAGCTCTCATTCATTCTAGTCTGCCGTTCTTGCCACTCAATATCTCTCAATCTCTCTCTTACCTCAGTTCCTAGGCTTCCCATTTCTCTCAGCTTCTCCTCTACCCACACCTCAGACATACCCACTCTTTCATACATCCTTCCTCTATCCTTTCTCCAACCACTCTACGTCCTAATCTTATACCTCATCCATACCTCCCGGACCAGTCTTTCCTCGCCCAGATCCTGCAATCTTCCTTCAAACTTCACAACCCTTACACACGACTCCCACCACATACACTACGATTCGTCTCCTGCAACAGTACAACTCTCGGTGTCGACCTTTCGAGACCTAGCAGACTCTTCTGGTGAGTGGGATGTGATAGAGAGAGATATCACATCCCACTCACGCAATCCCCACACTTCCACTCCATAAAACAGAATAGGTTTTACACACGCATGCCAGATCTTGCACGCCATTACGAGGTTACCGCCCCACAACCTCTCCCATTTCCTTCTCGCTATCCCCCAAGCCATCTTCGCTTTCGCTTGCATACATTTCACATGCACCCTAAATCCTCCTCCACTGTCAAACCAAAACCCCAAATATTTAAAGACATTCACTCTCTCAATAATCCTTCCCCTCCATTTCAGCTCTTCCACTCTACCCCTTCTACCCCTATTCCTAAACATCATCCATTTAGCCTTCTCCACATTCACCACTAGCCCTCTCCTATCCAGGTACCTTCCCATTCTTTCCAACATCTCTTGCATCTCTTCCACTCTCTTGGCTACTAATACTATGTCATCCGCATACGCCAACCTTGGTTCTCCCCACCACGACCCCTCCAGCCTGTCCTCTCCTCAACACCGCCTCCAACTCGCTTGTGTATAGATTGAACAGGAGGGGGCTTAGCGGGCACCCTTGTCTTACACCCACATTCTCCCTAAACCTCTCAGACACTTCTCCATTCACTTTCGCTTTTGCCCACGCCTCTTTATATATACTTCTCACCCACTCCACACTTTCATCTTCCATGCCCAATCTATCATCCATACACTCCACGAGTTTTCCTCAAGGAACTGAATCATAAGCCGCTTTCAAATCCACAAACACTGCATAAACTCTTCCTTTGCACTCCAACGCTTCCTCCACCATTCTCGCAAGCGTAAAAATCTGCTCCCTCGTCCCTCTTCCCTTTCTGAAACCCCCCTGGCATTCCGGCAGCAGCCCTTTTCTATCCACTTCCCTCTCTAGTCTGTTTTTCACAATTGTCATCATAGCTTTGTACCCCGCACTCATAATGGTAAAACTGAATAATACCTATTTCCATTTGCTACAAACTCAATGCGTCAATTGACATGAGGCTTACGGCGCCACAAAAAAAAATCCCAATTTCCATCACCACGCGCGATTAAAAGAGATCGCAATCATCAAAGCCCCGCGGAAATGGGCGGTAATCTACTAATTATCACATTATCAAACCAGACAATGGGAGCAATAGCCCGGCTAGTTGCTGATAGCCCGTCTCAAGCGGCTGCGCCCGTTGTGACGCACCCCGATATATCATACCCGCGGACCATTGTTCCACCGGCGCCCAGGGCGCACTTCCGGCATTCCCGCGCGTGGGCGGCGGCGACCCACCCACCCCGCTGATTGCGATCTCTTTTAATCGCGCGTGGTGATGGAAATTGGGATTTTTTTTGTGGCGCCGTAAGCCTCATGTCAATTGACGCATTGAGTTTGTAGCAAATGGAAATAGGTATTATTCAGTTTTACCATTATGAGTGCGGGGTACAAAGCTATGATGACAATTGTGTAAAACAGACTAGAGAGGGAAGTGGATAGAAAAGGGCTGCTGCCGGAATGCCAGGGGGGTTTCAGAAAGGGAAGAGGGACGAGGGAGCAGATTTTTACGCTTGCGAGAATGGTGGAGGAAGCGTTGGAGTGCAAAGGAAGAGTGTATGCAGTGTTTGTGGATTTGAAAGCGGCTTATGATTCAGTTCCTTGAGGAAAACTCGTGGAGTGTATGGATGATAGATTGGGCATGGAAGATGAAAGTGTGGAGTGGGTGAGAAGTATATATAAAGAGGCGTGGGCAAAAGCGAAAGTGAATGGAGAAGTGTCTGAGAGGTTTAGGGAGAATGTGGGTGTAAGACAAGGGTGCCCGCTAAGCCCCCTCCTGTTCAATCTATACACAAGCGAGTTGGAGGCGGTGTTGAGGAGAGGACAGGCTGGAGGGGTCGTGGTGGGGAGATCCAAGGTTGGCGTATGCGGATGACATAGTATTAGTAGCCAAGAGAGTGGAAGAGATGCAAGAGATGTTGGAAAGAATGGGAAGGTACCTGGATAGGAGAGGGCTAGTGGTGAATGTGGAGAAGGCTAAATGGATGATGTTTAGGAATAGGGGTAGAAGGGGTAGAGTGGAAGAGCTGAAATGGAGGGAAGGATGATTGAGAGAGTGAATGTCTTTAAATATTTGGGGTTTTGGTTTGACAGTGGAGGAGGATTTAGGGTGCATGTGAAATGTATGCAAGCTAAAGCGAAGATGGCTTGGGGGATAGCGAGAAGGAAATGGGAGAGGTTGTGGGGCGGTAACCTCGTAATGGCGTGCAAGATCTGGGATGCGTGTGTAAAACCTATTCTGTTTTATGGAGTGGAAGTGTGGGGATGGCGTGAGTGGGATGTGATAGAGAGAGAGAGCAAGGTTTGCTCCTGAAGAGTGTGCTAGGTCTCGAAAGGTCGACACCGAGAGCAGTGCTGTTGCAGGAGACGAATCGTATGAGTATATGGTGGGAGTCGTGTGTAAGGGTTGTGAAGTTTTAAGGAAGATTGCAGGAACTAGGCGAGGAAAGACTGGTCCGGGAGGTATGGATGAGGTGTAAGAGTAGGACGTAGAGTGGTTGGAGAAAGCATAGAGGAAGGATGTATGAAAGAGTGGGTATGTCTGAGGTGTGGGTAGAGGAGAAGCTGAGAGAAATGGGAAGCCTAGGAACTGAGGTAAGAGAGAGATTGAGAGATATTGAGTGGCAAGAACGGCAGACTAGAATGAATGAGAGCTCTTACAACCCTGGCTACGTAGAGTGGCAAGTGAGTGGGAAACCCCCGAGTTACTTAGCCAGGGGTGAGTGGAACAGGGAGGACAAGGTATGCATGGCAAGAGCGAGGTACACCGCGTGTGCGCTGTGTAGTAAGGGAAGCGACACGTGGTGGCACCTTAGCGAAGAATGTGAGGAAGTGAAAGCAGAGTGGGTGGGAGACTGCAGAAAGCTGAATGAATGGTTAAGCGAGGATGGAGAAGGCGTGAAAATCTGCAGGAGGCTGACGTGGGAGAGGGAAATGGCGAAGGCAGAGGGAGCGGTGATAGACGAGGGTAATTTGTAATTTTTTGCGGAGTATTACTTTTATTTATATTTTTATTTTTATTTTTGTATATTTTTGTTGTGGTTTGTGATGTGGAAGAGCAGTGAGGTAAATGCCAATAAAGGTCTTTTTTTTATTATTCAGTTTTAACCAACAAATCCTCTATTGAGATCAGTTTTTTAATAAACTACTATTGCTCCTCGTAAAGAAACTATGAGCTGAAGCTAATGAAATAAACCACAACTTTCTATATTTTTCTCAAAAATTTACTACAATCAGTTCAGCTATTTATCTGCGATATTTGAATTGGTTAACTAATTTATTTACTTTTTTTAATTTAATTCAATAATTGTCTGAATTTGTGGATTGATTGCTATTTATACTTGATTTCGTATGTGACCTGTGTAATTATTTACTGTATAAAGCTTGTATGACATTATCTAGTTTCTTGTATCTTTTTCGATGCAGACAAGAACTACGTAGTGTCATATACACATGTAGAAAATGATATAGCGGCGGAATAATAATAAATTCGCTTAACAATAACAGCACCGTAATAACAATGTTAATTTTCCATTTAGAAATAGTTATACAGTTTAATATATCAATTCTTATATATAAAATGATATAGGAAACTATATTATATCATACGAGCTTAAGACACCAACAAATAAATAAATAAATAAATAAATAAAAGATCCGGATAGTATCAAACTCAACACTCTATACAATCATCGGAACACAATTCAGCTAATTATTATCGAATAAAAATTGTACTACTAATTATTAGATTCAATTTTATTTGTATTCATACTAAAGTTAAATGTAAGTTATACATTATTGGATATAACTTTAGTATGAATATATAAAACTATATCAAAAGTGAAATAAATTTCAATACGATACACGGTATTTATTAGCGTTCCTGCAGGTGTCTGCATGATAGCACAAAAGGTTAATCGCACACGCTTAATTGGCGGCAACGGAAATACAGGGCTTACCTGAAAATATGATAACACGCCGTTAAATACGGGAATTATTTCGGTGCAATAATTAAAGCGATTACGCGCTTGCATTGGCGAATTCCGCGCGGGGTTTAATCGAAAGCGCATCAGGACACGGCCGGACGGTTTTGGTCGCGGCTAAAAAACGCCCGATATATGCCCAAATAAACCGGAAAGCTTATTACCGATTTGTTTAACATAATATGCATAGAAATATAATAATTCGCGTAATAGTATCCACCTCTAACCACTGGGTAGTCAATAACATTAACTGAGTATTTCCAATTTAATTAAACACTCTAGTTTAACTATTTATCACAACTTATTTGAGTAAACTAACATCATTATCGTACTTTCTTGAGCTTCCTTGTAAACTATACATCCCATTGTTATTGTTGCCCTTTTCAACTGCTCAAAACTTCCACCTCTTAGCGGTGCTTTTCAATAAAGCGTTATGATAAGGAGCGCGGGCATAATAAACTCTCGATAGAGCCTCGATTCATTTTAATCCCCACGCGAATATCGCTGCCGCATCCGACGACATTCCGTCCAATAAATTTTATCTCGTGTGACAACAAAAGTTTCCCCAATAACCTACCGAACTCACTACGTTCGCTTCTCCTGTGTTCGTTTTTTTATATTGAATTATCATCCGTTTTAATATCGACTTTATTACTTGTTGTTCTCGTCCCGATGTAGAGAGAGAGACGCGGAATTAGGTCGCGAATATAGGTGAGGATGATGTATTATTTATTACATTTATGTTTGGATTCTCTGCGGTGCACCAGGGGGGGATAATTCGTGTTTTAATAATGCATGTGGAACTTGTTGATGGCCGGCAGGCTTAATGCGGTTTGCCGACTAAAGGCTAATGGGGAGTTGATTTGTATTAATAATGAGGCTAATATTGTTATAAAATGGAATTATTATTAATAAGTAGTAATTAATAATATAAAAATATTGGGTGAAATCCCCGTTGCCCAAAGATTAAGTACACAAAACTAAAATCTTCACTTGGATTACAATTAATTTAAAATATTACTAAGTATTTTTAATTAACTGTAATCCTTAAAGTGAAGATTTTAATGTTTTGGTAATTAAATAACTTCGTAATTAAAGTTTCATAATTTAATTGGTATTTTAATACCAGATAACTTACGACTTTATAAATATAAATAGAATCGTTAGAAATTCGAACCCACTAATATTAAGTACAAATTGAACACAATTTGTACTTAATATTGAGTAAGCTCAGTGTTTTTGTTTAATGTACGTTCTTGATCAAGCTTCTATACATCAATTTCTAACCGTCTCAGAGAATATTTACGTTACAACATATATTATACAACAACGCCTATAAAAATTATTAATAAATATATATATATATATATATATATATATATATATATATATATATATATATAACTATATATAATGGTCCTCAAGACATAAACATAAGAATCCTCAAAATTTGGATTTTAGTGGTCACCACAATTGGTCAAAAAATCCGGCGTGCGCGCGGTATAGAGGCTGGGATCTTAACTTCACACCGGTTTGTAACTATCGTCTAGCAGTTTTCTGCCACTACAACAGTATTTAATATTAGCTAAGATATACAGGTATAAGTATTATTTATTTTTATGTTTGTATAATTCTGTTTCATAGATTTGCCAATAAGACAATATCTACAAAAGTTTTCATATTATCCTTGCAACTTCATATGTGCGGCAGCAGCAACGGCGAGACAAAATAAAGAATTTCAGTACAAAGGAAAAGTTTTATGTTTTAAAGATTAGTTGTGCAACGGGGTAGTTTTGGCTAAGTGGATTATATGCAGCGGCTCAAATTTCAATCGCGTTTTCAGCTGCGAGAGTAGGCAAGCACACAAAACGCAAAGTGCACTAAGTAATTGGAAGTAATTACTCTTGATAAAAGTAAAATTGGCTGACATTTTTGAACACTCTACAAAGTAGGCAAGCAAAAAGTAACAGTTTTATTATTATAACGTTTACAGTTTGCTCGGGAGTTATGGCAATTGTGTGCCAGTGTAATTCAGTAGATGGAGATCAAATTTAATAATCTTCTTGTGTTTAAATTTACATTAATCTGTGATATATATATATATATATATATATATATATATATATATATATATATATATATATATGTGTGTGTGTGTCTAGTAGTATCTCAATCAATCGCCCGGTTTCTCCAACGAATCCTAAAGCTCGTCTTATATATAACCACGGCTTAAATTTGTATTCTGTTGCACCAAACATATGTAGATCTTACTTAGTCTTATAGTCTTACAATGTAAGACCGTCTTATCGTTTTAAGATCCGATGTTTGTTTGGTGCAACTCTTTAAGATCGTCTTGAACTAATTAAGATTCGTTATAGAAACCGGGCGGTATTTTCCAAAGTATAAGATATATTTTCTGTGTAGATAAAATTACATAAAATCATGAAAATCTGTATTTCAAGCTCTAGAAAAATGATTATCAAAATAACGAAAACCAAAAACAGCAGTATCCAATTGATTCGACTATAAAAATAAAGTTTTTTATATTCTATTTACCAAATAACAATCTTTGAATCAACAATTACTATAACACGATTATATTCCTTAAACTAACAATAGATAATCTACTGCAAATGAATTTGAACTCCCTCGAATACTGTGTATCCCTAGAAATTGCTAACGAGGCTCCTCGTTATGTTTTCACCTCGCCCAGAAATCCGATAAGAGACACAATAATGGCTCATCCCGCCCCCCCGTACTAATCCCCCGAAGCAATTAAAAGGCGTGAACAACACTGATATAAGTCGCTTTTCGGGGGAATTCAAAGACGCTGCAAGACGAAAACTGCTCGCATAACAATCACCTCCGCGAGCTGTAATTGGGAGATTATACCTTTCGTAGAATTACGTGCATGTCATAAATTTCGCCCCCCGAAAGGGAAATTTGTACTTATTTAACTTCGAGGATGGTAAAATCGTTACCGCGGGGCATGTGAGGTCGTTATGTCACAGTTTACAGGGAGTTCAAGTTCGCTAATTTTGAAGTTACGGGGGATATAATAACACTTGCACGATAGTCACCGCGAGACGCGATCGACACTGACATTATCTGCCATTTATATTCCGGATGTGTTATTATCATTTCCTTAACTTGAAACTTGTTGACTGTACGCCGTGCGCGGTTTCAGGAACATGATTTTAAATTAATTAAACCAATTCATATAGAACTGCATCAACAAAAATTTGAGACTGATAGACATTTGCTAATAGCACTTTAATGTCCTAAATAATAGCAGAATATTAATAAAATCTAGCTCAATAGCCCAGCTCAGTTTGATTGACATATTTTCAATTTGTAAAAAAAAAAACATTTATTTGGACAAAAAGCAACTCATACCCCACGTAAAATATCGTCCCTACGTTCCTCTCCCACGACAATCTTCTACATATTTCCACGCCATTTCTGTCCTGCTAACCCATTCGGCCCTGTCGGTGGCATTTGCCACCATAACATTTATAGGCCTCAACTTATGTCATTTCAATAATGTATAAGAGAAAATCCATGCGCAGTTTTAGAAACTTTTGAATTTTGATGTGTTTGAATAAGTATAATAATAATTAATCAAAGAAAACAATATTTTCAAATTTAAAAATCTAGGGCTGAGAGGGTTAAGGGTTTCAATGATAACCAAGTGGCTTCAACTTCATTTGCTGGAAGAAAATTTGCTGTGCAATAAATATTATATATTTTATATAGTACATATTAGGCCTTGCAGCGATAATTTATCGCATTGGTTGGAATGAGTCCACTCAACGCAAAAAAAAACTTCGTGATTATTTACCCATTTAACTCTAAACTTTTAATTAAAGTGGTTCTCATTAAATCTCACACTCACCGCCGCAAATCTAAGACGCGGAAATAATTGTCATCAGAAAATTAAAGAAAAATATTAATTTAATATAATTATACAGCTGTAGTTGTTGGAAATTAAGCGGAAAGCAATTATAATAATAGGTATAGTCGTTCCATTTCAGGAAGGGCTAGCTGAGTTTTAACCGCAGTAGTAGGATTGTCCAATACCTGAAACACAATGACCACCCGCAGTGAATGCGCAAATCTTTCTGAGATTGTTATGGAGGACTAATAAAACGGACTCAGTTTCTTTAGGTATAATTGTGTATGTGTTGAAGCTGGAATGAAGTGCAATCATACCGGAGTACGAACCTGTTCAGATCGGTCCGGTATTATATATACCTGCATTGAGAAGCTCTCGCCCGGTTTCTCCAACGAATCTTAACTAGTTTAAGACCCTCTTAATAATAAGACGGTCTTAAAGCGTTGCACCAAAAAAAAAACGGATCTTAAAATGATAAGACGGTGTTACATTGTAAGACTTAGTGAGATCTATATATGTTTGGTGCAACAAAATTAAAATTTAAGACGTGGTTATATATAAGACGAGTTTATATAAGACGAGTTTATATAAGACGAGTTTATATAAGACGAGTTTATATAAGACGAGCTTATATAAGACGAGCTTATATAAGACGAGCTTATATAAGACGAGCATATATAAGACGAGCTTATATAAGACGAGCTTTAAGATTCGTTGGAGAAACCGGGCGTCAGTGTTATGCATGGAAACCCCGCGGCTCGGACAATTACCCAAAATATGCCTTAACTCTTCCCGAAATGTAACGACTATACTGTGTAACCAAGTAGAAGCAGGGATGTTGGCCTGGTAGAAGCCTCCAGTATACACAATATAGTATTACATAATATATATGAAAATTATGTTTATTTAAATAAATGTATATATGTATGTTTTTTTTTATTGCAGTTGTTTAGTAGGAAAAGTTATATGTAATTTTTTTTATAGTTGATTATCAAATCTATTCAATGCTCGTCCGTGCAACAAAAATCCCACAATTTTATACACCCAAAATAACGGTTATTGTTACGCTGTAATAATAAAAAAAACATTCATTGCAATTACCCCGAATGGGCCGGATTAGCCATCACAACTGATTTACTGTTTTATCGGCGTAATTATTTTTGTTGTAGCCGTAATGTCTATTTTATTCACCGGAGCTTAAAAAAATCGCCCCGTGATTTATAAGTCGCTGAATTACCACAATTAATTCCTTATTGCCACTTTGCGTGCGGGTTATCTATTTGTTAGAAGGTTACACCCCTCGTTCCTAATTTATTTAACAGCAAAAGTTAATGAAGTAACTGAAAAGGTGTAATAGTAGTGGAATTTATTATGGGTTGTATCGTTCTTGTACTGATAATTGTTTGAACCATTATATTTTGATTAGAATGAGTGGATATATTAATTCGGGCTATCACAATTCAATTAAAAAGCAATTATTAGTAGGTACGGTTTTGTAAATAAAATATTAAAAAAATTATGGATGCAAAATTTATAAAAAAAAAAAACAAATGATAGTTCCATCCCTGATTAAGTATTGGCTAAATATTTGTGACTTTTGACATAAAGCAGTATTTATCACAAATATCTAGCTATACTAGCTTACACTAGCGGCCGCGGAGTCTTGATTTTTGACATCCTTAGATGATAAGACACAACAAGAAATGTTTCGCCTGATTGTGTTTCATTTGATTGTAATTCCGTTTACAATTGCATTTCCGACAATGCAATTGTAAACAGCATTACAATCAAATGAAACACAATTAGGCGAAACATTTCTTGTGGTGTCTTATCCTCCAAGGATGTCAAAACCAAGGCTCCACGGCCACTAGTATAAGCTAGTATACCTAAATATTTGTGACTTTTGACATAAAGCAGTATTTATGTCAAAAGTCACAAATATTTAGCTAGACTAGCTTATACTAGTGGCCGCGGAGCCTTGATTTTTGACATCCTTGGAGGATAAGATACAACAAGAAATTTTTCGCCTAATTGTGTTTCATTTGATTGTAATGCTGTTTACAATTGCATTGTCGAAAATGCAATTGTAAACGGAATTACAATCAAATGAAACACAATCAGGCGAAACATTTCTTGTTGTGTCTTATCATCCAAGGATGTCAAAAATCAAGGCTCCGCGGCCGCTATTGTAAGCTAGTACTTAATCAGGGATGGATAAAATATATTTTGCTGTTATATAAAAAATAATATGTTTTTGTTATATTTAGTATCAAATCATAAGACTGGGGTTGTTAACCCTTTACATTTCACGGGTTACATTCAAATTAGACCGTTATGAATCACCATTTAGCCACTCCATACACCGAAAGTTTCGGCCTGAAAAGAGCAATCAGGATCCATCTCATCAACGACTGCTGTATATAGTCGAAGGGCGGCATGTTGTTGCAGCCACCATATTAGACGTACATGCTTGCGTGTATGGATGGAGATACATAAAGAAGAACGCATGACAGGTTATACACAATACCTATATACCTCGCAGAGCGACAATGTGCATATTTAGCATGTCTAGCTTCATTCTCCCATTGTGCCTAAGATTAATGGCTAAACACGATATAAAGCACAATACTTTATAAATGGGATCGCCTATAGCTATAGATAACCCACGGCCAGCAGCGCATACGTTTGTCTGTGCGGATGAATGACAAATGTTACGAGCGCGGCCATTGCGAACACGTTGCCGCAGCGATTCGTTATGAAATATTTAAAAATTGAGGCCATAACTGTTGTGAAAAATATGGATAAATGCGATATTGACACCAATATTCCGAGTTGAGTAATAGCTAACATGTTAAATCAAAAAGTTTATTAAACAAATGGATAATTCTTTTATTAGGAGTCGTAAAGGTTAAAGGCTCCAAAATTTGAAACATTATACAAGGAAAATATAATTCTACCAAGTTAGACTTCTTTTCAAAAGCGGATATTTCATTCCTGGGTCCGATGTTCCGCGGATATTTACCTTTTTTAACTTTCCTGGTTTTGCGAGAGGTCTCATTGTGTGAGTTTTACTAACTTTAAAGCCCTGGTTTCCCAGGAGATCAGTCGCTTAAGGCGAATCTTCGAGAATGTCGTTCGAGGGTTCCAGCTGAAAATCTATCCCAAAAACGCATAGTGAGATTAACGAAACTGCTTCTACTTTTTTGCGGAGTATACAAGCCGTCGCCCCAGGAAAAACTGGAAAGGTGTGCACCGAGAAATAAATTTATTTCGAAATAATAGAGCATTTTATGATAAATTGCGCAGATGACTATACATTATACTACTGTACTTGAGCATTATCAAATTATATTTATCAAAACTTGAAATATGAAACTACAATCTCTTGGAGGAATTTCTTTTGAATTTTGATTACAAATCGGAGTAAATATATACTTTTTGAAGCAAATATTGACTACTTTTGCATATTTTTTACAACTATTTCGAGACAAAAAATTAACATTTTCGTCCTAAGAAAGTATCAAATCATCCTTAGACTTGTGAAATATCCAAAAATATGTTCAGAAAATTATAAACTGTTGACTAGAAAAGTCCGCGCGATTAGGTCAATATTGAACCGTATTTCGTCTTCCGAGATTCGCCTTAAAAGCAGCGGCTGTTGACGTCATTTTTACGTGACAAAATAATGGTACGTGTCTATAAACCGCCAAGGATGCATACTATCACCGGTCCTATTTAATATGTACTAAGAATGCTTATTCAAAGAAGCCGTCAATGATGACTCGGGCGGAGTAATAAAAAGTTCAAGTTATCAATAACATACGATACGCAGACGACACTGCGATAATAGCAACATCCATCTGCCAGCTTCAGAAAATGATGCAAGGCATAAATACGACTAGCCAATCCTATGGAATCGAAATAAATTTGATGAAAACTATATTTATGGTTGTAAATAAAACCAATGTTAATATTATACCAGCAATACTAGTAAACAACACCACAATCGAAAGAGTTAGAAGCTACCAATACTAAGGATCACGTATTGAAGACAACGATCAAACCATAGAAGTGAACAAACGTATAGAAATAGCAAGAGCAATTTTCGTCAAAATGAAAAATCTTTTCTCAAATAGAAATCTCAATCTAGCCTTGAGAGTCCGAATAATTCAGTGTTAGATTTTTTCAATACTACTACATGGGATGGAAGCTTGGACATTAAAGAAAAATAACATAAAAACACTAGAGTCGTTTGAGATGTGGATCTATCGCCGCATGCTCAAGATATCCTGACGGACCTAGTAAACAACGAAGAAGTCATGCGAATAATGCATAGAGAAAAGTATCTGATCCTTATGATCAAAACACGAAAGCTAGAGTACTTGATACATCACCCGGGGAGAGAGATAGATACTCTATTCTTTAAGGAATAATACAAGGAAAAAGAAGCATTGGGCGTCGCAGAACCTCATGTTTAAAGAACCTTAGAGAATGGTGCGGACAAACATCGGTGGGACTATTTAGAGCTGCAGCGTCAAAGATTAGAATCGCCATGATGATTGCAAACCTTCGATAGGAGACGGCACCACAAGAAGAAGAAGTGTCTATAGACGAATATGGTTTCCCATAAGTACACCAACGTACACCAAAAACGTAATGAGTTACGATGGAAAAGTGTGAGTTATTTAATAACATATACTTAAAACGATTTTTGTTATGTGTATATAACGTCAAAAGCGGCCGCTTTTAAATGACCGCTCTCCTGGGAAACCAGGGCTTTACTGCTTTTGCCAGACGGGTATTTTCTATTCTCGTTATGTGTACCATGCACGGACCGGGTAAGCAATATAGACGTAATTTGAAGAATGAAAAATAAATCCTTATTCTACTCATGTCGTCTGCTTCGTACATATTTTGCAATGTTCGATGTATGGAATTTGTTCATAATTTTTGTATTGGTCTATTCACACATTCAACGTCATTTGAGAAACAACTAATAAGTTATATACAAGAGTGAATTTACCTCTAGCAATCTACAGTTAGAGATGTCGATCTAGTTAGATCTTGTTAGTATTTCGTTTATCACTCTGGGCTGGTACGGGCTTATTGTTTCTTGTTCTATTTGCTTCCGATCCGCAACCTCGGCCCTTACAACCGGCGGCGCACGACCTCAAGATCTAAGCGATACTGCACGCCACGGGGCGACTAGCAATGATAAACCATGCTAAACGAAAGCGTCTTATAGCTCAGCTTTTAATGATTATTCATTATTGTGTTATATTTTCGTTTATTAATAATTTACCGAATAATTTATTAGTTCAATGTGATTGCAGTAAAAGCGCTGTGCAAACGTTTGCTTCCTATTTGTTTTAATAACCGTAAAAGTTTTGCGGAATAAAAGTAAAACAGCCGCCCTCGGGCGCGACACTCGCCAATGTTCTAATTTAAACGTGAACGGGCACGACTGCTTTGAGTTTTCATAAATATCGATAACTGTTATTACGAATATTTTGTAGATACAAAAATGAAACAAAGAGAAAGTATATATCAGGCCTTGTTACTTTTTACTTGAAAAAGAGCAGGAGATTTTTTTTCTTTATTTGCCCATTTATGACAGTAGCCTTCCGATTCAAGGAATTTCATGTATGAATTATATATTTTTATAATATTATTGTTATAATAAAGAAAATAACAAAGACTAGAACATAATTATTACTTATCTTACCTATTAAAATTTTTAAAATTAATATTTCAATCAATATTGCAACAACAATATAATAAAGTAGTGGAAATATAAATGTTTTAATAGAAATAAATGTGTTATCTAAATCAATAGAAATATATATTTTTGATTCAGGAAATGTTTTAAGTTTAATAAATGTGTTATCTAAATCAATAGAAATATATATTTTTTATTCAGGAAATGTTTTAAATTTAATAAATGTGTTATCTAAATCAATAGAAATATATAGTTTTGATTCAGGAAATGTTTTAACTCACAAAAAAATCTGTGTAAATACACTTTTTTAGAAATTGAATGGTTTTGGCGTCTACTACGTGGTAATTCATTTTAAATAAAGGAGATGAATAAAACTACTATGTTTTTTACCACTTATTTAATTTTTTAAAAGGACACTTTTTTAGTATATAAGCGTGAATTCACCTCTTAGCATTTTGCAGATATAAAATGTATTTATTCGCATTTGTCTATTTTTGTAATTAAAAAATCATCTTCGTCGAACGGTAGGTATTTCACTAGTTATAGAAATAAATATCTTATAGATTGTACCAATAAGCATTTAAAACCCTACAGTCAGGCACTTTGAATTAAATCCCTGAATATATTTTCAATCAATATTTTATTCACCATTTCTATCCCCGAAGTTCAATTTCCTATCTGCCACTTTCACTCGTGGCGGTGTGGTCTTGAAACCGTTGGCATATATCGCATTTGGATCCGCCGCTGCGGTTGTCGAAACAAGGGGATGCACGAAAATCGGGCGACTAGCAGGAATTTAAGGGCGGCGGGTAAACGGGGATTCGTTTATTAATACGCGCAGGAAATTGTGCCGTAATTGCGCGACGCGCTCGCTATATCGGATTTAATGCGAATTTAATTTTGCACCGCCGCCCCCCAAAACCACCGTCGAGTCCGTAATCAAATATGTTCGGCGCGCCCGTCGCCGCGTCACGAAGTGTGACGGATTAAGTTGGGTGCATTATGTAATGGACACACAATGTGGGCACTAAAGCACTTATCGCACTAAACAGGTCTTATCTCGTTTCAGCAGACGATTTTCATTCATATTTCATTGAAAAGCGTTACCGTAATTTGCTTCTGCATGGATAATATTACGAATATACTCACATATTATATCTAATTATATAAAATAAAATTGTGTCCCTTTCATACGCAAAAATATATTGTGAGACTATAACTATGAATAATAATATAATTATGATGAATATGTAATAGCAAAATTATTGGCATGAAATCTAATTTTTACATACTTATAAATGCCAATGAGGACAGACATTTGAAGCCCCAAATGGAGTAAACTACGTCTGGTAACTCAAAAGGTTATATATTGGGACTGTCTATATAAAAAACTTACTTATTTTGTAGGACGAGAAGTTGTATCATCTAGAATCAAATGGCTCACCTGTAACAACAAAGAAAAAGATTATTACAAAATAACTGTAATTTTTAGAAAATTCAATAAACTGATAGCCGGGAGAAGTTCAAAGGCCACTAAAAATGTGTTTCTTTGCATAGTCTACTTAGTATAAAAGAACAATCGGTAAAAATGTCTATTATATAAATAAAAAACTATTCTTCGTTGCGTCAAGGCAGGGGTCCTAGAAGTGAATTGACACTGAAAATAATGTTATTTGATTTGAAATATAGTCTAGATAGCGGGAAAAATGTCGAGATTGTTTCAAATTGAACCGGAAATGCCTTGGCAAATTTTCGAAACTTGGAAAATTGTATATCATCATAGTCAATCGAGTTTAGCTTAGCTTCATTTTATAGACAAAAAATAATGCAATTACAACCGTGGCGGTAAAGACGAAGAACTGAAAAAAATAAAAAATATATAAATTTTCCAATCAAAATAAAATTCATTCGATAGACAATTATGAATTAAATGAAAAATATAATAATAAAATAAAAATAATAGTAGAATTTAACTAAACCAAAACTAGCCTCCGTTTCGTCAAAATTGGGACCGTCCCAGAAGTTATAAATCTTTTAGAGCAGCAATTGCTGCAAACGGGTTACCAATAATATAATAAATATATAAAAAAAAATTTCATGACAACCGCCACGACCAAATCAATCAAATTTATATTTACATAGCTCTCTAGAACCTTTTTAAATGAACTACAATATATATTAATACCCAATATTGTGTGTGGCTTGGGTTTCCAAAATCCACTGCCGCTATCAACCGAAAGGCTTTCCGTCTGTAAAAGGCGAAGCTCGGACGAATTTAATAACCCGGCATTTTACCTTAATTTCACAGAAAACCACTAAAAACTGTGGAAGCTGATTCGCTCTCAAGTTGGAACCTAAGCTCCCCAATGCTCAGTAGGAGACGGCCGATAACCAATAGCCTACTGAGCTGGACCGATAAAAATATTTTATTGCATTTTCAATTAAAGTAGAGGGGATTACCATATAAAAACTACCCAAACAATCACCATCATACAATATTCTGTTTACATAAATCAAACAATCAACATGTCTGTATCAAGAGAATTACTTTTAGAAAAGTTAGAGTGTTTGTGGTGTACGGAATTCATGGCTCCTCCAATTCGAAAGTGTATAGGGGGGCATAGTTACTGTTCTAAGTGCGCCGAAATAATTCCGTTTTGCAAGGACCCTTTCTGCGAGCAACAAATTTCACCTACGTCAAGAAATTACATGCTGGAAAAGTGCCACGAACGCATGAAGATCCCATGCAGGAACTACAGGCATGGATGTAAAATTGAAGAAGCTGGTAATAAGATAATCGAGCATGAGATGATATGTGATTCAAAACCGTGTCCTTTAGATACAAAATGTTCGTGGCGTGGACAATATTCGCAACATCTACTTCATATTACCAGCGAGCATCCGAATTTGTTAACAGTGGGGACAACACATAAGTTTACACGGACTGAATTTGTACAAAATCAGAGTTTTGGGCATAATGTGCAATTAATACACGCGTACGGCAGCAGTTTTTTATTAACGTATCATTTGAGTGAGATTATTGGATGTGTTGGTTTCAGCGTGATTTTATTAAGAGAGCCGGAGGATGCGCAAAAATATTACTACGTCCTAGAACTGAATAATGGAGCAAAACGCCATCGTTGTGTTAAAAGCATTATTCCTGTACTTAAGCAGAATATCAGTAATGGGTTTATTGTAAAAAGAGAGTTTATGGAAAGGTATGAGAATTCCTTTTCGGTGTTTAATCATGGGCCCGAAATGATTTACAGAGTTACCATCAATAAGGAAATTTCTTAGCGCCATAAAATGTAAATATTTTTGTATATGTCTTACATTTGTAACATGTATACCGTGTTAAGGAGCAAATTTTGGAAATGTAAGCAATTTATAATATCCAAACGTATAATATAAATATTTTCAGGTCTCTTACATTTGTAACAGTTATACCATGTTAGGGAGCCAATTTTTGAAAATGTAAGTAATTTATAGGACTGTAAACCTATTTTTCCTTCTCGTTGTTACTTGTGATTTAGTTTTTAGTATTAGATAAAAATAGTTAATTATCCAATGTATATTATTTGTATATATTTGTGCTGCAATAAATTTAATATGAACTCTTATTTTATCTCACTGAATTCCTATATAAAACGTTTATCGGATTACCCTTTTTAACCCAGTTATTGGTGCAACGTATATTGTTGTTGTAACAAAATTACTTCATTACAGCTTTATAAATTGAGTTGTCTGGGGGGTAGATAAACGCTCGCCGTCAAAGAGATAATATTTATAATAATATTAGAATCGCTCGATAATAGACGGGCTGCACTTTATTGAAGCGGAAACCCGTTAAAACTCGAGTATACGTTCGAGGGCCTCCTTAAAATATGCTCTCAGTGTTTTTACATTCGAATTTTATTAGATCCCCCCATTCTTTAGGTCTTTATTGCTTTATTACACGCCTATATGCGCTTTAAGGATTATAATAATGTCGTTATCACTAACAGTCATGATCAAACGGGAGTGGAGTCTGCATTTCAACTGTGCACTGTTAAGTGCAGATTCATGAGGTTATACTACTTGGGGGGTTAAATCGGGGTATACTCTATGTAGTGGAAACTAGATTATTACCATTATAAGTAGTCTGAATATATAATAATTGTTTTTCCGTCATCCCTATAATATAACAATGAAGACAATATTTTGGAGCCGCCGTAATTAATTACTTTTGTGCTGTTAGTGCATGTTCTGCCAAATATTTGTATTACTGATAGTTTTTTTCATCAAATGACAAAAACAACGCGATAGTAGGATAGTCGTGTCTATTTTTATTTTAGAAGTTGCAGCTGCATTGTTGGAAAAAGAAGAAGCATGGCGTACAATATTACGTTTGGAAATATTTTGAGAGGTAAACTATACAAATACTCTCATGGGCTAGAGGAGTTGGCACGATAGTTGATTCATTGTTCACCTATCTTAATCACCCGGAATTTACCTTAACTTCAAACCTCTGAAAACGGGTTAAATCTGATTCGCGAAAATTCGAACTCAATCTCCCCAATGCTCTTTACGAGACAGATGACGCCTCTAGCCACTTGGCAACTAAGCTGGGTTCGTTTATATTTTATATATATATATATATATATATATATATATATATATATATATATATATTATCAATTGCCTTTTACCTTTCGGTGTAGGCTAAAATTATTTTATATGTTTATTATAATAGTTATTCGTAGTACGTCAACTTTATTTATCAGACAAATCTATGTTTTCGAGGTATAGAAATGTGTGGTGTAGATATGTTACTAGAAATTTAAGTAGCAAAAAACAAACCACTTTTAAATATTGGATTGTTAAGGCGTCTACTTTGTAATAATTCATTTTAAAAGATAAATAAAACGATTTTTTACTGCTAAGCTCTAGCCGAAACTAGTTGCAAAGTATAACTAAAACAAAATAAAAAATGCTTTTATTTATCCTTTAAACCACTTTTATTGATTTCCCTCGTCCTACAGATGTGTGCTCTAGCCATTTTCGAGCTCCTCCGTCATCGGAGGAGCTCGAAAATGGATAGAGCTTGGCCGTAATTAGTTGCAAAGTATAACTAAAGTGTGATAAAAAATCCTTTTATTTATCCTTTAAACCACTTTTATTGATTTCCCTCGTCCTACAGATGTGTTGGAGATAATATTTGCACGCACGTTGTTCATCTCAAACGGCAACAAATATTTGATTGGGCTCGAATAATTCAGCGTTACCGATTTGTCCATTAGGAGAGATAAAGTCAACCGACGCTTGATTTATAAGTCATTCCAGAAATTAGCAATGTAGATGCCGCCACTAATGCGCACGCAACAATTATATTAAATCCGTTTGGGGGTGCGTCCTGAATCAACCCGCAAAAGGCCCTTGGTTGATACATTACACGGAATGGGTTTAGGCTTGATCGAAATCTTTATTGCCACAATATCGCGTTTTACAAGAGGAGTTTAATCATTTTAGATAGGAATTACAATTGGTCAGAATGTAACGATTGTAATTGTAACATGTAAACATATAATTCTATTTTACAAATTAAATTTTTGTCGAATTTTCAAAGTAAGGCTAGATCCAATTTTATGATGTAATTTATAAAATCATCTCCCATCAAGGCTAGTTTTTAAGAAAATTATCATAGTTTTGTTTCGAAGCTTTCAAATACTGGTAAGAAAAATTAATTGGAGAAAAAAGTTAAATTTTTTCATTGAAGTAACTAGCTAGTGTATTATTACAATAGTATAGTAAAACAGCTGTTTAATCTCCATAAACCGATGTTCTCGGTATACTACCTATTGTAATATCAAACCATTTATAATTGGAATATCAAATTTTCGATTTTTTAGAATTAGCAAGATTGCATCATATTCTTGAATTATTTAGTCTCATAATAAAGTACAAGTTGTTAAAATATTTACATTATTAAGACCGTAATGAAGAAAATTGTAACATGACTTAAATTTTAGTCAATATTTTGTGATAAAAAAAATCATAATAAAACAAATTACTAATTTTTTATAATTTACAAGAATGAATCCTATTCTTGAATTCTTTATTCTTATAATGAAGTGAAATTTGTTAAAATATTTTCATTATTAAGCTTGCAATCAAGAAAATTGTGGGATGGCTTATATTTTCTTCAATAATCCGAGTTTAAAAAATGATAATAAATCAAAATTTAAAATTTTTATAATTATCAACTTTGTACCATATTCTTGAATTACTTTTTCTTATAATGAAGCAGAAATTGTTAAAATATTTATAGTATTAAGATCGTAATGAAGAAAATTGGGCGAAGATTTATATTTTCGTCAATATTTTGTGATCATAATAAATCAAACTACAAATTTTTTATAATTTATAAGAATTGATCTTATTCTTGAATTTTTTAGTCTTATAATAAAACAAAAATTGTTAAAATATTTATATTAATAAGATTGCAATGAAGAAAATTGCAGGATGACTTATAGTTTCTTCAATAATCAGAGATTAAAAAATGATAATAAATCAAATTTTTAAATTTTTATAATTATCAAGCTTGTATCATATTCTTGAATTATTTAGTCTTATAAAGTACAAGTTGTTAAAATATTTTCATTATTAAGATCGTAATGAAGAAAATTGCAAGATGACTTATGTTTTCGTCAATATTTTGTGATAAAAAAATCATAATAAATCAAATTACCATTTTTTTTATAATTTACAAGAATGGATCTTATTCTTGAATTCTTTGTTCTTATAATGAAGTGAAATTTGTTAAAATATTTTCATTATAAAGCTTGCGATCAAGAAAATTGTGGGATGACATATTTTCTTCAATAATCCGAGTTTAAAAATGATAATAAATCAAATTCTTCATTTTTTATAATTATAAAAGTATTATCATATTCTTGAATTATTTTGTCTAATAATGAAGTGCCAATTGTTAAAATATTTACATTATTGGGATCGTAATGAAGAAAATTGCGAGAACATTATATTTTCGTCAAAATTTTGTGAACAAAAATCATAATAAATCAAATTACTAAAATTTTATAATTTACAAGAGTGAATCTTATTATTAAATTCTTTGTTCGTAAAATGAAATGACATTTGTTAAAATATTTTCGTTATTAAGCTTGCAATCAAGAACTTTGTGGGATGACTTATATTTTGTTCAATAATCCGAGTTTAAAAAATGATAAGCAATAAATGTTTTCAATTTCTATAATTATGATGATTGCATCATATTCTTGAATTATTTGCTCTTCCAATGAAGTACAATTTGTTAAAATATTTATATTATAAAGATCGTAATGAAGACTTATATTTTAGTGAATATTTTGTGATAAAAAAATCACAATAAATCAAATTACTAAGTTTTTATAATTTACAAAAATAAATCTTATTCTTGAATTATATAGTCCTATAATGAAGTAAAATTAGTTAATATAATCACAGTATTAAGATTACAATGAAGAAAATTGCTGGATTACTTTTATTTTCTTCAATAATCCGAGTTTGAAAAATGATAATAAATCAAATTTTTCAAATTTTATAATTATCAAGATAGCATTATATTTTTGAACTATTTAGACATATAATGAAGCATAATTTGTTACAATATGTATATTATTAAGATCGCAATGAAGAAAATTTCAAAGTGACTTATATTTTCGTCAATATTTTGTGATATAAAATATCATAATAAATCAAATTACTACATTTTTATAATTTACAAGAATGCATCTTATTCATGATTAATTTAGTCTTATAATGAAGTAAAATTTGTTAAAATATGTAGATTATTAAGATTTTAATGAAGAAAATTGCAAGATGACTTGTATGTTCGTCAATATTTTGTGATCAAAAAAATCATAATAAATAAAAGTACTATTTTTATATAAATTACAAGAGTGAATTTTATTTTAGAATTCTTTGCTCTTATAAAGAAGTAAAATAGGTTAAAATATTGTCATTATTAAGCTTACTATGAAGAAAATTGCGGAATGATATATATTTTCTTCAATAATCTGAGTTTGTAAAATGATAATAAATCAAATTTTTCAAATTTTATAATTATCAAGATAGAATCATATTTTTGAACCATTTATACATATAATGAAGCACAATTTGTTAATATATGTACTTCATTAAGATTTTAATGAAGAAAATTGCAATGACTTATATGTTTGTCAATATTTTGTGATCAAAAAAATCATAATAAATCAAATTACTAGTTTTTTATAACTTACAAGAGTGGATTTAATTCTTGAATTCTTTGTTCTTATAATGAAGTTAAATTTGTTAAAATATTTTCATTATTAAGCTTACAATGAAGAAAATTGCGGGATAATAATATAAATAATATTTTCTTCAATTATCTGAGTTTGGAAAATGATAATAAATCAAATTTTTCAAATTTTAATATTATCAAGAATGCATCATATTTTTGAATTATTTATTCTTATAATGAAGTACAATTTCCTAATATATTAACATTATTAAAATCGTAATGAAGAAAATTGCAGGATGACTTATATTTTCGTCAATATTTTGTGATATAAAAAATCATAATAAATCAAATTAGTAAATTTTTATAATTTACAAGAATGGATCTTATTTTCGAATTCTTTATTCTTATAATATTGGGAAATTTGTTAAAATATTTTTATTATTAGGCTTGTAATCAAGAAAATTGTGGTATAAGTTATATTTTCTTCAATAATCAGTGTTTAAAAAATGATAATAAATCAACTTTTTCAAATTTTATAATTATCAAGATTTCATCGTATTCTTGAAATATTTGGTCTTATAATGAAGCAAAATTTGTTAAAATATTTAGAATATTAAGATTGTAATGAAGAAAATTGCAAGATGACATATTTTAGTCAATATTTTGTGAAAATATAATAAATCAAATTACTAAACTTTTATAATATAGAAAAATGGATCTTATTCCTGAATTCATTAGTCTTTATAATAAAGCTACAATTGTTAAAACATTTACATTATTAACATTACAATGAAGGAAATTTCAGGACGACTATATAGTAATAGCGAGTAGCGGTTGAAAATATACTAATCGTCTCTCAACACACACAAAATATATATTTGTCTAATTATACTATCGAGTTGGTTTTGGAATTAATACTATGCAGATAGTTTTTAAAAAGTACGGCTAATGTATTCTATTTTTAAAAATAATTTTCCCCACAAAATGCACATTTTCTAGTGCCATCGTTTGTTCTAAGTGGTTTCGAGCGTACACGGTCCCGTTTTCCGCGTAAAATTTCACAAAATTCCGGTCGACGTCGAGTCTTCCTGCACGAGCGGCAGGAAGCTGCAATTTTAATGGCACTCCAGCCACTTAATTATGGAAGGCACGCAAAGCGGGCCCCTACTAGGTATGTGTGTGTGCCCCCGGTGCAGTCGATGTGTCCCCGCAGGATGTCCTCCAAAGAAGTAGACGGGGCTGTGCGCTATTTACGCCGCCGGGAAATTATCCCCCCGCGGCCGCACCACCCTGGAATATTCACGTATGAACGCGAAATTGAAAACCGGAATGGGCGACGCTTGGGGCGGAAACGCACGGGTAATTCGCGCCCTCTTGATGTATTTAATTGTATAATATGGACGATTTGTAACTTTAATTTGAGTTTATAGAGGCTGTTATAATGACATGTAGTTAAAGCAATAAGTCTTTCCAAATTATTGTAAATCGTATTTATATGATGAATATAAGATCGTATAAATTGGCGGATAGAGAAAAAGTTGCTTTGAGAATTATATTGTTACTTGTTTTTTATATAGTAAAAAGTAGGAGATATAGTACTCATTGTACTCATTGCGATCTGTGTGATTAAAATAATAAATAATTTTGTATATAATCACTCGAGATATTGTGTGAATTCATCCTCACTAGCTGAGCTACACCGACAAGATCTAATAAGATCGAAATCTAGATATGTAGATTGCTAAGAGGTAGATTCATACTTCTATATGTTAAATAAATATTTTCTTTTAGACATTATTAATTTATTTATAGTATCGTTTAACGTTATGCCTTTGCCAAATCGATCACAAAACGGTCGGTGGGAGAAATATAAAACATAAAATTCACATATAGCTAAATAATAAAAAAAAAACTTCTATCTTTGTAACACTTGAGGCGAAATCAACTTAATGTTTTATTTTAATTAAAATATCTGATGAGCCGGGCCGAAATATATATATATAATATATATATATATATATATATATATATATATATATATATATATATATATATATATATATATAAATTTTGATTTAATATTAATTCAGTTACTCGAAAGTCGTGTGACTTTACGAGTAATTGAATTAATATTAAATGAACATTTTCAAGATATTTCGGCCCGGCTCGGTTCGATTCACGTTTTTTATCTTTTTCACATTACCCCCATTTTTTTCACATTTTCTCACTTTTCCTACAATTTCACTGGATTGTTCTAGGTAGGGTTCTCAGATAATTTCCAAATTTGGTCGCAATCCGTAATGCAATTTTCCCGGAAATTTGTTGACAGACAGACGGACATATACACACACAGACATCGCAAAAATTGGGTTTATTTCGTCTATTTTAGGTATAAAACGAAAAGAATTATTTTTTATAAATTGTTCGCGACAATAACTTCCTTATAGTGTAGTTTCTTTCCCTGAAAGTGATCACATATTTCCAGAATCTTAGTTAGTAAACGTTTTCGCTAAAACAATACATTCGTTATACATCAGTGATGTGTTCGTAAAGTAAAAATCTTTTGTTCTAATTATATATACTTGTATGTTTGTGATATTCACATTTATTATTTATTTCCTGTGAGAATTTAACCCTCATTTATAATATTTTTTTATTAAAAAAGTATAATTCAAACCATCGAAGCTCCTGCTTTTTTAAACTTCCTACAAATCAATATTATGATACATTTTTTGTCCCAGTAAGCATTGACCTCAATCCGCGCTGAACAAGGGGTTGGCGAGCATGTAGCCGCGGCTATTATAAATATTGACTCAATGAGAAGGTGGCTACATTTGCATGGAACACTTCACAAATTTAGCAGTATGTATTTATAACGTGTCACGTACTGGACGCTTATTGATTCATGTCAATAGCGAGAATTGCATCACGACAGCCGCAAAATGTTTCATACATCGAATCACTAAAGTCAGTAATCACGAACGTCAACATTTATTATACACTTGACCGGCAGGTGCGAGAGTAGATTATTGAAACTGATAGCTAATTGAAAACATGAACATTTATAATTAAAACTTGGAGGTGAATGGAGGAATACTATGGGGACCGAGGAATATTGGTAGGTTACAATATTGCTGTACAATATACAATAATTTAAACCTAATTAAGGTACAAAATCATTGCATTATTTACTTTGGAAAAGTTTTTTACTCTTTCAATGTAAATAACGCAATGATTTTTACCTTAATTAGGTATAAGTTATTGTATACTGTACAGCGATATTGTAACCTATCCAACAAAAATCCCTCGGTCCCCATAGTATGCACAATTCACCTCCAAGTTTTAATTATAAATTTTCATGTTTTCAATTAACTATCAGTTGTTATACCTTAATTAGGTTTAAGTTATTGTAATATAATAATACTCATTAAAACATTAATATTTTTACTGACGATAGTACGAGATAACTTTCTTATGTAAAATAAGAAAGTTATCTTCCACTCTCGTCAGTAATAATATTAATGTTTTTAATGAGTATTTTTTACGTGATAACTAGTTAGGAAGAAGTAACTTTTGTGAACCAGCGGAACGCAGTGGAAACTTATAATTAATCAATATTTCGTATTGTTTGTTCCAAATACCTACAGGTTTTACTATGAATGATCATGATTATTAATAAAATATTTAGATTTTTATTTAACTTAATATTGTCAGACTTTATATAAATAACTATGTGAAATTCCCGTCATCCGATGAATCTCAACAATTTTTCCGAACCCCTGTGATTATTTTTATATTTTTTCTACGCAACAAACCGTATGCCTTACGTGCGCACACAATCCTCTAGGATTATTGAACTCTTTTATAAATATATAATAATATATATATATAATATATATATAATATATATAATATATATAATATATATAATATATATAATATATATAATATATATAATATATATAATATATATAATATATATAATATATATAATATATATAATATATATAATATATATAATATATATATAATATATAATACATTTGTAATATTTCAGGTACTAATCCATGATATACCCAAATTCAAAGTTGAAGTCTAATAAAAGTGTAAAATAATGGTAACTTTCTCTCTAGAAATTTTGTGAATTCATCCTCACCAGCTGGGCTATACTGATGAGCTCAAATAAGATCGATATCTAGAGTATTTATGTATGTGCAATAAAAATGTTATTGAATTTGCTCTTGTAATTACAATGAACCACAATTTCTAATCAATTTCAAATTAGTATTATTCAATGGACGTACTTAATACACCTATTGGATACCCTTCCCTTAAACAAACAAAATCCTGCAGACTCGTCCAAGCGTGCTCTATTCAGCACGCCATTCAATTGAAATGTACTCTGCGATGGGAATGCACCTCGTAATGCAACTCCTAGACCGGAAGTTTCCAAAGAGATTTGCCGTTAAATTACGCTCATTTCCCCCCTTCATAGAGGTCTTAATTAACACGAGTTATGAAATGAAAATATTTGTATTCATTCCGCATCCAAGTTGCCATCACGACGTCTTTATTGAATTAAGGTGGTTTTCCGTAAACTGCATTCAATGTGGGGTTGATTAATTAATGTAGTAATAATATTTATTAAACTTTGCTTGCGTAAAATCCCCTTTGTGCAATCCCTCTCACATTCACTGTCTAGTCTATATTGGAACAACTGTATTTACTGATTGATCTAATGTCAAACAGTTTTGAAATTGTAATTGAAAAGGAAATAAAGACACTTTATTATTATTATTATTTGACCGAGTTTTTGAGAAAAAGTTTTTTTGTATTATAATATAGGAGGATATATATATATATATATATATATATATATATATATATATATATATATATAAATATATTAGTTTCAGTTTATGTTGTTAACGATGAAATTTAAAAAACAATATCTGCAATTTCTCACCTATTAAATCAAGCTGACATGGTATAATCATATATTGCAGTTTCATGTTCATAACAAACATGAACGCGTCTTTAGTATTGTTTTTGTTAAGTAGAATAATGAATTAAGCATATTGAAAAAGAAAACATTACATACACATTACAATTGTATTTATGTTAAACTAGATTAATTATTAAACGATTGTCGCCCCTAATTCTTTAATAATTAATGAAATGTGATTTTGTTGTGGTTATGGAAAAGCGATTGGAATTGTTTCGGTGCGGCCCTTATCGTGTTATTTGCTACTGCACATATCGGGAGAGGGATGATAATGGTGGAGATGATATATTTAATGCGTTATCGTTCGGTGTTGCGGCATAAAAGGGCGCGCAAGGGATGTGTTTTTGCAAAAGGATAACAATGCGCGGGTAGAACAATCGTTTGTGTTTAATTATTTATCGCTACTGGTTTGATTATATCCAACTGCATGAATAGAAAATAGACTTTTATTATTAAAATTGCTGGTTAAAATATTCATTAATACGAATTTATATATTACTTTAATATATGTAGGAGTGTATGACTTAAATTTATGATTTTTTAGTAGGTAATGGCCGAGTGCGTGCTATCAAATAAAAATTGTGTTTTTCAAAAAATAACGCTTCTATATAATTTTTCAAAAACACCGTCCTTTACTTATGTATCCATAAAAAATACAAAAAAGTAGTTAATGGGGCGATTTGGTCTAGGAATCAATTGTCTGAGTGGTTACATCGAATAAAAATTGTGTTCATTTAAATAACGTCTATACAATTTTTAAAAAAACACAGTCCTTATTCAGATATGTATCCATAAAAATTCCAAACAAAAAAAACTGAAAAATAATCACTCTTTTAATCCCACTACAATATAAACATGAACAACATCGTAACATCAGAAACCGTTGAGACTTTTACATCTTAAAATGGAAAAGCGTATTCGTCCAACGGCTTACCAATTTTCAATAGCTTGTTGACAGAACTTAAAGAATACGATTCATTAACAAAGATTAGGAAAAAATTATATATATGTGTATGTATCTAAACCATTTCTTTTATTTTAATTTTATAAGTTATAGCTATTTATATTAGAAATTTATATTTTAGTTATGGTAAGCAAAATTAAGATTAATATGTTTATATTTTAAGATTATAACCAAAAATACATCTTCTTTTTTGTTCAAGTATTAGGGAAGAAATTGGAATATTTTATGTTAATTTTATACAGTAGCGACGTCGCTAATAAAGAACTATTATTATTATCCATCAGATACAAGTCGGCGTTGTATATATAGTATAAATATTTTGCAATATTTTATAAGTTTTCCGAAAGAAGAATAATACAACAGTAAAAATAGACAAACCTAATAACCGCATCTTTAGTATTTTCCAAAGTTTGCAAGAATTCCGAAAGTATTGAAATAATAATTAAATGACTAAACAGAAATGACCTATTGACATAAATATCCGATTGATATTTTCATCCATTGTCAGCTAATACTGTTCTTTTTTTTATTGGCATCCTCGAAAGGCAAACAACAGGAAGGATTCAGTACATATATTTTTATGACATTTATACGACGATTCGATTATTGGCCGCTTCTACTTCCCACATATTTCATACGGGAATTCAAGATTTCCGCTGCCGAGATTCTATTTACCGAATCCTGTTTGCAAATAAATAAACAGAATTGTAAGCAATCTTATTGAAGAGAGAACAGGCTGGGGTGGTTTAGCGGGGAGTGTATATATAGACACATAATTCTAAATAAAAGAAACATGATTTACAGAAGAAATACAAAATTGCATGAAAATTATCTGTTACTAATTCATATATTGTGTATTATATTATAGTCATAGTATATAGTCATAGTCATATTTATTCCTTCATACAAATAATCTTCCTCGGATGTATTACTATGTTTAAAGAGGTAAAATATACAATTTATAAAATCCTTAAAGCTACGGAATATTGATGAACATCAACGTGCCAAATCTTAATGTCCTTTAATAGAATATTTCATTCAGAAACTTGCCGTAGTTATCGACGGTCTCCTTCCAGCTGTGCCTGATCTCAAATCAAAACCAGATTAATGTCCAGAAATCACGGAGAATTTGCAATAAAAGCCAAGTATTGGATTGCGTCTACTTTGTGATAATTCATTTTAAAGGATACATACAACGATTTTTTACTTTTTCTTTTATCACACTTCAGTTACACTTTGCAACTAGTTTCGACTAAGCTCTAGCCATTTTCGAGCTCATCGGAGGAGCTCGAAAATGGCTAGAGCTTAGCCGAAACTAGCTGCAAAGTTTAACTAAAGTGTGATAAAAAAAATCGTTTTATTTATCCTTTAAAATGAATTATCACAAAGTAGACGCCTTAGCAATCCAATACTTTGCTTTTATTGCAAATTCTCCGTTATTTCTGGATCGATGTTTTACGTTTTATTTATCCTTTAAAAGCAAAGTAGTTTTAAAAAATATCTGTTGACATATTACATTATTATCATTATGTATTCTCATAATATTAGAACAGGAATCGGTTGAAGAATTGTATCCCTCACATTTTTTTTTATAAATGATATTATTAAATAATTAGCAGCGTCAAAATAAAACTGAACCTCAATTTCACAGGAAACTGTGGTATTATCTCATCATTCATATAAATTATTACAAATCTGTTATTTTCACTTTAGATTGTATTTATGAATAGCCCATGCATATTCTGCAAAATATCTTAGATTACATAAGAGACTCCGTTGGGAAGCCTATTGTAATAGTCTGATTTCGTTGTAGGTGAAACCTGTGGTCTTATCTCATAATACATATAAATTATTACAAATCTATTATTTTCACTATAGATTTTATTTATGAATAGCCCATGCAGATTCTGCAAAATATCTTAGATTACATAAGAGACTCCGTTGGGAAGCCTATTGTAATAGTCTGATATCGTTGTAGGTGAAACCTGTGGTCTTATCTCATAATACATATAAATTATTACAAATCTATTATTTTTACTTTAGATTGTATTTATGAATAGCCGCATGCCCCCCATGCAGATTCTGCAAAATATATTAGATTACATAAGATACTTCGATGGGAAGCCTATTGAAGCCTATTGTAATAGTGTGATATCGTTGTAGGTGAAATTAACATGCACCAATGTTGTACTGTTTCAGTTTAATTTTATATTTTTTTGTTCAATGAACCTTCTTCATGGATTGCTAAACAGCTTGGCAAACATGTCACTGGTGTATATCAGGTAGAGTAGCGAGTAACCTTGCAGTACTCCTGCCTTATCTTATTTAACCTCTGAGTATGCCTATTCTTGTTTAATTCTGAAGTATCTGTTTGAAATGTAGGATTCCAATAACTGAGAATGGAGCTGGGAGTACTCTTTTTAGTGTCATGACGAGTCCATCATGCCATACTTTATCGAAGGTTTGGGGTAGGTTTGTAGGTACTTCAAGAAATACGACAGAGCATCTGAATATAGCACATATAGAATAATTTTAACTAGAAACTTGTAAAACTATTTATAAATTATCTGTTTTTTTTTTCTTCTTCTAATTAATTGTACCACGTTTTTTTGGATTGATTTATTTATTTTCTTCAATAATAAATTGAGACCGGGCCCGACCGATCGATGCCGCAACTGATTGGCAATTTCACTCACACGTTCCGGGCTGCCGTCTTCCCCCCGCATAATTTATTCTTCCCGGCGGCTGCCGGAGGGAAAAAAGACGCAAAAGTGAAACAAAGTGGATAACTAGACGGATAACGCATGTGAAATTCATCTCGTGTTGCGCCTTAATGAGTTTCGCGGAACTTTCCCTGCCGGCCCCCGCAGCCGCCGCCGCGAAATTAAAACTAGTTGGGATTCTTCGCATACGTCCGTGGGACGAACGTACGGAATTATACGGGATATTTATCCTGAGAGAGCAGGAGCTTGGGATGTTGTAATTATGTGGGCATTTATTAAATAAAGTGGCGTGTGTTCTCTTCATGTCTGGGAGGGGAATGAAAGTATTCCGTGCACACGGGAGGTAATTAAAAATGTAAGAATTGCTAGACTGGAGTTATTTAGAAAACCCACAATGTAATATGTAATATATATATATATATATATATATATATATATATATATATATATATATATATATATTAATATATTAAATTAACAAGGACTGTCTTTCAAAATCATTGTAGAGCATGACGCACAGAAGCTTGCGGGTTAAACTAATTAATAAATATCGCAGCGTGCACGATTTTCCACGAGATTAATGCCAATAACAGGAGCGCTTCCTGCGCGAATTTATCTTAATTATTATAAATTTCTCGCTCTCGCAGGCAAAACCTTGTGCCACCCGTTAACAAGACAGCCGAGTAATGCCCTGTTGTTGTAACTTTCAAATAATTTAATGCGGAATAAGACGGGATGAACGGATGGTGGAGGTGGGGCGCGGTTTGAATAATCGAATTACTTATTTGACTTGAGGAGGGGTTTCTCGTATTTCAGTTTTATACAGAAAATAAAATAGGGTGTCCTTAGTACAATACAATACAATACAATGCATATTTATTTTCCTTAAGGAATAACTCATATATTAGGTTACGTTATTAAAATATTTTAATACTAAAATTTTGATAACAACATTGATGAATGTTTCAGTTATTATATATTAGACAGACTGGGGTTTTTAATAGTATTTTTTAAATAAGCTTAATATATAGAAATACTTAAATTATTGTTATCATTACCATGTTTGTTATATTTCCTGTGTATATTTGACGACAATCATCCTTTTTTCTGCACCCATATCGTACTGTCAGATGACAAGTGTCGTAACTTCCAAAATGACAGTTTCAGATTTTGATTTTTGTTTTCATGATTCTTATGTATATTTTAGCGCTCTTTTAATCCTTTTTGCGTTTAGAATAAATAAAATTATTAAAAAAAAAAGTAGATAACATTAGACTTAATGGTAAAATGGTAACTGGAACCATGTAAAATGCATTTTTCTCAATAATTGTTTTTGAAATTGACATTTGTCATCTTACAATGCGATATGTGTGGACAGAGGAAAAGAAGGATTGTCAAATGTATACAGTAGATATAACAATCATGATAATGATAACAATAACTTAAGTATTTCTATACATTAAGCTTTAAAAAATAATATTAAAATCCCAGCTGGCCTAATATATAATAACTGAAACAATTTTTTTACCTAAATTTGAGTAATATAAGATTTTAATGACATATTTTTGTCATTCTTTATTAATGTCTTGGGACAACCCTGCTCAGTGGGGTAGTAGTAAAAAGCCCTGTACGTCTCATACTGCGCATATTGGGGAGGGAGAGTTAAGTCCTGAAAAAAATTAATTTAATTTGCGTCGACTTTACAAAATATAGGACAAATCGCTTATAGTAGAAATTAAATAAAGATAGAGAACAGAGCAATGAAATAAATGACTTTCCTGTTAAATAAAGGACGTATAGTCACTGTAGCTATACCTAATAAAGGTTCTTTTTAATTAAGTTTTTAATTATTAAAATTAAAATTTTATTTTATGGGTTTTATTGTTGAACCACATATCCTGGTGATCCAAATGCAAGAGATCGAAACTAAATATCTACAGCAGATAGCTCGTTTCGATTAACACCCTTTTACAAATCGGAACCTCAATTACAACCAATTTCCGGCAGCACTGTTATTTGTCCCATTATAATTACAACACCACACCCCATGCGAATATTAAAACGCCGCTCAGCTCAAGCCAAGGAGGAGGCGAAAAAAAAAACGCGAATGCATTTCCATCCGAGCGGCGATCAGTTACGAGGAACGCGAAACTTCTAATGGAATTTGTGCAATTTTTTATCGCCGTCGCTAATCCGCCGGAAATAGAGAACGCTCGCGTGGAAATTACTTGCGATTAAAGTTTCGCGAGGCCGGTTTTTAATGTTTTTCCATTTGTACATGTATACACGTCGGCCGTCCCGGCGCGAGTAGGAGTTGTTTTTTGCTGCGGGAATTAATGTCCCCAGCATCCACCCCGCGCGCCGCCCCCTCCCCCCCGGCGGAATTCGAGGGCGGAAAAAGTGTAATAAATTCAAACGGCTAAAATCGACCCGAGTAAAAACACGACAGTAGAAAAAAAATTATAATTGGCCTGTGAATGGGGTAATTAAATGGGATTTATGTTCTGTTCAAATATTTACTGTGCAAAAAAATCTGACGTAAAAAGAACAGAAGGAAATCAAAGTATTTAGAGAATCTCGCTAGTTAACCTTGATACTTAATTAAAGCACCTTTAGTAGTTTCATTTTTATTGCTTTTGTATATTGAGATGTTATAACTGAGCAAAATAAATAATAAAAACTGCAAAATAGGGCCCGTAGATTTGCAGGAAACACATAATAGGTAATATCAGGAAACTATAATAAGGAAAAACTCATAGCAGCAATGAACAAAATAATACAAGATGAGCATTGGATCATAGCCGCAATATATAACAATGGCGTAGGCGAACATGAACTTTGATTTCACTGCAATCAAAATTAAACCCTTCCTCCATAGTAGAGTGCAGTTTCATATCCCGCACATTACCATAAACGTATGATTAGCTACAATAAAACCCCGCTGTTAATATTTTACGTGCACGCAATTATTATTATTTGTCTGTGCAAGCAAACCGACCCCAAGCCACTATACTCGATGTTACTTTAAAATTTAAATTGTCTCATCTCCGGCATCCTTTGCGGGCGCGCGGCTGAAGATAATGAGCAATTTTTACCGCCGCCCGCGTGGGGTGGTTGATTAGATCAGGCGTCCCCGAATTTGCTGTTGGGGCACTTGGGGCGCGTCACACGTTCGCGGCATTTATTTTATATGAGCTCACCCGCATGTTTCTTTCAATAAACGTCGGCGCGGTGGTTGGAGAAAACGGGCCAGGCAAAAGTTGCTGGGGGACATTGGAAATCTGGGCTTGATATCGGGTTTGAAATGTGGGCGATGGCGGAATTAATTAACTGGCAGTCATTGGTTTCATTAATTTGTAACCGGGTTTTGTTCGGTTGCGAATTATAAATAAATTTGTTCAACTGGTTTGGTTGCTGCGCTGCTGCGTGTGAGTGAAATTTATTGGCTGGACATTATTTACTAGATTTTATTAACATTTTAACAATGCATTGATAAAATATCAAAGTAAAATTATACATTATATATATATATATATATATATATATATATATATATATATATATATATATATATATATATACGATCTGATAGAATTGAACATAAAAGGAAAACTTTTATATATACGTTGATACCTCAACATTATATCGCACACTGAGATGACAAATGTAACTACTTCCAAAAATAAATAGAGGTACATACGTTTTAGATATTACAATAGTTCCAGTAGTTTTACCATTGAGTATAATGTTATCTATTTTTTTATAACAATAACTTGGTTTATACTAAACGCAAAAAAGGATTAAATGAGCGTTAAAATATACAAGAATCATCAAAACCTGAAAATTCATTTTGAAAGTTACGATACATGTCATCTCATAGTGCGATATACAGGAAAAATCTACAAAAAAAATCAAGAAGATATAAACTCAGTTATCAAACTATTAGAGGCATGGTGCTACGATAATCTACAAACAATAAATGGAATGTATGATATATATGTCGATCGTAAAACCATTTTTTTTTTTATTCGATCACTAAGGCACCTTACACAATCAATAATAATAATAATGACAGTATTATTGTACGATAACATGTTTAAAATGTTTGTTATTCTAAAATATTGACAATATTACTTATCGTGCAAGGTATAGTAATGATAGAATGAAGAGAATACTGATGTTTATCCGGTCAATTGGTTCCTTGAGAAATATAAAAGTAGGATTGAAGCAATTACTGACAGCAATAAGACTGACAGTATTATAGACCGTGTAAGGTGCCTTACTCGCGAACTACTTGAGGTAGATTATATCTTTCTTCATTGTCCGGCTGTCTCTAAAGTAATATATGCGTACTTGCGGAAAGATACTAATGTAAGGTGAAGGAATGTATATATTTTTCTAAACGGAAAGAACAGGCGACTTAATGTGATAGCAATTCTTTTATAAAACGAAACATAGGATCTTCAGGATGATATAAATGTATTTTTTGAACACCTAGTTACATCGTTCAATTATTTGAACTCGCCAACACCACCGGTCAGCAAATTCCATAAGACGGGGCATCGGCCGCCGCAATCCACCGGGTCGAATACGCGACACCGCAATTTATTTAGTTTACGCAATTAGCTTTTAATCATATATATACTTGTAATTTAGAATTAAGAATCAGTTGTAATTGTACTAATAAACGTGTACGTGTTTAAAAAAACGTCCTTTCGGAACTCATCAACAAAATTGGCGCAGTCGGTAGGATTCTGTGGTTCGTTAGAAGAAAAAGTTCACGGCATCGAGTCCGCATCTTGTGACGAATTTTGGTTTCAACCATTCACACAGAGGATCCAGAATCAAAGAGGCCCAGGGGACAAGAAAACAAACACCACGTCTGAATAGAACAACAACTCACGAGGACCAGAAATACTTTCGGCTGACGTAAGTGCCAAAAATCCATTTTTGTGTCCATAATTATCCAGTTTGTATCACTGACAATTGGTAGAAAATTCTATTGTGTATGTCTAATAGTGATTCTGAAATTGATAATTTAGTTAAGCAAGTAAATAATTTAAAAATCATGACTACTACTGTCGCTACATTTGATTACCACTTATTAAAATTAAATGTGGATACAATTCCACAATTCGACGGAAACAACGAGCTAACAGAAATTTTTATAGCTCGTTGCGAAGCCGTCCTAGACGAATATAGGCCACTGGGAAACGCTCAGGTTAACAGTTTTCTACTTAAAGCTGTAATAGCAAAATTAACCGGTCGCGCATTAATTGCAATAGGCGCGCGAACCGAATTAACAACATGGAACGAAATAAAGACAAATTTGCAACAACGCTTCGGTGATCTCAGAAATTATGATTGTCTTGTACAAGATCTTTTAAATTTAAAGCCTAATAAAAATGAGAAACCAATTGATTTTGCTGAACGCATACAAATAGCGCGCAGCAGACTCGCCTCAAAAATAAATTCATTGCCAATAAATGTAATGGACAAAGACGCAAAATTAATTCATTTAAAACAGTACGACCAAACCGCACTGAAAACATTCATTAGGGGATTAAAAGGCAACATTCAAAGCATAATCAGACTAAGAAACCCCGACACATTAGAAGATGCAATAAATTACGTTATAGAAGAAGAAAATTTCCAATATACTTTAGAACCACAATTCACCCCTAAACCCAATTATATTAGTAACAGACCAAATTTTAACTCACAAAGACAGAATACCCCATTACCCGATTATACTAACAGATTCCCAAGCCAACCGATAAACATACAATATAGACAGATACCACCTCAACGATTCCCTACCAATCAGCAAGTATTCGGAACACCAAGAAACGTATTTAAACCGACCGGACAGTACCAAAATCCACCACCCCAACCAATGTCGACAACGTCAAGACAAACAGTATCAAGATACCCAGCACCACAACCGATGTCCGTAAACACCCGAAACACAAGTCAAAGGTACCCAATACAAAACCCATCTAACAAACAATACCCGAGAAACAATTTTGCCAACTCTGGCACTAGACAATTCACTTCCGAACTTAACCAAATATCGGACGGAGAATTCGAAGGATTCTATCCATCTAACGACGATTACCAACAACAAGAATCAATTTTAAATCCCGAACCGAATGACTATTATGAGGAACAACCTTACTACGACCAACCATTATCTAGTTATGACCAAACCGAGATAGACAATAGCGAAAATTTTCACCATACCAGCGAAACGACACTTCCAACATAGTAGAAATTAATAACGAAATAAGCGTCAACCCTTTAGCATATATTCAAATAAAAAACCCACCACTAAAACTCTTAATCGATACTGGTTGCTATACATCAATACTAAAGCCTTCTATAGTGGAGAAATACTACCCTGAATGTATCTACCACCAAAACTCCATTATCAGAACATGTAACGGTGAAAACTCCACCAGATTTAAAGCAACCATCCCCTCATTTACAGAATTTCAATCAAATAGTAATTTAGACGTTCTACTGTACGATTTTCATAATTATTTCGACGGCTTATTAGGACTTAAAGATATGACCAACTTGAATTTAGTGATGGACTGTGCTAATCAACAATTATACAACGAAAATATACAAATTCCATATTTCTATAGACAACCCGATGATAAAAGTTGTCGCATAGAAATAAATGCACACGAAATTTCTATTACAAAATTACCAGTATCCGAAACAAACGGAGACATTATAATACCAGAGTTAAAATTTGACGATATATATATTCCAGAAATCCTTACAACCGCAAGAAATGGCTTCGCCCAGATAGAAATTCATAACTATAAAGACAGAAATTCTACAATTAGAATTGACAAACCGCTGACAGTAATCCCTTTTCGCACAGACACATACGACATTTTTAATATTGAAGCTAGATCACAACTCGAATCCTGTAACGAATCACAAATAAAAAACTTAATTAGAACAGATCATTTAAATAACGAAGAAACTCAAAAATTATCCAAACTATGCAAGGACTTTTACACTATTTTCCACAAGTCCAACGACAAATTGACTTTTACCAACACAATAAAACACGAAATCAAGACAAGTGACGATACGCCTATCTACACGAAATCCTATCGGTACCCATTTGTTCATAAAACCGAGGTTCATAAACAAATAAATGAAATGCTCGAAAATGGAATTATTCGGCCTAGTGCAAGTCCATGGAGCTCTCCAATCTGGATTGTCCCAAAGAAACTTGACGCTTCTGGTCAACAAAAATGGAGAATCGTAGTAGACTATAGGAAAGTTAACGACAAAACAACAAGTGACAGATACCCTATTCCTAACATTAACGACATCTTAGATAAATTAGGCAGATGTCAATACTTTTCAACACTAGACTTAGCATCAGGGTTTCACCAGATTGAAATGGACCCGAACTCTATTGAGAAAACCGCGTTTAATGTAGAGAACGGACATTACGAATATTTGAGAATGCCTTTCGGTCTTAAAAACGCGCCGGCTACTTTTCAACGTATAATGGACGATGTTTTAAAAGACCTACAGAATAAAATTTGTTTAGTCTACATGGACGACATCATAATTTTCTCTACCTCATTAGACGAACACATACAAGACCTAAAACTAGTATTCAAAAAATTAAGTAAACATAATTTCAAAGTCCAACTGGACAAATGCGAATTTTTACGCAAAGAAGTTGAATTTTTAGGTCATGTTATCACACCAGACGGAATTAAGCCAAACCAAAACAAAATTCAAGCCATTCAAAAATTTCCGATACCAAAAACAGCAAAACAAATCAAATCATTTTTAGGGCTTCTTGGCTACTACCGGAAATTCATCAATAACTTCGCTCAAATTACTAAACCATTTACAAAATGCTTAAAGAAGGACGCAAAGATTATTCATACCGAGGAATTCGTAAAGACTTTCGAATTATGCAAATCGATTCTGACAAACGACCCTATTCTTCAATACCCCGATTTTAATAAACCCTTTATTCTAACAACCGATGCTTCAAATTTCGCAATCGGAGCCGTTTTATCTCAAGGACAAATCGGTAAAGATCTTCCTATCGCATACGCCTCACGCACTCTAAATCCTGCGGAATGCAACTACTCCACAATTGAAAAAGAGTTGCTAGCAATAGTTTGGGCAACAAAATATTTCCGACCATACCTTTTCGGCGTTAAATTCACCATCGTGACAGACCACAAACCTCTCGAGTGGCTCTTCTCTATGAACGAACCAAACTCTAGGCTCGTAAGATGGAGACTGAAACTTGAAGAATACGACTACAAAATAGTATATAAAAAGGGCAAAATTAACACCAATGCAGACGCTCTCTCTAGAATCGAAATTAACGCAGCTGAAACTGACTCAGTAAAGGCACACGCCAGCGATTCCGATTTAGAAGACGCTTCTAATGAAATTGAATGGTACATAAAAAACAAACCCGCAGACATATCAGTGACAGAACTTGACGAAATACTAGCACCAAAACCACAACCAATTAACATTATTCAAAATGTACAGCTAAGACCCCCAATTACAAATGAAACAATACTTTAGATTTTTTAGTCATAAAAGAATTATTACAACACGCAACTTACGTAATTAAAGATGCTTCAGAAAAATTAGAAAATATAAAACCATTGCACCGACGCAAACGCGGCTTAATTAACGTTGTAGGTAAAATCAATAAATGGTTATTTGGTACACTCGACAGTGATGACGGAGAATTTTACGAAGAGAGTATTCAGAAACTCGAGACCAACTCAGAAATTGTACAAAACAATCTATTTCAACAAATCACTTTAAACAAAGACCTGATGAATAAATTCGAAAACTCTATCAAAATTCTAAGTCTAAATCAAGAAACAATGCAAGAAAAAATTAACGAACTAGCGACCCAATTGTCTATATCCTTACAAGATTTTTCAAACTATCTCCAACTGCAATCTATTATAAACCAGCTAATTCTGAACGGTCAACACTTAACTACGATACTAGACAATTTAGAAAATGCAATCATGTTCGGAAAACTGAACACATTGCACAGCGTAGTTATCAATCATAACGATCTTGCAAAAATTTTAAGAACACTAGACAAATACTATAATTCAGAACAGCTAGTCAGATTTAAAGACAGTAGAACATACTACCAATTGGCAGGATTACAAACATCCTTCCATAAAAACAAAATTATTTTCACCATACACTTCCCAATCATCAAACCCCAGACTTACAATCTATACGAACTATACCCAATTCCTTATAAAAACCGTACCATAATACCAAACCACCCCTATTTGGCACTATCAAAAAAGGAAAGTTTCTACAAATCAGAAGAATGCCCAAAACTGGAGGAACAATATATATGTATCAACCCCAAATTCTCGAGCCAAGAAGATTGTATCACCAACTACATAACAAAAACAAACCAGGACCATTGTAAACTAACCACAGTTTTCATCAAAAACACCATCATTGAACAAATAACATCAAGCTACGTCATCGTAGTTCCTAAAGAAGAAGGAACACAAATACTAGAAGACTGCAAAGAGAAGCGCTACATTACCGTTAAAGAACCCAGCCTAATTGCAATACCAACGCAATGCAGCATCTCCATCGATGAAGAAACCATCTACAATAAAGACGAAATCAACTCCCACGAACCATACATACTACCCAAACTCAAATTCAACACTTCGGAAATAAAAAGAGACGACATAACAAGCCTACATCTTGATAAAATAAACTTAGAAGATATCCATCAGCTCAGCAAACAGATCAACAATCTCCAAATCCAGAGACCAGTTCCCATACAAGGACATCATGATGGAAAACTACTCATCATTATCGGAGCAGCTGGAATAATCATTACTATCATTGTTCTATTTTTAGCTAGGAAACTAAATAATTATTCTAGGAAACCAGACCAAAGCACCAGTTTGAAGATTTTGTCGGACCTACCACCCAAATCTCCAAACTTAAGCGGGGAGGAGTTACATCGTTCAATTATTTGAACTCGCCAACACCACCGGTCAGCAAATTCCATAAGACGGGGCATCGGCCGCCGCAATCCACCGGGTCGAATACGCGACACCGCAATTTATTTAGTTTACGCAATTAGCTTTTAATCATATATATACTTGTAATTTAGAATTAAGAATCAGTTGTAATTGTACTAATAAACGTGTACGTGTTTAAAAAAACGTCCTTTCGGAACTCATCAACAAAATTACCTGGTATCTCGTAAATGGGTTTAAAATATGAAAGGAAGTTTAACAGGAATTTTCTAGTTAAACAACTTAAGTACATCGTTATTGATAATCCCAGCTGTTTAACATTTTATTGTTGTAAAGTAACGTAATAATAAAGATACCCTTAACTTGGTGTTAAGCTTACAACGTCGCGCTGCAAGGATTCTTCTTAATCGGTTACATTCCACGAATGCGCTAAGCCGCTCAGTATCCCTTATTATTGCCCATACAATTCTACTGGTATCCTTATTCAATATTGCATTTTATAAAGCGAAATATTTATTTTCTTACGAACGAAACAGGATTTTAGAAAGTATTTGTATCACTAATGTATATACTACCTAAGAAGGAGATGAATCAAGTTTTTTACCACTTAATTTATTGTTTAAAACTACTAGTTAAGCTCTAGGCATTGTCAAGTTTTTCTGATTACTATTATCTATCTCTTTATATATATTCTTTCTATAGCCAGTTACAGAATTGTAACAAATGCAGTAACTACTACAACTATGGTCTTTAAACTTTAAAAAATGCTCAGTAAAATGTCGTGATGTATTTTTATCAAATGTAACTATTTGTATCCAGTCTAATCTTTATATATATATATATATATATATATATATATATATATATATATATATATACAAATCTTTATTATCAACAGTTTACATTATATACAGGTGAATTTTCTGCCCGGGAAATCTAATCTTTATTTAATATATTTTATGGACATATTATTTTAAACTTTTAAAATGCTCAGTAAAATGACGTGAATGTATTTTAATGCCCTTCAAACGCAAATATTTGTATCCAGTCTAATCTTTATATATATATATATATATATATATATATATATATATAAATAAATCTTTATTATCAACAGTTTACATTATATACAGGTGAATGATAACACTATATTTGATTTCTTACTAGTCATGTTTGTTAGTGGGGGCCCGAAGTCTTTCTGCCCGGGAAATCTAATTTTTATTTAATATATTTTCAGTAACATATTAATAATGCTTGTATAAATCTACATGCGCAATAATAATCTTCTCTAATAAAGTTATTACGCGAACCAACATTTTCATGTTCTGCATAAATGATATGGAGGTTATCAGCGTGTCAATATTTTCCAACAGCGAAGTTAACAATTCAAATAGATATCCGGAATTGCGCTTATACAGCACTGAATATTATAATCCTCTGCCAGCACCCGCACGGAATGAAAATCCAATTCCGCCCGCCGCCCGAATTAATTTCCGCGGAATTTACGTCGCCGCACTGTTTAAACATTAGCCGTAAAATTGGGCGAGGCACGGTGAAATTTTTAGCAGCCTCGGGGTGGGGGCGGGCGGCCCCTATTAATTACCTCGCGGACCGGTATATAAAAAAAACTAGGTATTTTGCTTCCGCGCATAAATCGCGCGTAATTATAATTGCGCGGCTGTGGGGAGCAAACGCGCGATATGTGCGCAGGGCTTTAAATATTTAATGACTCCATTTGCGACCCGATACGGGAGCCGCCCTAATTTCGGCCAGGTATTATATTTCATTTGTATAATAATTGGATTTAATTTTGACGAATGCGATTTTTGGTGATTACGACGAGGACTAATGGGAGACAACTAGGGAGGAAAATGTTTTAAATATACCTGCACACAAAAAGCTATACAGATAAACCGAAATTACACTTTTATATGGCAATGAGTGTATTTACGTAATGCCTTCTCAGAAATAATTATAAAAGCATATTTACAATTAAACTTTTGTAAGAAATGCATTAAGGATTTTTATATACCAAAACTTTTATAACAATAATTATTTTTATATTAATACATTTGAAAATTATATTCATTGTTTAATTTTATTTTGATCTAATTTAGAGTGACAGTTGTTTTTTCGCTGTACTGCTACCTGAGTGAATAATCACCATATGTTGTTAAATTAACACTAAAAATGTACAATCCGGTGGGACTCGCCAAAGTCTCCGGCTTTCTCGGCCTTCGCGCTACAAATTGCACCACGAAGGGAAAACTTATTAATATGAAAATAATAATTTTCTTTATTATTCTCATACATTTCAAAACTACCTTATTTTAGTATTATTTTTATATAATTTATAGTGAGAGTTTTTTTACCGCTGTACAGCTCTATCTGCGTGAAGAAACATGAATTTGTGAGAATTAATTGACACATCTGGTTATGTTTCAATTAATGCTCACAAATTAATTTTAGTTTGAATATGAAATTAATCTGATTAAAAACGTTGCTTTTAGTGTGGTTGTTGTCGGTTATTTTTTCAATTGGATTTGGCTGATGGTGAGTGTGAGTAACAATCTTTTTTTTATATAAAAATCATTTATTATTTTTGAATACATACATAGGTTTCATATAAATAACATATTAAATTCGGAAAAATTGTGCTCCCTCTCAGTGCTGTCACCAATCCACTGACCTGGACAGCCTGGTGTGAAGGATTTAATTAAGAAAAGCGGTTAAAAATTACCACGGCCTGCTTGGGTTCAATCAGTTCACTACTAAATATTCCAAACAAATTCTAAATAAAGATCATAAAATATAAATAGGCCATTATGGGATTATTTCAGGTATATACTCGTCATAAATATCGCTCAAAACAAACCATTCTCCCTCCATGGCAAACGAAAGATGTAAATAAATAAACATCTTAGGGCGTATCAGGCTACTAAATAAAAGAGGGGGTTAAACAACCCTATAAAGCCACGCCACACCCTCAAATCAACAGTTATCCTGTGTTATCAATACAATTATTTACTGAAAACGTTTACTGAGTGTGTATTATTATTGTGAATATAGTTCTTTACTCAAGAATTATATGGGCGAGTCACAGAGTTATACAGACTCAGACAATCAAATGGCCTTCCCACGAAACCTGCTCGTGCAAGAGCTCGACTGCACTTGGTGTGCCGAATCAATCTGCGGTCCAGTTCGAAAACCCACACTGTGCTGCCAGTGTTCAGGTACAGTCACCAACTGTAAAGACCCGTTCTGCATAATGGAAGTGTGCCCGACATCACAAACCTACCTAATGGAACAATACTACGAGAAAACAACAACGCAGTGCAAGAACTACAAGCATGGCTGCAGCGTGGCTGAGTATGGACAGAAGATTTTGAATCACGAAGAAAACTGCGCGTTTGAGGCCTGTCCGGTCAACGAGGAGTGCAAATGGCGTGGGAAATACTCCAGCATCACAGATCATATTGAAAAAGAACATAATAAAACTATCATCGTTGCGGAATCTCACACCTTCAGCACACCAAATTTCCTGCAGAGTGATAGCAACGGGGATCATATTAAAGTGTTTTACGCATACAGCAAATATTTTTTGTTCGAATATGAAATTAATCCGATTAGAAACAGCGTTGCGTTTAGTGTGGTTGTTGTCGGCGACCCGGATGATGTGGAGAAGTTCTATTTCCAACTGGATTTGACTGATGGCGAGTGTGAGTATCAATCTTTAGCTAGCAACAGCTGCCCGATTCTGCGAGACGTGGAAACTAGAGCGTTTTTCGGGCAAAAGGATGAAATCACCTTGGATGCGACATTGATTCCAGTGTTTTGTAAAAATGGGGATCTTACTTATACGATTACTGTTAAACAATTGCCTACGCTGTGAATTTGATATGTTCTTTAATAAATAATTTTAGTTTTAAATGACTTTTGGTTGTTTTTATTTAATTATTTGAGTGATATTTAATGTATAGGTGTTTCAACATGACAGGATTAGTACACGAGTTCATCAAAATCTGGAAATTTAGGCGTAACATAGTAAGTTAGTTATTTTTTGTCGAATATTTATATATGGCGCATATCTTTCGGAGATTGGTATGGATGGTAAAAAAACAATTATTTATTATCGCACCGTTCCAGTTTAAGCTTAACACAGCTTTAAGTATTAATAACATTCAGCTCGTAATAAAAATATATATTGAATTTGTCATAAAAATGTACGTCCCAACGTAATACTCTACCTTATATTCTTATAACCGATAGAATGCAATTTTCGGTGGTTGCCTTATGAAAATAGCGCCCCCCTAATAAATGTAACCTAGCTCATAAACCGAACGAGACATGCCCCGCTGCAGTATATATTACTAACGTACTTAAATATCATCCGCTTTATTAGATCGTAAAACGAAAAAGCAAAACAGCTTAAGCGAGTCTTTGCCACGTTATATAAAGAAGGAGCGAAATACGGCCCCCGTACGTTTGTTGGAGCGCACAGAGAGATGTTCATTAAATTAATTTTGCGCCTTTATACGAGCCACTCGTTATAAGAATCCTGCCGTGCCGGGGATTTGCTGAATAAGAAATCGCGATTGCAGGACCTAATTTGATGCACTTATTAAGCGCCAGTGGATTAAATATAATCAGCCTCCTCCCAAGAGTGCGGCGTAAATAACGTCTGTGGCAGCGGTGTGGGGGGTTATAAATAAATATTTGACGTACGAGCGGGGCAATTCCGGTAAAATATTTGGCCGTATACGTTGTCTATTCTCTATTTATTTGCGCAGCATCTCCGGGACTGCAGGAAGCGCGGATAGTTGACTCTGGAGCGCAGAAAATAAGATATGATGACACTTTCATAGGCCTGTGCGACCCAACTTTTCCCACCCCAATACACATACACACAAAAGTCCAAGCGATATTGCCCTGCTGCCTTTTTTATTTTATCGTCCGCTCGTATTTATCTTTTCCACCCCCCTACGTCGCCCGCCCCCCGTTTTTCTCGTTACCGAGCGAGACCGCCAAGTTCGACACTTCCTGCAGAGATTTCTTTATTCTACTACAATGCGAGCGGTTATCCCTAACGTTAATCGATTCTGTCTACCAGGTTGTGCTGATATATTTTATAAATGATAATATAGATTTTGAATTTTAAATATTGCAAAAAAAATATTCCAAGCAGTGATTGAAATGTCCTTTATGTCAATTAAATTTAATACCTCCATGTTATTCTCTTTGTCCTATATATTCCCAGTTACATTGGCCTAGTGTGGCCAGCATTGGCAACTACTCACCCGCCAGAGCTTTGCAGCTCGCACGCAGAATTGACTGGTGGGACGAGTGAGTAGTCTTAAAGGGAGGTTTCATAATGGGCACATTTTGAGGCTTAAGTGTCTGTAGCTATGCTACCCTCCAGCCAACTATCCAGAAATATCTAGCAAGATTGAAGCTCGAATAACTTGCCTGAATTTTCATCTAGATTTTTGTTCTTGAAAACTGGGTGATATGAGCGGCGAGCAACAAGAGCGGCCACAACAAGATCTAGCGAACATCAACAGACGATATCAACGATTTTGGGATGAAGCATGATGAGCGACTACTTTGATCTATAATACGTGATCCCAAAGAATAGTTGCACCGCTCTTCATTTCAGATTTATCACTTTTAATTGAAGATTTAGATTCAGTGCCACAAATTACCTAGCTTGGTTAGGTCCAAAAACGTGTATACTTGAGTTATTATTAATAACTCCAATCGATATTACAATTCATTATATAGCAACCATCTCTAATAATATTGTAATGAACATCGCAAAATTGTAATTATGTGCATTCGTTTGAATAGACTACGGCAACGTAATGATGTTAGTGCGCCTTTATTACGGCCACATCACGTCGTTTTATTTCCGGTCCCATTCCCGGCGTAATATATGAATGGTAAATATGAACCGGCTGGACATAAGTACGGCAAAGCAGGACTGTCGGCAAGGGAGCGGCTTTGATGTTTCACGTAAAGACTTTCATAATTATGCTTTCACTAATGAAGATGTGAAGTGCGCCTGAATGTAACTGGGAAAATATAGGACAAAGAGAATAACATGAAGGTATTATATTTAATTGAATATGTGGGGAGGACATTTCATCTGGGCGGTTTGGTTTGTAATTTTTGGTAATTTTCTCTGTACATATACAAGGAATATTGTTATAAACCTATAGTAGTTTTGATTATATTTATTGTTATTAATATTTTCTATTTACTAAATTAGATCTCTTAAGTTTGAAGTTACCGAGATATTTTTTTAAAAATTATAATAACATATTTATTGTAATAATGACCAACATTTTTGAATAGCAACCCCTGTCGAGTTTCACCTTATTTTAAAGGTGATAGAAAAGGAAACACATCTTCATAAACCAAAAGCGAAGAAACTTGAAGAAACCACCAATATCACTAGGGATATGCTCCTGACGGTTAAAAAATCTATTTACGAGTATTTGGGTCATTGCGAGACCGAAGAAAGTCCACAATTTGAATTTGTTATAAAAATGTTAATAAATGTGTAGAAAACATTTATTTTACAATTTGGTAGTCAACCCCTCATAATTGTTGAAAGAATTATGACGGGTTGTTAAAAGAAATGAAAAACGCAACACTCTCCATAAACCAAAACCCGATATCTTGGGGTTTTGGTTTATGGAGAGTGTTTCGTTTTTCATTACCTTTAAAATAAGGAGAAACTCGACAGGTGTTGCTATTTAAAAATATTGGGGTCATCCCCTAAAAACCCATCAATATGTGGGTTTAACAACTTAGTCAGTTAATAGTAAAATCTCAGATGTGATGATGCCCTGTCTTTATCAGCGGGAAAACTATAATAAGATGGAAATGCTGTAATTCATAACGCGTGCATTAAATATTCCGTGCGTTCCTAAATGTTGATTTTTTTAAGAATTAACGCATGTTGATGTAAATGAATGTTTATTTACATCAACATGCGTTAATTCTTAAAAAAATCATCATTTAGGAACGCACAAAATATTTAATGCACGCGTTATGAATTACAGCATTTCCATCTTATTATAGTTTTTCCGCTGATAAAGAGAGAAGGCCAAAGGAGTATCCGGTATTTACCTTAACTTCGCAGAATTTCGCCCACAACGTGGTTTGAAATCTCGTTCCCTCAGTACAAGATGATGGCGCGAGTAATAATATTAATATTAAAAATAAAATTGATAAATGACAAATACTAGCCAGCTATATAGCCTAATAGTTAGATAGTAGGCCACCGATCTGAGCAGCATTTGTTATGTATCAATTTCATTTTTAATATTAATGTTATTACTACCACCATTATGTATCCAATGTTTGTTTCTACAAATACAATTTGAAACTGTCTTCTTGTATTAAAATATCATATTATCTCCTCTGACCGTTGCTTATTGAATATTAAATAAGCGCCCTTCCGCCCCCTAGGTTCCGTGCTTAATGCGAGAAATGCATTCCGCAGTGCAGTCACAATGCCTCTACCGCCATTCGATGAAATTCCAGTAAAATCGTCACCACCACCAATGCAACTGCAAATTTCTGCAAATTATCCTGCAGCCTCGCAGGTGATCGCTTCAGTCCCGGCTGCGCGAGGCAATAAATTCGTAATTTCAATTACGATTCTTCCGGCCGATCGCGCTCTGCGAGAGATATTGATCGCGATAAAATTCACGCCGATTACTGCGATTTTATTTGTACATACACAAATCTAATTAATACTCTCTCGTGTGCGTGTGGCATAATTAAAAATGTTTGTAATGGGCTTGTACAATGTGAATTTTTACAAATTGAATTCAAGAGAGATAAACCACAGAAAATTAAAATAGCGTTCAATTTGTATATGATTTTAAAATAATATGATTTATGATTTAAAGAAATGCGTATAATGATTATTTCTATTAAACTTAAACAAATTGAAATTAATAAAAATAATATATAAATAAAATAGAATATTATTCTTTTTATTTTGGGTTTTCTTTGGTTTTATTGGGTTCCTAATAAAACCAAAGAAAATAAATAAAAAGAATATCTTATTAGATCTCATCTAAAAACCCGGTGATCCTGATCATGGCATGAGCATGTTGACGGTTATTACCATAAGGGTGTGCATTGCTAATTGATGTGGTGCCGCCAGATGGCGTTTAACTTTCCTTCTAGGGGGTTAGTTGTATAATTTTCTGTTGCATATTTATAAAAGAATGAGGACATAGGGACGTGAAACTAAGTTATAAATTACTTTAAAAATATATACAACGTCTTTTAAATCTATATGAGATATTTTCTAAAGAATATCTAGAAACTAATTGTTTTAATATCTCTTATATTAAAAATATATATATATTTTTCAAAGTAATTAATAATTTAATTTCCAATGTAATTGAAATAAAAAAACATATATAAAACTCTAATTAGAAAGAATATTGCCACTTCAAGCCTAAACCAAGCGGTTGACTTGAGCCCTCATATAAAATTAGCTTCTTTTGTCATCTAAAGTATTGCATGGGACAGGCGGAAAAAGAAGAGAAAAAAAAAACTCGGAGACGGAACAATTTACATTTTTAACATTCGACTTGATCAATTCAGCGGCTCGTTAAAAACTTTCATGAGGGCGAATAAAACGATTTGCTGCGAGGGAGCGCGGCGCGGATTGTTCCCGGAGCCTGCGAAAATTGCAATTACAACTTGCGCCACGCCGAAAGTGACAGTTGTAATGTGCGCGATGTGTTAATTGGGTTTGCTTACTGAATTCCCGAAGTTAGTGCAATTGAAAACGATTTAAATTAAGCCTGCACGAGTCACCTCGTGGATTTATGATGAGTGTACAAAGTTTTATACACGTGTATCTTTATTATTAAGTTTGCGAAGCTATTATCACTGTTGAGAACAATCTGTGATTCCTATTATATAACTGTTAACAACTGCAGTTTGAAATTAAACGTCAGATAAAAATGCGATAAATAATATAATTTTTGATGTTATATTTTATATTCGATAAATAATTTACATAACATATACACCACCACTAGAATAATACCTATCCAGGAAAGGCTGGAACGGCTACGATTAAAATACCAACAAAAACTAACAAACAGGAAAATACTAGACGAATTATGCTTAAAACGACTTAATAAACGATCAAATAAAAAATACCCGACGGAGACACTACATGAATCATATTTTTAGACATTTTGTAATTATTTCCACTATCCAATTGTCACTATTCACACTAATTTTTATTTTTATTTTATTATTATTTTTTTCTTGACTTATTTGATACTATTTTATTTATGTTTATTTTGTAACTTTTTAGAGAATATTTGTTTCACTTTATAACTAAAATGTACACACAGGCGGAAAGACCCGGGAAAGGTAGATAGCCCAATAAAGATTGTTTATATATATTTTATATTTAGAACTGTTATACGATTACATACCTACTTTCTATGATAAAACAAAACTAGATAACCAGAAATATCTCTGTATCTGTTATATACCATCATACCCACTCTACTTAAATTCAAGAGAAACAACCTCTACGTATTAATAAATATTAATTCCAATTCACACAGGAAAACTTTCGCCACCGCCGCAACAATTTCTATTAAAATCCCTTTTATGAAATATGCCCCCTGCCGAAAGATAATGGTAATGGAAACTATTGTTTGAGCAAAAATGCCGTCGGGCATTATGCGCTATAATTAATACCCGCAATTTCCTGCCGCGCCGCATTTTTTTGCGCGGTGTTTACATAAAACGCGCGCATATTTTTTTCGTGAAAAGTGGATGGGGGCAGACAAACAAATTAAGATGAGCACCGCACAAAAAAAAAACAAATCATTAGTGCAGTTTTTTTTTGCAAGGGAACTCGGTGTGTGTGTTTGAAAACAGCAAACAGAAAAAAGAAAAAGTTTTAAAAAAAATTAATGAGGGTAAAATTTGGGTGTAATGGATATTTATGATGTGTATAAGACTGTTTCTGTAGATTTTGTATGTAGGGTTTTATGGGTAGTACTATTATATAATTGTAAGTTGTATGTGTCTATTTTTTTACTCGATACATAAGTTTAAAGTTAAATTATGTGGTGTGTAATATAAATTTTTTCAATATAAATATTAATTTATGGTAATTATTCTGTCGCACTAAAACTATGTCGGTAAGTAACGGAAATTGCTCACATTATAACCGAGAAGTTCATTAGTTGTTTAACTTCAGGATAATTAAGTATTAATTAAAACCTTATCAGACGTGTAATTACGGCGCTTAATTGCGATTTTTGCTTAAGCTATTAACAGCTGTGTTTTGTACGTGTAGGGGCTCTGTTTGCAGCTATAATTAAACAGCAAAAAATATTGTGAATTATTAAAAATCATATATAGTAGATAGCCTCGACACCCAACATGGGAGAGGATGATATAGTATATAATATATATAATATAATTACTTCGAATTTAAGGGATAGGCGCTTAATTGCAACAAAATATCCCTAACAAATATTGTGAATTACTAAAAATCATATATAGTAGATAGCCTCGACAACCAACATGGGAGAGGAGGGATGATATTGTAGATGCTAGTTTATAAGGACATAATAAACCAGCATTTGTAATGTCCTTATAAACTAGCACCTACTATATATATATATATATATATATATATATATATATATATATATATATATATATATATATATATATATATATATATATATATACTCTTCCAAGTTGGGTGCCGAGGGTATCTACTATATATGATTATAATAATTATTAACAATATTTTTTAGGGATATTTTGTTGCAATTAAGCGCCTATTCCGTAAATTCGAAGTAATTATATTGTATATATTATATACTATATCATCCTTTCCCATGTTGGGTGTCGAGGCTATGTACTATATATGATTTCTAATAATTCACAATATTTTTTAGAGATATTTTGTTTCAATTAAGCGACTATCCCGCATATTCGAAGTAATTCTATTTTATTAATTGGAATAAGAACTTTGAGGTTTGTCCCAAATAGGCCGGATTTTAACTTTCCCAATAGGCAGGTATTGTTTTAAAATTATACAACTAACTGGGTTAGTTGTATAATTTTTGTATATAATCACTCGGGAAATTGTGTGAATTCATCCTCACTAGCTGAGCTACACTGATGAGATCTAATAAGATCTAAATCTAGATATGTAGATTGCTAAGAGGTGAATTCACACTTAGATATGTTTTACCGAACATTTGTTTACGTTTTCTAACTAAGATTGTGGAAATATGCGATATCTTTCCGAGGGAAAAAGTACACTAGAAGAAAGGTATTATTGTCGCGAACAATTCAGAGAAAAGTAAATTTTTATTTACGCCAAATGGTAGAGATAAACCTGATTGTTGCGACGTCTGTGTGTATGTATGTCTGTCTGTCTGTCTGTGAAGAAAATTCCGGGAAAAAATTGCGGCCAAATTAACTTAGCTAAGAACACTACCTTGGACGGTCCAGTGAAAATTTGAGCTAAATCGATCCGCTAACATGGAAGAAATCCCAAAAAACAATGTACTGCGTATAATCGGGCATGGTTGCAGCAAAAAAGGAACGATCGTGCAAAACAACGTGAAGCAATCGGTGTTTAATGGACTATACGAGAATCGCGCGGAGAATTAGCGTAAATGGTTAAATGTTAAATGCAGTCATGAAAATGGAAATGTCAAAATCTGAGAAAATGTGGAAAATTTTAGAAAATGTGGAAATCGTGGTAAAATGCTGAAAAATGTGGGAAAATATTGGCAAATGAGCGAATATGCGGGAAAATGTGAGAAATTATGACAAAAAGTAAGAAAAGGGGAGAAATTGTGGTAAAATGCTGAAAAATTTGGGAAAATGTTGGCAAATAAACGAATATGCGGAAAAATGTGTGAGAAATTATGACAAAATGTAAGAAAAGGGGAGAAATTATGGAAAAATTAAAATATGAGATGCGTCGCTGTTGTTAATTATGTCTCCTCTTTGTTTGTTTGGTGAACCCTCTGTCTTCGCCAAGAGAATTGTGGTCGTTGGCCCAATGTCTAACTATTGGTTGATGCTTCTCATTTTTTAAATAAAATGAATTTTTCTTTGTTTTTTATCACTTGTTTATTACTGTTTGCGAATATTTTCGGCTACGCTCTAGCCATTATCAAGCTAATCCGGATTAGCTTGATAATGGCTACAGCGTAGCCAAAAATATTCGCAAACAGTAATAAACAAGTGATAAAAAACAAAGAAAAATTCGTTTTATTTATTTATTATAATGAATTATCACAAAGTAGATGCCGATTCAATTCAATATTCTCATATTTTTTTTGATACCATTAAAATTTATTTTTCTTGTTTACCCTGAACTGCATCAACACGAATCGATATGCACATCTTCAGTACACATATCCAATAACTTCTCGCTAGTTAGCTTGATCGCATTAGGGAAAACTCGCATTGATTCGCCTACACTATTCAATTCAAATCGCTAATCATATTGCGTAAACAGCGCAGAGCTAACGATTTCATTTGTGCGGGCCCACAATGGCTCCCAGATCCCTACAGAAACTAGCAAACATCTGTGCACCTTCCTGTACCGCTGTGTTTGTTATTGCGAGGAGGCTACTGTTATATATATATATCGCCCCTCATCGATCCGCACCCGGCTTATATATACATTGTATGTAAATAATAATGTGCGCAACTAATGTTTGAACTTTATCACACCAAATCGTAGATTAAACAGCGGATGGAAAGTTGAATTGATGTTTCTTGGGCTTCAGATGTAATTAGTTTTAGATAATATAGTGAAATGTAGCCGACTATAGATTATTCACGCTTGACATAGAGAAGTCTTAACAGTTGGATATGAATGTTTGATATACGATATTGATTGTATACATTTGTTAATAACGATGTAGGTACATTATATGACGGTTGTAAAGTAGTGGCGACATAGATAGAAATCGATTTATGTTGAACTTGCAAGTAAAATTTGCATGGTAATAAACTTTGCTGTGATTACACTCACTCCTGTTTATTAGACATCGACTCAATTATGACTTTGCATCAAGACTTCTTTAAGACATTTTGTAATGTAGATATTAGATTATATATATATATATATATATATATATATATATATATATACCATGTCCAGAATTATTGCTTGCAAATAAATAAACATCTTACATAAAACCAGAATATAAATTACTAAAATGAACTATTTCTAAGCCCCTTTAGTACAAATAAAATGCCTCTCAATATTTATAACATACGATTATTCTCTTCTTTTAATTTGTCCATTGTTAATAAATATAATACGGATGTTGTGTACTGGTCACATTATATTATTTTGCAATAAAAAACGAAAATTACCAGTTATATAAAAAGTTATTTAATATATTCTCAGACCTCTCACTGGTATATTACTCTGTTTTACGAAGCATGGTGAAATGAGGTCAGCTCAATTTCAACACACTGTGCGAAGCAGAATCGTGTGAATCTGTGTATTCGTGCAGGAGTAAACGAAAACCAATTTTGTGTCTTTCATCTAATCTAACTGTTAGTTTTGTATATTCTTGGTACTCAACGTCAGCTTTATGTGAATCAATTATGGAAACACAATAGAACGTTGTTATATAGCAGGTTGTTTTGTAGATAAATATGTACCTAAATGACCCGGCGCATCCACCATATAGTGTGTGTTAAAAGAACATACCGCTCATTCCTTTTAAATCTAACAGATAAGTAAAAAAAATAGGGAAATGTCGGCTGAATAATAGCAGAATATTAAACTTATACGCAACTTATCCGTAGTTAAGCTCTCTATGTCAAAAACGGCCAATTTTGACACCACAGAGAAAGTTGTCCCTGTATTTAAATAAATATGGTAACACAGACAACAATATATCTCAACGTACTCGGAAAAAGTCATGTATTACAGTCGATTATGGTAAGTTACTCAGATATGTATACCTTAAACTTTTCTTGTGATATGTAAATGACGTCAAAAGCGGCCACTTTTGTCGACACTGCTTCCCAGGAAACCAGGGCTCTGCCTAGAGTTATACTTTAGGGGTATATGAAGAAATGTAATATAAAAAAGAATGCTACTGAGTTCGAGATTTCCCAAAACTAACAGTAGAGGAACAAATTAAGTTAAAAAAATACAAGAAGAAATAATAAAAAAATAATGCTACTGAGTTCAAAATTTTCCATAAAAAATAGTAGAGGAAAAATTTAAGTTAAACAAATCTAAGAAGAAATTATACAAAAAAATAATGCTACTGAGTTCCAGATTTCCCAAAACTAATAGTTGAGAAAAAATTAAGTTAAAAAAATCTAAGAAGAAATTACAAAAAAAAAGAATGCTCGAGATTTTCCAAAACTAGTTGGCCAGGATGACCCACTCTAGAGTTACTGCACGAAATCATTTTAATTCATCATTATTTATGTTATGGTATAAAACTACGAAAAAACTACTGCAGGAGAGTTATTCATTAAAAAAATAGGCACTTCAATTATGTTTATCACATTAGCATAAAATAAGAATATGCTCAATAATAACTTATGGTTATTTATATCACATAAGTTATTAATGCGCGTATTCTAATTTTATGTTAATGTGATACATATATAGGAAAATTAATATTTGCCATTCCTGTTACTTCTACAAATTATTTATTAATTACTCTTTTAACGTGTATCTTGTCGGCAAATAACACGATTAGCAAACTAATTAGAAAGTGGCGGGTGAGATTAGAGCCAAGGAATATGGAAGGAAAACGGAACCGGACGGACACATAAAACAGGGGTCGCCGGACAAATAAAGAAAGTTTCGCCGACCCCAACTTGTCAACCCTTAGTAAATATCACGGAATTAGATTGGCAACATTGTAACTTGTTAATTAGGTTTTCTCCGAGTGACTGCACCAATCTCACGAAAGGCGCGACATGTTCCGGGTGATGGCCACAGCTTTCCGTCCGAATTAATTTTTGTAATGGTCACAAGATCATTCATGAAAATTGTCGGCTTACAAAAGGTTTTATCGTAATAAACAGCTTCACTTGTAAATAATGTATATGTTGGTTTCTTTTTAAATACAAAATTTAACCTTGTTTATGTAAAGTGAATGAACGTTTAACATTTCAAAAATATTACAATTTAAAAAAATACATACATATAGTCCGATTAAAAAAGACAGGGCTGCTGGTAGATGTATGTAATGCAATTAAAAGCTATTAATATATGTTCATTTCTTATGCTGTAAATATGTGTTCATAACTGTTTTAAAATTGTATTTTGTTATTTTGTAATATCTGAGTACTATCAGAGTACTATCAGAGAGGTTGGCATATAATTTTTTTTATGTACAGCAAAATTTGTTCTGAAATTGTTGAATTTCGACCAAAAGAACTGCCGAATGACAAGAACTCGTGGTGCACTATGCCGTTGCAATCGAAGAAACCAGTCCGTCTGAGCAGTTATGGATCGTCGTTGGCTTTATTTAATAAATCCTGAGCAATGTTACTGAATGAAGCCAACGACGATCCAGAACTGCTCAGACGGGTCATAACAATGGAAGTTTCCTGAAAATCTAAGACCAAAAAGACCTAACTGGTGTCTTCGATTTCAACGGCATAGTGCACCATGAATTCTTGCCAACAAGTCATAATGTGAACTTTTCCCTGCATTATTATATGGAGTAGTTGGTATTTTTCTCTTGTGATGTATCCTAGAAATTCTATTTTTCGTATTTTGATGTTATTTAGGATATATTTTTCTTTTTTCATACTTTAAATTTCTTCAATATTGGTATATTGGTTACCCATGTTATTCGTAGGATTATTATATGCGTCCATAATTCGAAAGCCTCTAGGCTTTCAATGTTTACTTTGTTTAGTATCCATGCTTCTGTTCCATATAATAGTGCGTTGGATATGTACCATTTTGATAGTCCTGTTTTGAATTCTATACTTAGAGCTTTTATGCATACTTCTTTTTTCGTGTTCATGAAAGTTGAAATGGCAAGGATGGCAGGGGGGAAATACAGAAAAGTAGGTATAATGTAGAAATACATTTATCGTTTATCGTTGTACCTGATCCAGCCTAGGCGATAGAGGACCGAAGGATAATTGCTAGGTTTAGATATGGGCAAATGGTCTAGGCCTCTAGGCGTTCAATGCCTGCTTTCTTTAGTGCCCATGATTCTGCTCCACATACGTAGTAGTACGTTGAGTATGTAGCATTTTGATAGTCTTATTTTGAATTATATACTTAGATCTTTTCTGCATAGTACTTTTTAAATTTTCATGAATGTTGTTATGGCTGTTGCTATTATTTTTCTCATTTCCATTGAAATGTCATAGTAGTACGTTGGATATGTATCATTTTGATAGTCTTGTTTTAAATTCTATACTAATTCTAAAATACTAAAATTCTATTCTTATATCTTTTCTGCATAGTGCTTTTTTTCATTTTCATGAAAGTTGTTTGGACTGTTTCTATTATTTTTCTCATTTCCATTGAAATGTCGTTATTTTCGTTAATAGTTGTGCCTAGGTAGTTATATTTTATAGCCATTCTGTTAATATATGTTAATATATATCACGCCTAGTGAAGAATATGTGACCCTAATGACCTCACTAAGCCAATATACTATAAAAGTTAATAACAAACCGAACGACGTTTGACTCTAAAGTCTTCACAGTACATCGCAGCGATTGATTTAAAATGAAATCAGGATAAGCCTCACCGGCGCACTAAAATAATAATAAAAGCCGGTTTTATTCGCAGCGGGTCGGGGCGTGCAACAGCGGTTTACGGTTACGATACGATTCAATCTCGCCAAAGAAGAAGACTCACCACCCTCTATTTTCCCCCGCCGAGGCAGGCGTACTCCCTTTTTTAATTAAAAGCAATTACGGCCGGTGGCGGGCGCACACACAAAAAAATACCGCGCGCCGCCAATAAAGTTCACCGGGCGCCGCCAATAAAAACCGCAAGGGATGGCTTAATGCCCTTAAAGCGCCGCATTAAAAAGGTTCGAATGTCACCGGCACACCTCGCCGCGACAAACAAAAGCGGTGTCGCATGAAAGTTTCATGAAATGGCCGGGGAGCGGATCGAAATTTGCACAAATACATTTTCATAAATATTTCACGGAGCTGTTTTTATTGTCACTGATTTTTCGTATGTGTATGAAAACTAATCGAATTTTATTGGTAGGTTTTTAAAAAAAACTTTATAAGGCTATCAGCTGTGAGGCTTTTCCGCCGGTCAAGGGCATATATATATATATATATATATATATATATATATATATATATATATATATTTATATATATATATATATATATATATATATATATATATATATATATATATATATATATATATATATACAGAAGTGCTGTATTCGGAAAGTTAAAAACCCGAATTCTCCATTGGAAATTAATGCATCATTTTATTATTCTATGCTGATAGATCAACATCAACGTTTTTTTTTCGTGCATGCACCACTCCAACAACCCATCGACGCGTAATGACCTCCCCCCCCGCCCAAACAGAGCACCTGCCATTACATCCATTTTCCAGTAACACATTTTCATTTATTCCGAATCAATCAGTGCGGCCGCACAGTCGAAAATTATTCCTGGAGCACTCCGCATTAAACCCGATCCGCACGGGCATTGATCGCAAAAGCCATTATTTAATCCCATTCATATTAATGATCTTGTTTCGGTGAGCAAAACGAAAAAAATATATATTTCATGTAATGGCCGAGAGTGATACGGCGCTTTTTCCGTTACGAAGCGCTTCGAACAAACAACAAAAAATAATTCATGTATGATGGCGGATTGGAAATTTTTTTTTTTCGGGAGTGAAATATAATATAATCGGTGAAATGTATTTATGAAAAAAAAAATGTAGAATGCGAATAATATGTGAGATTGATAACCAATATTGGTAATGTTGTGTAATATATTTTTCATTTCTAGACTAAAAATCCAATGACCTTCCACTTTTGAAATATGCAGCATAAAAATAATATATAGGCTTAAAAATATTAAACTTTAAAGTAGTATAATAGAAAATTCTCTCAAATCAAATTTAAGCGAACGGATGACAAAATAACTGTTTTATTATAACAGCTATCTCATTAAAAATTAATAATCTAACCATAATAAACCCTCCAATATAATAGGATTTTAAACGAGAAATATTTCGTTTCATCGATAAATACCCACCCCCCTCATTAATTGCAGCCACTTTACTTCCACCGTGCCCGTCTGACAATTCGCGATAAGACGCCGCAAACTGTATAAAAGCGTATTTTTAATTCGCCCCATCGTCCTCTTTTATGGCTGGAAGCACCCACCCACCAGGCCACCCCCGCTTTCCAAATGAAGCGATCATAAACATTAATGGATAAACAACCGTCGCCGGTTTTTATTGGTCCGCCCGCAGCGAAATTAGCAAGTCTAATGGTTTTTTAAAGGGTGGCGATTTGAAATACAATGTGAGACGAGCGCGGTTATTTTCTTGTCTTTATGGGGCGCCGAGGTGTATGCAATATTTACGAGGTGTAATTAAATCAAAGCCGCAATTCTTGAGTAGTTGCGAGTTGTAAAACGTTGGCGAAGTTTGTAATGGGGCGACGTTAAATGCCGGTGGAAATGTGTCGCCTGGGGGTAAAAATTGTGGAAAGTTGATCCAGTTAATGTCTACCCGGTGTGCTTGACGCATGAATAATTTAGAGAGATATTAATTTTATTGTTGTTTTATGTTTTACATTTTCAATCTTTGTCTGATACCTTGATTGTCTCAATCTAGCAATTGGTATTAGATTAAGAACGATTATAAATGTAAATCAGAAAACAACAAGATTTATTTTTTTTAAATGGAAAAGTCCTAGTATATACACATTTGGATATTATACACAAATTTGGATAGTATATACAAATTTGGATTGTTAGTATATCAATATAATAAATACCATGTGTTCCAGGATTCGGTTGCAAAGAGGGACGACCATTTTTTTTGTCATTTTAGAACAAAATGCAAGGGAAAATACATTTCATCATTTATAAATATGATTAATAGTGTTGCGTTTTAGTGCCCAAACAAAAGATTTATTCTAAGACATAGTTTTGTGACAGAGCGATACATTTTGTCACTTTTTCAGATATTTTTTTTTAATTTAATTTTGTTTAGTTACATTAAGTTGTTTAAGTTACATTTGAAAACAAACAGTTGGAACCATATTTATAAATGAAGCGGAGAAGATATTTGCTCTTGTGATTTTTTATACCACGGTCTTCCACCTACTCATGAAATTGAATTATGTTATGTATTTATAATACTATATATATATATATATATATATATATATATATATATATATATATATATAAATGTAAAGAACAGAAAATTTCACCCTCAGGTGAACCCACGTGCTTTTTTATTTTTGATTTATTAACTAATTATTGTTTTACGCGATATCTACTAAGTATTTAAATTTTATATAATTCATAATTTAATTTAATTATGTATATTATTTATAGAGATAAAATCATCGCGTTTATCTAATAGAAACTAAAATGTTAGCATGAATTATTTATATGCCCATACGCGTAGATGCTGCAATAGGATTAGAGAGATTTATCAGCGGGCTAGAAAGGACTCCGGTTGCCGAGAATTTGATGAGATTAGGGGGATAATGTAAACAATATAAGGGAGATCAGATTAATGCAGAAAAACAGTGTTCTGTGTGCGCCGGAAAAACGGAAATGGCCATCGAGGTGTAAGCGGCGTAAATTTTAATCTGCGATATAATCTGCAGCCGTTGAGGAGATTAGAGCTGCGCTGTTGAGGACACTCTAAAATGCGGTAACTAATTTTGCGAGAAATAATGGCCTAAGATAACTCACAGACTTTTTTTTACCCAGTAATGGCAATACAAAAAATGAGTGGTTGAGAAATCATTTCAAATTAGTATGTATTTGAAATTAGTTATATTATTTTTATGTGAAGACTAAAAATTTGAATTTTTTTTGAGCTATTAATTTATATACAGGGTTTACCTCATTGCAATTTAATCCCTTCAGGGTTTATTTCTTGGCTCAAATAATCATTTTTACACTCTAATTATTATATTTAACCCAGATCAGTGGCCGAATGGTTTGAGGCATGATTCGTCTCGTACTGAGCATTGGGGAGCCTGAGTTCGATCCTCTGAGGGGAGCGAATTTTCGCGAATCACCTCTCATAGTTTTAAGTAAAGTTAAGATAAATACCGGGTGATTAAACTCCTCTGAGCTTCTCCCTTGACCGGCGGAAAAGCCTTACGGCCGAACATTTAAGTCATCTCGCAATTTTCTTCATTACAATCTTAATAATGTAAATATTTTAACAAATTGTACTTTATTATAAGAATAAATAATTCAAAAATATGATGCAATCTTTATAATTATAAAAATTGAAAAATTTGATTTATTATCATTTTTCAAACAGATTATTATAGAAAATATAAGCCATCCCGCAATTGTCTTGATTGCGAGCTTAATAATGAAAATATTTTAACAAATTTTAGTTCATTATAAGACAAAATAAATCAGGAATAAGATCCATTCTTGTAAATTATAAAAATGTAGTAATTTGATTTATTATGATTTTTTATATCACAAAATATTGACGAAAATATAAGTCATCTTGCAATTTTCTTCATTACGATCTTAATAATATACATATTTTAACAAATTGTGCTTCATTATATGTCTAAATAGTTTAAAAATATAATGCTATCTTGATAATTATAAAATTAGAAAAATTTGATTTATTATCATTTTTCAAAAACGCATTATATAAGAAAATAAAAGTTATCCAGCAATTTTCTTCATTGTAATTAATATTGTAATTATTTTAACAAATTTTAATTCATTATAGGATTACATAATTCAAGAATAAGATTCATTTTTGTAAATTATAAAAACTTAGTAATTTGATTTATTGTGATTTTTTTATCACAAAATAATGACTAAAATAAAAGTCATCTTCATTACGAATTTTATAATATAAATATTTTAACAAATTGTACTTCATTGGAAGAGTAAATAATTCAAGAATATGATGCAATCATCATAATTATAGAAATTGAAATATTTTATTGCTTATCATTTTTTAAACTCGGATTATTGAACAAAATATAAGTCAACCCACAATGTTCTTGATTGCAAGCTTAATAACGAAAATATTTTAACAAAATTCACTTCATTATACGAACAAAGAATTCAAGAATAAGATTTTCTCTTGTAAATTATAAAATTTTAGTATTTGTTTTATTGACTTTTTTTGATCACAAAATATTGACGAAAATTTAAGTCATCTCGCAATTTTCTTCATTATAATGTTAATAATGTAAATATTTTAACAAGTTGTACTTTATTATAAGACTAAATAATTCAAAAATATGATGCAATCTTTATAATTACAAAAATTGAAAATTTTTATTTATTATCATTTTTTAAACTCGGATTATTATAGAAAATATAAGGGATCCAGCAATTTTCTTGATTGCAAGCTTAATAATAAAAATATTTTCACAAATTTTACTTCATTATAAGAATAAAGTATTCAAGAATAAGAACCATTCTTCTAAATTATAAAAATTTAGTAATTTGATTTATTATGATTTTTTTTCACAAAATATTGACGAAAATATAATCTTCTCGTAATTTTCTTCATTACGATCCCAATAATGTAAATATTTTAACAATTTGTGCTTCATTATAAGACAAAATAATTCAAGAATATGATAGTACTTGTACAATTATAAAAAATGAAGAAGTTGATTTATCATTTTTTAAACTCGGATTATTGAAGAAAATATATGTCATTCTACAATTTTTTTGCTCGCAAGCTTAATAATGAAAATATTTTAACAAATTTCACTTGATTATAAGAACAAAGAATTCAAGAATAAGATCCATTCATGTAAATTATAAAAAAATGGTAATTTGATTTATTATGATTTTTTTATCACAAAATATTGACGAAAAATAAGTCATCTTGTAATTTTCTTCATTACGATCTTAATAATGTAAATATTTTAATAACTTGTATTTTATTATAAGACTAAATAATTCAAGAATATGATACAAACTTGATAATTATAAAAAATTAAAAAATTGATTATCATTTTTTAATCTGTGATTATTGAAGAAAATATAAGTCATCCCACAATTGTTTTCATTGCAAGCGTAATAATGAAAATATTTCAACAGATTTAATTTAATTATAAGAATAAAGAATTCAAGAATAAGAACCATTCTTCTAAATTATAAAAATTTTGTAATTTGATTTATTATTATTTTTTTTCACAAAATTTTGACGAAAATATAATCTTCTTGCAATTTTCTTCATTACGATCCTAATAATGTAAATATTTTAACATTTTGTGCTTCATTATAAGACAAAATAATTCAAGAATATGATAATACCTTTATAATTATAAAATATGAAGAATTTGATTTATTATCATTTTTTAAACTCGGATTATTCAAGAAAATATATGTCATCCCACAATTTTCTTGATCGCAAGCTTAAGAATGAAAATATTTAAACAAATTTCACTTCATTATAAGAATAAAGTATTCAAGAATAAAAACCATTCTTCTAAATTATAAAAATTTAGTAATTTGATTTATTATGAATTTTTTCTCAAAATTTTGACGAAAATATAATCTTCTCGCAATTTTCTTCATTACGATCCCAATAATGTAAATATTTTAACAATTTGTGCTTCATTATAAGACAAAATAATTCAAGAATATGATAATACCTTTATAATTATAAAAAATGAAGAATATGATTTATTATCATTTTTTAGGATCGGATTATTGAAGAAAATATATGTTATCCCACAATTATCTTGATCGCAAACTTAATAATGAAAATATTTTAACAAATTTCACTTAATTATAAGAATAAAATATTCAAGAATAAGAATGATTCTTCTAAAATATAAAAATTTAGTAATTTGATTTATTATGATTTTTTTTTCACAAAATTTTGACGAAAATATAATCTTCTCGCAATTTTCTTCATTACGATCCCAATAATGTAAACATTTTAACAATTTCTGCTTCATTATAAGACAAAATAATTCAAGAATATGATAATACCTCTATAATTATAAAAAATGAAGAATTTTATTTATTATCATTTTTTAAACTCGGAATATTTGAGAAAATATATGTCATCCCACAATTTTCTTGGTCGCAAGCTTATTAATGAAAATATTTAAAAAAATTTCACTTCATTATAAGAATAAAGAACTCAAGAATAAGATCCATTCTGGAAATTATAAACAAAAATGGTAATTTGATTTATTATGATTTTTTTATCACAAAATATTGACGAAAACATAATTCATCTTGCAATTATCTTCATTACGATCTTAATAATGTAAATATTTTAACAGCTTGTACTTTATTATAAGACTAAATAATTCAAGAATATTATACAAACTTGATAATTATAAAAATTTAAAAATTTGATTTATTATCATTTTTTAAACTCGGATTATTATAGAAAATATAAGCCATCCAGCAATTTTCTTGATAGCAAGCTTAATAATAAAAATATTTGAACAAATTTCACTTCATTATAAGAATAAAGTATTCAAGAATAAGAACCATTCTTCTAAATTATAAAAATTTAGTCATTTGATTTATTATGATTTTTTTCACAAAATTTTGACGAAAATATAATCTCGCAATTTTCTTCATTACGATCCCAATAATGTAAATATTTTAACTATTTGTACTTCATTATAAGGAAAAATAATTCAAGGATATGATACAAACTTGCTAATTATAAAATTGTAAAAATTTGATTTATTATAATTTTTTAATTTCGGATTATTGAATATCCTGCAAATTTCTTCATTGCAATCTTAATAATGCAATTATTTTAACAAATTTTACTTCATTATAAGACTAAAGAATTAAAGGATAAGATCTATTCTTGTAAATTATAAAAAATTAGTAATTTGTTTTATTATGATTTTATTTAACACAAAATATTGACTAAAATATAAGTCATCTTGCAATTTGCTTCATTACGATCTTGATAATGTATATATTATTATATTATATCACTGGTGTTTGGGCATAAGGGCTTAATAATTTTTTACGAAAATAAGGTTTTTATGTCTTTTTTATCCACAAATGTTGCTCTTTCCATTGGTACAAACGGCTTGTAGTTAAATAATGGAAAGAGCAACATTTGTGGATTAAAAAGACATAAAAAACCTTATTTTCGCTTAACATTTCCTTACCTAAGCCCTTTTGCCCAAACTCCAGTGATATGTTAACATATATTTGTCGTCCATGTTTATAGTTGTGTCCAGTATGTCAGTTTTCATTCGGGAATTTGCAAAATACGAAATAGCACCCCGAAAAAATTCACTCGATTTTTTAATGCCCTAATCGGCAACCGCATAGCTAGAGCTACAAAAAAAATTCAAATATTAAATTTGCCGCCTCCGGCCGACGTTCCAACTTTTAGCGGGAGGACGATAAATTCTTTGCACTAAGTTTTATTTAATTTGTGAAGCGAAGTTTTTTTCAGCGTCGTAAAGTTAAACTTTCAGGCTTCATATTCAATGTGTGACACGGGAGGGAGCTTTATAGACTTCAGTATTAAAACCTTGTGTGAAAGACATAAAAGGTTGACTGGAATTTTTTTACATGTTTTTATATGCATAAATTCTTATTAGTAAAACATTCTTGTTTCACCTCATTGAGTGAAATAATTCACATTTTTTTTTTACTATCATATGTAGGTAGCTTAAGCGAATAAAATATTGTCGCAGATATGGTGGAGGCGCCGGGTAAGTATAGTAGTTATTGTAATAGTAATTAAGGCCCATGTTGCTGGTAGATATAGATCAATAAATACACCGATACTTCAAGCTCTTAGAGTCTACACCCCCCTATCCGCGACAATATATGCAGACTACTGGAAAACAATAAATTAAATGTACAATACATTTGAAATGCGGCTTACATATATACAATATACCTATTACCTAATGTTGTGTTAACTTTGTTATTCGTTCGTGCCGTTAAAAATTAAATGCGCTCTTTGTTGGAAACAAATTCAAACAAGTTAATGAGTGCGAAAAGCAGAGTGCAGGCTCCAATAAAACTTCTGTAGCATTTGGAGCGTGCACGCCATGCCGTTGGGGGATGAGCGTATAAAATATACATTTTCCACTGAAACAGCATTTACATCATAAACGAACGAACAGTAATGTAGGCGGACGCGTATATAAATAAAATGCATAAACAAATGGAGCGTCGGAGTTCGCGTTTAATAAAATGCGACGGTTACCGGAATACTGCGCGATGTTTGATTTTTCGCTCCAGCCCAGCTGATAGATAGCGGATGCTTCCCGTGTTCCCATGAATATATTATTGTTTCCATTCGACAGGGAGGGGGAGTTTACTGCTTCAGCTGCCCTTTTTTACTTTATTCCCGTGCTTTACACTCACAGGTTTTGCGAGCCAAAAGAAGCACGGTTTTAAATGGAAAGACAATTTATATATAGTTTTCTAAAAGATAATATGATATTAATAGTAATATTCAACTGATCATACAGTTGAATATTACTATCAATATCATATTTTCTTTTTATAGAAAACTATATATACATGTTCTCTCCATTTAATACCGTGCTTCTTTTGGCTCGCAAAACCTGTGAGTGTAAAGCACGGGAATAAACTAAAAAAGGGCAGCTGAAGCAGTAAACTCACAAAAATTAATGCGCCAAGCCCATATTTAAATGTTCGGGTTAGTAAAGGATAGTGTCCTTAAAGTGTTGATTTAAAAAAAAGCATATTTATACGATCAATGCTATAAAATGTCTTACACGTATTTAACAGAATGCGTTAGGAGATTCTAAAGTTTTAATTCTCATTACGAGTCCTTCCAATTCACCTCTCAAATGGAAAAGAAGAACAGATCCGCCTCCCTATTCTACCAAGCGCCCCTAACGTTAATGCACTCCTGCGGTGTTCAAACATTACAATTCGGACGCGGAAAATACACCCCAAAAAAAAACACCCTTTACCGCTCCCCCACATACTCAGCACACCCGCAACTACTCGTTTACGGTGTTCATTACTTCTTCATCGCTTTAAACTTTCGCGCGGCTTGTTTCTCACGAGTTTTTCGAGCGGAATGTCCGGGGGGCGCGTCGCATTGAGAGGGGGCCTGCTGCATCTAAAACGCGGCGGCGGCGGCATCCCCCGCGGGAAAAACTCGACGCGATGGAAGAAGTGCAATTCCTGCAGCTCGATAATTGGACCTCTAGGTGTTGACACCGTTTCGCCGGTAATGGGGACTTCGTGCAGGATATTGTCAATTAGAAATGCTCCAGAGGAGCGCCGAGAAAATATATCGCTCGCGCTGCAGGAATTTTCTTAATAAATGGCAGGGTGTTTTGTTTTGCAAATAATCATGTTTTCTTGTATATGATTATTGATTTATTAGTTTTCGGTGTATTGAGTGGAAATAAAATTAGACTACACGGTTTGATTTACAAAAACATTTCCTAATATTTATGAATATAATATTTACTGTATAAATTTGATTAAAATTTAGTTTAATTTTTTTAAATTCTTTTTTAACTTTTTTAATTTTTAAATTTTTTATGATCATACATTGATTGTCATATCTCAATTATATTACATTAATAAATTAATAGGAATTTCCTTCTCAGTGCTTTCACCAATCATTGAGTTGATCTTGAAAACCTGGTGTGAAGGATGTTGTTTGTTGATATACTGGATTAGTTTTCTCTTCTTAATTTGTATGTTATTACTTCTTATTGTTTTACTGCGTCGCCATGATGTGTTTTTTAGGGTAAATATTAAATATCTTAACATCTTTTATGTTCTTTAAATATACTAGTAGCTTGTTGTACTCGCTTATTTCCGATTTGATTTTAAAAATGTTGCTATTAGTGAGTAAAGAAAATTGAAGACTTATAATTCCACATTTTCGCTGACGCCAACGATTTGTCTAATAATAAACATGTAATACAATTAACGACGATATGCATATAATAATATATAGAGTGCTTTTTAGATGAACTTTGATAACACAATTATGCCTACCGCACCACGAGCGTGTTCTAAAACGACAAAAAAAAGGAGCAGCCTCGCTCAATGTATTGCACTTTCCACCCACCTCTCTCATGGTGTAATGCAAACAAACATCAGACGTGCATAAATCCGTGCATACACATTGTGTACAATATTTAAGTCGACCGGCAGTACTTTGTGTAATGGCACTGGGTGTGCACTGGCGGATATTTTTACAAGCCATGCAAACTGCAATTTCCTTCCGCACACTCATTCGCCGCGCTCTCTAGCCGTCGCGCTTAAATCTTAATCCACCGCAAAGAGTGTTTATTATGCTTCTAAAAACGTACGAAATAAAAACGGTATACAGCTTAAATTAAGTTTTTTTTATGTGCTCTAATGGGCTTGTATAAATTATTTTCAACCCAAAATCGATTATACGTATATCCACTTTGCTATAAACAAAACATGTTTTTTAAACGAATAAACTTTCTAAAGCCCATGAGATGAGTTGAGTAATTGTTGTACTTGACAGGGTCAAAACCCTCCACATTCGATAAACCATTATACTGGAAGAATTGACTGACGATTTGAAGTTTTATCGGGGCACGGCGTTCGCGCGCAACTTTAAATATATAGCGGGGGCGTTTCCAATAAAAAAAATCTGGAGTAAACCAAGCGTTTTGCAATATACCAATGCTTATGTCACTGTTTTGTTTCCAAAATCGGAAAATCGTAGTTAGAAAATCTAGACCCCACTGATTTTCATCAGGACAATATCGGTTGGAACTTATTTTATCATAAACTATATTTCATCGTTTTCAATATTTTCGCTCTAATAATTATAATATATTTAAATCATATGTATCTAGTAAGGATGTTGCGAGTTAATATAGACAAAATATTGGTGATTTTTTTTACGGTGAGTACAGCCCCCGTCCCTAGGCTGTGTGCACTGCGGCCCTTCAGGACTTATTGTGCCTCACGCAACATTCATGATATGCTGCCGGGTCAACTCTTTGTAGAAAAGTTTTCCGACTAGCGGTGGACATAGGTGATGCTAACGAATCAAGAAATAGTGATAAATATTAAAATGAATACTTATTCTAATATTACCGTCAGTTTTAAATTTTCCTTTACTATCTATATTTGAACCAAGAAACTAAAATCCGGGATTTTAGTTTCTTAGTTCAAATATAGACAGTAAAATTTTACACTGACCGTAATATTAGAATAAGTATTTTTTTCACACGATTACACAACAAATGTCTTAGATGTTATATAATTATTAATTGAATCTTTTATAATCTATAGAATCTATTAAATAAATAAGCTATTTTGCTGAGTTTATTTTCTTCTACCAGATGCTTACAATATGAAAAGTATAAGATCCCTGTTATAAGCCTCGGATTTTATCCAATTAATTATAACTTCGGCGTATAATGTTCGGTATTAAAATTTCAGAACTTTTCTCGCGGCTGGGGGGGTTAAGCCTACTTTCAACATGATCCCACCTGCGAATTTGTCGTTGTAATATCGAGTTTGTATACAGCGAAAGGGCGCGCGCGCTTTGCTAATATGTTGTCTGCTGTGGAGTTTGCGAAAGTTGCACGGGAGGGGTAGCTTATTTATCGGGGTAATTTATAGTACACCGAGGCGGTTCAACCTCAGACATTGCTCATGTTGTTTCGGCCTGAATTAATACCGTAACCGAATTTGCGGCCGCTAAATGATATTTCAATTGTACTGTCGCATTAATTCTAGCGTTTAGCTTTTGGTAGTTAACTTGATTTCGGGCCTCGGCGTTAATTAAGATTTACTCAGGAGGACTATTGTGGTATGTTTTGATCATATTGAAGGCAAACAAGACTGTTTGCTGTACAGTATGGTACAGCTTAGTCGATTATGGTTGCTATTGTAATTATGTTATGACCGATAATAATCTGTAGCATCACAAGAAAAATAAGTGCCATGGAAATGTGATTTCTAAGAAGAAATGAAAATTGTGATTATGTTATGACCGACAATAATCTGTAGCATCACAAGAAAAATAAGTGCCATGGAAATGTGATTCCTAAGAAGAAATGAAAATTGTGATTATGTTTTGACCGACAAGTGCCATGGATATGTGATTCCTAAGAAGAAATGAAAACTGACAAAAATTGACCAAATAAGAAACGAAACATACAGACAAAACTTACAAATACAACCAATAAACCAGAAAGTTATAGGACAGTTTAAGTAGTTTGGACTCCAAAGTAAAGATTACCAAGAAGAATATACGAAAGTAAAGTAAAAGAATTTTCAATATTCCACCAGCCCCTGGCTTCCGCTAATCCAATGCAATGGACCCTGTTTCTTTTCCTTAGCTAATTATAATATAGAGAGATAGATTTTGGCCATTTATTTTATTGTCTTAGTAATTTGTTTATGTTTATATTTGTTGTATTGTCCTATATATTAAAAATGTAGCTCAGTGATTTATGATTACGGGTTTCATTTCAAATCGATCTGAGATTGTGCCTAATTCATCAACCAGTACCAGCAATTACTATTGATATTAAAAGTAACATCATACCAATCAGGAAGAAAAGACTAATAGTCCATGAAAGTGATAACAGTAATTACATTTTTTTTTATCAAGGATCTTATATTTTTTTCCTAATGTAAAATGAATTAAATATATACTTATATTACTTATTTTATTGTTACGTATTTTTTTGTTTCTTGCTCTAGATGTATGAGCATTGTGTATTGGGGGAGGAGTGTATTTTTTGAGCGGTATGCGAAATAAAAGTCTTTTATTTATACTTATATTGCCAGGATATTTTGTTATTTTATTAATGAAGTGTTATTTTATATTTTACAAAATCTATGTAAGATATTTTACAATGAAAAATATGGAAACGGCATTAGTGATATGGTTCGAACCAGTTGTTTTTCTATTTTTGTTTTACGTAAATAAATGACTGAATTAAGCACATTTTAGTGTTTATTTTCGTTTTACACAGTTTTACATAGTAAATCCAAGATTTCTATATGCACGGTTTTCTCAGGAATGAATCCGTATAAAAAGGAACCCAGATGTTTACAAAACCAAGTCGTTGGAATATGAAGAATATTTTGCAGGATCAAAGTTTGAATCCTTATTTATATTGTGCATTCTTAATCAAAATAAATGAAGAAGCAGTATACCATTTTATTTGTTTGTTTTGATGAGTTTATATATACGCATACAATGTATTGTTAAGGCATTAATTAGTCAAAATAATGAGCACTGAAATTTCAATCAATTTATAAACATATCGAATAATGGTATTAATTAATTTGTATGGAAATTTCTCATTCGAAAATAAGTCGCAGTTGAAAAGTTGTCGTTCAAATAGGATAGTTACACTCATATATATACCAAGAAAAATTAAGAATTCCATGCGCTTGTAGGAATCGTAAGAGGATTAGTTTGCGGAAGTTCGAACAATAAAATCGACATTTGAAAATTGGTAGTCGACGGAACCGCCTCCTTATCTCGTAACTTGTTTATGTCTAGACGCGCTGCCCCACGGCGGAGGGGCACCGCCGCTCCGCAGCCGATCTAACATACGGGCCCTGAGGGCGATTAATGTGGCTTATCGGGGGTCGCGATGAAAGAAACAAATTGCTGAAATTCTCTGCAGCATACTATATATGTTACAAAGCTAAGAATATATACTGAATACTAGACAAAGTGAATTTAAAACATTTACATTATATCAATCTCGACGTATATAAATGTTACCTGCGACATACATTTTATGGTTATCATGTTGCAGAAGGAAGAACTAATTTTGAAGTATTGTCGCAAATAAAGAAAGAAAAAAAGTTTTATATCAGAGTTGGTCGTTATTATATTTATTTGTCGCAAATAAATAATAATAATATATGTTGTAACGTAAACTTTCGTCCCGCAATCGACTTGGAATTGAAAAAAATTGCTTAATGTTTAAAACAATATGATAAAGTAAAATGGAAAGTTTGTATCCCAACGTATTTGTTTTTCTATTTTTATTTAATTTTAAACTTTTACGCTCATATCTGGATAATCCGATTATAGAGGCTGAGTCCATAAAAAAATAATGCAACATATTTTGTTTAATTTTTTTACTCATCTTAACACAAACTATATCAGTATACCAGATGGCCGAAGGAAAATAGAAAATTTTGATTCTAAGTATTTTCTTTTCGGGTACTAACTTGTATATAATTATTATTATTTTTGACCAAGACGCGCAATCGTCATGGATTTGAAAAAAATTGCTTAATGTTTATTACAATATGATGAGTAAAATGGGAAGTCTGTATCCCAACAGATTTGTTTTTCTATTTTTTTTTTTATTTTAAACTTTTACGCTCATATCTGAATAATCCAATTTTAGAGGCCGAGTCGATAAAAAAATAATCCAACATAGTTTGTTTAATTTTTTTACTGATCCTAGCAAAAAACATATCAGTATATCTGATGGCCGAAGGAAAATGGAAAATTTTGATCCGAAGTATTTTTTGTTCGGCGACTAACTTGTATATCATTATTATTATTTTTGACCAAGACGCGCAATCGTCATGGATTTTAAAAAATTGCTTAATGTTTATAACAATCTGATAAAGTAAAATGGGAAGTCTGTATCCCAACGGATTTGTGTTTCTATTTTTTTTAATTTTAAACTTTTACGCTCATATCTGGATAATCCGATTTTAGAGGCCGAGTCGATAAAAAAATAATGCAACATATTTTGTTTAATTTTTTTACTGGTCCCAGCAAAAAACATATCAGTATACCAGATGGCCGAAGGAAAATGGAAAATTTTGATTCTAAGTATTTTTTTTTCAGCGACTAACTTGTATATTATTATTATTATTTTTGACCAAGACGCGCAATCGTCATGGATTTGAAAAACAATTGTTTAATGTTTATAACAATATGATAAAGTAAACTGGAAAGTCTGTATCGCAACGGATTTGTTTTTCTATTTTTTTTAAATTTTAAAGTTTTACGCTCAAATCTGGATAATTCGATTTTAGAGGCTGAGTCGATAAAAAAAATAATGCAACATATTTTGTTTAATTTTGTTGCTTAAAATAAGGGTTTTCCCCAATCCCAGCAGATTGACGGACTATACTACACATTTCGAAGTAACAACAAACCAAACAAACCGTTTTAAAAAAATCCCAACCTTCGACATTTAAATTGCTACTTGTTAACAACACCAGTCGCAATCAGAATAAGTTTAAAGCATCGAGTGAGGGGGCTCCTCCATTCTAGCAAAACCTTATCCGCGAGAGCTCACTTGGTTTGTCATCAACTTTTTCTAAAGAACCCGACGAACGCATTATGCCGAGTCTTCTCCCTTTTCGGTCGGCGGAGACGCGAGGAATCAATAGTTTTTCACGTGCACTCACTCAATAGTGCTTGGAGTAGCCCGGGATTACCTCCGGGAGTTGGGACATTCGTGTTTCCTCCAGGAGCGGCCAATATGCGGGCCGCCGCCCACCCACCGCCGGTTAAATTTATTCATGAGCACTGCCGTGCTCGTCGGTTCTAGTTAAGTAAGTGTTAAACGGCTGTCGTGTCCCTGATAATTTAGGCTGTTTGTAAATGATATATTTCAATTATTCCAGACAGTTAAGGCTGGAATTTATTGGGGGGCCGCGTAATTAATTGCTAGGAACTAACTGGGAGATTGTAAAATTTGAATGGGGAGGATGATGCTGCTATTTGTAGTGCTATGAACGTTATCGTTATTAAATATATGCAAAACACATATTTTGAGTTTTAGAAGAAAAATTATATTCTATCAACAATATTCAATCAACACCACCGATACTATATATAGATGGTGTTGGTACAATCCATTCAAGTGGCGGATTTAAGGGGTGATACCAGTGTACCATTTAAATAGTGTGAAATAATGGAATATTTTTTTCAAAAAACATATATAAGTGTGAATCCACCTCTTAGGGCCGGTTCTACAATTGATATTTAACCGGAGAATAAGGTTATTCGTGGATAAATTGCGAGATTTTAACGCCATTAGCTCAAACTTATTCCACGAATAGCCTTATTCTCCAGTTAAATATCAGTTGTAGAACCGGCTCTTAGTGATATACATATCTAGATTTCGATCTGATTAGATCTCATCAGTGTAACTCAGCTAGTGGGTTAGTTGTATAATTTTAGGAATATTTTTCTCTGTACAGTGAAACTAGTCATATAAAAACGTTCTTTATAATTATCAGCCCGAGGGCACTTCCACTAGTAAAGGAAGAAGCTCAGAGGAGTGAAATAATCTGGTATTTACATTAACTTAACAGAAAACAATGAAAAACTGTGAAGAGGGAGTGCTTGAAATTTTGCACACAACGGAGTTTGAACTCTCACACCCCAATCCTCAACACGAGATGGACAGCGCCTGTAACCACTACGCCACTAAGCGGGGTCTAGATATTTATTAGAATATAAATTATGAAATAATATTCCCAGTGATAGTGATAGTGACTGTGTAGATCAGTGATTCTTAAACTTTTTGAAGTCAGGGAGCACTTTTGATCATAAGAAAACCTCGTAGAGCACCAAAATCAATCACATACCGTAGATGAGCCAACATTCAATTTCGACTATCACAATTTCTCGGAGCACTTGCAACAAGCTCGCTGAGCGCCAGTGTTTCGCAAAGCATCGGTTAAGAACCATTCATATAGACTTAATTTTTGGGTGAGAATTACAAAAATAAACTTATATTAAGCCCAATTAAATATAGAATATAAAATATTGTCAAAAATTCTTGAACCTTTTTTATCATTTTTTATAACTCGATTAATTTAAAACAGCTCGTGGAATAAAAAAACTCCCTGCAGACTTTACTTTTGGGAGAAAATTATTTTGAAAACGGCTTATTATGAGCACAATTAAACATAGAATGTAAAATAATATAATAATTGTAAATATCTTAAATCTTTGAATTTTTATCATTTTTATAATAGAATATAAAATATTGTCAAAAATTCTTGAATCTTTGATTTTTTATCATTTTTTATATTTTATATATTTATTAATTTTATATTTCAGGCGATTAATTTAAAATAGCTCGTACAATAAAAACCTTCCTGCAGACTTTATTTTACGGTAAAAATTAACAAGAAATAGCTTATATTAAGCTTAATTGAATATAGAATGTAAATATTATCATAAATTTAAATTTATTAAATCTTCAATTTTTTTATAATTTTTTATAACTGAGTCGATTAACTTGAAACAGCTCGTACATTAAAAATATTCCTGTGGACTTTATTTTAGAGCGAAAATGATTAAAAAATAGCTTATTTTGAGCCTAGTTAAATATAGAATGTAAAATATTATCATATATTTAAATTTCTTAAATCGTTGATTATTTATATATTTTTTATAACTCGATTATTTGAAAACAGCTCGTATAATAAAAAACCTTCATGCAGACTTTATTTTAGCTTGAAAATTATCAACAAACAGCTTATATTGAGCCTAATTAAATATAGAATGTAAAATATTTTTATAAATTTAAATTTCTTAAAATTTTGTTTTTTTGTCATTTTTTATAACAGTCGAGTAACTTAAAACAGCTTGTAAAATAAAAATTTTCCTGCAGACTTTATTTTAGGGTGAAAATTATCAAAAAATAGCTTATTTTCAGCCTTGTTAAATATAGAATATAAAATATTATCACATATTTAAATTTATTAAATATTTGATTTTTTATAATATTTTTATAACTCAATCGATTAATTTGAAACAGCTCGTGCAATATAAACTTTCCTGCAGATATTATTTTTGGGTGAAAATGATCAAAAAGTGATTTATTTTGAGCCCAATTAAATATAGAATGTAAAATAGTATCAAAAATTTATATTTCTTAAATCTCTGATTTTTTATCATTTTTTATATCTCAGTCGATTATTTTAAAACAGCTCGTATAATAAAAACCTGCCTGCAGACATTATTTTTGGGTGAAAATTATCAGAAATTGGTTCATTTTGAGCCCAATTAAATATAAAATGTAAAATAATATTATAAATTTAAATTTCTTAAATCTTTGATTTTTTATCATTTTTTATAACTGCGTCGATTAATCTAAAACAGCTCGTACAAGAAAAGCCTTCCTGCAGAATTTATTTTAGGGTAAAAATGATCAAAAACTAGCTTATTTTGAGCCTAGTTAAACATAGAATGTACAATATTATCATATATTTAAATTTCTTATCTTTTTTTATAACTCTGTCGATTAAGCTCGTATAATAAAAACCTTCCTGTAGACATTATTTTTGGGTGAAAATTATCAGATAACGGTTTATTTTGAGCCCAATTAAATATAAAATACAAAATAATATCACAAATTTAAATTTCTTAAATATTTATTTTTTTATCATTTTTAATAACTCGGTCGATTAATTTAAAACAACTCGTACAATAAAAACCTTCCTGCAGACTTTATTTTATGGTAAAAATTATCAAAAACTAGCTTATTTTGACCCTAGTTCAATATAGGATGTAAAATATTATCATATATTCAAATTTTATAAATCTTTGATTTTTTATAATTTTTTATAACTCAGTCGAATAATTTAAAACAGCTCATACAATAAAAACCTTCCTGAAGACTTTAGTTTTGGGTGCAAATTATTAAAAAAACTGCTTATTTAGGCACAATTAAATAGAGAATGTATAGTAATATGATACATTTAAATATCTTAAATCATGGATTTTTTTTCATTTTTTATATCTCAGTCGATTAATTTAAAACAGCTCGTATAATAAAAACCTTTCTGCAGACTTTATTTTAGCTTGAAAATTATCAAAACATAGTTTATATTGAGGCCAATTAAATATAGAATGTAAAATATTATCATAAATTTAAATTCCTTACATATTTGATTTTTTATAATTTTTTTTATAACTCGATTAATTTAAAAAAGCTCATGCAATAAAAACCTTCCTGTAGATATTATATGTGGGTGAAAATTATGTAACAACGATTTATTTTGAGTCCAATTTAATATAAAACGTAAAATAATATCATGAATCAAATTTTTTTAAATCTTTGATTTTGTATCATTTTTTATATCTGAGTCGATTAATTTTACAGTTTGTGCAATAAAAACCTTCTTACAGACTTTATTTTAGGGTAAAAATTATCAAAAAATAGCTCATTTTGAGCCTAATTAAATATAGAATATAATAAGTGTTACTTATTAAGTCATATCATCTAAATCATTGAGAAATTGATTCTAATATAGTATCCCAGTAAATCGTATACTTGAATACACGTATTCATGAAAATGCTTGAAATATATTTTCTAAATTCTAGTCATGCCCTAAACGGTTATTATAAATGTATAGTGTCAATGTTCCCTTTGCCGTGACACTTAGCAATCGCAGCACGCTAAAAGGGCATCGTCGGTCGATTTTAAGCAACTTTGCCCTGCTCTTGACGCCGCCCGTCAGCCCTTGCGGACTGAACTTGACGAAGACAAGTCGCCAGTTCTTTCACAAACAAAATGGAAAGTGAATCCGCCCCGTTGCATAACCCCGTTATATATCAAGTGGATACTTTGCGCGTGACTGCTGGCGTGTTTGCTTTAAACACATACGATTATTGCTGGAGAATGATGACAGTTTAAACGATATTGAATTTGTTTCCACTAATATTGACACAAATATAAACACAAATAGTTGGTTTGCTGATAAATGTCGGCTTATATAACTTTATGGGGCATTGATTGTTTATTTTGGTCAATTTATAACGTCAATAAAGAAACATTCAAGGTACTTAACTTTTAACAAAAAGATTTTCTTTATAAAAAATGGTAATAAATTTGGTTTTTTCAATTACAAATTAATCATGATCTAATAATATTTGGTTCTTTCAATTACAAATAAATCATGATCTAATAATATTTGGCACTAGCTTCAAAATGCAGTACTGTTTGTTAATTTTGGTCTGAATGCGAGAAATTATAAATTTCTCGCATTCAGACCAAAATTAATAAAAAACATACACAACACCAACTGATTAGATGCTATGGATGTTTCTTTTGTAGAAGAATCATTCTGATGAAGCTATGTCTATAATTAAATAGACATAGCTTCATCAGGATGATTCTTCTAGAAAAGAAAAATCCATAACATCTATTTTTATTATATGTATATATATATATATATATATATATATATATATATATATATATATATATATATATATATTGGTTTAAATAATAAAAACATACACAAAACCAAATGATTAGAGCTATGGATTTTTCTTTTGTAGAAGAATCATCTCATTTAGGGAAATATTGATGAATTAATAATGGAGTTTGTATAACTGCCCGTTATGCCGAAAAAACTGACCCACGTCTTTCCAACTGATTTTGGTAAACAAACTTCCTTATTGTTATCCATATCGAAAAAAAACAATATTGTTTATAACTAAAATTATGGTACTGCAGTATGTACCATAGTTTTAGTTATAAACAATGTTTTTTTCGATAAGGATAACAATAACGAAGTTGGGGTACCAAAATCAGTAGGAAAGACGTTGTTGCCCTGTTAATCGGGGAGCAATAATAATTAATGGATTTTTTGTCAGCCCTTATGATGACTAGTATAAATTATTTAAATAATTCTTCTTTTCCTAGCATGGCATGAGCTTGCTTTCGTTTATCGTTCGGGAGTTGTTGTGGGCTGGACTTATCTGGCACCCGAAATAGCTACCGAACGATAAACGAAGGCGGCTATGATGCTGAATTATTTACTAATGACAGTAGAAACTATTTCAGTTTTTAAATACAATTTGTATCGCTGCGACATTTTAATTTAAAGTTTCTTATAGCCTCTGCTGTTTTTTGTATCGCCACTTCCATTAAATTGGATAGCAGCGAGCTAGCAGCAGCCGTAAAATATATGACGGATTACATCAATCTACCGCCGGCGATGTAAAAACTATTTACAATTGTCGCTGCTTCTTACCCAAGCTGCAATTACTCCACCAGACATCCGACCCTTTCATTTGTAACATCCACCACCCTAGGCCTGAACGTAATCCAACTCACCTGCAACAACAACAAAAAGAAAACATTACGATTAATTGAACAAATCACCAAGGGAATTTCGCATACATTTATTCCGGTCACGTTCGCACCTTTAAGATTTCGAGCCGCGCGCGCCCTTTCTATTGCGTTTAATCCCCGGCGCGCGAATATTACAATGCGAAATTCTATGAATATATTTATGGATGTTATCACGATTTGATTTTTCCGATCGGCGCGGCGGAAATTCGTGGCACGTACGCGCTTTGTATTTATAAAAATTCAGCTCCCCGGGCTGGCAGACAGATAAAGATGCGCGTAACGCGGTTTGCCAGTTCAAACATTTCAATTGAATTTAATATATTATGCAAACGGGGTCTTATTGGAGTCTGTCGAATTGGAATCGACGGGGAATTTGGCAAGAGGGGTTAATACTCTATGTGCTTGGTGAGGTCATGGTGCTATTTAGCCATTTATGCTTTTACTTATTCTCTACTTATAGTATATGAATGTTATAATATGTAATAAATACCATGGAAATAACTAGGTAATGAAAAGTATGTGTAGCGTGAAGTGCGTATTAATGTTCAACGTCTTACTTATTTTTATTAACTGTATGTACATGTAAGTTTTACTTAATCTAATGTATACTATGTCTTGTACTACAGTCATCTGTGATACACAATGAGGCTCTACCATTGACCAAGCCTCCTTGTTCCAGGCCCTGATGATGCTGGCACTGGCTTGCGAAACGTTGGCACGTAACATATTAATTGCTTGTTCGGAACTTGTACTGTAATCATCTCTGCCCTGTAGTTAGTATATCGTTTCGTTTTTAAAGGACAAAATAAATAATTTCAAAATACAACACTTACTTTTGATGTGAGATTCAGACAGATCAATTTTAAAGCCAGTACACGTAGATGCAATAAATAAAAGCATAAATTGCCAAATAACACCATGTGATATATATATATATATATATATATATATATATATATATATATATATATATATATATATATATATATATATATATATCACATGGTGTTATTTGGCAATTTATGCTTTTATTTATTGCATCTACGTGTACTGGCTTTAAAATTGATCTGTCTGAATCTCACATCAAAAGTAAGTGTTGTATTTTGAAATTATTTATTTTGTCCTTTAAAAACGAAACGATATACTAACTACAGGGCAGAGATGATTACAGTACAAGTTCCGAACAAGCACACGTGCTTTAAGTAATCGCATCCCAAGAAGATCGACTAGAGATTCTATAAGAACGTATTTTAATAAAAACATCAGTATGGATGTTGATAAGGGTGTAATACTCATGAGCATATTTCTTCTTTATTATATACACTACACGGTATAATATTATTTCATGAATGAGAATGGTTCGTCTTAAAATAAACGGGAAAATATGCGCGCAGGGAACAATGAAACTCGTAGAACAAAAACATTCAAATTAATTAGAATGGAATGCAGGCGTGCATAAGAACCGTTGTTGAATAAATATTTAATAATCTTTAGTAAAGCTTTATGAAGCTCAACTTTACGTTGAAAAATAAAAACGTTTTTTCATCCAATAAAATACTATTGCCATTCTTGCATAACTCGACTGGAAATACAGCGTTGTTGGTATATATAATTAAAAATGCCTTAGTTGATATAGTTCTGTCTATTGCTAGATTTAATATAACATTTTTATAAATATTTACTGTAGCAGAAGGATACCGTAGGTCGATAGACAATTATGAATTGTAACAAATACAGTAACTACTTCCTAATATTTTCTGTAAATTCTTCTCTTATTATTATGTGATTATTGATTCAGATTGCTTCGCTTCGCTGATGTGGGGTTTGTTTGCCATTTTTTATATTTATTATAACTATTACATTTATAATAATAAATATAAATTTTAGTTCTTAAAAAATAATTAAAACTAAAATTTATATTTATTATGACAATTGCATTTATAATAATAAATATAAATTTTAGTTATTAAAAAATAATTAAAACTAAAATTTATATTTAAAAACAACTTCTATATTTATAGGGCTATCAGCCGTGAGCCTTTTCTACGGGTGGAAAAGGCTCACGGCTGATAGCCCTATGGAGAAGCTCAGAGGAGTTTAATCACCCGGTATTTACCTTAACTTCACAGCAAGCCTCTGAAAACTGTGAAAGGTGATTCGCCCCGATGGGATTCGAATTATATTTATTATGTCAATTATATTTATAATAATAAATATAAATTTTAGTTATTAATAAATAAGAAACAAGCCCGCACATCAGCGAAGCGAAGTAATCTGAGAATAATCAGATGAGCCTGTGAAAATGAAAGTGGCGTAAGTCACATTTGAATTGTTTTGAAAATGAGAAGATTTTGCGTTTATGTAAATCGACGTGCGCAGTTACAGACAACAAATCAATTTATTAATAAATAAGTATGTAACTGTGTACGTTGATTTACATAAATACCAAACGCAAAATCTTCTCCTTTGCAAAAAAATTCAAATATGACTTACGCCACTTTCATTCTCACGGGAATTTTTTTATCGACTCAGCCTCTAAAATCAGATTATCGAGATATGAGCGTAAAAGTTAAAAATTAATAAAATATAGAAAGAAAAATACGTTGGGATAGAAACTTTCGATTTTACATTGTTATATTGTAGAAATATAGATATATATTTTACGGTCGGCAAGACATAAACAAAGGATTCCTCAAAATTTGGAATTTTTTGGTCTCCCCAATTAGTCAGTATGGACCCGCAACCAATCACATGTGCGCGCGTATGAGATCTTAGAGATTTACTTCACACCGGTTGAAAATAGAAGGTAGAGAAATGGAAGAAGCAAGTAAAAAGGCAGATGGGAGTGTAATTTACTGTTATATTTTGTATTATATTGATTATATTGATGCCAAAATAAAGGTCCTATTTTTAATGGCAATATAAGAAATCAATTGTGATAATAGAAAAAATAGAAAAAAAGAAAAATAAAAACATTTGGAAATGTAAACAAAGGAAAAGTAATGTATAAATACCTTAAATGGTGGCATTTTTACACCACAAAAATATTTTTTATAGATCTATGTACTAGTTTTTGGTGAATAAAAAAAATTGTATGGAAATTTGTATTTTTTTATACAAAAATAGCTAATAAAGTAAAAGAACAAAAAAGCATGTAAACCACTTCTTTATTATCCTAGCTATTATCATCAGCTGCATCCCGAAACTGCCGTTTCATTACACCCAACACCCCCCCAGGGCCGGCATGATTTACAGATACGACCCGCGATGTTTTAATGGGCAAACTTCGGACGTTATCGTGTTTTTCACAGGCCTTGGTTTTAAAGCCTCTCGCCTGTCCGGCAAAATAAGTGCATTCGCGATTCGGCGCCCAGCCCATCAAAGCGGGCAATTTGACTTCAACCGGCGCTTCCCTTTTTTTTTACTACCACCACCAGCCGTCCCCCATAAATATATTTTTTGCGCGCCACTCAACCGGCCGTACGTACGGCTGGCAAAATTTCACAAAGGGATGTGCGCTCGAGGAGTTCCCTTTTGACTATTTTATTCCTGATGTCGCACAAAGGACTCCAATATTTCCGTTTCGATAATCGCGGGCCCGGCCGGCGGAGGAGAAATAATGCACCAACACACACACACAGATGCAGAGTTATACACATATATAGATTTTACTTGATGAGGCTTTGAAAATCAATCTTTAATTCTATGAGATTTAAACACGAAAAAAGAGGACTTCAACAAAGATAGTTGTTAAATTTAGATTCCTGAATTATTTTTTAACCCGAATAGAATGTATTGTATACCCTTTATATCAACCTATTTCTATAAAGGGCCGAATAGAAAAATTTAGTATGCCCACGGACAAAAACAAAATGATTATAATGGTGTTTATGTAATAAAAATAAATGATACAGATGAGTATAGCAAGTGATATAATCATAATAAAAAAAATTATTAAATTAATAAACTTAAAATAATAGTAATTAAGTACTACTAAATTTATTCAAATGTCTGCATCACATCTGAATGAACTCTTAATTATAATTGGCCCAAAGATTCAAATAGATATTCGAAAACAAAAATTAAAGAGTATTATATACTTATCATTTTTACGTCGTTGTTCCACTATTTCTTTTTTTCGGTAGGCGTCATGTTAATAATAGTATTATCTCACAACTAAACTCGTCGAAATATCGAAACCGTTTCGATGTTTTGCAAGTTATCGCGCGAGTGAAGTTACAGGTGTTTAGATTAGTAAGCCACCAGGCCAGGTAATGCAGGAAGCCAACTTCCTACAGCGCGATCTGCAAGGCAGAAGGCCATACAGGAGGGGGTCCCCAATGCGTGACCAAAAGAAGAGCAAGGGATGAGGTTAGGCACAAGACCAGGGGCAATGGCGGAGGGGGCAACCCCCTGCAACTTAGGAGCCAAAAAAGGAATACACATGAGAAAAAGGAAAAAAAACAACTCCGAACACTTCCGGGTTCCTAGGCCCAGGCAGCGCTTAGCAGTGCCTGGAAGGCGGACAATCTTCCACCATGGGTCGTGAAGAGGTTTAGTCGGTAGGCGCCCCGTTAGAATGACGGGGTTATTCCGACACTGCCCATGCTCTCTATTCGAGCATGGGCGCCTTTAGAAGATTCCTCCTCACGGACAAAAAAAGATTAGCAAATGATGCTATCTGGAAAATTTTCGAAAGCCTTTCGAAAGTCCTGATAGATTTGCTATTGTGTTTACATACATGATAGCAGTGTCCGACAGCAACTCGCGCGATATTTCTCGCCAGTCTAAACCTAGCGCTAGAAATATCCAAAGCAGATATAATTAAGAAGTAGCTAAATCGATAACACGGCAATCATATTGCACCAGCTCGCTTGTAACTGTTTGTTTCGGGTGCAACCCTCATACAAAAGCAATATAAAATTAATTTCAACCCTATTAGCAGTGCGGAATCGCTTCATCTTTCCACCCAGACCCGCATAAATGTTAACTGCCCAATAAAATTATAATATCCCGTATCCGCGCGAAAACATATTGGCCGTGCCCAATAAGTGTTTAACGAGCGGCCCTAGCTTTATCACCCCTGCTGCCCTAATTAATTTAGCGCGCGAGTGCCTTTATGCCGCGTGAAATCACACATCGTTCCATATTTAGATAACTCGGTGTACACAATGAATTCAACCGCAGCAGGATCGCAAGGACAACAGCAGTAATGAGTCAACAAAATTAAACTATCATTCCTTACATTTGAACAAAAGTTGTTACCAGATACACAATACAGGGATTTTTTTAGAAATTGTCCCACATTCTTTTACGTGTGTTTATTCTAAATAGGTTTAGCAACGATTTTTTTTCTACTATTAACAACAATATGGGTAAGTCAGTATATTTATTGTAACATACATACATACATACATACAAGATATACATACATGTACAAGTGGCCATCGACCGTGGTCTTTCGGACTAAGGCAAGGCCGAAAGACCACGGTCGATGGCCTCTTGTGCATGTATGTATATCTTGTGTGTATCCAGCGGGGAGCGAATTTTCGCGAATCATCTTTCACAGTTTTCAGACGTTTTCTATAAAGTTAAGGTAACTATCGGGTGATTAAACTTCTCTGAGCTTCTCCCTTGATCGGCGGAAAAGTCTCACGGCTGAGATCCTTATATGATAGAGTTTTTTGTTAGATAGCTATGAGGTGGATTCACACTTATATATTTTAAAAGCTATTTCTAGTCATTATACAAAATAAGCTATGACCACAACTAACAGTAATCTATAAAAGTACTACTCGCGTGTCAAATCACTTTTTACAAGTTTAATTTACATGAATGCCGCAGAATAATATCCTGTATTGCGCTCAATCGAACAGCAAACGCAAATAGCAATGTAATTTCAATTCAGATCTATAAAATGCTGGTTTTATGGACCACATCCATTATAACATAAAAATCCATTAGAAAACTACACCACGTACACATAAAAGTTAGTCCATCGTTGTAATTGGCAGTTCTTACAACTAGAACGGATATAAATTGCTTCGAATCATTTCCAATTATTGTGTGGGGATTACAATTAAATTTTCTGTATAAAATAACTTCGATATAAGTTCCAAGTAGTGAAACAAACAACGATATTTTATATTGCCATCAACTTGTTTGTGTGGTTTTAATATTTAAAGTTTGTATACGTGCCAGTGGGACAATTACGGAAGTTTTAAGTGAATCCCCGGTCGCATTTTATTGCGTTTGTGCCCGTACATATTAATTTCACACGCGGCAAATTTTACGATTTTATTTTCTACGTCGCGAGTAGTGGAGAGGGACAAATTAGTCACTTAAAATGTACACGGAAGGTGCACAGAAACTTGAATACTAACTACTCGGGCGCGGTGCGGGCCCGTTTATTAAGCGGAAAGTTTTAATTAAGTATTTTTTTTAATTGAAAACGTGCTGCGTTATATTTACCTTTCAGCTATTCAAACTGCAATGAAAGATTTCAGTTTCGTGAGTTGTAAAACAATTAGTGCTTCTGAAGTGTTCATAATTTAATCACGATTCCTTGCTTTTATTTCTTTCGGTTGCTATTCCTATTAGTTCGTACCAATGGTGCAATTTTCATTGCTTCAAGATTGGCTTTATGCTAATATCTCAAACACTCTGTTGGAATATTATTCCATAGAGGGTAGGTACTACCCGGTGATCCTGATGGCATGAGCATGTTGACGGATATTACCATATGGATGTGCATTAGTGCCTTTCGTTCATCACTCTGGGCTGGTACAGGCTTATTGTTTCTTGGTTTATTTGCCGTTTCCGCTTCGCATAATTCTACCTCAGCCCTTACAACCGAGAGCGCACGATCGGAAGACCTGAGCGATAAGGCACGCCACGGGGGCGAGTAGCAATGCTAAACCATGCTAAACGAAAGCGCCTCTATATTAATTGATATAATGTCAGCAGATGGCGTAAAACCTTCCTCCTAGGGAAAAGTTGAATCATTTTTGAGAATAATATATTATACAAAAATTATGACTTATGGAAAACAAACAAAAATGTGAGGAATACATCTACAAAATTTGCCGACCCATATGCTATACCAATTCCAAAAATGCATCATATATTTACTATGTTTACAAATAACGCCATGAGGTCTCTATATATGCCAAACACAGTATATTTCATAAGTAGACTGTTATTAAGCTATAAAGTATTCAACTATACACATAAAACATAAATTCTTGACACACTTGGGGAAGCGAAAGTTTTGTTGAAATTTGGGAACATCCCATTTGCCCCGCCGGCGACATACGATGGCTGCGAAAAAAGAGTAAGTTCAGCGACACTTTGTAAAACGTCCATGTTATGCAAAGTAATTTCGGCTCGGCATAGACTTTTACTTAAATATTTAACTTATGAAAAGTGACTGAAACTTGTCACAAGTTCCCGAGGTTTGCACGCGGTATGATAAAGAGGCGTCGCCGTAAAAAGTGGCCCCCCCGAATAATAAATAATGCTAAAAAGGCAAATTTATATGCAGCGGGGTGAAAGTAATCCAACACCATGATTTCCATCTCAATTAGCTTGCGGCGGCAGTGAACAAAAAAACCGGCAGCTGTGCGCTGCGAAACATAAACATGTCTATTTTCCTTCCCTGGCAAGGATTCAATAAATCGCGGGTTAATCCTGAGGCGTCCTGTGAAAGGACGACCTGTCAATGTCCAATTCATTCCGTGCATTCTACCACCTAATCCACAGCTGCAGGGAGAAGGAAAAAGCTGGTGGATCAAGAAATAATTATTTAATTTTCTTTTTGTAGGCTATTTTATTCGCTGAATACTGTAAGGGCGTTGTAGAACTAGATAAAGTTGGAATTATATTAAAATTCATTTATCAATTTAATAGTTATGTGCAAAAAAAGTATTTTAGAAAGGTATTATTATGAAATATAAACGCTATAAAAATTGCTGTAATAAAATTAAACTAGAAAGCGACTGATAAAGAAATTATACTAGTTGTGTGAAACGAACATTTAAAATACAAGAATTTATAAAAAATACTTGCTGTTAACTTTTTTAACTGTTATTTTTTGAAACCAGTAAAGTGATGTCTTTTAAACAAAACTGTTGAATAAAAACATTGGTATATGGTCACTTAAATTTGTTATAAATAAAAAATGATTTTACAAATATTTTTTTTTTATTTTATTAACATGTTTTTTTTAAATATTAAAAAAAAAACTAAGGCCCAGCACCCAATTCGAAAATATGTTTGATGATTGTTGTTAAATTCTAAACAATATTTTGAAAGTTTCAAAAAAATCGTGGAGGGTACATTAATAAGAATTGCAATTTGTTTTGTTGCAAATATTATTCAATGACAGGCTATAAAAAATACTTGCTGTGAATTTTTTTAATTGTTATTTTTTGAAACCACTAAAGTGATGTCTTATAAACAAAATTGTTAAATAAAAACATCGGTGTATTGGCACATACATTTTTTATAGATAAGAAATGATTTTGCAAATATTTTACTAACATGTTTTTTTTCTTCAAAAATATTAAAAAAACAGCCCATCACCCAATATGAAATATGTCTGATGATTGCTGTTAAATTCTAGACAATATTTTGAAAGTTTTAAAAAAATCGTGGAAGGTACATTAATAAAGATTGCAATTTGTTCTGTTGCAAATATTATTCAATGACAGGCTTATAAAAAATATTTGAGGTCAACATTTTAAACCGTTCTTTTTTGAAACTACTAAAGTGATGTCTTATAAACAAAATTGTTAAATAAAAACATTGGTGAATAAGCCCATACAATTTTTATAGTTAAAATATTAATTTACAAATATTTTACTAACATAGTTTTTTTCAAATATAGTCAAATATCGTCAAATATCATCAAATATGGTCAAATATCGTCAAATATCGTCAAATATAGCCAAATATCGTTAAATATCGTCAAATATCGTTAAATATAGTCAAATATTGACAAATGTCGTCAAATCGAAATCGGTTTTTCAAAAATTTTCATGGGATCGCACCAACTCGGTTTCCCAGCAGATTTGCAAATATGGTCGCGATCCATTCAGCCGTTTTCCCGGAATTTTATTCACAAATTCATATCCACACACACACACACACACACACAGACATTTTCCAAAAATAAACAATTTCGACTAGAAAAGTCATGAAACGTGGAGAAAAGTCAAAATTAGCGATTCGATTTTTTTCAGGAAAACAATACCTTCCTTATAGAGCAGTGCTGTATTCGAAAGTAATAAGGGCCAAAGAGTGCAGTGATCACCGCACATAAATCAGATTAGCCACGTTCTGAAGTTATTCCTACGAATCATACACAAGAGAATATACCCGAAAATCGAAGAACACATAACGCGCTGCGCATGCCAAATTTGGATTCTGAAAGAGCCTACGAAGAAGGAAGGCACTATTCAGCCTCCCAGTATTAGTACAACGATGTAGAGATATCTTCTTGTGATTGTATAAATTTATATAGATTTGAGAAGCCGTTCGACAGGATACAGCAAGAGAAAATGATCCAAATGATAAAAAACCACTAGCTTTGATGACAAAGACATTTCATCGCGAATTTATACTGGCGACAAGAAGTCAACCTAAGAATGGAGAACGTAAAAACGGTAGACAATAAAAGTAGGCTATTTTATCGCTGCACCATCACCATATATACCTACAATATTAACTTGATTTGTAAAGTTTAGAGTATAAGCCCCTAAAGAATATCAAATGGATGTGCAGCTTCTGAGAAACAATTTATTTCAATTGCATATAATCGTTGTATTTGCTTTCAACTGAAATTTTCCCGGAAGTTAATTCCCTCCATAACAAGCTATTAAATTATGCAATAATCGGAAAAGTTTGTGCGCAGTTTTTTCATTGTTTAACCCAAATTCTCCCGTCCATGTTATAAAATATCCTGCGCGTCACATATTTCTACCGCTGCGGCCTCCTAGTTTTATTATATAAATTTTGTATTAATTAAGGCCCGGGCACGAAGTTTTTAAAGCGATTATCGCCGCCGAATAATTTGCCAGTCCTGTTCGAGCGCTTTTTTACGGGCCATTATTTTGCACTGGCGTGGCGTTATTAGTCCGGTTCATTATTCAGGCCGGAATGAATGGGGGGTGCGGCTGTTCGATTGGGGGCGACTTTTACAAATTGAACTTTTACCCACGCACACGACAGCGTTGACATCCAAAGCGTTGTTTATATATTGACGAATGTATATAGCAATTCGAAGTACTTTTGGTTAATTAAATTATCACGGTTGCGTTTCAAAACTGTAATTTAACTACGAAAACAGTAATTTGATATTGTAAATTAAATTTATTAACACTACATTTTAGTTTGAATTTGCTGGAATTATGTGGAGTCAATTTAATTGTCACATATTTACGTTGTGCTGTGTACGGTCGTTTATTAGAGGGAAGTGTTTCATTTAAATACATTGCCTAAAATGCATGTGATGCATTATTACTAATTGAGTAAATTTGTATCAATCAGCTATAATTAATATAATGACTTTTTTTGTAAAATTTGTTTGTATAATGTTATAATATAACTCTTTTTTTTCAAAACTACTTTAAATTGTCGCGGAGAGATGGGATTTCCACCACGTCGCGGTGAAATGTGTAATTAATTGCGCGATCGTTCACCCATGACGACAGATTAATAATAATTAAATTTATTATCCAACAGACATAGTCTAATTACAGGATAACAATAGCATTATTTAATTTAAAACATATTATATATATATATATATGTATATATATATATATATATATATATATATATATATAGAATATATAGACTAGCAAGTCTATAACTCTTAATAATTATAATATAATTTGAATACTATCATGGAATATATCGTTATAAAACTGATTCGCATTTTTTGCCATATGCATTAGAGGAGCTTTTAAAAGCATGTTGGTTTTTGACGTGGGAATGAGAGACGTGCTAGAATTCCGTGACGACAGTCGCGCTACTTGGAGCTGTAGTTTCCCTAAAAGATCACAACAGTCGATTCTACCATTAAACAGTTTCCATATAAACTACGCGCTGTGTATTTGACGACGATTTGACAAGGATTGCATATCATGTCTGTCCAGTAACATCACATATTCGAAATTTCTGCACGGGTATTCTCTACCCTCTTTGTATGATAGAAATTTTAGAAATCTACGTTGTAGGCGCTCTCATATGCTGATGAAAGGGGTACAACGGGTACCAAAGAACTGATGCGTATTCTAGCTTACTCAGAACTAGTTTTGAATAAGATCTTCTGAATATACAAATTAGAGAAACCATTAATGCATTTAATATATTCTATATTCCCTAAATTCCATGAATAACTACATTAGTTGTTTTCGTTTGTCGTTTCTAGCTGCACGTAACGGTTCGCACCGGAGCTACTCGTCGAGGAACAATCAAAGAAGTGCCGTCGCTCACAGCTGTGATTTTTCTTGGTAAATTGTATCACATACAATTTCCGTTATATACAAAGTGAAATAATAAATTGCTTTTAATATGATGAAAAATAACTGCAACCGTTGTAAGCTACGATATAAAATTGTGGGTTTCAGTAGAGGCTCGCACAGATAATCGAACACAAGATGAACAGCTCTTGAGCGATAAACATAAGCGACTTTAATTGATTACTTTCTTACAATATATTTAGTAAATAAATAAATAAATATTCAGTGAATAGAGCATTACCGATTGTAAATCACAAAATAATAATTAAAAAAAAAGTATAATCCATAAAATTAATAGTTGTACATGCCTCTCCATTACCTCCACGATGACAAATTCGACAACAAATCAAAAAAATAATCCAGCCCGCTCATTTCGGCCACCGTGTGAAAAATGCGTCGGGCACCCCCCTCAAATTGGGGATTGTCACTAACACAAATTTAAGGCATTACCACGCAAAAATCCGTCGTGAATTATAACCCGCGCGAACTCTAATCCCGACACCAGATGATATTTCTCATTTGGTTGCCAGCCCCCACTGAACGCGTACATTTTTTCATCCGCTCGCAGTGTAATTTATCTTCCCCGTAAATGTAAATTAAAAGATTCCGCGCGTAACGCCGCCATTTGAATGTATTTGCTTATTTTTCCCGGACGGGGGAAAATGAAAATAAGGACGAGCTCGGCGCGCGCATGTGCCGCCACGGCGCGACTTTATCCTTCAGCTTGTTTATACAGCGGACCGTTCAAACTTAATTGCGGATGATGTTGTCGGGGTATTTCACTTAAACGGCAAAAGTTTTTAAAGAGAGGCTAAGTTACTGGTCATTATAGGTATTTGTATAAAAGATATGAAACTTGTTTTGGAGTTGTTACTAGTTGCCAAATAATGCAATCTACTAGTATTAAGTATTTTAGTAAATATTCTTGGGAACGATTCCTAATAGCAACCGATTCAATGTGCTCGTTACAATCCTAGCTCTGTATGAGGAAATTCTAACGCCCGGTTTCTTCAACGAATATTAATGGTTTAAGACCGTTTTAATAATAAGACAGTCTTAAACCGTTGCACCAAACAAAAATAAGACTAAGTACATAGTATCTACATACGTTTGGCCGAACAGAATAAAAATTGAAGACGTGGTTATATATAAGACGAGTTTATATAAGACGAGCTTATATAAAACGAGCTTATATAAGACGAGCTTATATAAGACGAGCTTTAAGATTCATTGGAGAAACCGGGCGTAAGTATATGTAAATTTAGTTTATCGTTTCGTTATTGAAAGAGGTCATTAAATAGGAATTAAAAGCTACCAGGTGAGCCAGAAAATAAGAAAAATGGAATGACATCGTGCAAACAGCCAGAAACTAAGTGAACCATGAGCTATGACTCCTCTGTCAAAAGAAGACACTGCGAAGAAAAAGATGAGTGAAGTGCTCATACTTATTTTGCACACCCTATTACACCCTACTACCTTGAGCACTAAACAACCCTAGTGAGTTTATGGGTGCCCATATCGCTTCCTAGTATGCTACTGGCATTCTTTGGCCTGATTTTACGTCTTTTTTACGTTTTTTGTATCAGTAATAAGGCAAGTGCTACACTAATTGTCCTTTTGCGTTCTTTATATATGCATTGGTGAATTATTTTGGAAAACAAGTTTAAAGCTAATGCCCCCAGTCTAAACTCTTAAATAAGCGATCGGTTCCGAATTGGGGGGCAAGAGCAAGGGTTGAGGGTTTAATGGGTATGACCTGTATTGAATTGCATGGCGAATCTCTCGCTGGGCCGTACGTAAATGTATCACCCTCGCCACACAGTAAAAAAGATTTAAGTCTAATGAACTACATGATAAGTGTCAGTATCCTACCCAGCGGCTCTCATCATCGTCCAAAACTCTGCTTGACAAGTAAACCGCTAACAAGTGTGAAGACCACAGACTTCACACTTGTTTGCGCTTTTCTTTTCAAGCTGAGTTTTGGACGATGATGAGAGCCACTGGGTAGGGTACTGACACTTGTCATGTAGTCATAAAGATATTTTGCAATGGGGCAATGCCGTTTTAATCCAGGAGTTTAAGTAATTTCGGTGAAACTTCTTCTTCTAAACCCGCTGCTTTATTGTTGTTTGCCCATTTTAGTTATTTGTGTAAAAGATTAGTTAGTAAAAGATAGTTAGTTATTAATTAATATTACATATGATAATGAAATAAGATGGAATTAGGTAATGTAATTTTTTATATACTCATAAAAGCTATAACGCCACACTCTAATTAACACTCGTATAGAGTAGTCTAGAATTCCTCGGGCAATTTAAGAAGCTCGTATATCGCCGCCACTATCATTCGGTTTTTGCTTGGGGATGTGTTGATGTTTACATATCTAGGGGTATATATTTACCCCGGCTGGTGCTATGATACGCGCTGGGGCGACGCATTTTTATGGTGCACTATTTATTGCCTCCGTCTTTTTATCTCCACCCGTATTTGTCATTCGGTACGGCTTTTATATAGCAAACTTTGCCCCCCAATGTTCAGCAGGCATACGTGTACCGGTTGAAATAAACGACTTGTTCGATACCAATAAATAATATACACTTTATCGTTTGATTTGGATTTAAGATTTTAACACTATATTATCCAACATATATTACATGTAAGAGCGAAATATAATCATAACTTATATAGCGCCGTTATGTATAGCATCCTTAAAATATACATATATTACATATATAATGATGATATATGTTTATTATACATATAATATACTTACACGGCTGAGAGAGGCGGACGCAAACAAAAATATCTATGCTACCAAAATTGGGGGAGATTTTCTTTGCAGGTGAAAAAAGGTAAATGCTTTATGCATATTTTCTTCCCGCAGGGTGTGACTTTTTGAGATATTACTTATTAAAAATTAAAATATGTGAAGGAAAGCCATTTACAGAATGAATACAGTCGATCATAATATAAGTAATTTGGTACTGCAGCTATAAAATTGAAGTACGTGTTAAGGGCGGCTGTTACAACCTATATTTTGTTGATTCAAGAACTGTATTTTAGTTTTTGTTGTTGAGTTTTTATGTTTTTCTGTTACATGAACATGTACTATTCTGATAAAAAAATAAAAACTCAACAACAAAAACCAAAAGACAGTGCTGGAATGAACAATATAAAGGAAGTAACAACCACCATAAAAACCGATAAAACCTGCATAATTAAAGACCACGGCCAAATTTTGTGGATTTTGAAAATGCTTTTGACGGGGTGAGATTTCAAAACGTCATACAACTGCTACACAATACTACTAGATATAATCAAAACCATAGAAAGCGTCTATAAGAACAATATATTCGAAGCGAGAGTCAGCAACAAAACTAAGGATTAACCACCGATAAAACCTGGATGACTAAAGACCACGGCAAAGTTTTGTGGATTTTGCAAAAGATTTTAACAGGGTAAGATTACAAGACGTCATACAACTGCTGCACTATACCACAAGATGTAATCAAAACCATAGAAAGCGTGTATGAGAACAACACATTTGAATTTAGGGGGGCGGCTGTTACTACCTCTATTTTGTTGATTCAAGAACTGTCTTTTAGTTTTTTTTATGAGTTTTTACGTTTTCTTTTATCAGATCGTGTATCATTCTGATACAAAATAAAAACTCAAGAACAAATGCAAAAAGGGAGTAGAATGAACAAAATAATGGAAGTAACAACCGCCACAACCTTGATGACTAAAGACCACGGCAAAGTTTTGTGGATTTTGCAAAAGATTTTGACAGGGTGAGATTACAAGACGTGACACAACTGCTACACAATACTACTAGATATAATCAAAACCATAGAAAACGTCTATGAGAACAAGACATTCGAAGCGAGAGTCAGCAACAAAACTAAGGACTAATGACCAATAAAACCTGGATGACTAAAGACCACGGCAAAGTTTTGTGGATTTTGCAAAAGCTTTTGACAGAGTGAGATTACAAAAGGTCATACAACTGCTACACAATACCACTAGATATAATCAAAACCATAGAAAGCGTCTATGAGAACAAGACATTCGAAGCGAGAGTCAGCAACAAAACTAAGGACTAATGACCGATAAAACCTTGATGACTAAAGACCACGGCAAAATTTTGTGGATTTTGCAAAAGCTTTTGACAGGGTAAGATTACAAGACGTCATACAAATGCTACACTATACCACTAGATATAATCAAAACCATAGAAAGCGTTTATGAGAACAGCACATTCGAAACGAGAGTCAACAACAAAACTCTAAAGAACATCAAAGCTGGACTAGATATAAGGCAATAAAAGAAGAATTGTATTGAGAAACTACATTACTCCTTGTCAAGGCAAATTTGTTGAGTAATTAATTAATCAATACTTATTTTTAACTTAATTATTGATCATGATTTGTATAATTATAGTGCCTTTCGTTTATCACTCTGGGCTGGTACGGGCTTATTGTTTCTTGTTCTATTTGCCGCATCGCATGCGCATAATTCTACCTCGGCCCTTACAACCGGCGGCGCACGACCGCAAGACCTGAGCGATACTACACGCCACGGGGGCGACTATCAATGATAAACCATGCTAAATGAAAGCGCATTATATATCTAAATCTATTAAAATCTAAATATATAAAAATAATTATTATTAGGCTTTAACTTAACGTTACAAATAATAATAGTGTGATTTTTTATTGTTTCAGTACACTAGCGGTTGTAATTTGTCTAACATTGTCAACTAGGGCGTGATACAGGTCTTACAGGGGCTATGAAAATTGATATCCCACGGCGAGCGCCATCGACCTACCCGGCGATATATTCACGTAATCCGATATCGTCGCTTGGGCATTATTACATTTTCCAATCCGAAAATTGCATTAGCCGCCCTTTTCCACCTCGTTTTAATTTTTGTTTTACTTCAGCATCAGAATTTGTAATAATAAAATATGAATACATAAAATAGATTTTATGAAAAGAATATTTAAAAAAAGCCTGCTACAGTAAATATTATAAAAAAAACTTCTTTCTAGGGCTATGAGCCGTGGGGCAATTTCTTCCCGAAAAGCGAGAAGCTTAATTTACCGAAAATATAATTACGGTGACTATACGTCCTTTATTTAAGCGGACTGTCCTTTTTTCATTGCTATGTCCTCTAACTTTATTTATTTTATAAAACAGGCAATTTTTTCCCTATTTTGTAGGACAGTCGCTCGGTCAGGTGATCGATAAAAAATTTATATATTCTGCACTAAGATCAGTAAAAACAAATAAACAAAATATGTAGCATACTTTTTGTATCGACCCAGCCTCTAAAATCGGCATATCGAGATAGGAGCGTAAAAGTTAAAAATAAAATATAAATAGAAGGAAAAATATGCCAAAATAGAGACTTTCCATTTTCTATTGTCATTTTTTTTATAAAAATTGTGTAATTTTTTCAAATCAATTATATGACGGATCCATGGTAAAAAATAATAATAATGAAATATGTAACTTGGTCGCCGAAAAAAAAAACTATAATCAAAATTATACAATTTCCTTCGGGCATCTGGTGTACTAATATGTTTTGCACCAGGATGAGTAAAAAAATTAAACAAAATATGTTGCATAATTTTTTTATCGGCCCAGCCTCTAAAATTAAAAATTAAAAATATATAGAAGGAAAAATATATCAAAATAGAGATTTTCTATTTTCTATTGTCATTTTGTTATAAACATTGTATTATTTTTTCAAATCAATTATATGACGGATCCATGGTAAAAAATAATAATAATGAAATATGTTAGACTTGTTCGCCGAAAAATAATAATAAAAATTTTCCAATTTCCTACGGGCGTAGCATACTTTTTTTTATCGACCCAGCTACTAAAATGGAGATAGGGGAGTAAAAGTCAAAAATAAAAAATAAATAGAAGGGAAAATATGCCAAGATACAGACTTTCCATTTTCTATTACCATTTTGTTATAAACCTTGTGTAATTTTGTCAAATCAATTGTATGACTGATTCATGATCAAAAATAATAATTTACGTTACTACATATAGTTTACAACAACGCCTATAACAATTATTAATAAAAATATATAACTATATATTATAGTACACAAGACATAAACAAAAGGATCCTCAAAATTTGGATTTTATTTGTAACCCTAATTGGTCAGTATGAACCCGCAAACAATCCGCCCTGCGCGCGTTACAGAGGCTTCTTAAAGGTTTTCTTCACACCGGTGTTATTTTCTAATATATTAAGATTACTATCTTAATATATTAGAAAATAACACCGGTGTGAAGAAAACCTTTAAGAAGCCTCTGTAACGTGCGCAGGGCGGATTGTTTGCGGGTTCATACTGACCAATTGGGGTTACAAATAAAATCTAGTCTGCAAGATTGCCCATTTATTAATTTTTAGAAAAAAGTTGAATTGATTTATGTCCCTCAATGAGTAACGTCGTAGTGTATAAAAGTTTATATAAAGTCACTATTCGCGATACAAAACATTCAAAACAAATCAATTTTTTGAATTTTGAAAATTATACATAATTCATTGTATTGCACATTTATTTAGGTTTAGAATAAAACTTGATTTATTAATTTGTCTTAATTATTAACGTCGTAGTGCGTACAAGTCAGTCACTAATCGTAATTCAAACGATTGTAAACAATCATTTTTTTGAATGTTGAAAAGAATACATATTTAATCGTGTTTCCCATTTATTTAGCTTCAAAAAAAAGTTTGATTCATTAATTTGCCTCAATTATTAACGATGTAGTGCATGAAAATATATATAAAGTCACTACTCTTAATACAAACAATTGTAAAAAATAAAATTCTTGAGTTTTTAGCTTTATTAAAATTTCATCGTGTTGCCCATTTAATTAGCTTTGAAATAAAGGTTTATTCCTTTATTTGCCTCAATTATTAACGTCGTAGAGCATATACTTTTCTATAAAGTTACAATTTGCAATACAAAACATTGTTTAAAGAAAAAATTATTTATTTAACTTTTAAAAAAAAGTTAGATTCATTTATATGCCTCAATTGTTAACGCCGTAGAGCATGAAAGTATATATAAAGTCACTATTCGCAATACAAACAATTGTCAAAAATCAAATTTGTGAGTTTTTAAAATTATTTAACTTTTACCGTGTTGCCCATTTATTTAGCTTTGAAATAAAGGTTTGTTCCTTTATTTGCCTCAATTATTAATGCCGTAGTGCATAAAAGTTGACGCAACGTTTAAAAAAATATTTTTTAATAATATATTTCAATCTTGAAAATTATACAAATTTCATCATGTTGTCCATTTATTTAGCTTTAGAAAACAGTTTGCCTCAGTTATTAACGACGTAGTGCAAACAAGTTTCAATTGTCAATATTCGCGATGTTGCCCATTTATTTAGCTTTAGAAAACGGTTTGACTCAGTTATTAACGACGTAGTGCATACAAGTTTCAATAAAGTCAATATTCGCGATACAAAAGATTGTAAGAAATCGAATTTTTGAATTTTGATAATTATACAAATTTCATCGTGTTGGCCATTTATTTAGCTTTAGAAAAGAGTCGACGCAACGTTTAAAAATTTATTTTTTAATAATATTTTTGAATCTTGAAAATTATACAAATACTGGTGAATGCGCCGGGTAGTTTGTATTCACATCTTATGAAGCCTTACATACCTTTTTATATTTAGTATAATTATTTTTAATTTAAAATTGTATAATATTTTATCTGAATTTCAACGAAGTATATATTCTTAGTAACATGAAATCCCTTGAGATTCACTAGCATTTCATCAGTTTTTACTAAAAGTAGAATCAAAATTTCCACCACACGATATTATTTGTTAATTTATATTAGTATATATAATATAATTAATATTTTAAATTATTATTAAGTATATAGAAGAATAAAACTTTATAAATACATTCAAATACAGTGACGGTTTTTATATTTTCTTCGATATGTCTTTCCAAAAAAATATGGATACCGTAGATATAATATATAATAATAGTTAATCTTTGTTTAAATAATTCCTCATCTCTAAGCTGATTACCGCGAATTGCTTAAAATAGTTGTTGATATCTATTTACCTGTTTAGACTTGCTATATTCCGAAATCTTCTAATATTTTCTGTATCTAATTCATATATAACCTATATCGTTATCCTTATTCATTGCCCTATGTCTGCTCTTTGAGTCCTGTCTTGCACAAACTATTGTTATTCTATAATAAATTCATTATTAACCCATCAACCCACAAGACTCGTCTTAGCACATGCAAGTATGTAGGATTATCACTCACACAAATAATTGATTTCAGCTGTCTCAGAAACGTGTATTGTATAAGTTAAGTTGATTTGCATTTATTTCTGTGAAATGGAAAATTCTCCTGCATGTATGTATTATATGTGTGGTCATGTATTAAGTGTTAATTTTACATATAAGTAATTAAAAAAATGGTATAAATGAACGACAAAAGTATTTACAGATTTTATGTAATTGCGATTTTTAAATAGTCTTTAAAAAAGTCAAAGCAGATCAATGGTGCTTAGTGAATTGTAAAAAAAATATCCAGCTCGGTCATGCTGCATTTAAATATATGTAAAAGATTCTGATATTGTTGACTAGATACGTTTAATTTTATTCCTATCCATTACAATTTAAATTTTTAAATCAGACAGGATTTGTATGACTGCTCTGAAAACCTCCCGTGTAAGTTATTTCAAAACAAATTATTTCCAAAGTTTACGTTTTTGTCCGCCATTTTCAATTTTTAAAACCGAACATTGGATTTGTAATCCCCCAAGGAACAAAAATTGGACTTCTAACAGAAGGTTTAGTAATATTGGCCACGTTTTCGGGATTCGGCCCCACATTATGCCGGGGTTTCTTCCTATGACAATAATATTTGTTTAATATTATTGTCGTAGGAAGAAACCTTGTTGTAAAATAATGAACTCTTGAAATAATTTTGACTTCCTTTAACAGGAATTCAAATCTACGATTTTAAAATAATAATAATCTCAAATGATTTTTTAATATAGTACAGGCCAATGCTTCGCAGGAATTAAGCGGCGTGTAATTGGTTATAGGCTATTATTAGTGCGCTAATACGATTCCGTAATATGAACCTGGCTGTTATCATTAAACAGAGATAATAGCGCCATGCCTTTATGCGATATACTAAATTCCATTGAAGCTCGTATCGATTACAATGCTGCATACAGATATAATTTTCCATTCGGTGGCAAATGCTCGCGGTAAAATAAATGCGATTGTTAATCAGGCTGTAAAATATATTCATTTCTTGCGGAAAATATCACATTGTTCAATACAAACAAACAAAATTATCACATTGACCAGTATATTATCGAGTCTTAAGAAGAATAAAAATATCGAACCCCAAAATTATCTTCAATACAATAATTAAAAGTAGTCTTAAGTCGATTTACATAAATATTAAACGCAAAATTTTCTCCTTTTTAAAATAATTCAAATATGACTTACACCACTTTCATTCTCACAGTCTCATATGTATTGGGATACACTTCAAATTCACTTAGAGATAATTGAATAAAAAGGACGGGATTAAATTACAGTATTTTACAAAACCTGAAATAGTCACTTCAAACAAATTTATAATAAAAATCGGTTGGCTCACTAAAAGACCATTCACAATAAGCGTAGTAGGGGTAACGTAGCGGTAAGCGAAATTGCACACAAATGCCGGCGTTTACAGCAGCGCAGTAAAACTATGACATAACATGGGTAATTATCTTCTACCATAATTATCGCATAGCATTACTGTCCAATTCTGAACGTCTAAATTTTTATAGCCATGCAAAATATTGCTTACCGCTACCTTACCACTACCGTGCTTATTGTGAATGGTCCTTTGATGAGCCAACCGATTTTTATTATAAATTTGTTTGAAGTGACGATTTCAGGTTTTGTAAAATACTGTAATTTAATACCGTCCTATTTTGTTCAAATATCTCTAATTGAATTTGAATTGTATCCCAATACATATGAGCCTGTGAATTATTTCCTGAGTTAATTTTCAATTCGTAATTCAAACATCGTTTTTGACAATTTTGACACATAATGCGATGTTGCCATATATAATCAGATGCACATGAGACTATTAAATAGAATTTTAGCAACAATTTATGCAACATCAATTAAAATAATCACGTTTACTCGTCTTTAAACAGCCGTGTCTTAAGACGTTATTAATGTTGATTGGTGTGTGATAAAACAAATGCAACTTTTAAACATCACATAAAGTATCGCTTCACGCACCAGTTACATAAATACCAATTTCATCGCGAGCAACAAAGCGGCTTTCATAATTACAGTTCTGCCAGTGTGTTGTTCACATTCATCCGCGTCAAATTTAAACTTTAAATTTCCTGCCGCTGCACAATGAGCCAGGAAACATTGATTTGCATCCCGACTGCTAGCCCATCATAATTGTGGAAACTTTAGGGTCAGACATGGACACACAATTATGTGTTCCGAATCTATAATCACTGCACTTGGTGTAAAGCTTCCCCGGATAATTGATGAACTTTGAACCTGGGTTAGGTGCAGCGGCGGCATCCATTTGAAGGGCAAACTTAGCCGAACCGACTTTCCAATTATAACTTTCGGGGGTGGCGGCGGGCGAAGTTTTTTTTGTTGCCCCGGAACAAATCCGCGCAGACTTGCATGTTAATTCGGGATTTAAAAATATCGCCCTATAGTACAGCCCGCCCTCCGCAAAACCAGTATTTATATCAGCAGCAGCCCTAGCAGGAATTGAGTTATTAGCGAATGGGCGGGTGTCCATAAATCCGAAATCACGACCGCCATCTTTAGTTGCGCGCAAATTATCATCCCCCCACGCGCGCTTTGATTAACGGCTTAATAATAGAATTGCATCCGAGGGGCTTTGGTGTGTTTGTCGTGAAAACTGTTCCGGTGGTAATATACACGGGAAGCAACCATGGCGCGTACTGCTATCCTCGAGAGATTCATTCATAACTCACCGATATTGAGCTGAGGCTTTGCCAGTAAATAAACTCGTATGCGAATATATACTACTTGTGTGTATATGGTATATAGGAAGATCTATCTGTGCTTAGCGATCGATTTCGCACCATATTATGTGGTTTCAGCAGTTATAATTATAAATCTTATTCTTGTGACATATTAGTTTTCGATAATAAATCTATTTTTGTTCGTAAAATCTGTGTACTCATTTTAAGGATAGGATCGCGTTTTTCTTATGACGTGAATTGTGTAATTTAATGTATCTTTTCAACCTATTTTTTTTCATCATGTATATAATTTTGTATTGCCGGAATTGTGAAAACTAAATTTTTGGCAATATTTGGCATATTTACTTTCCTAATACAGCACTCTGTATAAGGAAGGTATTGTTTTCGCGAAAAAAAAAATCGAATTGCTACTTTTCTCTACGTTTCATGACTTTTCTAGTCGAAATAGACTATTTCTGGTAAATGTCTGTCCATGTCGTAAATATGAATTTATCTCTGAACAAAATTCCGGGAAAACAGCTGAAAGGATAGCGACTATATTTGCAAATCGGCTAGGAAACCGAGTTGGGGTAATTCCGTGCACATTTGATCAAAATCGGTCCACAAACAGTATCACCATTTCCCAGGAAAAGTCACTTTCCCGCCAAATGGATTCTACTAACGCCAACACAAATATGCGCCCAAAAATATCAACAGTTGGTGGAACTTGCGTTTAAACTAGTTTATTTAAATATAGTTTAATATTTAATTACGCTCAAACGAATAAAAATAAAACAAAAATACAAATATTGTCAAATATTGTGAAATATTGCGAAATATCGTGAAATATTATCGTCAAATATTGTCAAATATCGTGATATATCGTAAAATATCGTGAAATATCGTCAAATATCATCAAATATTTTCAAATATCGTCAAATATTTTCAAATATTGTCCAAAATAAATGTGAAAAATATCCAAAATGTCAACAAAATATAATTGTTTTCTCAATTATTTTAAAGAATGTTAAATTTTCTTCGATTTGGGGTATCAAAAATATAAAATATCTCCATAGATATGCCAATCAAGCCACTGGCATAATGCAAGACACGACAATTGTACACTAAAACTAAAAAATGAGCACTTGTTTCTGAATTCTCAAAAGAAATCTTAAAGAATATGAAATTATCTTCGATTGGTGTATCAAAAACTTACAATTTTCCAATAGATATGTTGATAGATATGCCAAACAAGCCACCGATATAATGCAAGACACGATGATTCTATGTGTATATGTATAAATCAATTAAAATTCAAGGTGGCCCCAAAATATCATCTACTATATAATATTTATGTCGAAGTATGTGTGTTAATTAAATTGAATATTTTCATATTCATAAAATAATCCGTCTGGGCTAGTAATTTCGGTTAAATCTCTATCAATTAATATGAACATAAAAAAATCTTATCTAAAATAAAGAAAATATTTCGTGTAGTATTCTATCATGCAAAGTATGTTTTTCGACACAAGGGTCCCCATAAAAACTTCTCACAACTGTAGTAAAAAAAAAACATCTTTTACTATAAATTGGTGCGGACGAGTGCGTCGGGTTTTAGTTACCAGAAGTCATCCCGGGCACTAAATGTCCCCCGGGGTGTCCTAAACCTCCCCATACAACAAACCGGGATATGTGTGAAATCTCGAGCGTCGAACGCACCCCCCTAAATGAAAAAACAACGGGAGAAATAACTGTCTGAATATGAAATGAGAACGCTGAAGGAGCTTCGCAATCGCAAAAGAAAACCCCGGCACACGCGCGCGCGTTTGCGGTCGATATTATGCAAGCACACTCCCCCGCCACATTAACACCTTTCAAACAACCCCCTGGTACTGCCGCTGAAAAAAATATGTAATCATAAAGTCGTTTTTTCCCGTCGGGGAATCAAGAATCTGCGGGAGACAGTCGCCGCAAACAAGGCGACGGGTGTAATGGAATGGAATTCGTCACCCTTCAATCATAATCGCCAACGGCGTGGTTCATTTAGAATATATTAAGTGGTGTGGAGTAGGGCCGTATATTAGGGTTTTTGTAAGGGGCACGTTGACACGTGTATTCCCCCTCACATCTATTAGTAGTCATCATACTTAAAGAGCGTTCAACTAACAAATTTGTATATGATTAAATTAATATGAATCAAGTTCAGAAATGAAAAGTTTAATGTATACAAAAAATATTTTTAATATTAATATAGGGGAGGTTTATATCCAGTAGTGGATGACAGATTGCTAATAAAAAATAAAATAAATGCCTTTTAAATATTGGATTGTTAAGGTGTCTACTTTGTGATAATTCATTTTAAAGTATAAATAAAACGATTTTTTACTTTGTATTTTATCACACTTCAGTTAGCAACTAGTTTCGGCTAAGCTCTAGTCATTTTCGAGTTCCTCGAGTGATCGGAGGAGCTCGAAAATTGCTAGAGCTTAGCCAAAACTAGTTGCAAACTGAAGTGTGATAAAAAACAAAGTAAAAAATCGTTTTATTTATCCTTTAAATGTCTGTTGTCTATCTATATTTCGTCTGTTTGTACGTATTTCATCGGTCTCTATGTTAACTGTCTCTCTATGTCATATGTTTTAAGATGTGTATGTCGATTGCCTGTCTGTTTGTATGTCTGCTCGTCTTCTACCCATCTGAATATCGTCTGTCTGTCGGTTTTAAGATGTTAGTGCCTAGGAGTAATATTTTATGATCTTTCTACATGTTGTCTGACTGACTGTATGTCATCTGCCCATCTGTATGTCGTCTGTCTGTACGTCCACTGTTTTCTCTCTATAAAAAGCTAGAAATGATATTCCATTTCAGTTGCTTGCTACCTATTTATTTATTTAATCATGTGCCTTCCACCGTAAGGTGTAGGCATGTTTATCCTTTTATGTATATGTAAACTCCTTTAAATCTGAAAGTATGAATCAATAAAAAATAAGTCATTTTAATACAAACTAAACTATTTATTATAACAAAGACTTAATATTACAAAATAAAATAAAATCATTAATCATATCCTATGAGTATTGCTACAATAGTAGATTATTTGAATTCATACTGAATGATCAATAATAATTAAAATTACAATAATTAATTACATAGTATTATTACTACAAAATAAAATAAAATATATACAATATTATTCACACGACAATCGTTTCTTAATAGTAACCGTATAAGTTAACTGCCCCTCTGTACAATACAACGGAATTTCCTTCAAACTCATCGTAATCTGCTGCTTCGTTTCGAAATATGCTCTCGAGTCCACCTGTTTCAAGACATGACAATCACTACTAACAATGGTCTTATTCATTTTACCATTTATCAAATTCAATAGAAAATAAAACTTTTGACCATCCTCTGGCTGCCGTAACAACACCATGCTGAACCCCGCAATACTTTTATAACTGTTCACATAGTATGAAAATAAAAAGTACGTGTCGAATGTGTGAAACAGTATCGCATTATCCCCATAATTAGGACTGCGAAGAAACTCCGGGTTGGTGAACGTGTGTTTTGGGGTTGATACAATACAATTAGGATGGTCCTCACTGATATGGTTGGCAATATCCGAGTACTGTCCCCTCCAGCTGCACGTCTTGTTGAACTTAACCGGACACGCTTCAAACACACAACTAGGCTCGTGCTCCAAAATCTTGTTGCCGAAATCCTCAAACGCGCAACCCAAGCGGGCGTTTTTGCACGGAATCTGCATTTTATCGTGGCACTTTTCTAGAACGTAGTTGCGGGATGTTGCCGAGATTGTGGTTCCGCAAAATCGTGCTTTGCAGCGAATCAGGCTTTCGGCGCAAGAGGAGCAGTAGCTGTGGCCAAACTTACACTTGAGAATTGGCGCGGACATGAATTCGGCGCACCATGGACACTCGAGTTCTTTTAGTAGGAATTTTCTGGGTAACGCCATTATCACTCACTCACTAACACTGAATTTGAATAGCAATGATAATTGAGCGACTTATGTTGTCTGGGACTATTTATAAAACTGTGATTTTATAGAGTATACTTCTTGCTTATAGGTCATTAATAGTATAATTTGAATGGTGGGGTTAATTTTTGTGCAGGTATTTCGTATAATTCTTAATGGTCGTTAGTGCTAATCCCTTTTAACTTTTCTGGGAGTAGCTTTAGACATATTATGTCTAATATGATTTTTTATGGTCAAATTGAGAATAAAAGGGATTATAGAATTTATGCATGTGAATATTAACAGGTACCTATGTATTTATCTATTAGATGTTTATTATACAGGTAGGATCCCTTTTATACCCGTATGGGTTACTAAGAACTACTCTTATAAAATTACTAGGTGAAATACACTTCAATCACACAATTTGTGTTCGCTATACTTAATAAAGATTTATTTATTTTTTGTAAGGATACCTTTTTTCTTCGTTTAGCGTTACAGCTCAGTATGGCTTCCATCACTCTTCTACCCGTTATTTACATATTTAATTTAATTTTTATTTGTATATTTAACTTTATTGTATTTGATGGAATCCGGTTCAAGGGAGAAATTAATTTGTGTTGGCTATACCTAATAAAGATTTATATAATTCTTTTTGTAAAAAAAGTTTGATAGTTTTTAGAATACCTTTTTTCTTTGTTTAGCGCTACAGCTCAGTATGGCCTCCCTCATTTCTTCTTTTCCACTCGGTGCGATTTGCGATTTTCAACAGTCACTGTTCTCGAATTTTAGGGCTACCTTTACGACTTAAATATTATATATTGAAACTACAATATGTTGGTCTATAAAATGTTCAGTATATTAAATTAAATGTAAGTGCTGACCTATATTATTTATATATAGAGCACTCTTCTCTAATCCGCAAATGGCGCGTCAATTGCACATTAAAAATGCAAAACCGTCGATTCGTAATTAAGTCACGGCGTTGCTGTCTGATGTATCGATTCGATGCACAAAACTGTTGGGGCATTTCAAAGCGATCATTGCAGATATTGAATTCAAACCGCACGGTTCGTGAGGCACTGTGTGAGTCACATCGTGCATGTAGCAATATGCCTTTTTGTATCGAACGGCAATTGTGTCGCATGGGCGTGCATGCTTTGTCTGTCGATAATGATAACAGTAATATATTTTTAGCAGGTTCCATACCAAAAACTTCTTACAAGAATAAAATCACATGATATCAATTTATGAATGATTCAGATCACATAGGATATATGAAACTTACTGCATAGCAGTAACTATTCGCGATTCATTTTTTGTTGTTGTCATTGTGGAAAAATAGTCTTGGTAAAAAAATCTTCTATCTTTATAGGGCTATCATCCGTGAGGCTTTTCCGCTGGTCAAGGGAGAAGCTCAGAGGAGTTTAATCACCCGGTATTTACCTTAACTTCACAGAAAACCCCCGAAAAACTGTGAAAGGTGATTTACGAAAATTCGCTCCCCGCTGGGCATCGAACTCAAGACTCCCCAATGCTCAATACGAGACGGGCGACGCCTCCAACCACTCGGACACTGAACAATATCTCAAAAAATACATTATAGTTAATGTATTTTTTGAGATATTACATAAATACTACGACCATTTTTCCACTAATATGACGCATTGGAGAGCGAGAGTTGAAACCCCCTTGCGGGTAAAATTTCAAAAATCACATTTCACTTTTTCAAAGCTTTTCTGTGAAGTTAAGGTAAATACTGGGCGATTGCACTCCTCTAAGCTTCTCCCTTTACCAGCTGAAAAGCCGTCGGACTTACAGCTATACAAAGTTTTTTACATTAATTATAAAATTATTTATATTATTGAATTAAAATAGACTAATCAGGCTTTCTAAAAATGGGAGCACTTTTGATCAGAAGAAAAACTCGGGGAGCACCAAAATCAAAGATTCAATCACATACAGTAGATGAGCCAACATTCACTTGCAGATGTCATAATTGCTCGGAGCACTTGCAAGAAGATCGCGGAGCACCAGTGTTTCGCAGAGCACCGATTAAGATCCATTGATATAGATTTGGGTTATAATTATCAAAAATAGATCTTTTTGAATCCCAATTAAATATAGAAGATAAAATAATAGCAAAAGTTTAAATATCGTAACTCTTTGATTTTTTATCATTTTGTATAACAATTAAAACAACTCGTGCAATAAAAACCTTCCTGCAGACATTATTTCTGGATGAAAATGATCAAAAAACGGTTTGTTTGGAACCCAATTAAATATAGAATGTAAAATAATATAATAAATTAAAATTTCTTAAATCTTTGATTTTTTATATTTTTTTATAACTCAGTCGATTAATTTAAAACAGCTCGTAAAATATAAATCTTTCTGCAGACTTTATTTTTGGGTGAAAATGATCAATAAATGATTTATTTTGAACAAAATTAAATATAGAATGTACAATAACATCATAAATTTAAATATCTTAAATCTTTCATTTTTGTATCATTTTTAAAATCTTTCCTGCAGACATTATTTTTGGATGAAAATAATAAAAAAAATGGTTTATTTTGAGCCTAATTAATATATAATATGAAATAATATCATGAATTAAAATTTCTTAAATCTTTGATTTTTTTATCATTTTTTATAACTTAATTAATTTAAAACAGCTCGTGGAATAAAAACCTTCCTGCAGACTTTATTTTTGGGTGAAAATGATGAAAAAATTATTTACTTTGAGCTAAATTAAATATAGAATGTAAAATAGTATCATAAATTACAATTTCTTAAATCTTTGATTTTTTTATCATTTTTTATATTTGAGTCGATTAATTTAAAACAGCTCTTGCTATAAAAACCTTTGGGCAGGCATACTTTTGGGCGAAAATCATTAAAAATGGTTTATTTTGAGCCCTATTAAATATAGAATATAAAATAATATGATAACTTTAAATTTCTTAAATATTTGATTTTTTTTATAATTTTTTATAACTTAGTCAATTAATTTAAAACAGCTCATACAATAAAAACCTACCTGCAGGCTTTATTTTTGGGTGAAAATTATCAAAAAACGGTTAATTTTTAGCCCAATTAAATATAGAATCTAGAATAATATAATAAATTTAAATTTCTTAAATCTTCTATTTTTTATAAATTTTGTATACCTCAGTTGATTAATTTAAAAAAGCTCGTGCAGTAAAACCCTTATTGCAGACATTACTTTTAGGTGAAAATAATAAAAAAATGGTTTATTTTGAGCCCAATTAAATTAGAATGTAAAATAATATCATGAATTTAAATTTCTAAAATCTTAGATTTTTTTATCACTTGTTATATCTCAGTCGATTAGTTGAAAAGAGCTCGTGCAATAAAAACCTTCATGCAGACATTACTTTTGGGCGAAAATGATCAAAAAACAGTTTATTTTGAGCTCAATTAAATATAAAATATAAAATAATAACATAAATTTAAATTTCTTAAATCTTTAATTTTTAATCATTTTTTATATCTTAGTCGATTAATTTAAAAAGTTTGTGCAACAAAAAACCCTTATTTCAGACATTACTTTTGACTGAAAATAATTAAAAAATAGTTTACTTTGAGCCCAATTAAATATAAAATGTAAAATAATATCATGAATTTAAATTTCTTAAATCTTAGATTATTTATCATTTGTTATATTTCAGTCGATTAGCTGAAAAGAGCTCGTGCAATAAAAAACCTTTATGCAGACCTTACTTTTGGGCGAAACTGATAAAAAAAATACTTTATTTTGAGCCCAATTAAATATAAAATATAAAATAATATCATAAATTTAAATTTCTTATTTCTTTAATTTTTAATCATATTTTATATCTTAGTCAATTAATTTAAAACAGCTCGTAGAATAAAAACCTTCCTGCAGACTTTATTTTTGGGTGAAAATGATCTAAAATCGGTTAATTTTGAGCCCAATTAAATATAGAATGTGGAATAATATCATAAATTTAAATTTATTGAATCATTGATTTTTTTATAATTTTTTATAACTGAGTCGATTAATTTAAAAATGCTCGTGCAGTAAAACCCTTATTGCAAACATTACTTTTAGGTGAAAATAATCAAAAAATGGTTTATTTTGAGCTTAATTAAATATAGAATGTAAAATAATATCATAAATTTACATTTCTTAAATTTTTTTTTATCATTTATTATATCTCATTGGATTAGTTTAAAACAACTCGTGCAATAAAATCCTTCATGCAGACATTACTTTCGGGTTAAAATGATCAAAGAACGGTTTATTTTGAGCCCAATTAAATATAAAATATAAAATAATATCATAAATTAAAATTTCTTAAATCTTGATTTTTTTATTTTTTTATAACTTAGTCAATTAATTGAAAACAGCCCGTACAATAAAATCCTTCCTGCTGACTTTATTTTTGGGTGAAAATTATCTAAAAATGGTTAATTTTTAACCCAATTAAATATAGAATGTAGAAAAATATCATAAATTTAAATATCTTATTTTTTTTATAATTTTTTATAACTCAGTCGATTCATTTAAAACATACAATAAAATACAATAAAAACCTCCCTGCAGATTTTATTTTTGAGTGAAAATTGCTAAAAAGCAGTTTATATTGAGCTCAACTAAATCAAAATTGTAAAATAATATAACAAATTTAACATTCTTAAATCATTGATGTTGTATAATTTGTTATAACTTCGTCGATTAAATAAAATCAACTCGTGCAATAAAAACCTTTCTGCAGACATTATTTTTGGGTGAAAATTATCAATAAGTGGTTTATTTTGAGTCAAATTCAATATAGAATGTAAAATAAAATCATAAATTTAAATATCTTACATCATTTTTTGAATCATTTTTTATAACTCAGTCAATTAATTTAAAACAGCTCGTACAGTAAAAACCTTACTGCAGACTTTATTTTTGAGTGAAAATCATCAAAAAATGGTTTACATTGAGCCCAATTAAACATAGAATCTAAAAGAATATTATAAATTTAAATTTCTCTAAATTTTTTATATCTCAGTCGATTCGTTTAAAACAGCTCGTGCAATAAAAACCTTCCTGCATACATTACTTTTGTGTGAAAATTATCAACAAAAAGTTTATTGTGAGCCCAATTAAATATAGAATTTAAAATAATATCATAAATTTAAATTTCTTAAATCGTTCATTTTTTATAATTTTTTATAACTCAGTCGATTAATTTTAAAAAGCTCGCACAACAAAAACCTTCATGCAGACATTATTTTTGGGTGAAAATTATCTAACAACAGGTTATTTTGAGCCTAATTAAATATAAAATGTAAAATGATATGACAAATTTAAATTTCTTAAATATATAATATCATTTTTTATAACTCAGTCGATTCGTTTAAAATAGTTCGTGCAATAAAACCCTTCCTGCAGACATTACTTTTGGGTGAAAGTAATGTAAAAATGGTTTATTTTGAGCCGAATTAAATATAGAATGTAAAATAATATTATGAATTTAAATTTCTTAAATTTTTATATTTTTTATCATTTTTTATAACTCAGTCAAGTAATTTAAAACAACTCGTATACTAAAAACCTTCATTTTTGTGTAAAAATTATCAAAGGCCTCGGGTTTCAGTCTGTATCTGTAAAAATACACTACAGATATATTATTAAAATATAAATTGATATATAAAATTTCTATGGATAAAAGTAACGAAGATGGCAGCAATTATGAAAACAGTTTATTATTAATTGATAGCTTTAGACGACCCTAAGTGCAATGCATTCTCTTTCAATCAATCTCTAGCAATTATGATCACATATTATTATAATATAAAATATAGAAACAATAACAAGACGTTTTTTTAGTAACTTCCATCATTTAAGCCATTTCATTGCCTAGTTTACATAAACTAAAAGCTTGATACAATTTCATTATTCGCCTCGAGGAAAGGATATACGTGATCTTAAGGAACATGAAATATATATATATATATATATATATATATATATATATATATATATATACGTATATAAATTAATTTAAATAATAAAATCTCATATGCATCAAATATCGGTTATAAGCATACGTATAAGCATAATCGTAAATGATATTAAATTAAATATGTTCTAAAATAGAAATTGTTTGACAAAATCGTGCAACTTAACTTTTAATGACTGAAATATAATATATATATATATATATATATATATATATATATAATTATACATATATCAAAATCGGTTATAAGCATACGTATAAGAATAATTTTAATGACTGAAAACGCCACATGTGAAGGAATTTCTTAAACGAAAATACTATAAGATTACCGTATAAACTTCTACATATACCTAAATATCAGCTTAGACTACTATCACTACGAATATGCCTCCAATTAAGCAGGATGACCGGTTAAAAGCTTGCTCTTCTAAAATAGTATAAGCTGTTTTTAAGCTGATAGCCCTGATTCTAAGCAACAACAAAAAATACTTTTATTTGGCATTACCTCTCAAAAAATATAAAAATCCCCCAATGCACAATGCTCATAACAGCAAAAACAAGAAAAAAATATACCTAAAAATTAAAATAAAAGTATGTAAACCCATTTTTTAATCGATTGTCTTCTTCAATTGGGGTTTCAGAGAACCGACTGTTTCGCTCTACTTGATTGTATGCGATATAGGTTATGCTGGAAACTGCCTTTACATTGCAATCCAAGTATCTACATGTGAATTCTCCATTACCTACAATATAAAATCAGTATCTAGCATACTACATACATCGCACCTTCGTGTGGAAGTAGTTTATATCGACATTGATGTGCACACGATATCTGCAAACGTACAAATACGACTCGTATTATATTAATACAGTTATTACAGAATTACATTTTGCACTTGTGTATGTGTAATGCAGCAGAACTTGGGATATAAAATATTCGAGTCGCGAAAGAGCACAGTCCATCCATTACAGACGAGGGGCTTGCATTCTGCAGCACCCTAAAAACTTCTATGCAACTCGCACTAACTATTCTGCAGAAAACTTTATGGCTGCACCCACACCCAGAATTTCGCGCAATATTATCTCCATTTCCCATCTAAAAGAAACCACTAAACAAGTTTTCCCGCTAGTTCGGCCAATTTGCTAATCCATGTTTACTTTTCATAAACACTCTTTAGGGGGAGCGCAGCGTTTATTATTATGGAAATTTACGAAGCGCAACGGTGAAGATAACACAGTGGCGCTTTTAGATGTTACCGGGTAATTCAGAGCTTGACAGTAATCATTACTAAAATGGTTAAAAGTCGTAAAAAATGTGTGTTAGTACAAATATGAAAGCTTACAACAATATATGTCGATATTAAGCTTGTATTAAGAAATTTTTTTTAACAAAAAGTTTAGCAATAAATTCGTCTATCTAAATCAATGTTATTAATAATTTTAGTAGAGAAATAAATATAATGTGTTTATTTATCTCAATTTATGAGGCCATACTTTAGAAAAGTTCGCAGATTATTATATTAGTAACTGCAATTTGATTATTAATAGAAAAAGTTTAGCAATAAATTGGTCCATGTAAATCAATGTTATTAATAATTTTAGTAGAGACATAAATATAATGTGTTTATTTATCTCAATTTATGAGGCCATACTTTAGAAAAGTTCGCAGATTATTATATTAGTAACTGTATTTGATTATTAATACAAAAAGTTTAGCAATAAATTGGTCTATGAAAATCAATGTTATTAATAATTTTAGTAGAGAAATAAGTATAATGTGTTTATTTACCTCAATTTATAAGGCCACAGTTTAGAAAAGTTCGCAGATCTTTATATGAGCAACTGCAATTTGATTATTAATAGAAAAAATCATTTTACAACGTATAATTGTGAGAAAATTATATATACATCACGGTTCAGACTGGGCGTATGACTTTAGAAAGATTAGTGAAGGGTAAATGAGAAAAATGTGGCGGATACGTGGAGGAAGGGCCTTTATAGCTTTTTTGGGACCCTGGAAGACCTTATGACTGTCCCTCTCCCTCACACACTAAATTTTAAGTAATAAATAAAGCTATTTATTTTTTCAAAATCATAGTTTTAACCAGTAGTATAATATTTTTTTTATATAAAAAAATTAAATAAATAAGGATTTCCGCAAACAAAAATTATACTTGTTTTATTGCTAAAACGGGCCACTAGTTTAATATAATTCGTTTCGACTCGCAATTTCGCATTTTCATGTTTTATATTTTCACTTTTGGAAATTTCTGAAATAAAGTTTTGAATAGTTCAACAATCTTAGTTAGAAAACGTTTTCGCTCTGTCAATACCTTCCTTATACAGCAGTGCTGTATTCGGAAAGTAAAAATATTCACTCCACTTTCATATCGTGTAAGTGCATACAGTATATAGAAATTGTAATTGTATTGAGTTGTAAGAGTGAAATGTTTTTAACTGTATTTTTGAAGGCAATAAAAGATTTTTACTACTACTCATCAAATCATCGTTATAATTATACGAGTATTTTTATTTATAATATATAGCAACTTGAATGAATTGTTTGAAAAATGTAATGTATTATATTATTGTTTCTGGACTACTAAAAGAAGATATAATAAAATAAGCTAAAACGTTACACCTTTTATAAATGGGGACGTAAATATTTTTATTCGTAAGCGACCCTTGCGCCATAAAAACACCGCCGCTCCCGCTGTAGTTTTGTAAACAAGCACATTTTATCATAGGAATAAATGAAATTATTACCGCCCATAAAATTAACAACGCGAAGAAATATATCGGGCGCGATTATCGCTAGTTTAACCGGGTTTTATTCGTATAAAACATCCAGTGAAAATTACCAATAACCCAACGCATTCATAAATTCAGCAATCGCCCGCTGGCACAATTAGCAAATATTAATAATAATTTGTAATTATATATAATTATAATTGATTGTGTTGGAAGATAATATCAATTACACTATGTTAATTGCCCGCGGCTTATTTGCGCATGGTTATGAATACAGGCTGCAATGCCGCTGCCGCAGGATTAACAAAATATATTTATTGCCACTGTTTTGATATTCATATATTTTACTCGGCGCAGATATTGTGGTGATTGTTAATTTTTCAGGTTTTAATCTCGTAAAGGCGGGTGCTCAATTCGAAGCGGGCTGCGGTGGGAGCAATTAAATGAGCCCGGGGCGAACGGTAAAGTGCCCCATAGACGTTCCGGTATACCGGAAAGGTTTATCTGCGAAGAGACCTGTACAGGTAAACCGGAGCGTGTGTGTGGACAAATTTCGGTAAACCTGTGACCTGTACAGGCGACCGGAGAGGAAACTAAATTCGATTATTTCTATCCGCAAGCCGCAAAGAACTGTGCAGGCAAACCGGAGCGTGTGTGGGGACAAAATTTGGTAAATCCGTACAGGCATAGTGACTTGTGCAGGCGACCGGAGAAGAATCGAAATTCGATTCTTTCTACCCACAGGCGAGTGCTTCTTCGGCTTTACCGCTGAAACGGTACACTTTTTATAACAATATTTTTTCTGAATTTACTGTGTAATTAAAAGACCTACAAAATGAGGCTAAACACGACTTTCTATCATGAAATACACTTTTGCAAGTTCCAAAAATTACCGTAATTATCGTGTAAAAAAATATATAAATAAAAATTTTGATATTACTGTACTATTTTCGTAATTTGTACCTGAATGCCCAATGCGTTCAATTGCGCATTATTGTACCTTAACGATGTCATAAAAGAGCTGGCCCTGTGCGGCAGAAAATAATAATCCCACAAAAATTCTATTACCATATTTAGAAGATTCAGGTACAAATTACGAAAACAGTACAGTAATATCATAATTTTTATTTCTATATTTTTTACACGATAATACGTGCAGACTGTATCATATACATTATCAATATTATATGCAATAAACATGACCTTCAAGTATTAACAATCGTCAAATATAATGTATGTTTGACAAATAGAGTTGTTGTGCAATGTACTGTATATTGTTTATTTATTGCTTTTTATTAGCAGTTAGGGACATACAGACAGTTACATCTGTAAATTTAAGGTTCATTTGAATTAAATGAGACTGTTTAAGTATATTTACACATAAAAAGCGATTTAATTTAAAAAATCATTAATTAGTAAGTGCTACCAATAGCGGTAATGCTTCATAAGAAATTTCAATTTGATGTATTTTGTTGTAGAATTACTATTGCTATTGTCAATAACAGCAGACATTTTCAACTCATTATTTTGTTTCTACTCGCTTTGCTAGATATTTTACCACAACGTCAATTCACAAGTAAAAGTTTAAAATCAATTGAAAAAAGTAGTACCCTTCGTGAGAAGCAAACAAATTTTAAAGAAATTATGAAAGTTTCAAAATAACTTAGTGAGCGATACTAAATATGCAATATCAGCAAACAAAAGTACATTTTTTGCATTGGCACAGTGCAAAAGAGTCTCTGTTGACATTTTCTATATTAGGGTTTACGTTTTTAATCGTCATCTTCTGAACCGGCAATTAATTGGAATAGTATCTACATTAAGGACTACGAAAATTATATAACTTTAGTATAACTTATAATTACCATGTATTTGTGCCACAACAACTACCCAAAAATGTAGATCATAATTAGTATAAGAATATTTACACTTACATTTAATTGGAATAGTTATTAGTAGTTATATGAAAACCATAAAACGATGGGATTAGGATTAAATAATATTTAGAAATAAGATAGTTACGTAAGGATAAAGTCCGCAACAATAACCTCCGCGCGCTAATAGGTTTTGCCGAATTCCGGGTACAGCAGCAATTAACATAATCACCCCCCAGAAGTTTCACGTCCATACACACGCTCGGGTTTAGCTGTATAGGTCTTTACGCATGTATATCTCTCCGGTTTACCGGAACGTGTGTGGCCGACCGACACTGTGCAGGCAAACCGGAGAGGAAAACTGTCCGGTTTGCCTCTCCGGTATACCGGACCGTCTATGGCCGGAGTAAGGGTCGAAAAGGTACTTGAACATAAAAAAATATGCGCCACCACAAAAAAAAAGTATATATTTAGGGATGAAATAATATTTTTATTCGTGTTTTTATTTTATACACGTGGACGTGGTGTTTCGTATTGCGGTCATTTACGGGTATTAGATATGTTAAGGGTGGCCTCGAAAACTCTTTTATGGTGCGAGTTATCAAATTGTTTTTGGCTTTTAAGAAACACTAGGTATATAATTTGTGCATGTTAAGTAAAACACTTTTATGTAGGCTCTGAAATTGGCTTGTAAGATTGAAGCAACATTTATTTAATAGTCTTAAGACTTTATATATAATAGAGAGTTTCAACAACGTATATAACATCTAAAAATATAATCACGAGCTTCAGTTAACTCGAATTTATACAACCGAGCCTAAAGCCCCTATAACATTATCTTGTTTCCTATATCGTTTTATATATAAGAATTGATATATTAAACTGTATAACTATTTCTAAATGGAAAACTAACATTGTATATTGCGGTGTTGTTATTGTTAAGTGAATTTATTATTATTCCGCCGCTATATCATTTTCAACATGTGTGTATGACACTATGTAGTTTGTGTCTGTATCGAAAACTATATAAGAAACCAGATAATGTCATACGGGCTTTAGGCTCGGTTGTATAAAGTCGAGTTAACTAAAGCTCGTGATTATATTGTTAGATGTTATATACGTTGTTGAAACTCTTTATTTCATAGCGTCATGTACTACTAAACCCAATAAAAAAAAGTAAGTACTGTATGTGAAATATACACAAATTAAAATTTTCAGTCGTGTGATCCAGACGTTTGTTACAGGTTACTGTGCTGTCAACTTTGGACTACAAGTAAATTAAAAAAAATCTTTATGGGGCTATCAGTCGAGAGCCCCTGAAAATGGCTGAAGTTGGAAACGAATGAAGGGAGTTACGAAAAATCGCAAACGGTGGAAGAGAGCAAGAGTTACAGGATCTAAGAAGAGATAAAAAGAATGCAATAAATACATATTGGTATATCTTAAACTTCTATCTAAACGTAGTGATTTGGTTATTAGTTATTTGTGCATGAAATATTACGAGAAAAAATAATTGGTACAACTAAACCACAATAACTAAATTACACATAAAATACAAAACTGTAAAACAAACATCAGAAACATAAACGCGCTGTAATTTCTCGCCAACAAGTGATTTTCCCGTACATGCCACCCTTATCAAACACAAAACGTCAAACAAAAATCGGTGGCATGTTTGCAAATAATTACGCCGCCCCGGCCGGAATCTAATCCCCAATAAATTATTTTAAATCAACCCTTTTGCGCATACACTTTTCTGCATGCGATGTCCGCTTTTAAAAATAAGACATTTTTACACAAGCCGCGATAATTATCGCACGGAACGCGGCGCGCAGATTTTATCCGGCCCTGAAAACCGCCAATTATCGCGGCTGATGGATAGGTGCAGGACGCACACCGCCGCCAGTGGGGGCCGGCTCGGACGGCTGGAATTCTTTTCGGGGGCGAGGGCGCGCTGTGCAATTTGTAACGCGAGACGGGCTACAAATTGCATTCATTAGAAGCGCGACACTGATGTATATTAAACTATAATAGTTTAATGCTGCTTATTTAATCGATATGTTTTGCAAACTAAAGCGCGCCGACCGCAGCGATGCATAATGTTGGATGGATTATGTTTGAAAAGTTTGGTTTGGGGCGAATGTGGGAATTATCGCTTTCGGTCTTGCTTTGGGCGTTTTAATTCGGTTTTTCTTAAATGTGCATATTTTTTAAAGCAATAGTTAGATCGCCAAATATAATGACATTTTATATATTCAATATGTGTTTGAATAATCTCTTTCATAATCGTTTTCTCTTACACCACTTTGACACTTTGAGGTGTCAAGGTTACCCTATGGTGAGTTATCTTTTCAGAAAACATTTTTGTTTCCCTTCTTTAAATTAAAAATGACCCCCGACACGGCCTAGTTATTTAATACTAGGATAAATTACGGGGGATGGTTTATAATTTTAAAAACGTATTTACTTTATATTGATTCTAATTAATTCAATATATATATATATATATATATATATATATATATATATATATATATATATATTAAATAATGATGAAAATATAAAAAGGCTCCACCATCGATGGGAATTCGACTCCATGACACTTATTTTTGGGGGAAAACAATAACGACAGATCGGTCGGCTCAAAACATTGACTTCGCGATATAAAAGCGATATTACAGAAAATTTTAATTTAAACATTTGGTCACTTGTTCATACAAAGGTATACCATCGCTTGATATAAATGATTGAAAATAATAATAATAATAAATGTATTTATTATGATACATTAATAATACATAAAACATTTACATTATCACAATGTATACAATTCCAACCCATCATCATCATCATTCCGTAGCTCTACAACCCTGAGTGGGTCTTGGCTGACAACAATCTTCCTCCATTCCACCCGATCCAACATGGTCTCAGGGTCAAACTCTCTTCTACCCCCAATGGTATGCACAATTTATATTAAACAATTATTAAATTTTATATTTATACTATAATTCATATATAAATATAAAATTTAATAATTGTTTAATTTAAATTGTATATATCATTCGGGTAGAAGAGAGTATGACCCTGAGACCATGTTGGATCGGGTGGAATAGCAGAAGGACCCGAAGGTCTATAGCCAGTTTCAGAATTATAACAAATAAAGTAACTATACTAATGAATTATATAATTCATCAGTGCACTTACAATATTATATTACTCTATGGTATTAATTTTTATTCTTGAATGCCCTAAATATAGGTAGGAAATTTCATGCGGATCACCTGCAGTAGAAAAAAAGGGGCGAAACGGCTGCCGGGCGAAAATTATGGGGAGGTCGTTACTCGAGCATATTAAAATTTTGCAGGGGGACGCATATCGATTTTATTACCTCGTGGAATTTTTATGCGGCTGTTTTAATTTTAAATAATGTTGCCGAAGGGAGGAAGAAAAAACGTCAACGACGCGCACGTTGTAGGGCCAGACCGGGGAGGGGTCGTGATGGCGAGATTAAATTATAATTACCCAGGTGGTGGGCGCGGAAATTTGAATCATAAATTGAGAGTTATGCTTGGAATTTAGCGGCAAATTGACACACATATTTTATACGGAATAAAGAACGGGCTGGAAAATTATTTTATGTTCTAATCGTAACCCATTACTGTAGGAGAATACAATGATGAATTAGATACAGTTTTACTTCACATATGGGTGTTAAATAATAATTGGTTGTCAAAAATAGACATACGAATTCAAACTTAAGACATTTCTAGCTATAGCTCGTAACATTTTTCCAAAAAATCTGCATGAAAATGAGAAAATATTGGAAATTGATATAACTAGATAATAATCACAGAAAGATGAAAATGAGAAAATATTGGAAATTGATATAACTAGGTAATAATCCTGGGAAGATGAAAATGAGAAAATATTAGAAATTGATATAACTAGGTAATAATCGTAGAAAGATGAAAATGAGAAAATATTAGAAATTGATATAACTAGGTAATAGTCCTAGAAAGATGAAAATGAGTAAATATTGTAAATTGACATAACTAGGTAATAATCCTAGAAAGATGAAAATGAGAAAATATTAGAAATTGATATAACTAGGTAATAATCCTAGAAAGATGAAAATGAGAAAATATTGGAAATTGATGTAACTAGGTAATAATCCTAGAAAGATGAAAATGAGTAAATATTGGAAATTGATATAACTAGGTAATATTCCTAGAAAAATGAAAATGAGAAAATATTAGAAATTGATATAACTAGGTAATAATCCTAGAAAGATGAAAATGAAAAAATATTGAAAATTCATATAACTAGTTAATAATCCTGGAAAGATGAAAATGAGAAAATATTAGAAATTGATATAACTAGGTAATAATCCTAGAAAGATGAAAATGAGAAAATATTGAAAATTGATATAACTAGTTAATAATCCTGGAAAGATGAAAATGAGAAAATATTAGAAATTGATATAACTAGGTAATAATCTTAGAAAGATGTTGGAAAATAGTAAATCAAATACTCCACAAACTAATAAATATATGTATAAATATGAACACCAAAACCTAGCTCAGTGACCTAGTTAGTGGTCTCTTACTAAGCACTGGGGAGTGAGAGTTTAAACCCAAGCTGTGGGTCCATATATAAACATTCTGTAATTTTTTCAAATCAATTGTGTGGCGGATTCATGGTCAAAAATAATAATAATGATATTTGTTCGATATGGTCGCCGAAAGAAAAATTAACATGTTCCAATTTCCTTCGGGTATCTGATGCAGATATGTTGTGCACTAAGATCAGTAAAAAAATTAAACAAAATATGTTGCATATTTTTTTTTATCGGCCCAATCTCGAAAATCGGCATATCGAGATAGGAGCGTAAAAGTTTAAAATAAGAAATAAATAGACGCAAAAAATATATCAATATAGAGACTTTCAATTTTCTATTGTAATTTTGTTGTAACCATTGTGTAATTTTTTCAAATCAATCGTATGACGAATTCATGATCAAAAATAATAATTTACGTTACAACATATATTATACAAGAACGCCTATAAAAATTATTAATTAAAATATATAACTATATATTAAGGTCGGTAAGACATAAACAAAAGATTCCTCAAAATTTGGATTTTATTGGTTACCCCAATTGGTCAGTACAGACCCGCAAGTTGACGAGGGCACCTCTCTGCCCTCTAATGTGTAGAAAGAAGGCATATAAGCAAATATGTATTTTATGTTAATTTATATTTTTTATTTTGTCTTTTTGTTTCTGTTAGAGTATTGTTTATTGGGGGAATTTTGTAGAACGAAATTTGTGGGTTGTTATGCCAAATAAAGGTATTTTTTAAAATTATATATACTTTATTGGGCTATCGACCCTTCCCTGTGTGTACATTTTGGTTATAAAGGTATGAAAATGTGAAACAAATACTCTCTCGAAAGTTTTTAAAATTATTAAATTAATTTTGCTAAATTTCAATTACTAATTGCGTTTGACACTGGATTTCGAAATAAATATATTATTATCATTTATGGAGACGCAATTATTATTATTGTAATTAGTATTCATTTTCGCTAAGAATGACTTGGGTTTATAGAATATGAAAAATTAGTTTTATTAGCGAATTAAGTTTTTCTCTGAGAGTGACGGCAATGTTGGCTCAGCTTAATAGCCGCTACTATAAAGCTAACTAATTTTGATTTACTAACTGATTTTGATTTAATACCTTAATGTTATATTTATAATCTTATATAAATTTATTTATTATATATAACAATTAATCATAATATTGATATATATTTATATTTTATCAAACATTTTGTTCATATAAAAAGATTGAAAGCACTGTAGAGTTAAGTTAATTTAGGTGCAATGTATGTCTGATGTATTGTATGTACCATGTTATATTTTCTTCTTATTTTGTATGATGTTCTGTAAATGGATGAAAATCTGTAGATTTATTATTATTATTATTATAATCGAGTTAATGTTGACAACAATTAATCCATACTAAAACAGTCCCCCAGACTGCAGTTTCCCATATCAATATTTAATAAACGCGTCGTTTAAGTCATAAATACACACGGTACCCGCCAGCAGTAGCATTCCGACACTTTGATATATTACATTTCCATTGGATAAGTATGTATTAAATATTGAGTTTCGCCGGTTACGTGCACGCAGTGGAGGAATTTAAATTGCACAACCTGGAAACGTTTTGAATGCACACACACACACACATATAGTGAAAGGGCTGGCGGGTTGAAAATATCCCCATGTCGCCTGCGTGGTGAAGGGTGCTGCAGTGGCGCATTCCGCAATTTGTAAACTTATTTAACCGAAAGGAAACTCAGGTGAAGTTTTGTTGTGCGAGCGACGAAATTTACATGTTTAATGGAGTGATAATCAGCATAAAGTCGAATAGCGCGGATGTTGTCGAAAGTTGTAATAAATGCTAAAGGGTTTTGGTGGAGTATGCAAGTTTATTGGCTGGAATCAATAATGCGATAGATGTAGCAACAGTTTTAAATACATTTTAGAGGCTGTATAAATATATAATTGAGAACGTATAGGCTTAAGATAACAAAATATGCAAAACAACTAACAACAAATTAAACAATATATTAAAACAATAAAATTCATCCCGTTAAATTTAAAAATTAAAAATTAAAAAAAAGCAGCAAAAGACTTCTGTTGATAGCAATATTCATCCATAATCGCAAGGTCAAGAAAAAGGAAGAAGTACTTAATGTGTATTTTTGCCGATTGTGACTTTTGATTTTGATTTTTATGTTTTGGTTTTGTTATTTCTATTATGAGCATTGTAAATTGGGGGATTTTTGTATTTTTTCAGGGGTTATGCCAAATATTATTTTTAACTTTTACCCTCCTATCTTGATATGCCGATTTTAGAAGCTTGGTCGATAAAAAAAATATGCAACATATATTGATTAATTTTTTACTGATGTTGGTGCAAAACGAAGTTATCAGTGCACCAAATGCCCAAAGAAAATTTAAAAATTTGATTATTATAATTTTTTTCGGCGTCAAAAGTCAAAAATATCCAAACTTCAAGAAACTTTTCCCTAGAAAACTGTATTCTATGACGATATACGCACAATATTTCTTTTACTTAAATCATAATTTTCCAAAATTAATCAGTAAAAGTATAAACAAAATATGTTGCATATTTTTTTTATCGACCCAGCCTCTAAAATCGGAATAGAAAGAAAAATACGTTGAAATAGAGATTTTCCATTTTCCATTGTCATTTAGTTTCGATTGTTATTTTTGATTTTGATTTTTATGTTTTTGTTTTGTTATTTCTATTATGAGCATTGTATATGGGGGGATTTTTGAATTTTTTGAGGGACTACGACAAATACAGGTCTTTTTCTTACTTAAATGTGAATTCCAACTTAAAGACTTTTTAAAAAAAGAGTATGGAAACTAGCTAGATGTTTACAATTCTGCCTTATATATTAAAAATTATGCTGACATCATAACTTATCTTCAATAGTTTGTCAGCAGAAGTTAAGGAATGCGAGTCATTAGCTAAGTTTGGAAAAAAGGAATTTTTTCATTTATCATAATTTACGGGTTAAATTTGTAAATAGTAACGAAAATCTCTAATAATCCCTCTATTTCTATTAGTATTATTATTATAAAAATATTTTTCTAATGCGAAACATGTATTTATTTAATGCGTCAACTATAATGTTTTTGAAGTATATTGATTTAATGGGTAGGGCATTATGTTACCTATTATTAGAGGACATATAACTAAGAAAAAGGAGGGTAAAACATTAATAATGAAACGTCGCAATAATTGTTTTCTAAACCGAACAATCGCATTTTGTAAACATGGACTTTCCCCGGCCGATTTTCACCAAAAAATAATCAAGATGGAGTTACGTGAGATAATAGCCACATGTACAATTTGTTTTTTCGAAAACATTGAGGAAAATATTTATTTTATTTTATCCATATTTTGTATGATAAAGTAAAAAATAACTAAAGGGCATTTTTTTCAGAAAAACAGCAACCTGGGGCATTAAACTATTTAATAATTCATACTTTAAAACCGTATATAACTCAATCACTCTTGTAAATAAGCCTCATAATCCTAGAAATAAACTCAATTATAAAATTATAATCGAAATAGAATTTTCGATTATAAAACATATCTTCTCACAACACATCATAGAAAAACTTTTTTTGATATGTTGATAAGCCTCCCAAAAACATTCTAAACCCCTTCAAGTCAAGGGTCAATCTTTTTCGGGGCATCCATCCCTGGAAGTAACCCCCAAAGTCTTGATAAGCCACGCTGGACGTGGGCGGATTCGGACCCACCCTCGCCCTGTCACAGCTCCTCGCTTTATTCGGAGATGAATTATAAACCCGTCGCACCCTTGTAAATCAATTTATTACGCGCCTGATCCCCATTAAATCGCCGCTGTCAAAAATGGGGCCGGTTTGTCCATCGCGCTATTTATCTATTACGCCCTCAAACTTTCTCATACATCATAAGTTCGCAATTGAATGCGCGAGCGAAATGGAATTTGATATTTTCGTCCTGGGGTGTAGTATGTATCGGATGCAGCGCGTGGGGGGTTAGTTGAAATGCATTCGTACAATGTGCGCCAACAATGGAATGTTTTATTCGAAACTCGCGGTCGGATTTAGTTTCTGAATTTTGTGTTCATGTATATTTGCAATTCAACAACACATTTATACTACTAATATTTGCTATTGGTATTTTTGAAATAATTGGTTGGGTTTATAGAGGGATTTTGTGTAAATTGTTTGGGTATTGTTTTGTACATATTGTAAATCATTAGATATAGAAAAAAACACCGGTGATAATTGGTCAATTAAATTATATCATATTAATCTACACAGCACATGCAAATTTTATTTTAAATTATTCTTGATACTGAAGTCATATGTATAAAAAATATATGGATTTATTAAAGGATAAATGAAACGAGTTTTTACTTTGTTTCTTATCATACTTCAGTTACACTTTGCAACTAGTTTCGGCTAAACTCTAGCCATTTTCGAGCTTTGCCGAAACTAGTTGCAAAATGTAACTGAAGTGTAATAAAAAACAAAGTAAAAAATCGTTTAATTTATCCTTTAAAAAGAATTATCACAAAGTAGATGCCTTAACAATCCAATATATGGATTTATTATTTTATTCTTGAAACTAAAATTATTTTCAGATTTTTATACGTGTCTCCAATCAAGACGAAACTTCTAACTTGAGTTAGAGTAATTTGAATCATATTTCTATGTCAGATATTAATTGTTTGATTTTGACTTTCCGAATAGGAAAGGATGGCAAAAGAATTCGTATCGCTAATTTTGACTTTTCTCCACTATTTTTGGAAAATATATGTGTGTATTTGTGATAAAAAATTCTCGAGGAATCATATGTTCTACCACAAATTGGTTTAATTTGTAAGTCGCCAATACTACAAACCGGTATGTAGATGAATACTCTTTATTTTCTACTTTAAGGGGCTCGAAAAAAGAGATATAATTTAAAAAATAAAATTGACGCAGCTATTGAATATATAAAATATTTTTTATTTCACACATATACGTGGTAGTTTTGTGAACAAAATAAAAGAATAGCGAATAAAAGAAATTAATAAATAACGGAGATATGAATTGTAAAATAGGACCTTTTTCTGAAATTCCTATCTGATGGTGTACATAATTTGGCTGTTCAAAAAAAATTTAAAAAGTGGATTAGAATAATTTAAACATTTTTTTTAAAGAAATGACAGTTGTTTGAAAAAAAAACTGAATTTTAACGAAATTTTGACGAAACTAATGAACGTGGTACCCAATAAAAAAATAGCCTATGCTACTTCGTAGAAAATATTATAAAGAATATTTGTTTTAAATTTTTATAAAATCGGTTAAGTAGATCTTGAGATATCGTATGTAGTTTCGAGATAGCAAAAGAAAGCAGCGGCATGCCGGTTCGACTGCTACCTGAGTTTCGAGCCGGCCCCAAGCCGCGTTCACTTCTAATTGCTATAACTTCGGAAATACTTTGAATTTTGAAATGATTAAAAGTTTAAAATATTCCTAAAAGTATAAAGTATGTATTTAGCCAAGCCAAAAAAATCAATTTTCTGAAAATCTCAAGGTATATGATGTTTAAAAGCAACTTGAGATTATCTACGTCGTTAATTGAGATTTTTGTCTGTTTTCATACTAAAATTTAGACTTTAGAAAATATGTTACGAAATTGTAAACTATTCAAATCTTACAAAAAGGTTTCCCCAGAATCGCCAATAAACCGTTATGTAGTATAAACTTTATAGTAGATATTTACAGTTTACAATTCCGAATATTGGGGCCTGAATATTTCTATCCGGATTACTTGTTAGTGCAAAAATATTTCAAGGAAGCGATAGTTTTGAAAAATAATATATGTCGTGTAAAATCAATGTTTACTGCGCCATTTGAGCGAGCAATATACTTTAGTTTTTATTTATCGGCGGTGAAGATCATAAAATTGTGAGAACGCTCGGCAAGCCTGGGTAAAATTGATGGAAACGGTCGCCTTCAGCAGGCGCAAATTTTCAGGGCGATCGATCCTAATAGAAACATGCCATTTTCAGATTACAGACGATGGGGCTATCTTATCTACTTGAAACTTTCGCCCCACGGCTCACAAATCGTTTCAATTAAAGCGCGATCGGAACGCGGCGGATTCCATCCGTCGCCGGTTTTAATTGAAAACGCTCCCCGTGCGCAAATTCCGCTTATTACCGCGCCCCCCACCTCTCAAGGAATATTAAAGTTTTCTACGTAGGATTACGTGGTTAGTTCTATGGTACTTGTAAAGAATGATTGGGATTTGAGCTATAATTAATATTTTTAACTGTATCTAAAAGATTGTTTTGGGTAGACGCAATCCCTATAATATAAAAACGAAGACAATGTTTTGAAGTATTATGACGTTTGTGCTGTCAGTGCGGTGATAAATATTTGTGTTACTGACTAAAAATGTCAAAAATTAGCACCACTAGGATTATGTGGTTAGTTCTATGGTACTTGTAAAGAATGATTGGGATTTGAGCTATAATTAATATTTTTAACTGTATCTAAAAGATTGTTTTGGGTAGATGCAATCCCTATAATATAAAAACGAAGACAATGTTTTGAAGTATTATGACTTTTGTGCTGTCAGTGCCAGCGGTGATAAATATTTGTGTTACTGACTAAATATGTCAAAAATTAGCACCACTAGCACTGACAGCACAAAACCGGGACAAAAAACGCGTTCATCCAACCGAGACGTTGTTATCTTCGTTACAACTGCATAGTTCTGGATAGTTGGCTGAAGGGTAGCATAGCTACAGACACAGGGGCATCAAAATGGGCCCATTGTGAAAGTCTGGTACTCTAGAGAGCAGTATACTTCAAAGTATTGAGAACATGAATTACACTGGAATCTGGAGAGTTATTCAATTACATGTACTTAAAACGTATCTTGTAATGTGTAAATGACGTCAAAAACGGCCGTATTTATCGACACCGCTTGCTAGGAAACTAGAACTTTATAGTTATCTAGCCTTTATAAAACCGAGCCCTAGTGTTTTAAAGTAATAGCCATGTTTTAAGTCTCTTCAATTTCATCAGTGCGAACTGAAATTGTTTAAATTAATAATATAGAAACGGTTGTCCCACGATTGTTGAGTTTTAATTAATTCATCATATCCCGTCGTATTTCATATAGTTATTATTAATATTACTTCATTCTAAAAGAATGATGTGGGGAAACTCAATTATTATTAATATTGTTTTGCCCAAAAATAATTATTTGGGGAGACACAAGTATTTTTAATATAATTTCACTATAAAAGAATGATTTATGTAGGCGCAATAATAATTATTATTAATAATCTCCAAAATAATGGTTTTTTTTTTGTTGAGATGATGGAATATGATAAATCAGGTGTGTGTCATGATTTATTAGCGAATTGCGTTTTTCTGTGAGAGTGAGCAGCAGTGCTTGAGCTTAATGACCGTGACCTGAAGTTTATCAGCGTTAAGCTCATGTCTCGAATATCAATAAATGTTAATCCGGGATCATCGAGGTGTGTTGTGGTGCACTATAACAATACGCCTTCAGTATCAATATGCACTTGAAATATCATGTAGGCGAGTACTCGAGCATGCTTCATCCTTGCTTATCCCGCACAAGATCCCACAGCTAACCCCCCAGCTCCATATACCAAATAGAATATGCAATGTGTGGGGACTCCACTCTGGTTTGAGAAATTTGCAAAGGGGAGCATAAAAAGAACATACGAGATTCTTATCAGTTTTCTGTATAAAATGTCTGATTAACGGTTTATTTACAAATTCTGATTTGTAATTAATTTCGAAATGCATAATATTGTACATACAGTCTGATAGTTTTTTTTAATTTAATTTTTTTTTATTTAGTGGATTGCATTCGCTTATCACAAGGTTATATATTTTATATTAGTACCAACTATAACGTTGATAATTGCAAAAATAAGTTAAATTGTAGCGAATTTTGTAGCTATAAAGATAACTAACTGATTTAATTTCTTACTGTTATAAAGAGATAAACATTCTAGTTATTATTCTAATATTTATAGAAATCTAAGTAATTCATTATTAGTAATATTTTTAAGAGTTATGTTTTATACACTTTATTTTGTAGATGTTGAGGGTAGGAGCAAAAACTGTAAACTACATCCCACCTACCGGTTTATGTTACTTGTATATGATTAAAAATGGTATTACGTTATAAGTAACGTAAATAAAATATATTATTATTATTATTATTAAATAATATCATCTAAGCTTTTATGAACCTCATAATCCACTATCAATCCACAAAATTAAATTATATGTTTTAAAAATTCATTATGAACACCGCCATAGCTAAAGACATTTTATTTATTAAAATTATTAAAAATTAAAATTAAATTTTGTATTGTTAAGGCGTCTACTTTGTGATAATTCATTTTAAACGATAAATAAAACGTTTTTTTTACTTTATTTTTTATCACACTTCAGTTACACTTTGCAACTAGTTTCGGCTAAACTCTAGCCATTTTCGAGCAATTTTATTTTATTTATTTATTTATTTAAGAGCATAGCTTAATATGAAATGTACATACATTACAATACATAGCTAAAGATAAAAACAGAACAACAATAGCAAAAGCTTGATTTGATAAAGGGGGGAAGATTAACAAATCAAGTTTTTGCTATTGTTGTTCTGTTTTTTATCTTTAAGATATGTATTATAATGTATGTACATTTCATATTGAGCTATGCTCCCAAATAAATAAATAAATAAATTAAAATTTAAGAACATTTTTCTAATTATCAGAAATATATTATATGTGACGTTATATGTAGTAGGAAAATTGTTGAATCGGATTAATCGAAATGGCGTGAAGTTAGAAATCACTGTTGCGTTGTTACATACAAATATGTTAAGGCTTTGTAGCGTAGCGAATTCGTCGAACATTCAAGCTGCAGTAGCAAATATTGATTAACTGTAAATACATTTAACATAAAGCAATCTCAGCTGTATTCGTCAACCCGTGCATAGAAACTCTCCTACAACACTCAGCCCGAAAATTGCAACCCCGTGCGAATTAATATTATTCCAGTTAGTAGATTGATGCAACCAGATAGAATAAAACAACGGCAAAACACCGCTAATCCACACGGCAAATTCATTTGGCGTAATTAATTCCGCGCGCGGGCGGTTTAATTAGCGCAAGAAATTTTATCAATAGCACGAGCTAGCGGTGTTTCCGCCGGCGAACGCATAAATTACACGGAATATTAAACTGGCATTAATACGCGTACAAACAACAAACTATGCTAATAATGTAATCCCAGTTCGAAACAAATAATTCGCATTAAAATCCCCGGCCGAAAACTAAATATATATTCGCGCGCAATTAACTAATGAAATAGAAACACACGCCGAACGCTATTGTCGCAGAAGTAATTCCGCACCCCCTCAGCCATTGTTATTTATTTAGCGTGAATCGTGGGTATCCTAAACAATTTCTAGTTGAAACACAAACAGAGGGATGAACGAATCAATATATCTACATATATTACCTGATTATAAGAAGTTTGTCTGTTAATTAATTATATCTCAGCAATTCGATCAAGTAGATATTTGTCGTTCGCCCGAATAAACCAAACCACCCCACAAAACGGGATACATTCCAAGAATATAAATCAATTCTGTTACAGTTGGGAACTTATGTTTCCGAACTCTATACATTTCTATTCATTGCATGTGGGTTTCAGATTTACATACGCACCAGTAAATATACCAGCTGAATAAAGCTGATAGCTCTGGAGGTTAAATAGAGAAGGAATATCGCAAATTTAAATTATACTAGAGTAATAGTAGCTTTGTGGTTACATCTTTTATTCATGTGGGTGCTTTTGTATGTCGTACAAATGTCAGGTCATTATTAAATTGAATGAAAACTTACAACTACATACATTTTATTTGTAAGATGCTTTTAGATTACTTTTAGGTAGTTACATGAATTCTTAATATGGGATTGAATATTAGAGTAACTATTTGTGAAGAAATAATAAATTTTATAAGTCTGAATTCATCTATTTATCAAGCTAGGGGTGCGATTAATGTCATCAGTCGTACAAATGTTAGGTCATTATTAAATTGATTAAAAACTTACAACTACATATATTTTATTAAGATTTTTTAGATTACTTTTAGGTAGATACATGAATTCTTAATATGGGATTGAATTTTAGAGTTTTTTTTTTAACTATTTGTGAAGAAATAATCAATTTTATAAGTCTGAATTCATCTATTTTTATCAAGCTAGGGGTGCGATTCATGACATCAGTCGTACAAATGTTAGATCATTATTAAATTGAATGAAAACTTACAACTACATATATTTTATTAAGATGCTTTTACATTACTTTTAAGTAGTTACTTGAATTCTTAATATGGGATTGAATTTTAGAGTTTTTTTAACTATTTGTGAAGAAATAATCAATTTTATAAGTCTGAATTCATCTATTTTTATTAAGCTAGGGGTGCGATTTATGACATCAGATGTTTTGATGGTGCATTCGCTTCTATTCAGGATTTTAGTTTGTTTAGGGCTGGTTCTACAATTGACATTTAACTGGAGAATAAGGCTATTCGTGGAATAACATTGAGATATTGGGGTCAATATCGCAAACTTATTTCACGAATAGTCTTATTCTCAGGTTGAATTTCAATTGTAGAACCGGCCCTTAATGGTGGAATTTCGGTTTACTAGTATTTTTCACGAAAACTAGTCTTGGAACCGCATAAAGAGCCATGGAGAGATAAATGTTGGTTATCAGTCTGAGAGAACACACCAAGAATTAAAATATCTCATGACTAAAATTAATAAAACTAGTAGTAAATAAAGTTATCTGATAATTAAAATATAATAATAATAATTTGTTCGCGTTAAAAATCGTAATAAATAAAAATTTATAACAATGTTTTATTCGCAAATATCACATTGAATTTAAATTTCAATAAAGCAAATGCTTTATGATGAAAATATATTAAAACTATATTACTGCATTGAAATTTGCATAACAACGCTGTACATCCGCATCCTGTAAATATTTGCACGCCATATTAAACAGCAACATAATTACAATTTTAATTTCCTTCTCCGCGATTTAATATTGCAAACAGAACCCGTCGCGGATTTAAAAAGTCCCGCCGCCAATGAAATCCATCAAGTATGCATAAACAATTTTCCGGCTCGTTAGCGCAGAATTCGATCGCATGCCGGATAGGTAGTCCACATTAATTTGCATAGTGTGCGTCTAATATCGCGTCCGTATGCATCAGATGAGCGCTTAACGTGCGGTATGGCTGCGTCGATATATAATTTACAACTTAATGCCAGTCTAAAGCTCTAATGTTCTAACCTCGTGTTGGCTAATCAAACGTCAACAACTCGTCAACATAGTTTGTCAGCGAAATCCATCTCGCGCGTATGCAGGAATTTATAATTCCCCGCCGAAACTTCTGCCGTTCGGGGTAAACATCAGATTTGATGCATTGCATTGCATCAGCCCCGGCCTCAAGTGATAATTTCGGTATAAACATTTTAAGGGAAAATCGCGCAAATATTGGCACACCCCATTACAACGCACGACGATTGTTTGCTATGCAAATTCGGGAGCATTCGCGCAAAATTCATATGGACTATTTCTGTTTGTGTATAATAATTCAGGGCACAATCTTGAGTGGCTTGTAGAGCACGAATGGGGGAGTAGTAGTAGAAGTAGAAGCATTATATAAAAATAAATTGAAATGAATCCGGTAGACGGGTATAAATTTCTGGGGGACGTTAGGGGAATCGGCCCTAAAAATATTATATTACGCAGAAATTACATAGGGCTGTAAAATGGGGACGCACGGGATTCGCGAGTGTGATATTGCTTGATGAAATTGTATTACAGAAATTTATTTTTATAGGCTAATATGTTAAAAAAAAAGTTACTAGAAGGAAAACGATATAGTAAAAGTATTATGGAATTTGTAATTTACGATTGATGTACATAACTAAACAGTTCTGATGTGGCCAGTGCACATTACTTTATCACACTAATTATTTTTTAAAGAAAAATAACTTATATCTTTATAGGGCTACCAGCCTTAAAGTACTTACGCAGGCAAAGTGAAAAGTTCAGAGGAGTTTAATCACCCGGTATTTACATTAACTACACAGAAAACTACAAAACGGGAAATGTGATTCGAAAAATTCCCCTGATAGGGTATGAACCTTCGCTTCCCAATCCTCAGTATGAAACGGAAGGCGCCTCTAACCAGTAATTTCCCTACAGGGCCTTAAAACATTTCCGTCGGTAAAGTGAGAAGTTCAGAGGAGTTTAATTACCCGGTATTTACATTAACTTCACAGAAAACTGCATAACAGTAAATGTGATTCGAAAAATTCCCCTGATGGGGTATTAATCTTCGCTTTCCAATCCTTAGTATGAAACGGAAGGCGCCTCTAACCAGTAATTTCCCTACAGGGCCTTAAAGCATTTCCGCCGGTAAAGTGAAAAGTTCAGAGCAGTTTAATCACCCGGTATTTACATTAACTTCACAGAAAACTGCAAGACGGGAAATGTGATTCGAGAAAATTCCCCTGATAGGGTATGAACCTTCCTTAGTATGAAACGGAAGGCGCCTCTAACCAGTAATTTTCCTACAGGGCCTTAAAGCATTTCCGCCGGTAAAGTGAAAATTTCAGAGAAGTTTAATCACCCGGTATTTACATTAACTTCACAGAAAACTGCAACACGGGAATTGTGATTCGAAAAATTCTCCTGATGGGGTATTAACATTCGCTTTCCAATCCTGAGTATGAAACGGAAGGCACCTCTAACCAGTAATTTCCCTATAGGGAAAGACAAAACCAGACTCTTGCTATTATACATTTGCCTAATTGAGGGATGGGGCCTGAATTAGGCAAATGTATAATAGCAAGAGTCTGACAAACACGCGACCATTAAATCCAATCTATTCTCGAATTTATAAAAGTCTCTGTTAATAGTAGAAGAATCCATTTCGAGAAATCACACGTCCAATAAATTTGTCACATAATAAAGCAATTGTTACACCTGTTTTGTGACATGTGGCTCCGTTATGACCGGTGTAAAGTTAAAAAATTCCGGGCGGTTCGTGATTGGCGCGGCGTGGACTTTTTCTCGGTGCATTGTTACTAAACGGAGTGTTATTTTTTCTATAATTCTTTACTTATGGCTTGTTAATCATAAAATAAGAAAAAAACAAATTTAAGTTAATTTTGTCAGCTGTTATTGAATAATATTTGCAACAAAACAAATTGCAATTTTTATTAATGTACCCCCAGAATTTGGTTTTTGAAACTTTCAAAATATTGTTTATAAATTTTAACAACAATCATCAGAAATATTTTTGAATAGGGTGCTGTGCCCTAAAAATGATTTTACGAATATTTTACTAGCATGTTTTTTTTTTTAAAATATTTAAAAAAAATAATAAGACCCAGCATCCTAGTCAGAAATATGTCTGATGATTTTTTTTAAATTTTAAACAATATTTTGTGAGTTATTATACAAATATTTTATTTACATGCATGTTTATGTTCAAAAATATTTAAAAAAAAACTAAGGCCCAGTACCCTATTTGAAAATATGTCTGATGATTGTTGTTAAACTAAAAAATCGTGGGGTATACATTAATAAAAAATTCAATTTGTTTTGTTGCAAATATTATTCAATAACAGCTGACAAAATTAACTTAAATTTGTTTTTTTCTTATTGTATGGTTACCAAGACATAAGTAAACAATTGTAGAAATTGTAGATCGTGTGATTTACGATTAGACTTTTCTCTTTGGGGTTATGTTAAAGATAAGTCTACTCCAATGCTCCAACAACGATTCAAGCACTGAGAGAATATATCAGAGCGGGTATTTGTTACATACAGCACAAATATGCAATAATCTGATGAAAAACTCATCAAAATAATAACTATTTTGTAGATAGAGCTGAGGCGTACATTTGACAGATTTCATAATTAACCTAAGAGTTTGTATTTTATATTAAAATAAAAATATCACCACTTTTGCATAGAAATTCATATATATGTAATTATATATGAATTTTCCTATGAGAATCCTCTAATTTTTGACGACTAAAATTCTAAATATTGCGTTTTTTCATCAATTATATTATTAATATCAATTTAAAATGACACGTCTTGTTGGATGACCCTATAATAGCCATATGCAACTGCTGTTAATGTAATGATATTATAAAACCTACAGAAGTAAAAAAAATACCAAAATACTATATTGAGTAACTTCACGTCAAAATCAGTAGCTTGTAAAGATTGCACATGCAATCTAACTCAACGTAGAAGGCGCATTAGAAATAGCGTAATTCCGAGAGCATTCTAATTCCATACGATGATTAATAAATATTACGCGTACAACCAAAGAAATCAAACCATATTCAATATAATGATAATAAAAACAATTTCCTCTGACCTTACTATCTGCAACTCGCGCCTCACACTTGTAATCACCCATCTGGCACTATAGTTCATCACGTAACACATGAAAACACTACAATAATGAAAATTGTCTGCGAGCGGAATAAACCGTGCGCGGCCCCCCAAGTATTCGCGAGTACTAAGGCGGTGACGAGCATCGAGCGAGTTTGAACAAGAAAATTTTTTTTATTGCTGTTTCAATTTTAAATATAGACATTTAATCGCTTGGTCTTGAGCGATAAGCCTGTTGTTCGAGTTCAATCCAGTTTTTCAGTCGTCTACCAGAAGAGAGGACACTGGAAGGTTGAATTTATTAACAAAATATTTTATTGCATCGTATTCGGTATGAAAATTATTTAACGCTATAATGTCGACAGTATTTATGTAACTCATAATGGTGACATGGAGTTTGTTAGACTCCTGCAGTACTAATTGTTACTTTTATTTGTATTTGTATTTTTGTTTTTATGTATTTTTAGTGTTGTTCTTGGTGTTGAAGTAAAAATGCACTTCAACACCAAGAACGACACCAAAAATACATAAAAATACAAATAGAAATAAAAGTAACAATTAGTACTTGTGAGGGATATGCCAAACAAAGATTTAGATAAAAAAAAACCTTTATTTGGCATATCCCTCACAAGTACTAATTGTTACTTTTATTTCTATTTGTATTTTTATGTATTGTCTATAAAAGAATGAAAGTTTTTTTTTTTATATTATTTTGTATTAGTAATTACCAACGGTTTATAATAAATTACTATAAACATTGACGATATATGGGAAGGCATTGTAGTTCAGTCAGTAAATATATTTTAGAGTACATGAAATATGTGAGATTTTTTACTGCAGGACTTTGTTAGGAGTTGTTAGTAAGTAAACATACTAAAAGTCTCCGGCCATGTGAGGTGAGCATAAGGTGGGAGGGGGAAGAGAAAATCCCATTTTTGGGGTTTTCGATTATATCTCGGAAACGGTGGAAAATATTTTCTAAATAAAAATGAAAGCTGATTAAATTTCCTATAAAATTGTTCTAGAAAAATATGTTTTAAATAAAAAAGAAATCTAATTCAATTTCCTATAAAATTGTGCCTATGCATATTTGTGGAACTTCCAACGGTTACGTTATATAGAAAATTATATACGAAAATCTTCGGAAGGGGAGGAGAAAATCCCATTTTTGAATATTTATTTTGTTTGCGATTATATCTCAGAAACGGTGGAGTCTAAAAAAATATTTTCTATATAAAAATTAAAGCTAATTAAATATCCTATAAAACTGTGCTAGAAAAATATGTTTGAAAAAAAAAAGAAACCTAATTCAATTTCCTATAAAATTGTCCCTATGCATATTTGTGGAACGCCTACGTGATATACAAAATTATATACGAAAATCGATAATTTTCGGAAGGGGAGGAGAATATTGTGGTACTTAGTTACGTTATACAATATTTTTATTTGTAATAAAATATTTTAAATAATAAATAAGAATATAATTTAAAATTTTGTCAACATCGTGATAATTTTCGTACAACATCTGAGAATCGCAGTAATAAACGTGTGTGAAAATATGTCTATATATATATATATATATATATATATATATATATATATATATATATATGATTGTTGTTAAACTTTAAACAATATTTTTAAAGTTTAAAAAAAATCGTGGGGGGTACCTTAATAAAAATTACAACTTGTTTTGTTGCAAATATTATTCAATGACAGGCTTATAAAAAATACTTGCTGTCAACTTTTTTAACTTTTCCTTTGTGATACCACTAAAGTGATGTCTCAAAATTGTTAAATAAAAACATTGGTGTATAGGCACATACATTTGTTATAAATAAATAACATGCATGTTTATGTTCAAAAATATTAAAAAAAAAAAACAGGTCCCTATTCGAAAATATGTCTGAAAATTGCTGTTAAAGTCTAAACAATATTTTGAAAGTTTAAAAAATATATCCTAATAATAACATAGTTATATACGAAAATCGATAATTTTCAGAAGGGGAGGAGAAGATCCCATTTTTGGATTTTTATTTTGTTTGAAATTATATCTCAGAAACGGTGGAGTCTAAAAAAATATTTACAGAATAAAAATGAAAGCTAATTAAATTTCCTATAAAATTGTTCCTATACATATTTGTCCAACTTCCAACGGCTTTCGAGATATATGTTATATACGAATATCGATTATTTTCGAAAAACAATATTTGTGTCTCACTTTTTGTCAAACATTTGCTTCTATTGCCCCCCACGACGGTTTCTCAGAAAAACTATGGTAATAAATTGATTTTCCAAAATAAATATGAAGAAATACAATTATAATTATGTCAATAATAATATAAAGACAAAAAACTAATACTAATTCCATGGAAATTATTAATTTGTGGATACTATAACAGCATGTATTGCTGTTATGAATGGTCCCCATCCATTTTTTCGCTGTAAAAATATTTTAATTAAAGGATAAATAAAATGATTTTTTACTTTGTTTTTTAACACAGTTCTGTTACACTTTGCAACTAGTTTCGCCTAAGCTCTAGCCATTTTCGAGCTCCTGCGATGACTTTTATCCTTTAAAATGAATTATCGCAGTAGACGCTTTAACAATCCAATATTTTAATTGTTTTTTAAATTATATACATATTATATAACAACTAATAAAACTAAAAATAAAGAAAAATCAGACCAGAGCTGCTGTATTTAAAAAAGAAAAGTTATGGAAAGTAAGCGGTGTAGAAAATACAACAAAAACAACAAAAAGACGTAAATAACATGTTCTGTAAGTTACATTTGTCTGAATGATAAAGAAAACCAATCGGATTGGGTACAATTTCACAATCATAAGAAAAGTATAGACGGGAACCCAACCTTAAACAATGTGGAAATGAGGAACATTAAGAATCACATATGACTTCAGTGTTTTATTAAGAATAATAATACCTTAAATAATAATTTCAAATATCCCCTTATTTTTATATTAACACTAGAAAGACTGTAATATTTAATTAGGTAATACATGTTTGCCCGAAAATTAGTAATTGATAAGTATATAAAACATTAATAATTGTATTGTAGATGAGTACAAAAAAATACGAATTTATTTTACCGGCCTCTCCATTGTTCAGCATTTTATTGCGACTATTATTACCTACAATTTTTTTTATTTCAAAAAACCCTCTTTTGTTTATTTTAACGCTCAACTAATCTCCACAAATTTACGTTCCGCTAATGGACGGTACGTAGCGTACGCTATTCGCTGTAATATTTGTTTCCAAAATAACCTTTTAAAGTAATTAGATCGTATCGCATGAATTAACTTAATGAAATAAACGGCGAGCGTGTTATATAAGCATCGTTACAGGGCATAAAAATTGTGAGCGATTTATTCATTTATTTTATTAATAGTCATTGAATTTATACACACACAAAACGAATGTGACCAGTGCATGTTACTATATCATAGTATTTACTATTTGTTTTATACATGATGCGGAAAAGCTTATAAAAGTCAAAACAGAATCAGATATGTAAGTATTTATTACAAAACATACATAATCAATATACGTACATACACAATACGGATCTTTATTGTGAAAGGCCTTACAAATATTAATAAGATCAGTTTTATTGTTTACATTAAACTCTTCATGGGAGCAATATGCACTATGCAATAGACATTTTTTAATCGTTTTAATGCTTTCACAGAGTTTGGTAAAACATTTAAGAAATTGCAGCAAAAGTATCTACTACTATCTATCTACTATTCTGGGTATATGCTAGTCTGTTTTTGGCATTTGAGGTGCTCATTTGAACCTCGGTATCGATGCAGGTTACTTGTACTATATTTTACTATTTCTACTGTCTAATGTACATAAAGAAAAATCAATTTAAGTAGATATCGTCCTTCCAAATTCATTCGTAAAATAGAATGAATTTGGAAGGACAATATATACTTAAATAGATTTTTCTTTATGTACATTAGACAGTAGAAAATATAGAGTGAGTATTCTCAGATTTATATAAGATAACTTTCAGTTATCTCTGTATAACTATAATTTTAGAAGTTCTTTCACTTTCATATGTAAAGAAATATGAAAATAAGTTAATAATTAAAACAATACATTTGTTATTAGAATTATATTTAAAACATCAAATTTACATAAACCAGATCAGCTAATAAAACTACTCGACCAGATCAAATCCCCGTTTCTCACAACACTTCTTAATACTAACCGTAAAAAAGAACACATCATTTTTAATAAAACTTTGCACGGTATCTATTGATGTCCCCCGTGTGTCCCTATAATAAAAATTAGATTTGGACACTGTTTCACGATTATATTGACATTTACCGGTGTGCGTTAACGATTTCCTACAATCAGGCGAATTTATAATTTGCAACACAAACTCATAATTCTCACCATCCAACGGTTCCCTCAAATAAAACACATTAAACCCCACAAAGTGCAACTCTGGATTCACATGAAATGCCACTGCAAACAACTCGCCGTGCACATCAAATACCACCGATTGCACCTCCTCAGTGAACTTCAACGGAGCTAAAAAGTCCTCGAAGAAAAACGTAAATTCGTTGCTGCGATGAAAAGATTTTTGGTGGGCTTCCTTCATGTGGCTGGAAATGTTTTGGTAGGCGCCACTCCAGTCGCATTCTTCGTTTAGTTGTAACGGGCACGATTGATGTTTACACAAACGCTCATGCGGGAAAATCTCGTTGCCTATTTTCGCGATGTTGCATCCTAATTTTTGGTTTTTGCACGGTATTGGTATTTGCTCGAAAATCCGTTCCAATGCGAAATTTCTTGAGACTGGAGAAATGTCCATGCCGCAATACACTGCCTTGCATACCCTCATTCTTGTTATGCAAAAATTGCAGTGACTGTGTCCTGCCAAGCATTTTCGGATTGGTGCACGCATTATTTCAGAACACTGTGGGCATGCGAGGTGTTGGAGGATTGATGTAATTGTTGCCGACATTTTTTTTTGTATAACTGTAGTACGTTGTGTTACTTAAATTTGTAGGATACTGACTGTTGATTGAATGCTACAATTTGTTTTATACATCTGCCCCTACTATAGTTTGTGATTACTAGGAATTAATAATAAAACAGTTTACTTCTACTGTCGAGTAATAATTATTAGATTTATGTTATTGAGAAAATTGTAAACCGATAATCCGATTAATGTTGAAACAACCTAGCTCAGGGGCAGTGGTTAGAAGCGTCGTCCGTCTCCTCATCGGGGCGAATTCTAGCGAATCACCTTTCAAAATTTTTGGGAGTTTCTTTGTTAACTGTGAACAATTAAACTCCTCTGTGCGTCTCCCGTTACTATCAAAAAGCATGATGGCTGATATTGATATATTTTTTTGTAACAATTTTGGGAAGTGTTATATCATGAATTTTTATACCAATACTCTTAAATTGTCATAACATGTACTGTACCCATAACTAGTACTGGGAACTCATAGAAAATGTCTTGCTATATTCCCAGTAATCATTACTAAAGGTTTTAGAATGTATTCCATACTTTAGGAACTCCCTGTATACATGTATCTTCAAGTTCCATCATTATTTATAATTAAACGATTTAGAAATGTTCTCAGAAATGTGAATGATCATTAGTCGTTGCACGATTTCTGGGAATATTGCAAGACATTTTCTATGAATTTCCATATTTAGTATGTCTCAGAGATCGGGGATTTAACAACTTTCCGGGAATATTTCCAAGCAAATAATATAACTCATCCTCTCCCTCTTTTAAGAATAAATAGTAAACAGATACCTACTTCTTATCCTTATACTTATATTAATAGGTAGTTAATGATGATCCTTGCATGTAATTATTTCATTAATTTGTTGAAATTGAACATCAATGTGACTTTCACAAAAATTCTGGATCTTCGCTTTTTTTCAGTAGATATATATATATATATATATATATATATATATATATATATATATATAGATGTACTGTTTACAGCCAAAGAAACCCAGTAGTATACTAGAAAGCGATCTGGGCCCTATGTTCTTATATGGAATTTATACGTTAAAAAACGGGTAATTGATTGAATAGTAATGATCTACATGATATATTTTTAATCTTTTGCATGATATTTCAGTGGCTAGCTAAATATCGTTGATAATACAATATTCTTATTTTTAGAGGATTCATGATCTACATGATATATCTTAAATCTTTTGCAGGATATTTCAGTGGCTACCTAAATATAGTTGATAATACGATATTCTTATTTTTAGGGGATACATGATCTACATGATATATATTCAAACTTTTGCAGGATATTTTAGTGACTAGCTAAACATCGTTGATAATACAATATTCTTATTTTTATGACATTCATGATCTAGATGATATATCTTTAATCTTTTGTAGGATATTTCAGTGGCTAGCTAAATATCGTTGATAATACAATATTCTTAGTTTTAGAGGATTCATGATCTACATGATATATCTTAAATCTTTTGCAGGATATTTCAGTGGCTACCTAAATATCGTTAATAATACGATATTCTTATTTTAGGGGATTCATGATCTACATGATATATTTTTAATCTTTTGCAGGATATTTTAGTGGCTACCTAAATATCATTGATAATACGATAATCTTATTTTTAGGGAATTCATGATCTACATGATATATTTTCAATCTTTTGCAGGATATTTTAGTGACTAGCTAAATATCGTTCATAAGTAGGGGATTCATTTCAATACGAACTTTGGTTGGTCTATTTATATTTAATCTGCACACCAACATTATAATTCCGATATCATGAATACGTCAGTGATTGGTATCACCAAAATTACACATAATCATCAAATTGTAATCCGTCTTCGCAAACTAAAATATCCATGCGAACGAAATTATATCTAGGCAATTATAAACGTGTATGCCAACAATTTCTATCCGCATATATTTGCAAAACCCATTTGAATAACTAATTAATCAAAAATCGATTAAATAAATATTCAATTCAGCGTATTAACTTGATGCAGCCAATTTTGCGACGGTATCGCAAATAATGCCCGATATCAAATAAATTGAATATGCGTTTTCACTCGCAGACCGGTAAACATTTCCATATAAACAGACATACCAAAAAAAACGATTTTAGTGGAAACACCGAGAAATGTTTTGTGTTTACTTTCTATTGTTGACAAGGCAATATTTATGTTTATTTGAGCCGATGCAAACGTTGCAGAATACGCAATTTGATTAATAAATAAACGTGTTTGTAACCACAAACACTGATAATTGATTTGTTATTTTTATATAGGTACTATTTATACTCGTTTTCGAGCTGTTTCTTGTATTTGCTGAAAAATGGTAAGAGCGAGCCAAAAAGTCTAATAAACCGTTAGTCTTTATAGTTTTGCTATCCTTCTAGCTATATCTTCTAATGGGTAGAGTGTCCGACTTAAAATTCTCTATAATTTAATAACTAGAATCATGTTTATAGCTTTACAAATAAAAAACATATACCCGAAACCCTTGGAAATCCAAAAATCACATTTTTGGGGAAATTAAAAGAAAATTTTATGGGAAAAGATTAACAGCCAGCTAAAATATCCAATGGGTAGTGTATCCAGCTTGAAATTATCATATACTATCAGAAATGTAACGTGGCTTAAAAATTTTAGCATGAGATTTTTATTTTTGGAGAAAATAATAACACAACATCTTGTTTTAAAACATAATTAACACCAAATGAAATAGTTCTTTAAAAAATATTAATATCCTTTAGTACGATTTTTTTTACTACTGAAAGCTCTTGAAAGCATATCAGAAATGTAACGTGGCTTGAAATTTTTAGCATGAGATTTTTATTTTTTTGGAGAAAACAATCTATATTGTGTATATCTTATTTTAAAGCATAATTAATGACAAATGTAATAACAATCTCAAAAATATTAATATTCTCTACTACGATTTCAGAAATGTAACGCGACTAAAACTTTTTGGCATTGAGACTTTAGTTTTTGTAGATAATAACAACAGTATATCTTATTTTAAAGCATAATTATCACAAAATGAAATAATTCTCTCAAAAATATTAATATCTTTTAGTACGATTTTTTTTACAAATTATTGAACTAGAAAGCATATCACAAATGTAACGTGGCTTGAACATTTTAGCATGAGATTTTTATTTTATGAATAAAATAATCATACAATATCTTGTTTTAAAGCATAATTAATTCCAAATGTAATAATACTCTCAAAAATATGAATATTCTCTACTACGATTTTTTTATGAATTATTTAACTGAAAGGCATTTCAGAAATGTAACGCGACTAGAACATTTTGGCATGGAGACTTTAGTTTTTGCAGAAAATAACAACAGAATATCTTGTTTTAAAGCATAATTAATACTAAATGAAATAATTGTTTCAAAAATATTAATATGCTTTAGTACGATTTTTTTACAATTGATTGAACTTGAAAGCATATCAGAAATGTAACGTGGCTTGAATTTTTTAGCATGAGATTTTTATTTTTTGAAGCAAATAATCACACAATGTCTTGTTTTAAAGAATTATTAATATCAAATGTAATAACAATCTCAAAAATATTAATATTCTCTACTACGATTTTTTTTACGAATTATTACCTGGAAGGCATTTCAGAAATGTAACACGACTAGAACATTTTGGAATGCAGACTTTAGTTTTTGTAGAAAATAACAACACAATATCTTGTTTTAAAGCATAATTAACATCAACTGAAATAATTCTCTCAAAAATATTAATATCCTTCAGTACGATTTTTTTTACAAATGATTGAACTTGAAAGCATATCAGAAATGTAACGTGGCTTGACATTTTTAAGATGAGATTTTTATTTTTTGGAGAAAATATTCAAACAATATTTTGTTTTAAATCATAATTAATTCCAAATGTAACAATACTCTCAAATATATTAATATTTTCTACTACGATTTTTTTTTCGAATTATTTTACTGGAAGGCATTTGTGATAAGTAACGCGACTAGAACTTTTTTGCATGGAGACTTTATTTTTTGTAGAAAATAACAACAGAATATCTTGTTTTAAAGCATAATTAATGCCAAATGTAACATACTCTCAAATATATTATTCTTTTCTACTACGATTTTTTTTCGAATTATTTTACTGGAAGGCATTTTTGAAAAGTAACGCGACTAGAACTTTTTGGCATGGAGACTTTAGTTTTAGTAGAAAATAACAACAGAATATCTTGTTTTAAAGCATAGTTAACATGAAATAAAATAACTATATAATATTAATATTCTTTAGCACGATTTTTTTTTACAAAAGATTGAACTTAAAAGCATATCAGAAGTTTAACGTGCCTTGAAAATATTTAGCATGAAATTTTTTATTTTTTGAACAAAATAATCATACAATATCTTATTTTAAAGCATAATTAATGCCAAATGTAATAATACTCTCAAATATATTAATATTTTCTACTACAATTTTTTAACGGATTATTTAACTTCAAGGCATTTGTGAAAGTAACGCAACTAGAACTTTTTGGCATGGGGACTTTAGTTTTTGTAGAAAATAACAACATAATATTTTGTTTTAAAGCATATTTAACACCAAATAAAATAATTCAAAAATATTAATATCCTTTACTACGATTTTTTTTACAACCGATATGATATTTTTAGTTTTTGGAGAAAATGATCACACAATATCTTGTTCTAAAGAATTATTAATGCCAAATGTAATAACAATCTCAAAAATATTAATATTCTCAACGAATTTTTTTTTAAGAATTATTTAACTAGAAGGCATTTCAGAAATGTAACGCAACTAGAACATTTTGGCATGGAGACTTTAGTTTTTGTAGAAAATAACAACAGAATATCTTATTTTAAAGCATAATTAACACCAAATGAAATTATTCTTTCAAAAATGTTTCTATTCTTTATTACGATTTTTTTACAACTGATTTAACTTAAAAGCATATAAGAAATGTAACGTGGCTTGAAATTTTTAGCATGATATTTTTAAGTTTTGGAGAAAATTATCACACAATATCTTGTTCTAAAGAATTATTAATGCCAAATGTAATAACAATCTCAACAATATTAATATTCTCTACAACGATTTTCTTACGAATTAATTAACTGGAAGGCATTTTAGAAATTTAACGCGACTAAAACTTTTTGGCATTGAGACTTTAGTTTTTGTAGAAAATAACAACAGAATATCTTGTTTTAAAGCATAATTATCACAAAATTAAATAATTCTTTCAAAAATAATAATATCCTTTAGTACGATTTTTTTTACAAATGATTGAACTTGAAATCATATCAGAAATGTAACGTGGCTTGAAATTTTTAGGTTGAGATTTTTATTTTTTGGAGAAAAAAATCATACAATACCTTGTTTTAAAGCATAATTGACACCAAATATAATAATTCTGTCAAAAATATTAATATCTTTTAGTACGATTTTTTTTACAAATGATTGAACTGGAAATCATATCAGAAATGTAACGTGGCTTGAAATTTTTAGGATGAAATTTTTATTTTTTGGAGAAAATAATCACACAATATTTTGTTTTAAAGAATAATTAATGCCAAATGTAATAATACTCTCAAATATACTAATATTTTCTACTACGATTTTTTTACGTATTATTTCAGAAATGTAACGCAACTTTTTGCCATCGAGACTTTAGTTTTTTAGAAAATAACAACAGAAAATCTTGTTCTAAAGCATAATTAAAAATAATTCTCTCCAAAATATTAATATTCTTTAGTTCGATTTATCGTATGATGTAATAAATATGACGTTGGTAGACCGCCGCCTATAATTTAAAAAATATGTCGCCCAAAGGGATCAAAAGTTTGGCCACCCCTGCAATAGAACATGTATTCTGCTTGATAAATAGAGAATATCAATATCAATTTAACAATTAGAATCATCCTTCTAGCTTATCAAATACAATAGCTATGCCCAAAACAGGGCATCACATTTTTTGTATTTTACGGGAAAACGGAAAGAAATAGCAAAAAAGTTCTAGCTTTATAAATAAAAACGTTATGTTCGAAAATCCAGCAAATAGACCAAAAAGGCCGATTTTTGGATTTTGCGGGAAAACGGTAATAGCCAGAAAAAACCTCTAACGGGTCATGTGGCTTGCTTGAAATAATTTGAATTTGATTCATCCTTCTTGCTGTACAAATAAACAAGTTATGCCTCAAAACTCAAAAATTAACAAAACTTACATTTTTCAGGCTGTTTTTTACATTTAGCGGGAAAACTGTCTCTATTAGTTTGCTATGTGAAACATATAAAAAGGTTATGCCCGAAAAAACGCCAGATATTTTTGTATTTTACGGGAAAACGGTAATAATTAGCATCCAACGTATCATGTATCCAGTTTGAAATTTTCCTATAATTTAACAATTTGACTCTTCCTTCTAGCATTATAAATAAAATAGTTAAAATCGGCGAAAAACGTCTAATGGGCCGTCTGCAGAGCAAGAAATTCTGTATAATTTTACAATTCGAATCATTCTTTAGATTTATAAAAAAAGTTAAAAGAAACGGAAAATTGACCAAAAATCACGTATATAAGTGTAGTAAATTCACCTCTTAGCAATAGTCTACATATCTAGATTTCGATTTTGTTAAATCTCAGAGTGTAACTCAGCTAATTAGGATGAACTCGCACAATATCTCGAACAAAGTCACTCTAAAGATTGAAATTACTCATTAAATTTATTTTTTTTATTTATTATTACTCCAAAAATTCTGTTTGTTGATTTTTTTAATTTTACGCGAAACCTGTACAATTTAACAACGTGATTTAGTTGGGTTAATAAAACCCCATCTGCATCCACTGTTTATTAATCCCCAGTGAATTATCCAACTATTTGCAATTGCAGCCGCCGCAGCTGTTATGAATGTGTAACAATTGGCGAAGCCGTTGAACTTGAGAGCGCTTTTTGCCGGCGCCGATTGTGCGGCCCACGCATTCACCGCCGCTTAATGAACCATTAAAATTATTTTTCTCTAAATTAAATTTCAATAGGCGTCACGGCCGCTGTGGATAATTGCGAGATGAAAAAAAAAGAAGAGAGAAATTGGCGTCGAGTCGTATTTTTAATGGACGGGCTGCCGAGTTCGTGATCAATAATGGAATTTTAATCGGAAACGATGTGAGGCGGCGAGGGTGCATATTCTTGTTAAATAAAATTGAGCGACGAACGAAGTTTTATTAGTCTATAATAGTTTCGTATAAAATGTAATCCGATTATAAAATGCGAGGCTCTATGGGATTATCCCGCTGCCGGTTATAGTTTATTATTTTCTTGCATGTAATTATTTGATGTAGGCACTTATTCTTCAGGGAATATTTTATTAGTGTTTTAGCTCGAATAAATAGGGTAGTTGATTTTTACTAGCTTAGGTGGATTATGGGATGTCTACGATGTATTTTTAATCTTTTTAATGATATTTTAGTGACTAGATAATAAAAGGGACATAGATATGTGATTATATAATATTGATAATATAAGCTGTTTTCTTTTATCACTGTGTGCTGCTCCAAGCTTATTGTCTCTTGTTCTATTTATTGTGTAAGCCCCTACCGATTCGCACAATTCTACATCGTACACCTTACAACGCAAAAAAACTGACTGCAAAACTTTGAGCGATACAGCACGCCACGAGGCGACTAGTAATATTAAACGAAAGTACCTTTGATGTACTTATTTTTCATGGAATATTTTTAATAGAAACTGAAAAAAATATGCAGCTTATTATTCATCAGCTCATCTACATCATAATACCGATATTACGTATTTGTCAGTAATTTCTTTGAACAAAATAACATATGTTTGCGATGTATTTTCAGTTTTTGCAATCGGTTTGTAAAGGGTGCGTTAATAAATGTTAATAGATAATCGCTGGAATTACCAAGAATTGATACCATTACGATACTTTTGTAGGGAATCCATCATAAAACCTTAATCACCTTCCGCGAACTCAAAATAAAATTAATCACTTATCCACCAACCCGTCAATATCTCTATAATCCCTTTTTATCATATTGGCAGGGGTGGGGATTTCATAATATAAACCAACTTAGGGTGGGGAGTTGCTTAATATAAACAAACTTGCGCAATTATTAAATTCAGTCCAGTTTGCGTATTGAATGTTGAAAGTGTAACCAGACTTGTAATTCATTTTTGCTAAACACTCTATATAATTCAAACAATAATGGGATTACCAAGAGAATTTTTCCTGCAAAAACTTAGCTGCCCATCGTGCACCGAAATAATGCGGCCACCTATTCGAAAGTGTTTGGGCGGACATAACTATTGTAAATGGTGCATCGAGAAGATGGTGGAGTGTGAAACCGAGTATTGTGAGATGGAAATATCACCTGAAGGGCGAGATTTTACATTGGAAAGAATTTTCGAGAGGCTTTGCATCCCGTGCAAAAATACTGGGTTTGGTTGCACCATCTTGGAACCCGGAAATCATATTTACGACCACGAACGAGAGTGCAATTATCATCCATGCCCGCAACTAGTAGAGGATGGATGTGTTTGGAGGGGACCCTACAACAAAATTCTCAGCCACATGCATGAGCTTCATCCGAAGTCGGTTGCAAGTACATATCAATTGACGTTCCCGTATACGACAACCGATAAAAATCCAAACGGGCATATCTCATCGATTGTATTCGATGCGCATGGACAGTTGTTCCAGTTGGTGTTCCAAGTTAGCAGCAAGTTGGAATTCGTTGGTTTCAACGTGTTCTACCTCAGGGAGCCGCAAGGAAACGAGAAGTTTGCATTTGATTTAAACCTCATCAACTCAAACGATAGTATGGAAACAATTTCGCAACATGGGGATTGTGATTATATACGGCGGGTGGTGAATCAATCAAATTTTTATGACAGAGGAGTTCTGGGGGCACACCAGTCAGTTATTCAACGTTTTATGAAGAATAATATCTTCTTTTTCTCGATTTCGATCAGGAAAAAGAAGATTGAGGCATAGAGACTCATTTTGTGCTTACTGAACTTACAATTAAGTATTTCCATGTGTTATCCGGTGTTATTGTACCAATTTTTCTAAAAGAAGTCAGAATGTGTATGTATGACTGTTTTTGACAGCATTGTTTTGTATGTAGCGTACTAGGAGCAGCAGAAGACGCGGTTTAAACTCGTTTTAGTTTATTTGTAATTAAATAAGTTCTTTTATTTGTATATAATATAATATAATAAGTATTTGTTTATATACATATTTTTTTCGTGCTCGTTTGTTTTATTATATTGTACCTTATTTTAATTAAAATACATCTATTTAAATATATCACATACTTTTATTTCCTTTTGCTCCTAGATTTTTACAGCACTGTGTGTATAATTCAAGAAAAATATTGCACGGTTATAGTTTGGTTGGCAAGGACCATTTTATATATGCGTTATGTACGAGTAGTGTGTATGTTATTTGAGAAAAACTGTCTACTCGTATTTTCTAATTATATTATACATTTGTGCCTAGGGTTAGCGTTTGTTAAACAATTGCACATTCGAAATGGTCGAAAAAAATTACACTTTCATTAAAAATTGGGAATTAAAAATTAAAAATCAACGTGTCCCAACAATTTTTGCAAAAATCATAAATAACTTTACTACTTGTTTCTAGTGTTTTTAACATGAATTAGATTATTTTATATGTATTAAATTTTAGTACATTATTGGTGTTGATCTTTTATTGGATATTCTCTGTGGAACTATAAAGTCTCCTAAATTAAATAATGGAACAATCAGTATATATAGAGCATTCAGCTTTTTTGCCGGCAAATTAATATTCGATTCCCGTGTTCGAATTAAACGGCTCTCATCGTGGCTATCAAAAATAAATCAGGTCTGCGCTCGAAACAAATTCAATTTCATTTTTTTATATCGAATGTGCGTTTATTTTCAACTATCAACTATGAATTTCCCTGGACAGAAAATATTTACATTCCGTTAAATATTCAATCGCCGAGTATGACAGAATATGATCAAAGCTATTGTAATTCGAAATATTGATTGAAAAAGCGAGTTATTTATACATTTCTGGAGAGAGAATGTACATTCAAGACAGAATTTATAATATTATTGTTTCCAAACAATACCGTTAGAAAGAACAGAATATACATATTTAAATTATCAAAGACTCCGAACTTATTCTACAATACTAATTTAAATATAGCGACTGTATGATATAAATAGTTGAAATACAACATACAAGATATAAAAATTTAATACAATTGCACAATTCGTGTCATATAAAAAATATTAATACAATCCTTCATTTAAATCTGGTGTTAAGGTGTTAAATTAGAATAACCATCCTCACTAAATACAAATCATGAAAGGTAGTAGATTTTAAAATCCATGGTGTGTTGAGAAATTTCTTACCAAGTTTTAACGTTGTATTTTCCGAGTTATAATATATTTTTCTAAGCGGTTGATGTTTTAGCATTTCGAGATGGACAGCATCCAAAAATAGCAGCCGGTTTGAAAAAAAAATACATTTAAACCTATTAATATACAAAATACAAATTTTGTATTCAAGTTATAAATTTTAAGGAATTAATAGTGAGAAATCTACCACTTACAATTTTTTTCGTTTTCAAAAATTACAACAGATACAAATACTTTTTTGAGTGAGAGTCCTCGCTAAAGTATTTGAAAATCGTACTAATAAAAAAGAAGAGAAAACAATGGGCCATGACAGTAAATTATTCATAGCATTTATAGACCTGGGAAAAGTGTTCGACAGAGTACCGAGAAAAACGATGTGAAATATATTACAAAAGAGGCAAATAAGCAAACAACTAGAAAGAGCAATATTAGGTATATTCAGAAAGATATACAATTACATAAGGACAGGAAATAAGATATCACAGGAATTTACAACCAAACAAGGACTAAGACAAGGTGGAGCATTAAGCCCACTACTGTTTATAATATTCCTAGATAAAATATTAAAAAATATAAAGGAGAAAACAGGGAAAATGGAAATAGGATATTATAAACACATTTAAAAAATATCTTTTTTTTTTTTTAAATTCACAATATATAACATAGTATAACAAATCAACCGGAACACATTTTGAAGATAAAAAATAGATCTTATGTACACAAAAGTTGGCCAACTATATATTATATATTAACCTTACAATAAATATATAGTAATTAATTTCGTTTCTAAGCGCGTATAATATTACTCAAAATATTATTGTATTAAGGGCGCACTTGTGTTTATTATTATTATTTACATGCGGTCCATATGCATGAGGGATTAGAAGCTGTGGCAACTTGCGGATCTCAGTCCGCACATTATGTAAACTAAATTACACCATTTAGAACTACCACGACACTAAACTTAAGTAACAAATTATTCAAAATTAAGAAGAATTATGAGATGTACGTGAGTTAAACTGGCTGACACACTTTTAGAAGGTCCTTATAAAAATATACTGCACTATAACAACTGTAATTTTTATTATCTAATGAAGATAAGTTTTGCATAATATTGTGTATTTCTACAACTCTCAACAAAGCTAATCCTACTTATACTGAATTACTAAATAAGTTGGATGTCTTATATATTGTATAAATAATAAATATATACATGTGGCAGTAATGTATTTTTTATTTCTGTGTATTCTGTGTATTCTGTGTATTCTGTGTATTCTGTGTATTCTGTGTATTCTGTGTATTCTGTGTATTCTGTGTATTCTGTGTATTCTGTGTATTCTGTGTATTCTGTGTATTCTGTGTATTCTGTGTATTCTGTGTATTCTGTGTATTCTGTGTATTCTGTGTATTCTGTGTATTCTGTGTATTCTGTGTATTCTGTGTATTCTGTGTATTCTGTGTATTCTGTGTATTCTGTGTATTCTGTGTATTCTGTGTATTCTGTGTATTCTGTGTATTCTGTGTATTCTGTGTATTCTGTGTATTCTGTGTATTCTGTGTATTCTGTGTATTCTGTGTATTCTGTGTATTCTGTGTATTCTGTGTATTCTGTGTATTCTGTGTATTCTCTGTATTCTCTGTATTCTCTGTATTCTCTGTATTCTGTGTATTCTCTGTATTCTCTGTATTCTCTGTATTCTCTGTATTCTGTGTATTCTCTGTATTCTCTGTATTCTCTGTATTCTCTGTATTCTCTGTATTCTCTGTATTCTCTGTATTCTCTGTATTCTCTGTATTCTCTGTATTCTCTGTATTCTCTGTATTCTCTGTATTCTCTGTATTCTCTGTATTCTCTGTATTCTCTGTATTCTCTGTATTCTCTGTATTCTCTGTATTCTCTGTATTCTCTGTATTCTCTGTATTCTCTGTATTCTCTGTATTCTCTGTATTCTCTGTATTCTCTGTATTCTCTGTATTCTCTGTATTCTCTGTATTCTCTGTATTCTCTGTATTCTCTGTATTCTCTGCATTCTATTTATTCTATGTATTCTGTGTATTCTGTGTATTCTATTTATTCTATGTATTCTCTGTATTCTATTTATTCTATGTATTCTGTATATTTTTGTATTATGTGTATTATAACTATTTAAAAAATATATAGGGCGGTAAAAGATTGCATTACCCAATAAAGTAGATTATAATTTACATTGTAAATTGTACATATTTAGTAGATATTTCTCTTACTTGTAATAAATGTGTTGTATGTAAGATAATTATTTTTAAAAAAATATTAGAAGATATTTGCTTTAAGCGACGACATACCCCAATGCGGCCCTGCTACCATGGCTAAGACCACAGGCCAATTACCAACATTACAAGTCAAGTTGTAATAACACGCTTCTGGCAAACGTACGAATATTCCACATAAAACAATTAACCATGAATATTAAAAACATGAGCATAAAAACACACAATTCAAACTAATACCCAAATAACTTCAACAAAAACCTATTCTATAGCCGGTTGCCATTGTTTCATTTCCATTATTTCCCGTTTTACAATGCCCCTGTGTATGTATTTTTCATTAACATTCCATATAAATATAAATATTGGAAACAATTTACAGATCATAAAAGTATTTAAAACGGGATTGTGTTGCGCGTTATGTAGGAATAAATAGTGCGATTTAATTTGAATGTTGCGGTCGTTCGCGTTGACCCAAAATCGTTTTTGTTCATCCCGCGCGCGCTGTTAATATTTTGTTAGGACCCCCCGCAAAACAGGGTTTTTTTTCCGGTAGACGCATTTGTTTTACGTCCCCTCAATAAAACCGCCCCAGCTGCGTGTGTGTGTGTGTGTAATCACTGCCGAAATGTCTCCATATAAACGGATTAAAAAGAGATTGCGGGTGTCGTTTTTTCCTGTGTGTGGGGTTTTAATTAATTTACCTTGTGCTGGAGCGTAGATGTTGAGATAGAGGCAATCCTCGCTCTGGTTCTTAAGGTAGGGTAGTAATCTTTTGAGGTACTCGAGCCGCCCCCGGGGCATCCTCTTTAGCGCGGCGGTTTCGTTAAATATGTCTGGCAGCCGCTGCGGGCACACGGGGCTGAACTTATCCGCGATCTTAACCCCGGACCAGAGGGCTCCGGTCACGGGGGGCATGAACCGCAGGCTGCCCAAGGGTGGGCTCGCGTAGGGGATACCCCGGAACACCTCAACGGGCTCCAGGTTTTTCGCATCCAGCGTCACTATGATCCCACTGACGTCCCCGTACTTCGTCCGCACGGTGCGGGAGGTTAAAGGGGCGCGCTCGGGGGACGGATCGCCACCGGCGTGCACCACCATAAACACAAACACACATAGCCGGGGAAGTACGCTGGCCATCATAATTATCGTCCGCAACACAACTTGCTACATCTTAGCAAACAAATACATCACACAACCACACTATTTACTTGTTTGTTTTAATTACATACAATTTGCACTAAAATACAAAACTAAACACACATGAGTAATTTAGATTATAAAATTATCTTGCAGTTTTATTATTATAATTATTTTTATATCCACAATATTTTACGTTCACAATATTATTTATATTAAATATTTTTTTTAGGATGATTCTAATGTCAAGAGCGTTGAGTTGAGTGGAGGCGAAATCGGATGGAAGTTTTTTTTTTTGTAATTTCTTGTACGTAAATGTAGCCGCTACACCGGATGTATTCCGTAATTATCGCGTCTTAGCCGTACGTAACGCGACGGATCCTGCTTGCTGACTGACGGCCGAGGCGTCGCGACGCCTTTCGCACACCAGCGCCCCCTCTGCGCACCGGCGGACACTCAGCGTACTAAGCTTCGATTTGTTAATTTGCAAAGAACACCAATCCAACTTTTGGTATTTTTTTATATTAATAATTCGCTTTTAATTTACATTTACATTAAAATCTTTCGACTTAAAAATTATTATTATTTGTCACTTAACTATAATACAGATTTGAGGTGTATATTAAAATAACATATAAAGCATATTTCAAATACAGGTGTAGTAATTGTGTTTCTTACAATTATGTAACTGGGTATCGACTTACGGGTCTTTCTATCGTGTGTTAGTGTATGTGAATGTGTTGATACTTCAGAAAATAGTCCTCAATTTTTTTAAACCGGTGTGAAGCTAACCTCTAAGATCCCAGTCTCTACATTGGCCGATTGTTTGCGGGTTTGTACTGACCAATTGGGGTGACCAATAAAATCCAACTTTTGAGTAATCTTTTGTTTATGTCTTGCCGACCATAATATTTAGTTATATATTTTTATTAATAATATTTATATGCGTTCTTGTATAATATATGTTGTAACATAAATTATTATTTTTGATCATGAATCCGTCATAAGATTGATTTGAAAAAATTACACTATGTTTACAACAGAATGACAACGGCAAATTGAAAGTCTCTATCTCTGCGTATTTTTCCTTCTATTTTTTTTTTATTTTAAACTTTTACACTCCTATCTCGATATGCTGATTTTAGTTTACAAAAAAATTATACAACATATTTTGTTTAACTTTTTACTGATATTATTGCAGAACATATTAGTGCACCAGATGCCCGAAGAAAATTGCAAAATTTTTTCGTCGACCAATTCAAACATATTTACATTATTATTATTTTTGACCATGAATCCGTCATACAATTGATTTGAAAAAATTACACAATGGTTATAATAAAATGACAAAGTAAAATGGAAAGTCTTTAAAGAAAAATACGCAGTTTCTTTCTATTTATTTTTATTTTTTAACTTTTACGCTCATATCTCGATATTCCGATTTCAGAGGCTGGGCCGATAAACAAATTATGCCACATATTTTGTTTAATTTTTTTAATGATTAATTTTTGAAAATTTTGATTATAAGTAAACCAAATATTGTGCGTATATCTACATAGAATACTATTTTCTGGGGAAAAGTTGCTTGAAGTTTGTATATTTTCAAAATATATCTCTTTCCCCATGACTTACGGGATGCCCTAGTTAAATTTATATGAAATTATAAATATTTTACTGTTTTCATTAGTAACGGCACGTTTTTTTTAATGATCTTAGTGCAGAACATATCAGTGCACCATATGCCCGAAGGAAATTGGAAAATTTTGATCATAAGTATTTTTTTTGTCGACCAAGTTCGACATAGAATACTGTTTTCTAGGGAAAAGTTTTTTAAAGTTAAAATTTTCCAATTATATCTCTTTCACCCGATAAGCGGCTTACGGGATGCCCTAGTTAAATTTATATGAAATTATAAATATTTTACTGTTTCATTAGCAACGGGACTTGTTCTGTTATAAAAGTTAAATTATATATGCTTGATTTATTACATATATAGAAAAAATGGTGCATGCGCCGGGTGATGACGCAACTACAATCGGTCTTTTGCTTTAAGGGGTTATATACCTTTTTGTGCGGAAAAAATGAGGAAAGTTTGAATTTTTGTAAAGGTATGTAGCAATAATTTTTTTACATCAAAATTATAATTTAGATTTTTAACTTTTACGCTCAAATCTCGATATTCCTATTTTAGAGGCTGGGCCGATAAACAAATTATGCCACGTATTTTATTTCATTTTTTTTCTGATACATTTTGGAAAATTTTGATTATAAGTAAAACAAATATTGTGTGTAAATCGACATTTGCTTTAACAGTTTGAGTAGTGTGAGTTTTTAATTGCTTAAATAAAATAGATATATTGTACTTTATTTTACAAAATTATATAACTAACATCACGAAAGTTGGCATACCGATAATACATCTTTGTAAGAAACAAAAACTTCTATATTTATAGCTATCCGTCCGACGGCGTTTCCGTTAAGGAGAAGTTTACTCATCCTGTATTTACCTTCTGAATAGTTCTGGATAGTTGGCTGGAGGGTAGCATAACTACAGATACGTAGGCATCAAAATGGGCCCATTGTGAAACCTCTCTTTGTATTTACCTTAACATCACGGATAACCTCTGAAAAACTGTAAAAGATGATTCGCATATTTTCGCCCACAACGGGGTCCGAGCTTTTCATTGCTGTTCATCCTCACGCTTTTGTCTTGTTTCTTCATCTCGGAGCATAATTGTATTTCATTTCTGCATTCGACACTTTATTTGTACTTTTTTAAATCTTATTAGCAAGGTAGCAATAAGCGGATTGTTATCAATTCCGACATTTGCTCCAGGGTACGTTTTTACTGTGCGAAAAGTGTTGATTGTTTATAGGGATATAGTCTATTTGATTCCGTATCAAAAAAAAATTCTATCTTTATAGGGCTATCAGCCGTGAGACTTTTCCGCCGGTCAAGGGAGAAGCTCAGAGGAATTTAATCACCCGGTATTTACCTTAACTTCACAGAAATCCTCTGAAAAACTGTGAAAGGTGATTCGCGAAAATTCGTTCCCCACTGGGGGGTCGAACTCAGGCCAACTTGGTGTGAGGCAGAGCTTAATTAGTCTGCTATAAGCACAATATCGTTGGCGAACCGCAGATGGCTTAGTTTCTCTCCGTCGATGTTGACCCCCAGATGTTCGAAGTCCATCTTCTTAAACATGTATTCAAGCAGTGTAGTACGAGACGGACAACGCCTCTAACCACTCGGCCACTGAGCTGGGTCATTCCGTACCATATTGTTCTGTGACTTCGGGATGCCCAAGTGTATAATCTGTTTTTTGGTAGTTGTTTAAACCATGTGTTTGTAATCACCAGAGCTTGTATTATAGAAAATTCAATGAGTTTTACTTCTCCTAGGTTTTTTCGCCAAATCATATGGATCTGCATATCCTCATCATTTCCATGCTCTATTTTGGCATTAAAATCACCCAGAATTATGGTGAAATCTGAGTTTTTGACTATTTGCATAATTTCTTCTAATTGGTGGTACAATTATTCTATTTCTGCGGCGCTCGTATCTGCCATGGATGCATATACTTGAATGATATCTAATTTTCCTGAACAGGATTTGAGTAACACCATTATAATCCTAGTTGATAGATACACATCTCTTCTGGATAGTTCTGGATAGTTGGCTGGAGGGTAGCATAGCTACAAACACTAAGGTCTCAAAATGGGCCCATTCTGAGGGCTTTAAGGCTTCTCACTCGTCCTACCAGTCAATTTTTCGTGCGAGCTGCAAAACTCTGGCGAATGAGGAGTTGCCAATGCTGGTCATACTAGGCCAGCACTCCCCTAGCATTAGATGCCTTGTGTTTACTAGAGCTGGGCAGAGGCATATTACATACTCTGATGTTTCTAGTTGTGCAATGAAGCACCCTCTACATAACGGGCTGTCCACCAGACCCATCGTGTGTAGGGGTTTGTTTAGCCGATAATGGCCAATTAGGAATACACATCTCTTAAACGATGTGAACCTATCAACTAGGATTATAATCAGTTGTTTAATTTTTTTTTGTTAGACCATTACGGCTACTTCGTTTCTGTAAGGTGCATAGCATCCTTCTGTATAGTACGTATGGTAGTTACTGATGGGACATTCTTCCTGATCTTGTCATTGAACGTCAGTAATACCTAAAATCTCAAGTTTTCAACGGATGAACTTGAGATTTTGCATTTTGTTACCCAATTTCTCATTTATTTGGACATTTTTTTGACTGCATTTGCTTAGCATGGTTAAATATATAAATTATATATATAATATATATATATATATATATATATCTATATATACATATATATATATATATATATATACATATATATATATATATATATATATATATATATATATATATATATATATAAATATCATGATATATAAAATATAACCATGTCCTTGAGAATATATATTCTGCACCACTAAATATTTGGATGCAGAAGGACCAGAAGGTCGATTGCTAGTTTTAGAATTATAACAGAACAGTAACTAATATTACTACTATTTCCATACACATCAAATTGTATTATAATAAATCAAACTGATATTATTTATTCATTATTAAATACAATATCATCGAAACTATTAATAGTGAAATACTCCCAAACAAACCATATGTTTGTTCATTAATTAATAATGAAATATATTTCATGAATATTATTGTTGTTAAATGTAACCGATGTAGTTTGATATGAAAGCGGCGATTGCGTTTGCAGGGAACATATTTGGTGACTTTATAAAACTCCGCGGCTGTGTATTTAGGAAACATTACCGCCGTTCTATAGAAATCTTTATTGGCAATCGTGTCACGTTACTGGAATATATATATATATATATATATATATATATATATTATATATATATATATATATATATTATATATATTATATATTATATTATATATTAATAAATTATTCATATTCATATAGGAATAAAACATACATACATACTGATAAATATCATCCCTAATGGAAGGATTTGATATGGATCTCGTTGCAAACCAATAAAGAGAAATAAAATTAATAAATTGGGGTGATTTATTAATATTTATTTTAATTAATAATTTTTAACCTTCAAATGAATCAATATAGGACCGTTATTTGCAATAAAACATACATACATATTGATAAATATCAACCCCAATGTAAAATGTTTAAAAAAATATAAATATAAATAACAACATATTATATTAAATGTTAGCTCAGGCATGATTTGATCAACCATATATGATACTATCAATTTAAATATCGTAATAAAATTATCGGATGTGCTCAAATTTAATTGTGTTATAAAATGCTTCCTGCTGCTTTCACAATTTTTTGCCTTCAGGATGATCGAGACATGTAATTGCAAATATTCTAGAGCGGAATATAAATGAGTAAATTAAAACTGTAGGGAATCAATCGCGAGGTCCGCGCGGCGGCATAAAATATTAATAAAAACCGCAGACCGTGAGCGGAATCGGGAACAACAGAAAAATTGGTATTGATTAAAACGAAGGAGGGTAGGAATATAAATTTTGCTAAGTAAATTTTTCCAACTGAAAATACTCCGTATAAATCAGTAATATTCATAACTTTTTATTTACAAATATATATATATATAAATATATATATATATATATATATATATATATATATATATATATATATATATATATATAGTGTGAATCCACCTCTTAGCAATCTACATATCTAGATTTCGATCCTATTAGATCTCATCAGTGTAGCTCAGCTAGTGAGGATGAATTCACAAAATATCTCGAGTAGTTATATACAAAAATCATAGAACTAACCCCCTAGGAGGGGAGCGAGATTGCTAAGAGGTGGATTCACACTTATATATGTTTTATAAGATTGGCCATGTGCTGATATCGGAAGCATTCTATTGGAATATTATGCCATAGAGAGCACTACCTGGTGATCCTGATGGCATGAGCATGTTGACGGTTATTACCATATGGGTGTGCATTGCTAATAGATGTGGTGCCGCCAGATGGCGTTTAACTTTCCTCCTAGGGGATTAGTTGTATAATTTTTAATACCCTTTTTGGGGGTTGTAAGTACGTCGCTAAACTGTACAGTTTTATCTAAATAAATACATTGAACGAAATTTTACACCAATACAATGTTTTTAATTAAAATCAAACTTCAATTACAAACTACCCGAGTTCACTTCGCAATTTTTTTTCAATCCTTATTCATATGCAGTTCAGAAAAATTCAATTTTCGCTCTCACACATGCATACACATACACACACGATACCCGCATGTCGAGTTTTTAATTTCAACGACGTCGCGGAACTTTTATGAAAACTCTTTGCGCCGCACAGGCACAAAGTTTATATTAACAAGATTTTTTAAGCCGCGGCCGCATAAACTGCTAACTCCTTCTTATTGCGGATTTGCGAATACACTAATTGCAACCACCCCGCGTGGCGTGCAACTTGACCGCGGATTATAATACAAGTTGCCTGTAGAAAACCTCGAGAGCTGTGCGGCTGATAAAAAGTTTAATATTAGTGCTTGATAGCGAAACTTGGGGCGGCTCGATAGAAAATAATTTAGTGGCTGAAAGAGATTAATTTCAAAGAAATTGCGGTTCGAAAAGGACGGCTGAGTTAATTTGATGTGAAATAGAGTTAATATACTATAGTAGATAGATTCATAATTTAATTTCGGTGTAAACGAGTGGATATGTAACTAGAGACGAAAATAGAAACGTTGATATTAATTAGGTTTTGTATTGAAGACATAAATAATATTATCTATTTGCCTTTTATAAATGTATAAACCAGAAATAAATAAAGGTCGTTTTAGACAAGACAATTTCTTAGCTCAAAAGTTGTTCAAGATATGAATTCATATATCCTCCTCCCATACAATTTGTTCTTGACAAATAGAACGCATTATATTTTTCCATTCAATCTACAATCCAATTCAATATTTCAAACAATGTGCTGTATGATACAAGAAAATTTAGATTGTCTCGCAAATTCACTAACTTTTGAGTCAAGAAATTGTCTTGTCTAAAACAACCTTAAAAGAAACTTAATTCAGCATAGCAGTCTCAAAAATTCAAATTCACCTAATAGGGTATTGCATATTAAAATAAACAAAAAACTATTGAAATATGTTTTGAAAAAAAAAACCTGGTAGCTAAAGGATATTATTCTACTGATGAGTATGTAAATTGTATTGGCCAGGACTAGAACTTACCCGTAACCATGAAAATGATTATAATCTTGGCTAGGTATTTTTTTTATTATATATATATATATATATATATATATAATGTTTATGAATAAATAAAAAGTAAATGTATATCATTATTCATTTCCTAAAATGCCTGCCTTTATTACAAATTAACTAATATAAATCCAAAACTTGTCGCATGAATTCCCTAGTGGGTGTTCATATATGCAGGGTCCGTTCAAATTATAGAAATTAAAGCATTGAATTATTAATGCGGCGGGCACAATCGGGTGGAACTAAGTTGGGGACGTTTTTGTGCGTGCAATAAATTGCCTGGAACATGTACGGCGAGCGTCGCGTTTAAAAAGCTTTAACCACGGGGCTACCTAAAGCCGGCGGGGTCATAAATTTGTCCCATATCTGCTCCCAGAACAACGCCACAACATGTGCCGCTGTTAAATATTTCATAAATATATCGGCACGAACAACATAATATTTTTATATAAAATAAATCACACCACTTCAACGAGCACGAATATCGAATGGTGTTATGTACAAGCAGCAACAGGATTTTTGTTTACGACTACTTTGCCAGAAGCAAAACAAAGGCGGATAAGATGCAATGAAATTTATATGTTATACCTGTAGGGTAATATATTTTATTATTGCAGAATAGCTTTTTTTACTTGAAAATAGTAAGTTTCTCCACAACCTTCCCGATATAAAAGTTATAGTTTTTCTTATACTATAGATAGAAAATAATTTCATCAGTTTTACAGGTTATAAAACATCGTCTACACAGGTTATAAAATACGCGTGTTAAATTACTTACACGGAATTATTTTCTTCTTCTATTATGTTTTCAGTCAATTCGTAATTAATTTTAATTTTTGTTAGGTCAAGTTGAACAGCAATGTGACTTCCACAAAAATGCTGGATCTTCGCCTTTTTAGAAAATTAGTCAAATATATCATGTATTCATTTTTAAGTAATGTTGTTGCCAATAAAGATATAGATTGATTTTCTATCTATATTATAACAATCTTTAGGAAAATATTGTGATTAATTAATTCATCACTATATCATATATCATCATATATATGTGATGAATTAATTAATCACAATATTTTCCTAAAGATTGTTATAATATAGATAGAAAATCTATCTATATTTTTATTGGCAACAACATTACTTAAAAATGAATACATTTATTTGACTAATTTGCTAAAAAGGCGAAGATCCAGCCATTTTTGTGGGAGTCACATTGCTGTTCAACTTGACCTAACAAAAATTAAAATTAAATACTAATATTTATGTATTTTTGTTGTTGTTCTTGATGCTGAAGTGCATTTTTTTAGGGGTATGCCAAATAAAGGTGTTTGCTAAATATAGATTAAGATAAAGATAAAATAAATTAACATCAATAAGAGCTAGTTACAAATTCCTTAGGGCTATATATTCGTGCCAAAATTCTCTATTTGCAATTAGTATTTAAATTTAAATAAAAAAATTCAATCAACATCAATAAGAGCTAGTTACAAATTCCTAAGGGCTTTCGTACCGAAATTCTCTATTAGCAATTAGAATTTAAATTTAAATAAACAAGTTTTTTTAGGAAATTTGCGTAACGATAGGAGCTCATTACAAATTCTAAAAAAATAATAATAAGCAATAATTATTCTGATAACTAAGGCGATTATTTTGTTGTGGAACATCCTATATGCTAATTAAAATAAATACGAGCCTTTGTGGTTCCCCCTCATAAAATATTACGCACAGCGTTTCTTATATTCCTCGTCGTTTTCGCTTTCGTAAATTTCATTCAATTTCCCAGTGATAGTATTTTCCAGATTCCAATACCTTCGGGACAGACGGCAGATTTTTTCTCCTGTCAGGAGGAGACGGCGGATAAAATAGACAGAAATAAGAGGTGTGTAAAATAACTTGTAAGGATGGAATATATCCCAAACGTGACGGGATTTCCAAATTAAATAAAGCCAAGCTCCGGTTGTTTCCAAAAGTACCATATGCAGTAAAGGGAAATTCTTTATAACATACTTATGCATGTGAATATTTAACCGATTCTAACTTACTACACTAGTAATTTTAATGCCTGAAAAAATTATTATATAAATAAGAATTATAGCTCGCTTAAGCCTGATTTCCTTAAAAGCGGCAGCTTTTGAAGTCAGAAATATAATTTTAATATACACGTAAAATTATTTTTCTGGCTTCAAAAGCTGCCGCTTTTAAGGAAATCAGGCTTAAGTGAGCTATAATTCTTAATTATATAATAAACAATTTTTTCAGGCATTAAAATGTAGTAAGTTAGAATCGGATAAATATTATTATATATTAAACGACTGCAGTTTTCCATAAAGAGTAATACCCCAACGTATAGCAAAAACGTAATGAATTACGACGAAAAATTGTGAATTATTCAATTGTATATAGTTTTTTGTGATACACATCACAAAAAGTATATGCAATTGAATAACTTGAATAGTAAATACAAGGCAAAATAGGTCTTAGATAGTGAATGTTATTTTACGTTAACCAAGCAAAATCTAGCAGGTTTTTCCTATTGCTCCCCGACTAGAAACTGCCAAGAGAATGCAACAAACCGCAATCCTCGTTTAGTTATCGAGATACAGTGCGAAATAGACGATTTAAAAATGGGTTACTTGGCAAAATAGGCGCCGGGACATAGGTGGTGAATGTATGACATTTTCCTTCAACCAAGCAAAATCTAATGGGGGTATTCTCAATTATTAGTGCTCCTCGAATAAAAAACACCGAACTGAATCGCATGCAACTAACCGCAACCCTATATCTCGGTTAGTTTTAGAGATACAGTGCGAAATAACCGTTGCTTAAAATCGGCCGGTATTGACGTTATTTACACAAATGACTTCAATAGCGGCCACTTTTAAGCGACCATTCTTCTAGGAAACCAGGGCTTTAATATTAATTTCATTAAAGGCACCTTACACGATCAATATTACTGTCAATATTTTAGAATAATGACAGTATTACTGTACGATAATATGTTTAAAATGTTCCTTATTCTAAAATGTTGCCAGTATTGCTCATCGTGTAAGGTATAGTAATGATGTAATAAGAGAATACTGATCTTTATCCGGATAATTGATTACTTGATAAATATAAAAGGAGGATTGAAGCAAATATTGACAGTACTAGGATTGACAGTATTATTGACAATGTAAGGTGTCTTTTAAAGTTTTTTAGCCATTTTGCCCTGTACCTTGGTAACTCGGATATACAGGGCAAAATAGGCGTCAGTAGTAAATGTCATTTTTATTCAACCAAGGAAAATCTAGCGAATGTTTGATAAATTATTATTGCTCCTCGCTTAGAAAACGCCGAGTTGAAGAGAATTCAACAAACCGCTATCCTCTATTTCGTTTAGTTATCGAGATACAGTGCGAAATAAGCGTTTTCTAAACGAGTTTTCGAGCTACGGGACAAAATAGGCGGCTCGATGAGGTGACAACTCTAGATCTGTGGCTCAGTTAATAAAACTCAAATTCTTAATCCTGTGGAAATGTCAACATGTTTTCAAATTTATTTTTCGTCCTGATATATTTAAAAAATCTATCAGTAGAAAATTTAATAAAAATTCCTAATGTATTAACAGTATTAAAAATATTGATTTTAAGCCCCCGGTTATCGTACATGTGCGATAACCGGGGGCTTAAAATCAATATTTTTAATAATGTTTATACATAAGGCATGTTTATTAAATTTTCTACTGTGAGATTTAAATATATTAGTATTAGCAACAGTATAATAAATAATACAAATAATACACATCAATATTAATTTCAAAAAATATTCCCTTCACTGCGCCGTTCCGCTTGTGTGAAGATTTAGCCCTCGGGCTCTCAATAACTTCCGCCTGCCCGCCACTTTTTTCCGCATTATTTCATTTCGGCACTTTAAAAATGCGACTGTACAGCAATTCTTCAACATAACGCCGATGTAATAACATGAAAAAGTAATTCTTCCCGTTTGGTTATTAATGGGAATCAAGTGTGCGCTGGGGGAGGCCCCACGTCGGGGAGGAATGCTCTCGCAAAACGCTAACCGCGCGAAAACTTATAATTTTATACATTTATCAAGTGGGCAATTTAAGGGCGAGGCACAGGACACACTGAGCGGTCGCTAAACTTTTCCGATCATAATTTCACGCCGAAGGCAATAAATACACGTTCGATTTTTAATGAATGTATATTTATATCAGTCAATATTATAAGCAAAATGTTTAATGAGGGAACATTTTTTATAATAATAATAATATGTTAATTGTTCATCAGATTATTCGAATTATAGGACTTGATATATACAATTTATAGAGAATAGATAGTTTTATTATAATACAAATTGTAATATAACATATCCAGTAATGGGAACATGACGGACGATGTCAAAAATAAGGTAAACAAAGCCGCCACCATCTCGGGTCACGTGGTACAAAACATATGGAGGAACACCTAACTACCGAATACAAATCCAGAAAATCTACAAAATCTACAAAACATGCGTACAGAGCGGAAACCAGAGCAGATACAGCGTCAACCAAACGGAAATTAAGAACGACGAAAATGAGAGCTCTGAGAACTATTGCCGATACATATATACACGATGTGGAACAGACAACGAAGCACCCAAATAAGAGACAAATGCAAGATGAAGATGTAGTACGATGGGCCAGATATCGCAAACGTGAATGGAACAGCCACGTAACCAGAATGACCGACGACAGAATATCAAAAATAGCCCTCAGCGGCAAACTCGTGGGAAGGAGGCTCCCAGGACGACCACCAAAAAGATGGCGCGACAGCTGGCAGTAAACATTCCAAGAACAACATGCAGGGTAACGCTCCCAGACAGAACAGGCCACCTCGCCTACTAGAAGAAGAATAATTAGAATAAATTGTAATTTAAATAAGACACCATTCCGATTGTAGTATGTAATGTAAATGTTATGTTCACAATAATTTTTTTAGTATTATTATACCATTTTTTGGATATTGGTTTTTCGAATTTGTAGGAGGAAAATGACATATATTCACCACCTATGTCCTGGCGCCTATTTTACCCTGTATCTCGATAATTTAGCCTACACCGAAAGGTATATATATATATATATATATATATATATATATATATATATATATATCGATATCTAAACGATGGTTGCAGTTTGTTGCATTCTCTTGTCAATTTCTAGTCGAAGAGCAAGAGAAAAAACCTAGATTTTGCTTGGTTAAAGAAAAATGACATTCGCTACCTAGGGCTGAAGTCTATTTTGTCTTGTTTCTCCGAATTACCGGTATACAGTGAAAAATAGCTAGTAGTTGAAGAAAAACTTGCTACATTTTGCTAGATTGTAGGAAAATGATATTCACATGTTCCGCGACGCCTATGTTTTCCTGTATCTCGATAACTCGTTTTGAAAACGCTTAGTCTGCAATGTGTCTCATAAACTAAACGTAAAAAATTGAAATAACCGAAACGACATTAATGAACACACAGTATTTTACGAAATACGAAATACGAAAGGAGAATATTAAATAATACAACGTGTTTGACGAGTGTCTTTTCGAAATTAACTATCCTGCAAGGTTTTAACTATATTAATTTAATGTGCACTCTTGGCTATCATAACGGATTTCCGTAGAAACTAAGCCCGCGAAAAACAGGAGATTGTTACAGCAACGTTGTGTGTATTATAACTGGCATTGCAGAAATGTTTTCTGTGCTTTAATTAGTGGATTTAATTCACGTTTTATTAAAATGTAACTTTATGGCGGCTGCTGTACATTTATTTCAATTTATTTTAATAGTCTGAATCCGCTGGGTACACACACATTATTTATGTTATGACATATATTTTGCTGCTTTGACCTGTATTTAGGCTTATTTAAAAAAAATAATTATTATAGTATTTTTGTAAAATTCAAATATAGATAATAATTGAATCTTCTTGTAGTTAATGTATCTAAAATCATTATTAGGCTATCGAACATTCCCGGGTGAAAATTATTATAAACATTGGTGCCGACTGAGTTGCATATAATATAATATTATAGTGATAGAAAAATATATTTAAAAATAAATTGTATCCTAAAATAGTATAACCTCTTTGCAGTATGTCTCTAAATTAGACAAGTTTTATAAAATAGTTAAAATTAATTAAATGACTCGAATGATACATATTCCTATATGAGCTACTAATACAGAAAACGAATTATATGTTGTTAACAAAGTCTGCGTCGTTGAAGAATCAGTATAATGTAAGTTTATATATATATAATTCTTTAGTTTTTTCCATTCTCTTCTATTTATTGCCAGTTCTTTTGCTTCCTTCCAGTTTTTTCTTTTCCTTTCTAATAGTTCCGATATAGCTTCATCCCATTTTTTTCTTGGTCTTCCTTTTTTCTTGTTTTGGTTTTTGCTCTCCATATTCTTTTCGCTGGTGCTGTCTCTGCCATCCTGATTATGTGTCCCCACCATCCTAATTGTCTCCTCTATGTACTTTATTGTCGGAGTTACATTTGTTTCTCTTCTTATATCCTCATTCCTCATGTTGTCCTTTTTTGTCACTCCTCTAACTCTCCTCATATACTTTATTTCAACTGCTTGTATTTTGCTCTTTTGTGCTTTATTTAATGTCCATGTCTCGCATCCGTATGTAAATTTATTTATAAATTTCCCATAATTATTGTTGGCATTGCATTTAGTTAAATTTACCGCCCATATTTCAAACGCTTTTCAACATAATAAGCAAAAATAATCAAAAATAGAATACATTTATTATTATTTCAAATATTCTTAAGAGAATTTTTCTGTTTCTGGTTAAGTGTCCATCTCTGGTTGGCGTATGTTACGACTAGTGTTATGACCGTCTTGCATATTCTGAGCTTCCTGTGTCTGTTCATCTTTGATGTTAGAAATGGTCTGTTTGCCAAGCACCATCAATTGCCTTTCATAATCCTCATCTTGACTCCTCCTCCTTGTCTGTTTTTCTCCATCAGCAGTGTTTCTAAGTAGATGAAATGGGATACTCCTTCAAATTTAAAATTATTCATTGCCACAAGTGACAACTGACTCGTTCTGGTAAAGTGCATAACTTTTGTCATCTTTTCATTATCCACGAACTATACTGTTTACATATAAAATACCATCAGTTCTAATACACAAGAAACTAGAACCCCACACTAAATCAAAAATAGGAGACCAAACAATCGGATTCCGACCGGGAAGGGCGACCAGGGACGCAATTTTTTACCGATCGCTATTATAACGCGCTATACGCCGACAAGTTTCATAGCGCGGAACTGATAGAATTAACTCAATAATTAATTTCAAAACCTTACTACTGTCGAGCTTTCAGTTTTGTCAAAGAAAAGCAATATTTTTCACGAAGCGAAGGGTCAAAAATTGACGCAATTCGCAGTAATAGCGAACGTGTCTTGATAAAACAGGAATAGACATACATACTCATCATACAAATGAAGTTGCTTTTGACACAATGAGCAGAATAAAATATTAGAGGAGAAATATAAACATACCACAAAAAATTACAAATTTAACGAGAATGCCAAAGGAGGGTTAAAACACGGCAGTATGAAAGTCTAAGAACATCAGAAAAATTCAATATAAACTCAGGAGTAGGACAAGGGACAAGGATACGCAGTAACATCAACACTATAAAATATAAACATACCACAAAAATGTACAAATTTAGCGAGAATATAAAATCAGGAGTAGGACACGGGATAAGGAGACGCAGTAACATCAACACCATTCTACGTGGTCCTGTAAAGCGCTATAAGAAACATAAAAAGACTAGGAAAACTAACTACAGAAATTACAGAAATACTAGAATGTGCAGTCAATGTCTTGTGATCATAAGTAGAACCAAAATAAGTCTAAAAAATGGCCTTCAGAATTTTGAGAGACGCAGCAAAAGAATCAAGACTATACATAATCCGAGATATAGCACTAATAACGTTAGTGTGGGAAAGCGCCAGAGTGGCGGAAGAGTTGATCAAGAGAGGCCGATAATTTGAGAGTGTGGAATTAATTGGCTCTAGAAGGGAGGCTCAGTCACACAATAAGTTGTAATGAGCCCCAGAACATCTTAGCAATATGACGCCATCCTAGTCCCCACTATGTCCTTGGTCATAGTAGGGTTTATCGGATGCCGTCCTACTGGGCCCCCACACCACGACAAGGTATGTTCCTTCGCGGGGGAAATTGCAGTACCCAAATAAGCACACCCCGCTATAATAAGAAAATAAAAGCGAGAATACAAGTAGGAAAAATGTAATCATGTCATAAAATAAAGGTTTATTATTATTCGTTCTAAATGAATTAATTTCTTGTTTTCTTCACGCAGATTCCATCAAATATAACCGAAATGGCTACCGATAAACATCAAGAAAAATCATCGCAACGCCAACGAGAATACCTGATGCGCCAACTAGAATGCATGTGGTGCGCTCAATTCATGTACGCTCCAATAAAAATGTGCGAGGACGGCCACATAATTTGCTCGCAATGCGCCTCCACAATGACCCACTGCAAAACACCAATGTGCAAAATGCCAATTTCAGCAACCTACAGGGACTACACACTGGAAGGATTGCACGAGCTCATTAAAGTGCCTTGCGTAAACCACCGTCAGGGTTGCGCCGTAAAAGAACTGGGCAAAAAGATTTTAGAACATGAACCAACCTGCGCATTCGAGGTATGCCCAGTTAAATACAATGATGAATGTACATGGCGAGGGCAGTACACCGAAATCATAGACCATATGAAGAAAGAACATCCCGAGTTATTCCTATGCAAAAACAAACAGTCGTTTAAATCATCTGATTTTCTTAAGAAAATAAATTTTGAGGACAACGTCAAGCTGTTCTACGCGTATGATAATTTATTTCAATTCTCCTACTGTATCAATAAAGACAAGAATATTGTTGCGTTTAGTTTGGTGCTCAGACGGAAGACGGTGGATGGACAAAGTTATTGTTTTCATCTAGATTTGACAAATGGTATTGATGCGCATCGTACGATGGTTAGTGAGGAATGTAATGTATTGCGCCAAGTTAGGTCTAGAGCGTTTCTTGGTAGAAGGGAACAGATTAAGGTGCATATAAATTCTATTATACCGTTGCTGAATGATGGTTGTTTGTTTTATAATGTTATTATTAAAAAGCGTGAACCGAATTTGTAAACTTTGTATTAATGTAGGTATGTATTGTATAGAAAGGGACTATATTAGACTATCGGTCCTTGCCGCCATGTATTGTATATTTTAGTAAAGAAATTTATTTGTGGATTAAGGCCCGATACAAGCGCAGTCTTTGGCCCACAATTAAATTAGAACAACATAATGCTTACATGATCAAATGCCTTACGATGGCTCCAGCTAAATTTAACTTTTCCCTGGCTCACGAGTTTTCTGTGTTTCAGAATCAAAAAAATATGTTAATATGCATATTAGTCTTGCTATTACTTTTCCTAATTATACGCACATAGGAATCATCTTTCAGGTTGTTTGGTTTTTGAATATCTTAACATTGTTTTCATCTTTTTCATTCACATCACTTAACAAAAAAACTTTATAGGGCTATCAGCCGTGAGGCTTTTACGCCGGTGAAGAGAGAAGCCCAGAGGAGTTTAATCACCCGATATTTACCTTAATTTCACAGAAAACCTCTGAAAAACTGTAAAAGGTGATTCCCCCACTGGGGATCGAACTCAGGCTCCCTACGAGACGGCCGACAACAACAACAACAACAATGTTCAGGTAGGAACTCGCCCCACGCCTTACGGAGCTACGCGTTTGCAGCAGTGGGTGTCGGGGTACCATCTGGGATCGAGTATCATCATTTCACCGAAGTCTGACTGGCCCCTGGCCCCAAGAGCTGAATCCAGTCAGAAATTCAATATGCGTCGGGTTAACAGTATTCAGTACCTGAATGATGTGATTTCCTCCAACAAGAACGCCGAGTGCCATCACCAACCTTACAAAAGGTGATTTTGAAATTTGGAATATGCCTTAGCCGATTTGTACCCCCGGCAGCAACATGCAAATTTGTTGCAGTTAAACAGATATTGTTGTACCGTTGTAATTTAAATTTTCAAGAGCATTCTAGGACTGCTTTGCCATAATTTTGATGAATTTAGAATTTTGAACTCGATCCGATTATCGATATTTTTAGAGAGACTACACTGAGACGGACGACGCCTCTAACCACTCGGCCACTGAGCTGGGTACATCATTTTTATATACTTAAAAAGTATAGTAAATAACTCTCTAGTTAATTTCCAATACTTTTGATAACTTTGACACATAATGAGACGTTGCCATATATAATTCGAGGCACATGAGGCTATACAATGGACAATTAACAATAATTTAGCTCAATGGGGGGTTCAGTTGTCAAAAGGCGCAGTAATCCGTCTTTACTGAGCATTGGGGAGGGACAATTCAAACACAATTAAAGCGTAATTTAGAGAATCACCTTTCATAGTTTTTCTAGGTTTTTTTTTCTGCGAATTAGAGGTAAATATCTGGTGACTAAACTCTTCAGAACTTAATTCTTGTTCGGAGAACAAACTATTGGGATGATAATCGTATGACTTTTTTTTAAAATTTGCAATTAGTCGTAGAAAAAATTCCTTGTGTTTGGTGTTTGTACCAATAGTTCCATTAGAGTTTCCATTTTACGTGATCTAAACGATTTGGCAGTTTTCACAAAATTCAATTTCACATCCCGTCCCGTCATGCACAATTTGCAGTCACATTCAATTACGCCGCCCCCAAATTGACACCGATAACATCACTACCCCCCGCGTCGATAAACAAGCGAAAAATAATATCAACCCCCATTAGAGCCCGCTTATGTTTAACACAAACGCCTCGCATTTCCGATATTAAGTTACAAGTCCTGTCCGGACTAATTGTCACGTCAGCGGGACGACAGTCTGTAACCCTATTAGAAAACTAAGGGTAAACAATATATATCGGGTTCCGACACTAAATGGATTTCGCGCCGGGCGCGGATCAATTTGTCCGCTTTGTTTATACACACGCGAAAAAAAGAACGGAGATTAATTGTCGGCGGCGCCGTGAAAAATGCTGCTCCGCTGCGTGTGATTCCTGCTGCATCACATGCCGTGTCGAGAAGGGGGTGGGCAAGGGGTGCGAAAAAAGAATCAATAAGTCGCGACGTCTACAAATTGCTATTTTTTCGCAGCAGCAGCAGCAGCAGCCGCCGGCCCTCCAAAGGGGCGCGAATTCAGACTGCGAAAACCGCAACGAGTTTTACCGGCAGCACGATGGCTAAAGGCTAAGGAGGGCGAGAAAATGGAATGCGATCGTTATAATTCTAAGGAGAACGAGGGTTTTAATTATAAGATTCCTTTTTCTTAGCAAGAAATTGCTGAAAGTTTACTAGGTAAACTTCCTGTGATCATAAACTGTCTTCATCAATAACGTTACTGATTGCAAGATTTCTCTCAATTTAATTATATCCTCAAATTACTATTGTTAACTGTCTACTATCACACATTATCTCTTTATCACTGCTCGTATTTGATGACTAGAACGTTTGAAATTTGTACCTCAATTTTTTGTTTATTTATAATGACTTTTCAAGGTGTTTAATAAATGTAATTTCCTTTATTATGTTCAGAATTTTATGAAAACTAGTTGACTCTATTTATAAGAAGTAACATGTAGTGACTACGGTGTTTGATAACCGTATCTCAATTGTTTATAGAGTTTTCTGGGTTTTAAGCTCGAAAATTACATATCCAGCAATAGTGGTCTTACTTAAAAGGATGTAATTTCCTGTATAATCGTAAAAAAATATGAAATATGATTCAATGTATTTAGAAAGAGTTAGATTTAGTCACAAATTGCTTGTGATGTTTTCGGTTAACATCCCGATATATTATAAAATCCAACAATAGTAGTGTCGTAAGAATATATATTATAATCTTTAGAATTCTATAAAAATGCGTTGAATATATTCACGAATAGTCACGTTTAGTGACTACAATGTTTGAAATTAGAAACTCAAATATTTATAGAGTTTTCGAGGTGGTAAACACAAAATGTGCAAAATCCAAAATTTTAGTCTAACAATTTACAGTATCTTTTATAATTTTCAGAATCGTATGAAAAATGATTGAATATATTTATAAAAAGTCATGTTTCGTGATCGCAGCGTTTGAAATTCGTATCTCAATTATTTTTAGAGTTTTCAGGGCGTTAAACTCGAAATTTACAAACAATAGTAATATTATAAAAATAGCTGTAGTTATCTTTTTAACCTTTAGAACTCTATAAAAATGAATTGAATGTAGTCACAAATAATAATATTTAATGACTACAATCGTTTTGCAATTCGAATCTTAACTATTTACTCAAAAATTACACAATCTAATAATAGTGGTCTTACAAGAAGAGATGTAATTTCCTATACAATTTTCAGAATTATATGAAAAGTAAGTAATTTAATTTATCTGCCCTTCATTACTCGGGAAACGTAATGTTATATCAAACACAAAATATTGTAATAAAATTATTTTAATAATTAAAACAATATGAGTTCAATTATTTTAAAACGCAGACGGCGGGTAGGAATTTCAAGCGATAATTAACATCCTCGGAAAATTCAGTTTTCATTTAATATAGTCGACTTGGGACTGGGAATTCACATTTAATTTCGGTGAGTGCCGAATTGTTTGGCGGCGTACAATTTTGAATAATACCGGCAGGTTAAGGCGAGGCACGCAATGCCTCTCCGAATCCCAGAGTAGGGTTGTAACCCATCATTGACCCGAAAATTGATTCTTGAGCTCCGGATAACTGGAATCGGCATCCCGAATTCCGGGACGCGCTTTTACATGCCGCGCAGGTACAATCTTTATCACTTTATGCTAGTGAAGGGTGATTTCATACATATAATATTTATTATTTTTAGGGTAGTAAATATCAACTATTTTATATTAAACTCATTGTCATATAAATGCCTATATAACAAATTGAAGCTTAGGAAGATTAACAGATACATATATCGATGGTGTAGCGCAAGTTCTGAACAAATCTAATAGAAATCAGGTAAATTTCATACAAATGTGATATTATTACAAACTATTCTATTAAGTAATTTATTAGGTACATTAGTCAATTACGATCACTCGTCGACTTCATGATGAGGCAAACACAATATTAGCTCGCCCATAAAAGACGTGGGGTGGGCGTCTTTAAAAGACCGGCATTAATAAAACAAAGCCCGTTCCGTTATTCAAAATCTAATTACGGGCCATTCTTTCGCTTAGTTTAGCCGCTCCCGTTCCACCCGCAAGCCGAAGTTGATTTATGAAGAATTCCCGTGCTCATTATAATGTAAATTCAGCCACCGCATTGAATATTGGCGGTGCGGCCCCGCCGGGGGGAAAAGTTCGCAACAATGAAAATTCGTTTTAATAAGTCAAACAGCGGAATAATACCCAGCGGGCGGGGAAGTTTTTAATACACAAAACTGACAAGTGCGAATACGTAATTACACTTCTTTCTTATCTCAAGTTGTCAATACGTGCAAAAGTTGTGGGGCGCAAACTTTTTTATATTTCCATCCGCCGCGAATAACACTTAAAGCCGTGGATATATTCGAAAGGTCTTACCCCTAATCTCCGTCGAAATGTAAATCATATCCTCGCGCGCCGAGCATTCGATGCCTTTTTTATATCGCACGGGATTGATTATTAATCCCCGACGCGGGTCGTCGCTTTTGTGCGTCGCTGGGTTTATTTACGACGCCTGTGGCTCCTTAAACGGAGGCCGCCGGCATTACGCGAGATTAATGGGGTTCATTATGTCCACCCGTTTATTTTACTTTTTTTTAGCGTAGGCAATAATGTCGCCGTGTAGCGGCGATATCATAATTTCGGGCCCGGAGATTGAAACCGCGAAGAGCACGGAAAAGCGTAATGGGAATGGGGATATAAAAATGTCGTTATTTTGTTGATGGGCGTGTAATCATTTTTTCTGGGGGGTTTAATAGGGGCGTAATTAAGATTGCTGGAGTTTAGTGCAGGGGTGAGTGAGGATCTTGAGTTAATGAGCGGTGATTTGTTTCTAATATTACAAGATGATTATAAAAAGTAATGAAATTCTGCTATATCTTATATTTATACTAAAAGAAACATTTACATTACTCTGAGCAAAAGTGCGCAAACCGCTACTTATTATAATCAATATTCCAGCCTTTATAAATTTAGAAATTGTTATGCAATTGTTATATAATAACAACTTTTTACAATAACATTCCATTCGTAAAAAAATATCGATATTTAAGTTTATTCTTCGTAATGTACATATCTTATTATGATTAGTTTTTATGTAATGAATTATACTAGAAGTTTTGATTCTGATATGTCTATATAAACCAAATCAAGTTTGTGCTGATTTTGAAGCTGCCAATCACACTAATTGATTGTAAATATAACTTTTATGTCGTGTTTATTTGGCGACCTATGACAACCCCAAATCCGAGCTGCAGTGGGGTTTTTCAGGCGGGGGGAGCACAAACGAGTTGCCCTTTTTCCCGCATGATCGATAACCCAGCAGCTGTCGAACTTTGTAGTGGATAATTTGCAATTTTAATTGATGGCCGGTCCATAATTTTGCTCATAATAAAACAGCCTGGCAGTAATGTCGTTATAATTAATTGCAGGCTTGCACAAAGTTGCACAAAAATGTCTGCACAACAAAACATAAAACAGTATATAACATCGAACTGTATAAAAAAATATATTGAGAAAAATAAAACTTTTAATATGTAAAATATTAAATGAACCATTATTTATAAATGAATGAATATTATAAATTCTAATTAATTAACATATTAATTATAATTAGCCTAAATGATAGGTCATCCTCTAGTCCAGGGGTGCCAAAGCGTTGACCGCGGTCTACCAATCGACCGCGTAACTATTTCTAGCCTGTCTGATGTTGTACACATATTTTATTAATAAAGTAGTTAATTTGTGAGAAGTAATAGTTGTTTTCTCTTAGTAAAATAATTTGATATTGAATATGTATTAGTAATATCTATGTTTATTTTAAATTTAAACTTATTTTAATCTTTAAAATACTACCGCCCTAATTCGCTCCTCTGCCATTCTTTTTACCATGCCCATCTAAGTATTGCTGCTGATCTAATTGTCGCAATTATTGATTCCCCATCACCAGAGCTGAGCGCTACTCGAGTACTGTAGTTGCGAGTAGTTTTTCAGCTTATCATGTACTCGGTACTCAGTCCACTAGACTTTTATCTTAATTTGCTTGTACTTTACGTATGGCCTTTAGTACAGCGAAAATACACGAGTACATTTTTCTGTAATCAAATACTTTTCTATAAACCTATGGCGCAAAAGCAGGAAGGCCAGGGACAGTATTATACAGAGATTATTAGGAAAGTCTTGGGGTCACACATTGAGCTATCTCAATCATGAAACGTTGGAACTCTTATTATGACTGCATTTCGCGATTTTGCATAATGACACTAAACCGAAACAGCCCATACTTAATCAAATACTGGGGCTGCCTCATTTCTAATTCTAAGACACTGAAGTTGAATATTTTGAAGACAAATGTTTTAAACCCTCTAACAGCAGCTTTGCATATTCTTCAAGGTAAAACAAACACCTATTTTGCATATGTGCTTCCATCCCCAATAAATGAAAAAAAATGCATCTAGACTTAATTTTAAATGTATGCTTAGATACCAGACCGGTGTGAAGTTAACCTCTAAGATTCCAGCCTCTATACCGCGCGGCGCCGCGGTACCGTGTGCACGGCGGATAATTTGCGGGTTGGACTGACCAATTGGGGTGACCAATAAAATCCAAATTTTGAGGAATCTTCAGTTTGTGTCTTGCCGAACATAATATATAGTTATATATTTTTATTAATAATATTTATAGGCGTTCTTGTATAATATATGTTGTAACCTAATTTATTATTTTTAATCATGAATCCGTCATACAATTGATTTTAAAAAATTACACAATGTTTACAACAAAATGGCAATGGAAAATGGAAAGTCTCTATCTTAACATATTTTTTCTTCTATTTATTTTTGATTTTTAACTTTTACGCTCCTAGCTCGATATGCTGATTTTAGAAGCTGGGTCGATACAAACATTATGCAACGTATTTTGTTTAATTTTTTTACTGATCCTACTGCAGATCAAATCAGTGCACCGTATGCCTTTAGGAAATTGGAAAATTTTGATTATAAGTTTTTTTTTTCGGTGCACAAGTCGAACAAATTTCATTATTATTTTTGGCCATGGATCCGTCATACAATTGATTTGAAAAAATTACACAATGTTTACAACAAAATGACAATGGAAAATGGAAAGTCCCTATCTTAACATAATTTTTCTTCTATTTATTTTTTATTTTTAACTTTTACGCTCCTATCTCGATGTGCCGATTTTAGAGGCTGGGTTGATGAGATGCATTATATTTTGTTTAATTTCTTACTGATCCTGGTGTAGAATATATTAGTACACCAGATGCCCGAATGAAATTGGAAAATTTTGATTATAAGTATTTTTTTTTCGGCGATCAAGTAGAACAAATTTCATTATTATTATTTTTGATAATGGATCCGTCATACAATAGATTTGAAAAAATTACACAACGTTTATAACAAAATGACAATGGAAAATAGAAAGTCTTTATCTTAACATATTTTTTCTTCTATTTATATTTTATTTTTAACTTTTACGCTCCTAGCTCGATATGCCGATTTTAGAAGCTGGGTCGATACAAACATTATGCAACATATTTTGTTTAATTTTTTTACTGATCCTACTGCAGATCAAATCAGTGCACCGTATGCCTTTAGGAAATTGGAAAATTTTGATTATAAGTTTTTTTTTTCGGTGCACAAGTCAACAAATTTCATTATTATTTTTGGCCATGGATCCGTCATACAATTGATTTGAAAAAATTACACAATGTTTATAACAAAATCTCAATGAAAAACAAAAAATCTCTATCTCGACATATTTTTCCTTCTATTTATTTTTAAATTTTGAACTTTTACGCTCCTATCTCAATCTGCCTATTTTAGAGGCTGGGACAATAAAAAAATTATGCAACATATTTTGTTTAATTTTTTTACTGATCTTAGTGCAGAACATATCAGTGCACCAGTTACCCGAAGGAAATTAGAAAATTTTGATTATAAGTATTTTTTTTTTCGGCGACCAAGTCGAATAACTTTCATTATTATTATTTTTGACCATGGATTCGTCATACAATTGATGAAAATTACACAATATTTATAACAAAATGACAATGGAAAATAGAGAGTCTCTATCTCGACATATTTTTCCTTCTATTTATTTTTTAATTTTAACATTGACGCTCCTATCTCGATATGCCTATTTTAGAGGCTGGGTCGATAAAAAAATTATGCAACATATTTCGTTTTCACTGATCAAAACATATCAGTACACCAGATGCTCGAAGAAAATTGGAAAATTTTGATTTTAAGAATTTTTTTTCAAACAAATATTACAATTGACTATAACGCAGTTTACAAATATAATGTTATTTGCATTTAGGATTGATCCTAGTTACATGAATTATATAGTACTCTTTTAAAGTTGTATCCTTGTGTTGTATTCACCCCCATTATCAATTATATTATAATAAATATTCATCAATATTGATAAAAACAAATACTGAAATAAATCTATTGAAAGACTAAATATAATTTTGTAAGTTGGGTTGTATATAATACACGCACACCGCGAATAATAATCATTTGTGTTGTCTATTTCCGTCAGAGTTTTTTAAATTGCATTCTTAATAATTAATTTTAACACCCCAACTTGAAATGTTCTAGAAGCTTTCTTCTGAAATTCTAAATATCGTATATTCAGAAAATTTCAGGTAATTCAATTACACAGCATCAGAACCGACACAGACTAAACCAGATATACATAGAATTATTATTTCCCAGACAGAGAGACCGCAGGTCGTTATGCCTTTAGAACATCCAACTAACTCAATTAATTAAATGAATGTATATAATTGTATGTAATGTTGTTGTCAATAAAGATATTTCTATTTAAAGATTTTGTATCTGAAAAATACCTCATACCTAATTATGTTACCTATCTTATTTAGTTAAATACATTTAATCTTTATAGATCCTTTCTTAGAAATTAACATGCTATCATAAAACCTATTACGGATTAAATTAGTGCACTTATACTATATATTTAAGGTCCTAGAAATCATCTTGCTAAGATTTTGTCTTATTTTCAAGTTAATTTTATATTAAATTTTTGTGTTTGTGTGATAATAATATTTAATTACCCTGTCGTAATCCTACAATATTTCTAGGTAGTCGAGATCATTTATAACTATAACTTATCTTGACTTTTTGATATTGAGTGATACATGAATTTTAACACCTCAACTTAAAATATACTGGAAGAATTCTTCTGAAATTCTAAATTTCGTCTACTCAAACGATTTTAAGGTAATCCAACGATTATACAACAGGAGAAACCATTGTTGTATTGTCGTTGGATTACCTGAAAATCTTTTGAGTAGACGAAACTTAGAGTTTCAGAAGAATGCTTCCAGTATATTTCAAGTTGGGGTGTTAAAATTCATATATCACTGAGACTATACTAGATATACATATAATTATTACTTCCTGGACAGAAAGAACGTTATCCCTTTACAACACCCATCAAAAACTAATGTAATTAGTCAAATGAATGTATATAATTTTATGTAATGTTGTTGTCAATAAAGATATTTTTATTTAAATATTTTGAACCTGAAACACCTGATGTTAGGTTTTACAGATTCAAAATATTACATCTTATAAAATATATGTAAGTGTGAATTCACCTCTTAGCAATCTACTTATCTAGATTTGGATCTTATTAAATCTCATCAGTATAGCTCAGATAGTAAAGATGAATTCACACAATATCTCTAGTGGTTATATCCAAAAATGATACAACTAACCCCCTAGGAGAAAAGTTAAACGCAATCTGGTGGCACCACATTTTTTTTAGTTATATACATTTTACCTTTATAGATTTCTTTAGAAATGAAAATGATATCATAAAAGCGGAAACATATTACAGGCTAAATTAGTGGCTTAATATTTATATGGACCAATAATTCAACTTGTTGAGATTTTGCATTCATCTCTAGTAAATTTTATATTACATTTTGTGTGTGAGACAATAGAATGTAATGTCCCTGCCGTAATTCTACAACAGTTACAGGTAGCCAAGACAAGTTATAGTATAACGTATCTTAACTACCTGGAAATATATCGCACTGTTTGATGACAAGTGTCATAACTTACAAAATTAATGTTCAAGTTTTGATTTGATGAATCTTATCTATATTATAACGCTCCTTTAATCCATTTTTGCGTTTAGAATAAAGCAAATTATTATGTAAATAAAACATTAGAATAAACCACTGGAACTATTGCAATATTTTAAATGTGTATATCTCAAAAACTGTTTTTGGAAGTTACGACAGTTGTCATTTCATAGTGTGATATATTGAAAAATAAAATTTGAACTAAAACAGAATAATGCAAACCTTTTAAGGATTAAATCAGTACACTATTTTTTACTTTACTTGTTTTTTTATCACACTTCAGTTACACTTTGCAACTAGTTTCGGCTAAGCTCTAGCCATTTTCGAGCTTCTCCGATGTCATCGTTTAACATTTTAAGATGGTGATTACTTGGACCATAAATATAGTAACTATATAGTGTATTGATATTGGATTGTTTAAAGGGTTTACTTTGTGATCATTCATTTTAAAAGATAATAAAATTAATTATCACAAAGTAGACGCCTTAAACAATCCAATATCAATACACTATATATTTACTATATTTATGGTCCAAGTAATCACCATCTTAAAATGTTTGATTTATCTCAAGTTGACATTTTATTAAATTTTGTAGTCCTATGGTTTAGTAATGCTTGAGAATATAAAATTTATTGCCCTCGTCGTAATACTATAATGAATTATCTTGGCTACCTGTAAATAAATACTGAGAAATTTATAATTTATATCCAAAGTCTAGTGGGGGAGTATAAAATAAATTGAACAATACGTAACTGTATCAATTCTAGTTTGAACCCCAACAATAACGTACTAACAATTTCATTGTTTTTATAAAATGGCGCTTTATTTTACAAGACCATCTCGCGTACAACTCTCCGAATGCAGAACATGCAACGAGTTCATTTTTAAAGAAATACAGTGTGTTGTAGGACATAAGTATTGTTCGACTTGTGCAAATGAATTACAAAAGTGCAATAGCCGTTACTGCGGAAAACCATTATTACCAGCTAAAGAGGACAATGAGGTTACAAAGGATGTCCCTTGTATGAACGCGGGCGCTGGATGCGGCGTTTTGCAGCCCGGAAAAATGATTGTTCATCACGAGCGGTTCTGTACATTCCACCAATGCCCTACAGAAGTTTCAAAAGGTTGCCACTGGAGAGGATCGCATGATGAAATATCTGACCATATCAACGAAATGCATCCAAAGGATATTCACGTAGGACGGTTTCAAATATTCTCACTTAAGAATTGTATGGTTAGTCAACAGTACAGGAGGGAAGTTCGATCGAATATAATTGAAGCATATGGGCTTCTTTTTAAAATTGTGTACCATGTTCACGAACACGGGCAGTTCATAGGATTTAATGTTATCCGTTTGCTTGATGAACATGATGGACAGCAGTTTCAGTTTAAAATTTCATTACTGGATGCTAATAATGATGAAGAAACGGAATACATGGGGTACTGCATGACAACAAGACAGGATATTACCAAGGATAATTTTTTTCTAAAGAAGGAGGTTATTGTGACTGATCATAATAATGTCAGGGATTTTAGTGCTAATAATATATTTGTTTTTTCAGTGGCAATAGAAAAGATTCAATAATGTGGCATCAAGTGATTTTCTATTCAAGAGTTGTTTTAAAAAATGTTCCTTATTTTTTTGGTACTATATAAAGATATTTTTTGCGATTCATTGTAGATTATATTACATATACATTAAGCACAAAAGTAAACTTAGGATAAATGTAAGATATTTGAAATATTAGACAATTGTATTATTAAATTTTATATGCTGAATAAATTAATTTAATATATTTGTCTTTAGTTTTCTTCTTTCTTCTGCAGCATTTTTTAATATGACGAATATTGATATGAGTGTCATTAATTCATGTGTGAAAGGTAAGATAAAAATGGTTTCAGATAAAAATTATTGAATGTAGATCAGTTTATTTTATACTAGCATCTGAAAGATGTTGCATAGATGAACCAGATCTAATTCAGTATGAATAACGAAAAAAAAAATCAAAGTTTCGGTCAATACTAGGTATAATTTCGATTTGAACTAGTTTCGGTTAAACATATTCCAGCAGTGTCTAAAGAACTAAAATTATTGTAAAATTGACTAATATAAATAGATATGGTCCCAATTTTTTAATAATTTTAGTTTATTAGGCATTGCTGGAATATATTCAATCGAATCTAGTTCAAATCGAAATTATACCTAGTAGTGACCGAAACTAGTTGAATCTACAATTATCTATCTAATTCGGTATGAATAACGAAAAAAAAAATCACAGACCATATCCATTTATATTAGCCAATTTTACATTAATTTTAGATCTTTAGGCTTTGCTGGAATATGTTCAACCGAATCTAGTTCAAATCGAAATTATACGTAGTAGTGATCGAAACTAGTTGAATCTACAATTATCTATCTAATTCGGTATAAATAACGAAAAAAATCACAGACCATATCCTTTTATATTAGCCAATTTCCCAACCAATCATATATCACACCTTGCCCTATGTGGAAGGACTGCCATACAGACTGACGAATGTCCTAAGGAAGGATAACATTCCAGATATATATATATATATATATATATATATATATATATATATATATATATAATGTAGCACTTTTTTATTGTTTTGTTGTTAATGAATAATTTTAGGCTTTGCTGGAATATGTTTAACTGAATCTGGTTCAAATCGAAATTATACCTAGTATTGACCGAAAACTAGTTCAATTTATAATTATACAGATAATTATAAATTGAACTAATTTTCGGTCACATATCGAAAACTAGGTATAATTGTACTATCGTTTATATTTTATGTATATGAAAGGTATCGTATACTAGGATTTATAACTTATTAGATGAAGTTTCGCGTGTAGTGAACTTATAGACGGATATGAGGAGGACGAGCCTCAAAATCAATTCGCAGTCCGAGCCGGATAAGCCATGTTAGGCTTATTGATGTCCTCGCATTAGTCTAGCCGACACCTGAACGTCCTTTCGGATTGCTTTTCTCGCATTCCCCGATTCGCTTATTGATTCCCTCTTGATAATAAATACAGACGCCTGCGGTTGCGTCGCTTCTAAATAGGCGAACCCTCTATTAGGTTAACAACTATAACATAATGGATTTGCTATGAATGAAAAATACTGGACAATAAATTATCTTAGAGCTGGACAAGAAAGAATTGATATATATATATATATATATATATATATATATATATATATATATATATATATATATATATATATATATAATAGCTGTTTTCCACAACCACCAACGTCAATGGAAACGCCACAGTCGAGATTCCCAACCATTCATATATCACACCTTACCCTATGTGGAAGGACTGACATACAGACTGACGAATTTCCTAAGGAAGGATAACATTCCAGATATATATATATATATATATATATATATATATATATATATATATATATATGTATATACATATATAATATAGCACTTTTTTTTATTGTTTTATTGTTAATGGATACATTTTCGAGATCAGAACTTGTTTTGGTTTTGTTTAGATTCATTTTTAATTCTATTTGTTGTGATTTTTCATTGAGCGCAGTTAACATAGAGGTCAGTTCTCGGGCGCCAGTATTTACTAATACTATGTCGACATAAATACAAATATATAGTAAGCATATATTTTTCATATAAAAAATGTGTCAATATAAAAATATACTTTTTTTGTGCGTTTTTATTCCTTGAAAAAAACTTCATATTATGTTCGTCATAGCGAATATTTCATCCATATTAAAGTGCGTTTTATCTGTCTGCGGTCCTCCTGTGGGCGTTGTTGCAGATCGCTGCCACAAACTTTTTGCATATTAATTATGCACGTTTTAATCGATAATGCCGACCGGCCCGCGGGCATTATTAATGCCGCTCTGGTTGTCCTGCAATTACACGTACAAACGCCTGCGTTTTCATCAAATTGGTTTATTATTAATAGCCGGATTAATTGTGTTTCGCCTGGACAAATAATGTTTCGACGAGTTTAATCGGCCAGCGCATTAAAAAAAGGACACACGTTTGTCGAACACACCGAAACAATGCAATATATTTATGGCAAGTATAGTGTAATGTCGATTCCAATTGAAAACAGGCTGGCGATATTTTAACTATATATAGAGCTGATCTATTTAATTTATCGAATAAATAGTATATAGGGGACACAAATTCGATACGCATAAATGAGGTGGCGTGAATGGAACAAGTTAGATACGATATACAGATTTATTGATAATTATTGAGTAGTTTAAATTCATTATTAAGTTATTATTTTTTAAATCATAACTAAATGTGTTAGACATGGTCGCCGATAAAAAAATAATTTAAAAAATTCCAATTTCCTTCGGCCATCTGGTGCACTGATATGTTCTGGACTAAGATCAGTAAAAAAATTAAACAAAATATGTTGCATAATTTTTTTATCGACTCAGCCACTAAAATCGAGATAGGAGCGGAAAAGTTAAAAATAAAAAATAAATAGAAGGAACAAGGTGCTCAGGTTGAGACTTTCCATTTTTCATTGCCATTTCGTTATAAACATTGTGTAATTTTTTCAAATCAATTGTACAACTGCGGGCTGGTAAAAATAATAATTTACGTAACAACATATAGTATACAACAACGCCTATAAAAATTATTAATAAAAATATATAACTATATATTATGGTCAGCAAGATATATACATAAAACATTCCTCAAAATTTCGATTTTATTGGTCAGTACAGACTTAAAAAATAATAACTAAATGTAAGGAAGAAAGGAATGAAGAAAATAAAAAAGAAGAAAGGAATGAGGAAAATAAAAACAAGAAAGGAATGAAGAAAATAAAAAGATAGAAAGGAATAAAGAAAATAAAAAGGAAGAAAGGAATGAGAAAAATGAAAAGAAGAAAGGAATGAAGAAAATAAAAAGGAAGAAAGAAATGAAGAAAATAAAAAGCAAGAAACGAATGAAGATAATAAAAAGGAATATAGGAATGAAGAAAATAAAAAGGAAGAAAGGAATGAAGAAAATAAAAAGGAAGAAAGGAATGAAGAAAATAAAAACGAAGGAAGGAATAAAGAAAATAAAAAGGAAGAAAGGAATGAAGAAAATAAAAAGGAAGAAACGAATGAAGAAAATAAAAAGGTAGAAATAAATGAGGAAAATAAAGAGTCAGACCAACAATGACATGGGATAGAGATAGTTGAGAATATAACAGAACAGGCTTTCACTACTAAACAAATACTTTGTTGAGTATATAAGCGCGAATTCACCTCTTAGCATTCTATAGATCTAGATTTCTATCTTATTAGATTTCATCAATACAAATGTCGTTTATAGATTACAATAAAGCATTCAGCTGTATTGAAACTTGGGCCTTCCTATCAGCAATGAATTACGCCAGAAATGATTCTAGATTATTAGAAATATATACCAAGATGCACCTTACCTTTTCACATAAAAATCTAAAAAGACCTCGAAACCAATAAAATACCTCTTCGCAAAGGTTTAAGGCAAGGGGATACCATATCGCCAAAATGATTTACGTTGGCATTGGAAAACGTCTTCAAAAATTTATCGTGGGAGAAAAAAGGTCAACCATTTGTGATTCTTGGACGACATAGCGTTAAGAAGTACTGTCACACGAGAACATACCTCTATGCTCTTTCATATGTCGTTAGCGATACAGTTGCATGTTCGTACTATATTTGTTGACTATCCAAAGAAAAAGTTGGCCTGCGCTGAACCCCCAAAAAATGAATTGTATCTGACGTCATGTTCTACAGAAAATTTGCATCGATTCTCTATAAGTACTATTATACAGGTTAATTATGGCCGCGTTCCCATGATGCGACTTCGTAAGTTTCAGTAAGAAAGAAAAACCTCTATCCTTATAGGGCTATCAACCGTGAAGGTTTTCCACCGGTCAAGGGAGAAGCTCAGACGAGATTAATCGCCCGGTATTTACCTTAACTTCACAGAAAACCTTTGAAAAACTGTAGAATTTGATTCGCAAAAATTCGCCCCGATGGGGTCCAAACTCAGGCTCTTTCTGCTCAGTACGAGACAGACGATGCCTCTAATCACTCGTCAACTGAGCTGGGTTAGGATTAAATTACGATAAAAATAAATAAAATCTGAAACCGTCCACAGCATACGAATTCGCAATGTTCAATCGTAGATACTTTTTTCACCCAACGGATGTTTCAGAGTGAAAATAAATTTCAAAAATAATAATCCTCAGATGTTCCTCTCAGAACCCGCCACCGGAAAAGGAAGCATTCTCCACATATTATTTTTCCACACTCACACACACAGCCTATAATTAATCACAAAGCACCTCTCTATCTCTATCGCATCCTGAACGCTTTATAATTTGCAGCAAAGTCTATCTGAAAAAACGGGCTCGTAAATAACCCAGCCGTCGATCGGCTCGGTCGGCCGATAAAAGTCGCGGAACAATTCTATAAATACGTAGAAAGTCTGCGAATCCCAATAAAACGAACGACCGCCCAATAACATCCCAAATCTAACAACATCTGCGGCGGACATCTTTGCCGGCCGAAATTAGCCCGAAAACACAACTGTCTTCGGAGTTCCAGCAACATCGAGTTGAATAGGACTCGGCTATTTTTAGTGGGCACGCCGCGCGACAATTACACTCGAGAAAATAGTGGAAACTGGAAATAGCTGCGCGAGGTGACGAGCTTAGACAGAAATTTGTTGCACTTACGAGTGTAATTAATTTGTGGTATTCAGTACAATATGTTAGAGATTCAAAATGTATACATTTTATATTGATGGTTATTATTGTATCGGGCGAGCACTTTAAAACGCTAACATGTGTAATATGAATTTTAATAATGGCAACGTATATAAATACAGTATACAAGAATTTATGAAATTTATTGGAACGTTATACGCATTTACTTTCTTTTTTGGTTTTATTGTTTAATTAAACTAAAAACTGCAAAATCACGACTATACTGCCAGCTTAACTAAAAAAAACTGTAATTTTATAACCGGTGTGAAGATATCCTCTAAGATCCTAGCCTCTATACCGCGCGCATGGCGGATTGTTTGCGGGTCTGACCAATTGGTGTGACCAATAAAATCCAAATTTTGAGGAATCTTTTATACATGTCTTGCTGACCATAATATATAGTTAATTTTTATTAATAATTTTTATAGGGCTTGTTGTATAATATGTGTTGTTACGTACACTATTATTTTTACCAGCCCCAGGTCATACATACAATTGATTTGAAAAAATTACACAATGTTAATAACAAAATGACAATGGAAAATAGAAAGTCTCAACCTGAGCACCTTATTCCTTCTATTTATTTTCTATTTTTAACTTTTTTACTCCTATCTGGACATGCCGATTTTAGAGGCTGGGTCGATAAAAAAATGATGCAACATATTTTGTTTAATTTTGTTTTGGATCGTGGTTCAGAACATATCAATGCACTAGATGCCCGAAAGAAATTGGAAAATTTTGATTATACGTATTTTTTTTCGGCGACCAAGTCGAACATGTTTCATTAATATTATTTTTACCAGCCCACGGTCATACAATTGATTTGAAAAAATTACACAATATTTATAACAAAATGACAATGAAAAATGAGAAGTCTCAACCTAAGCACCTTATTCCTTCTATTTATTTTCTATTTTTAACTTTTTCGCTCCTATCTGGACATGCCGATCTTCGAGGCTGGGTCGATAAAAAAATTATGCAACATATTTTGTTTAATTTTTTCTTGAATCCTGGTTCAGAACATATCATTGCACCAGATGGACGAAGGAAATTGGAAAATTTTGTTTATAAGTATTTTTTTTTCGGCGACCAAGTCGAACATGTTTCATTATTATTATTTTTACCAGCCCGCTGTAATACAATTGATTTGAAAAAATTACATAATGTTTATAACAAAATGACAATGGAAAATGGAAAATCTCAACCTGCGCACCTTATTCCTTCTATTTATTTTTAATGTTTAACTTTTTCGCTCCTATCTGGACATGCCGATTTTAGAGACAGGGTCGATAAAAAAATTATGCAACATATTTTGTTTAATTTTTTTTTGAATCGTTGTTCAGAACATATCAGTGCACCAGATGCCCGAAGGAAATTGGCAAATTTTAATTATACGTATTTTTTTTTCGGCGACCAAGTCGAACATGTTTCATTAATATTATTTTTACCAGCTCACGGCCATACAATTGAATTAAAAAAATTACACAATATTTATAACAAAATGACAATGAAAAATGAGAAGTCTCAACCTAAGCACCTTATTCCTTCTATTTATTTTCTATTTTTAACTTTTTCGCTCCTATCTGGACATGCCGATTTTAGAGACAGGATCGATAAAAAAATTATGCAACATATTTTGTTTAATTTTTTTTTGAACCGTTGTTCAGAACATATCAGTGCACCAGATGCCCGAAGGAAATTGGCAAATTTTAATTATAAGTATTTTTTTTTCGGCGACCAAGTCGAACATGTTTCATTAATATTATTTTTACCAGTTCACGGCCATACAATTGAATTAAAAAAATTACACAATATTTATAACAAAATGACAATGGAAAATGGAAAGTCTCAACCTGAGCACATTATTCCTTCTATTTATTTTCTATTTTTAACTTTTTCGCTCCTATCTGGACATGCCGATTTTAGAGGCTGGGTGATACAAAAATTATGTAACATATTTTGTTTAACTTTTTTTTGGATCGTGGTTCAGAACATATTAATGCACCAGATGCCCGAAGGAAATTGGAAAATTTTGATTATAAGTACTTTTTATCGGCGACCAAGTCGAAAATGTTTCATTATTATTATTTTTACCAGCCTGCTGTCATACAATTGATTTGAAAAAATTACAAAATGTTTATAACAAAATGACAATGGAAAATGAAAAGTCTCAACATGAGCACCTTGTTCCTTCTATTTATTTTTAATGTTTAACTTTTCCGCTCCTATCTGGACATGCCGATTTTAGAGGCTGGGTTGATAACAAAATTATTAATTTATTTGTATTTTTTTGTATTTATATTTTGAGTGTAGTGGGTAAATTTTGTTAAAGCGAATGGTATGTGATTATGCCAATAAAGGTATTTTTAAAATAAATATGCCTCTAGGTAAGAAGGAAGGCAAGTATGCTGAGATACACAGCAGACACGGCTGTGTAGTAAGGGCAGCGATACGTGGTGGCACCTTGGCAACGAATTCAAGGGTGTGAAAGCAGAGTAGTCAGTGGCTTGTAGAAATTTGAGTGAATATTTAGGAGATGATGGGAAAGGCGTGAAAATGAAGGCTGGTGTGGGCCTTGAGAGGGAGTTGGAATAGAAGTGGCAATAGTATGATGAGGGGTATCTTAATAATGGATGAGAGTAGAATAGAGGATATAACGCAATGGAATATTGTTTTAATTCTAGTTACATTAGATATTATGTTGATTTGATTATTTTTGTAATAGGTATGTCAAATAAAGGTTGTTTTTTTAATATGTCTCTAATTATGTTGTATAACACAAAAAACAGGAATCGGAATAACTTTCCAACATAATTAATAAAAATATTGTATTATTAGTAGTTATATGTTAATTTCCATTTCATCAAATTAGTATTAACAATATTTATTAGCCCTAATAACTAATGGTAAGAAAAGCCCTTAATTGAGATAGATTATCTACTCCTTAATGCAATTATAAATATAAATCTAATGTTCTTGTTATGACTACGTCCTTGCATTATTATTTGCATTTCCATGATATTGTTTATGCATTTCCACGCGTGCAAAAACGCATACTAGAGGAGATCCACGGTGGATGCGCCGCGTGCGTATTTATATACTCTTCCCATTTAGCACCTATTTTTAAGCCCTACGCTCCAACTCTACGACGTGCCTTGCACCTATTTGCGTTCACCATCGCGACTGAAACTCTTGACACGCGTTAATTCCTCGCTTGAGCCGCACTCAGGTTAAAACGGTTCGGTCCGAATTCTTTAATTTTAGTCTCAGTTTCGAGCACGCGCCCCGCTGAAAGACAACTGTCTTCTTACACGGTGCAACGAACCACACGTGCGAATATACAAACGAGAAGTACTAAAAAATATGTTTTACTTGTGAAGTTATAATTAATATTTGTGTAAAAATGTAAATTGAAGTGATTAAGTTATGTAATTAGAAGAGATGTATGTTGTTAGTTTGAAAATTTGTAATATAAAAGGCAATTCGTTTAAAAAACATCTTTGAATGAATAATGTGGGCTTATAAAGCAAATCTAAACTGCTTTTGTTTATCATTCGGGAGCTGTTCCGGGTTGATTGTCGTATACATTTATCCGTCGCTCCTTGAACGCAGGATGTTACCTTATCTCTTGCTGTTCGGCGACGAGTAAAGGTCGTTTTAGACAAGACAATTTCTTAGCTCAGAAGTTGTTCAAGAAATGAATTAATATATCCTCCTCGCATACAATTTGTCCTTGACAAATAGAACGGGTTATATTTTTCTATTCGATCTACCATCCAATTCAATATTCTTAGCTCAAAAGTTGTTCAAGAAATGAATTCATATATCCTCCTCCCATACAATTTGTCCTTGACAAATAGAACGAGTTATATTTTTCCATTCGATCTACCATCGAATTCAATATTTCAAATAATTTGCATCATACAGCGAGACAATTTAGATTGTCTCGCATCTTGACTAAAGGTCGTTTAAGACAAGACAATTTCTTGACTCAAAAGTTAGTCAAGATGCGAGACAATCTAAATTGTATCATACAGCAAATTATTTGAAATATTGAATTGGATGGTAGATCGAATGGAAACATATAACGCGTTCTATTTGTCAAATTGTATGGGAGGAGGATATATGAATTCATTTCTTGAACAATTTTTGAGCTAAGAAATTGTTTTGTCTAAAACGACCTTAACTTTTGAGTCAAGAAATTGTCTTGTCTAAAACGACCTTAACTTCAGTGCGAACCATTCGACACAATAAATGAAAGCAGCTCCAAATACTACAAGGTTGAGACAAATTAATATTTTGTTCTACAGATAATCAGTACCGGAAGAAATGAGAGCAACTTTGTTGCAAGCAATATATAATGAAATGAAAGTCATGGAATTATAGTCTATATGTGCCCTTTTTTCGCTAAATGTAGGCTGCAGGTTTGTACCTTCAAAATTAATAATAATTTTAATTTGTCAAATTTTGATAGGACTTTTAATAGAGGCTAACAAAATCTGAGAGACTCACTGCATGTTATAAACTCAAGACAAATTTGCTGATATTTGCCTTTTAAAGTTTAAAAGATGTGTGTTCCATACACTAAAGTTGTGTTGCAGGTTAGCTTCATTTTCTGCTATCACTACATCATCAGCTAATGCTCCTTCTGATATTTTTACAACTTACATGTTTTTGTACCCTATATTTGCTTTTTTGATTTCTGGTTTCATGCTCTTCATTTATAAATAATAATAATTTTCAAATATAAACCATTTCTATAGCATTTGAAATAGAGACACAACAGAGTAAAAATATATCTATAGATGGAAATTTCTATTTAAAATTAGAAGTACAAAACTACATTCGAAAATATTTATATCCCTGTCCCTATCATATACTAGTCTTATTTGTAGACTTCAACTTTGGCTTTGGAAAAAACTAGTTTCAAGACATCAGATTATCTTGAAACTTTTTTCCTTATTATTTCTTCTTGCCAATGTAATTTTTTGAACAGGGACAGTTTGTTTTTGTAAAGCAATATTGCACGAGCGAAGAGGAAGGTGGGGAAACATAGACAAAATGGACGAGGGCAAACAAAAGATTAAAGGTAGAAACCTTCAACCTACATTTACTGAAAAAAGCACACCTGTCCTGGACATGAGCTGTTTCATCTCTATTTTTTTTAACGCTTGTAACATAGCAAAGGAGGAAACTGAAGATGTGTTGTTTCAACTGTAAACAGCTCTACAGTTGTGAAACACAACATGGCTCCAAAATATAAATATTGACAAATTTGCCCTTTCAGAACTAAACGATTTAATTACCGTTATACATTTTACGTGCTCTATTTCCCCAGACATTCTTAAGTTCAATGGCTAAATTTTCATATTTGGTAATTGTTTTCCGATTCAATTCTGGCTATTTTATTGAGAGAGTGGGCAGCCTATATCGATTATATTGCTTTCTTTCTATTATTATTATTATTATTATTATTATTGTCATATCAGGCACGAAAGCGCCTGATTAGCATGGTTTATCATTGCTAGTCGCCTCCGTTGCGTGCACTATCGCCCTACCTAACGCTGCCGGTTGTAAGGGCCGAGGTTTTCACATCGGCTACCCAACCTTATGCGCATCGGAAGCAGCAAATAGAACAAGAAACAATAAGCCCGAACCAGCCCAGAGTGATAAACGAAAGACACTTTTACAATCAGGATCAATATTCTTCTAAATACGACCGTTTCGTTTGGTTCCAGATCATTTCGAGCCCTGGCATGTTTATACAAATTTAATTACACCTGGTTACCTTAAACAATCTTCATTATTCATAATAATTAGCCACAATCCGGAAATAAACGCTCCACATCATTGCACAATTAGCTCTAGTAACCCAACAGGTGTGATGATAAACCATGCCAAATAGGCGGACTCCGCTCTAGCTCCCAGTTTAACGACCCCGCGATCTCCTCCGCGAATTAAAAATGCATTCGCAATCGCGCAAACTAATCTGCGCTTTCGCAATACGCGCGACGGCCGCCGCCCGGATAAAAGTTGATCGCTTTAATAATTAATAAATTAATTTAACGCGGGGCGGGATTACCGCGGCGCAATAAATAGAGACGCGCGCGCTGTTGCACTACAATATTTTCATTTAAAATAGAATAACAAACAGCAATGCCAGACGGGGGGAAATTATGCAAAGCTGCAACTATTTTGTTGCTGTTGTTCAGCTACGCGTACGGTAAACTCCGATTTGATTTGAATTAATTTTTGGATTATTTCTGGATTGGAATGTTCTGGATGATTGCCACGTTTTTCTAAGAATATAGTCTTAAAGGGGAACCAAATAAAAAATGTATTTTTAACTTTTGTGGCATGCGGAAAGTATTGTCATATTATACATTATTTTCTAATAAATTAGTTCACGAAGTGAAAAACTTAAAATAAACTTGATACGTGGAAAATCTAACTGCTGCCACCTAAGACGCTTTCGTTTAGCATGGAATATCATGCTAGTCGCCCCCGTGGCGTGCAGTATCGCTCAGATCTTCCGGTCGTGCACCGCCGGTTGTAAGGGCAGAGGTCGAATTGTGCGCATCGGAAGTTGCAAATAGAACAAGAAACAATAAGCCCATACCAGCCCAGAGTAATAAACGAAGTGGAAAATCAACTCGCTTACACCAAAATCATGTGTAACGCAAATTCTGTCCTTAACACTGATATTAAGGCGATTTCGTTTAACATCCCGTGGCGTGCTGTATCTTGCGGTGGTGCGCCGCTGGTTGTAAGGGCCGAGGTAAAATTGTGGGAATCGAGAGCGGTAAATAGAACAAGAGGCAATAAGCTCGTAACAGCATAGAGCGATAAATGAAAATAGCTTTACCGTACAGTTTCCGAGTCCATACCGCGAATGCTGAGAGGAACGACTGCTGGATACCAACTGTTGTCCTATTGGAACATCGGAAGGAAGGAAGAGAAGCGTCGCTGTCACGACCTCAATAACTGAGCACTAAAACTAAATGTTGCATGTGGTTTTTGAATTTATGGATGTTATATGGGTGAAGATTGAGCAATGTCTGTGGCTTTTTGGTTGCCCCACGACTGTATTTTCTGAGGGCACTGTTGTCACTCTTCTTATTTCTTATTCAATCCGCATGGTCTTTACTAATGTCGTCCTAATCACTCTATCTACTCGGTTCCTAATGACTGACCGACAATGAGCCATTAAGGATTCGTTGTTAAATAACCACCTAGTGTCTTATTTGCCCAGATACTCAGGCGTCGACTAACTATAACACAACTTAATTTTGCTCGATAACTTATACTTTGTTAGATATTTAATTTTATTTATAGATAATAATAAAAAAAGCTATGGCTGGTGTTGGAAGCAAAAGAAGGAAGTTCCACAAAATCGAGTAGGGGGAAAGAAAGTGGCGTAGGCCTTATGCTCCTGAGCAGTAGTTATGGGACAAGAGGAAGATAAAATAATAACATACAAAAATTAATCTGTAATAATAAATTCTACAGTGATCCCAAACCAGCTCATATATCTTATACATCATTCAACAAGAAAAAATCTGCATAATACATCTAGATACAATTTAAATTCTGACATATAACATCTGTTACAATTTTACCAACATTTCCATACTTCCCCGAAGAAAATTGCAATACAATAGATCCCAGGAAACTTACATACACTGAAATATGCAAAGAAAATTCATCAAAAGTTCATCCGCGAGCGTGAATGATTTACGCGCATCAATAAATGTACATGAAGTTTTCGAATGCGAAGACCGCTGCTAAATTATTTACGGTGTAACAACTTTGGGAAATTGATATTGCATATTGAAGGCAAATAATGGCAATAGCCCTGAAAGTTTGCACAAACAGGCCGCCGCTGCAGCGACGAATTATGAAACAGCGTGCTGTTTCATAATTACGATGAACGCAGTTCGGAAATCGCCTATATTAATTTCAGCAATAAAGCGGATATTGATAATATATAATTTTTGTATAGATAATGTTGGAATAATATGGGGTTGTTTACCATAATAAAACCAAATTATATCGATTCAGTAAATAGAAGTGCAAAAACAATTATGTGGAATCATACACTGACAAATGATTCTGGATGAAAGACCAAAATCACAAGAAATAGTACTTGAGTCTAGTGATTAGTTTGGACGTCCGTGTCGTACTATGCACTAAAGAGAGTATATCGCTATTTATTTCCACTATAGTGCCTTTCGTTTATCACTTTGGGCTGGTACGGGCTTATTGTTTCTTGTTCTACTTGCCGCTTCAGATTCGCATAATTCTACCTCGACCCTAACAGTCGGCGGCGCACGACCGCAAGACCTGAGTGATACTGCACGCCATGGGAGCGACCAGCAATGATAAACCATGCTAAACGAAAGCGCCTTATAATATTCTCTTCTTCACTAAAATATTGCTTTTTATATTATAACAATAACTATTGATTTGATTTACAGTTGTAAGACATAGGTTTTATAAAGACAAATATGTAATTGGATGGCAATGAGATAGATTTGGTGTGTGATGGATTGTTTCAAGTTTTAATTAAAATGGTGCGCGTTTTACTAATGACTATAGTAATTATCGCGTCTCTGTGTCGCGTCTCGTCGCAGACATACTCGTACGATGGCTACGGTTCGAATACTAAAGAGTACACTCGGAAGATTACGCTTAGACAGGGTGTGCTACAGGGGGTGGTTGTGGAGCCGCGAGTGAACCACGCGCTGGCCCCTGTCGAGCAGTATCTGGGCATTCCGTACGCCGCCCCGCCAGTCGATGAACTCAGGTAGGTAATTGGATTATGTTTCGTGATTGATTTTATCTTACATTAATTATGCATATATTATAATTGTAATATATATGTTGATATAATTTCGACAATTCGAATATCTTCAACGATATGAGATATAGGACAAATTGACAATTAAAAATATGTGTACCATACGACTTACCGAATTAATTAATAGTATTTATTGTATTTATTATAATTCTGTAATAAACTATATAGTAAGAAGGCTATCAACCTTCGAGTCCTTCTGCCGTGTGGTGTAAGTGTATGTGTATTAGTCATTTTATGTAAATGCTTTTTCAGTTATCTTAGATTTCATACAATATTTAAAAATATCTATTAATTATTTAATTATTTATATTATTTCCTGAAAATAGACGAATCAGGCTTCCCAAGAGAATTAACGCCCGGCTTCTCCAACGAATCTTAACTAGTTTAAGACCGTCTGAATAATAAGACGGTCTTAAAGTGTTGCACCAAATAAAAATCGGATTTTAAAACGATAAGACGGTCTTATATTGTAAGACTAAGTAAGATCTACATATGTTTGGTGCAACAGAATAAAAATTTAAGACGTGGTTATATATAAGACGAGCTTATATAAGACGGGCTCTAAGATTCATTGAAGAAACCGGGCGTTAGTATTATTTCTATCTGGTATGGTGTGAAAATTACACCGTATTGAAAATATGTTTTATGTACTGAAATTTTAAATTTCTTCAATTGTCTTCAAATCTTACATTTAAGTTTTATCTATCCAACGGAATGTAATCTGAACATTTCAGAAAAAAAATGTCAGCCAGTTTTTAATTAATAACTGAAAAACTTCCGAAATCAAGGCTTCGGTTTGCAGTCGATATCTAAAAAAAAAATAGTAATGACATGAAATATTTTTCATTATTATATCAAAATATACTAAACAGGCTATACAAAACAGTATAGTTTCTTTCTCATAAGAAACTAGTTTTATAGTCAACTAAAAATAGGTAAAAAAAAATTTTCAGGTGAATTAATCCGTCAATAATTTACAACTATGTAGTTGAAAATGGCTGAAAATTACCTCCGATGTTCATACACAACATCAAAATTGATTATACAAAATTTCAGATCGATCGCGAAATAAAAAATGTTGAACCCCTTTCGATTTTTGTCACAATTTGGGATATTTTCTTTAAATGTTTTAATTCTATTAGTACAGACTAGAAAAATAATTTTTTTCAGAGATTTAGTCATTTTATGGAAATACTTTTTCAGTTATGGCTGAATAATTTCTGAAATAATGATCTGAGTTTTCATACAATATCCCAAAAAATACATTAGTTATGTAATTTGTTATATTATTTCCTGAAAATAGACCGACTGGAGAAATATATTTTTCAGAAATTTAGTAATACTATTTCAGTTATGGCTGAATCAGATATTATTTATTATAATTAATGATCTTAGTTTTCATACAATATCTCAAAAAATACATTAATTGTAAAATTTGTTATATTATTTCCTGAAAATAGACAGACTAGCAAAATATATTAGATTATTAGATTTACTCATTTTATGGAAATACTTTTTCAGTTATGGCTGAATAATTTTTAAATCAAAGATCTGAGTTTTCATACAATATCTCAAAAAATACATTAATTGAGAAATTTGTTATATTATTTTCTGAAAATAGACAAAGTAGAAACAAATATTTTTCAGCAGATTTAGTTATTTTATAGAAATACTTTTTCAGTAATGGCTGAACAATTTTCGAATTAATGATAATAGTTTTCATACAATATCACATTAATTGTGTAATTTGTTATATTATTTCCTGAAAATAGGCCAATCAGGCTTTCTAAAAATATTTAGGACTTGTTTCTATCTAGTATGAAAGACTGAAAATATTGATTTTTATCAATCGACTTCAAATTTTATATTTAAATTCACTCTATCTAGATTAATGTAATTTGAAAATTACACAAAAATTTCATCAGTTTTTTTATTAATGACTGAATAAGTTCAGAAATCAAGGCTCGGGTTTTTAGTCGATATCTCAAAAAATATACTACCGACATAAATATGTTTCATTACTATATCAAAACAGACTAAACAGACTATACAAAACTGTATAGCTTATAGTATTTTTCTCATAAGAAACTAGTGCCAGAACTAACTGAAAATAAGTAAAAATTGGGTTTTGAGGTGAATTCATCCGTCAATAATTCAAAAAGTTGTGGCTGAAAATGTCTGAAAATTACCTTTGATATTCATAAAAATTGATTATACAAAATTTCAAATGCATTGCGAAGAAACAAAAACTTAGCTTTTGATTTTTGTAAAAATGTGAGATATTGTTGATTTGCTTTAAATGTTGTAACTATACTAGTACTGACTAGGAAAACTTATTTTGCACCGTTTTAGTCATTTTATGTAATTTAGTATTTACATAAAATGACTAAAACGGTGCAAAATAAGTTTTTCTAGTCAGTACTACTGAAACTTCTGAAATTATGATGTTACTTTTCATAGAATATCTCAAAAAGTACATTAATATAGGAATTATTTATATTATTTACTGAAACTAGACCAATCAGGCTTCCTTATATTTTTTAGAATTTGTTTCTATCTGGTATGATGTAAAAGTTACACCATATGGAAAATGTTTGAAAATATATATTTTTACTGTTCAGTTTCTTTAATTGTAATCAAATTTTACATTCGGATTCTATTTATCCTGAGGAATGTAATTTAAAAATTTAAGAAAAAAAAGTCACGCAGAATTTAATTATTAACTGAAATCCAGAAATTAAGGCTTAGATTTTCAGTCGATATCTCAAAAATAAACTACTAACATAAATATTTTTCATTATTATATCAAAATAGACTAATAATACTATTTAGAACTGTGCGGGGTATGGTCTATTTCTCATGAGAAACTAGTTTTATAGCCAATTAGTAAAAAATGGGTTTCAGGCGCATTAATGCGCCAATAATTCAAAAATGTGTGACTGAAAATGGCTGAAAATTACCTCCGATGTTAATAATGGCATCTAAATTGATTACACAAAATTTCAGATAGATATCGAAGAAACAAACAATTGAATGAAATTTTTGGTAATGGCCGAAATAATGATCTTTCATTCATTACTTTTGTATATATTTGCCCACATCATGCTTTTCAAATCACGGCAGAAATAGAAACGGATAGCAGGAATATGAGCCCATAAGGATAAAATATGGATTGTGTCGATCGGAAAATGCCATAAAACATTATAGAAAGTATCAAATATCGCAACCTCTTAATAAACATTTCCCTAATTTTCATCCTTCACGTGTACACTGGTTAGAACATAGCCCCCTTTTCTAATTTTGTGCTAACCGATACCTTTACCAAATATAATGCTGGTGTAAATTTGACTCCAAATATAATTAGTATCTTTAAGATCCCACGTAAGATCGAATATAGTAATATGCTTAAATAACCTCCAATTAACCGGCTGAAATTAATAATTAACCGAAACCAATTAGATGGCAACATATGTGCTCGAAATAGTTGACGACTTTTATCATTAATTCACAGATCCATTTAACAAGCTTATATGTTCAATCGCATTCGTCGTCAATATTGACCTGGTGCTAATTAACTCCGCAGCAGCAAACATTTAGTGAATAAATTTATTGCCGAACGTAAATATTCGAAACGGACTCAAAGTCGCTCGAATTGTAAAACACACAAGTCGTTTTTTTTATACATACACAAACAGTGTAATACAACTTTTACAAACTTAAATTGAAATTTTTTAATTACCTGTTGATTGAATACAACTCTAAAGGGAAGCTCGTTATTTTAGTAATTACTACGTATCTACTAAGTATCAAATTGTAAAATACATAGGATGATTTTTACAGACTCACATAGTTTTATATTTTTGCAATTGTGAAAAAAAAACACGTTTAATAATATAATTATACATATTATATTTTTTTTAAATGAGAGCATATTTATATGTATATAATTATGTTTATTTGGTTCAATAAATTTCAACTGGAGCGTTATATATATATATATATATATATATATATATATATATATATATATTTAATTTTTTTTAAATAAGAAAGTATTTTTTTATTTTCTTTGAAGATTTATGCCGCCTGGCAGTGCTCCGCTGTGGTTCGGAACAAAATACGCAGACAAATTCGGGCCTGTATGCCCACAGAAGTTCCCCAGCACGAACAACATGGAATCCAGCAGGAAGGAATACTTCAACAAACTCGTCAAGTACTTGCTGAATCAATCCGAGGATTGTCTGTACCTCAACATATACGCTCCCGTGCAGGGTGAGTAATGTTAGAAATGCATTAAACACTGCACTTTAATTCGAACATACATCAAATAGTTATAAATACACCTAGATGTAAACCTCGTTGCGTCAACCAATTAACATGTGCGCCGATTAATCGGTGAAAAATCATATATGCAATTATAAATCAGTCATCTTCTTTTGATAGCGCGCTTTGTGTGTGTGTGTGTTTGTGTTTGTCTATGTGTGTGTGTAGGGGTGTTATCCGCTGGGATTATAGCAACGCGCGGACGTGCTAATGAATAATTTCAATCAATCGGTTTGATGCGTTGCCGCCCAACGAATTTATAACTCGACGGAGCGTTAAATATAGGGGATTTAGTATAATCGCGTTATAAGGAGGGAATCTTAAGCCTTTTGTGCGCTTTATAATCCTTGAGACATGTCGTGAATCAATAGAGGATAGTGGATAGTGATAAAGATGTTGTCGTCGTTTCGTGGGTTGCTAATTAACAAATTGAAAGCTGTGGGGGGCTATATAAATTGGATTTTGCCGCCCCTTGCAAGAAAAGGATCATTAAATGAAGAAGCAACCGTAGAGATGAATAATCCTCTAGTCTCAAATGTAAATATGAAACTTAAAGCTATTAATATATATATAATATTAATGAAAAACAAAGTAATATGTTACACAATATAATAACCACCATAAAATATAATAAAATTTAAAATTTACGATGCGGCAAAATAATTATTTACGCTGAAATTTATTAGAAAAGAGGACATTCATTACGCCCTACATATTTTTCAACACTTTCGCCCTGGCGATGATTGATGCTCCCGCACAGCCTTCCAGTGAGAAATTGCCGTTTCCCACTTCACCTACGCATGGGTGAGATTAATTAATTTCATCCGGCCGTGTTCGGTTTTTAAATAATTTCCCATTATGCGCGTCAAACCGCAAACACGCGGATTCATCGCGTGACAATTAATCCGGAATTACCAAAATTGGGAGCGTGATAAATAAATGTATCTACTCAATTTACAATGAGGGATTACATAATTGCGTGGGTTGTTGATTTTGTGCGACATTTGCACGTTTTTGCTGAGGTTTTACCAGTTGATATTTCTATTGTCCCGGTGCCAATATGCGTGAACGGATTAGTAAGCGATTGTTGTTAGCTAGATGTGTACAGGAAGTCAGGCAATTATATTTTATGGCGGAGGTGCGAATTAGCTGCTAATATATCAACTTGTTACATGAAAATAATAGGCAGGATATAAGGATGTTTATTTGTACTTTGTGGGTGGAGGATTGCAGAATAGTAATTGAATATTTAAAGGTCGTTTTAGACAATTTCTTAGCTCAAAAGTTATTCAAGAAATCAATTCATATATATCCTTCTCCCATACAATTTGTCCTTGAGAAATAGAACGCGTTATGAAATTGAATGGTTTTGGCGTCTACTACGTGGTAATTCATTTTCAATAAAGGAGATCTCCTTTATTGAGAACGCGTTATATTTTTCCATTCGATCTACCATCCTATTTAATGCTTCAAATAATTTGCTGTATGATACGAGAGAATTTAGATTGTCTCGCGTCTTGACTAAAGATCGTTTTAGACAAGACAATTTCTTCTTCTCTCAAAAGTTGTTCAAGAAATGAATTCATATATCCTCCTCCCATGCAATTTGTCCTTGACAAATAGAACGCTTTATATTTTTCCATTCCATCTACCATCCAATTCAATATTTCAAATAATTTGCTATATGATACTAGGTAATTTAGATTGTCTCGCATCTTGACTAACTTTTGAATCAAGAAATTGTCTTGTCTAAAACGATCTTTAGTTTGGAGTCAAGAAATTGTCTTGTCTAAAATCCTTTCATAAGAAAGGATAGCAAAAGCGTGGAAATCTGGCGTATGAGACGAAGCGGGCTAGGGAACGGATATTGTGGATGTGTGTTATTAATTAGATAATTTAGCGTGACAAAAATAACCTTTTAGACCAAATCCGATGGCTTTTCTGGATTCTACAACTAAAAATTTCAAAAAAAGCTTTATAATTAATGAAATTTATATGAATATGAATATTAGTGTGCGCTTGCTAGTGCTATTATTTATACCCTGGGGTTCAAATATGTAACTCTTGTTATTTGTTTTCATGCGTGCTTAAATATTGTTATTAATTTCATTCTAGATATATGAGGTTCGGTTCCACGTAAAATGTATTTCATAAAAAATAGTTAATTAATTTCACCCGGCCGTGTTCGGTTTTGAAATAATTTCCCATTATGCAAACAAAAATGTCAAACAAAAAACTTAAAGTGTATTAAATTAGTTAATGTAATTTAACCAAAACTCAAAAAATGTATAGCTTATGGTTCAAACAAAAATACATACATATGGCTAGTGATAATGAATAATTTCAATAACAAGACTAAAGATATTTAAGAAATAAGTAAACTAGTAAACAATAAGTTTTTAAGTAAAGAATCTCAAAAGGATAATTGATAAAAAAAAGTGTGTACTTTAAATAATAAAATTATCCATTCTGGTGCATTTGCCCATCTGGTTACAGTCATGAACTCAATACCATTAAAAGTAATGTTCATAAATTTAGAAGCCGACCCCGCGCGGAAATAAATATGTGGAGCACGGTGCGCATTATTCGCAAATTGAACAAAATCCAGCAAATGGGTTATTAAATTTAACTAGAATGCTCACAATTCCGTGAGCGGCGGTGGCGGCGGCGCATGGCATGCGAACCGACGTCGCCGGCACCGAAATTCATCATACCTTAAGCGATGCATTATTTAAGAAAACCCGTTTGCCGTCCCCTATAAATCTTCGCTCCGCTTATGCCTAATAAAAATAAATGCTCCCGCCGCGGAACTTTTCCCGCCGCAACACACACACACAACAGAAAAAAAATCCCATTAAAAATCTCTGAAAGTTTTCCGCTAAACAAGCGGCAATTGAGGCGGCTGCGGAATTAAAATCGATGGCCAACCGAACGCCGACAGGATAATGGATGGAAATAAGTACGAACGGCCCAGGAATCCGTCGATAACTAGCGTAGCGGGCGGCTTTCTTAATCAGGGGATGAACACGTATGTGGGGGGAACGTTAATTATTTCGCCTTGAAGGCGTTCTTGCACCTTTAAAGGGTTTCTAGGGGAAACATCTAGCAATATACGAACCCTTTCATCTCCCGGAGATTCGCACAAATTGTTTACAAGTGATTATATTAATGTTTTCCATGCCCGGGCTGCAGGGATGCATATTTACTATCAAATGAGAGCCCTCCCAACAATTGAATCGCAGTAACCGGACTCAGCTGCTGGTGAGGAAAATTGAATTGAATTCGAATGGGGAATATGAAAATACCGGAATTTGTTTGCAAATATTTAATGAAACTCCCACGCCCCCACATATATATTTTAACTACATTTAACGCGGAACCGAACCTCATAAATCTAGCCTGAAATCAATAACAATATTTAAGCGTGTACGAAAACAAATAACTCGAGTTACATATTTGAACCGCAAGGCATAAATAATAGCACTAGCATGCGCACACACATACATATTCGCGTTCATATAAATTTCATTAATTATAAAGCTTGATGTATGAGATGCAATTACCACCGCAAATGTACCGCAGCGGAACTTAAATACGGCGTATTTATCGAAATTAATTATTCAAACGCAAAAACCTTACTTTGGTTTGTGCGAATCAATTGCGAGCGTGAAATTCCGTTTGTGTTGTAATCAACTTTGACAAAACATCAAAGGCATATTTCAATTGCAATAATGGAAATTGAATTATGTTAGGGACTATATACATACACATAAACAAAAGGACGAAAAACTACATACAATAAATACACACACACAGTTAGGCATAACACATACAGAAGTATAAAACACGTTCATGCACATACACATGATTCATTGTTTATGACTTTTAATAATAAATAACGGGAATATTATTACATTTTTAACTGCAGATTTTTTATTCATGTAAAAGTTTTGTGGACGACATGATTGTATAAAACAATATTTTGTATTGTTAGTAAAATATCGGTTGTTTTGTACGTTTACAGCACTCATAAATGATTTTAGTTATCCGCAACTATAATAAATAAATCATCAAATAATATTTGGGAAATATTGAATTGTATTGCATTTAAACCGATCGAATTTACAATATAACCTACCAATTTCGAACACAGTACGCCAATTCTCTATTATTGGTCAATTTTTAAAATAGCAAATTATTATAATTTAGAATGTATTAGTATGATTAACTCTCAATAACTCGAGTTATAATGCAACTAATGCCCGTATTCACCAACATCCCATAAACTTTATAGGTCCCATAAGCTATTGGAAGGTTAAATTGAAAAGGTCATTATAACAGAAATTGCCAAAACAAATGTTAAGAGCGTTTGTGATTGGAGTTTTGATGACAAGTTTTGTTTAATTATTCTGTGTTTCCAATATAGATAATCTAAAGTAACTACATTCCCTAGATAATGTATTTATTGTTGCTATAACAACAAATACTTATGGGTTCAATAGCTATTGATAAATTTATCGAATGTTGGTGAATACGGGAGTAAATCAAGTATTTGCTATATGTTTACAATGTAACCTACAACTTTCAAAAACAATACTGCCTCAATTTAATTTTTGGCCACTTATGGTTTGCAATTTCACTATATCAAGTAACTAGAACTATACCTCTCCGAAATGTTCTATGATTGCATGAATTTAATTTATTAATTAAGTGTGTTTTGGATTTTTTTGTACGTAAAACTGAAATTGACAATCTATAGTATGGTGTATGGTGTATGGAGTATGGTGGGTTATAAAAACTTTAATAAATCTATTTAAAATGATATTTTTTTAATTAAATATCTTTGAATGTATTTATAAACAGTCAAACTTAATCACTACTAAATTTCAAATTCGTAGCTTAGCTGTTTTCGATTTTTTGGTATGCAAAACTCAAGAATTGCCAGAGTATAGCGGTGCAAAATCTCAATAAAATATTCTAAATTGTATGTAATCACTTTGAACACGTTCATAAACAGTCACTACTAAATTTGAAGGTATCTCTTCTGATTTTCAACTTTTTGAGATATTAAACTCAATAATTAAAAACACGTTATAGGTCGGGTGAAAAAAACTGCTTTGAATCTATTTGAAATCTCCAAAATTGTATGAAATATCAATGGTTTTACCCATTAATAGTCTTATAATCTTATTAACTCTTAAATTTAAAATTCGTATCTCAATTATTTTTTATTTTTTGGTGTGTTAAATTCAATCATGCAGTAAAACTTCAATAAATCTCTTAAAATATTCAGAATTTTTTTAAATATCCTTGACTATGTTCATAAACGATCATACAAATACCTCAATTGGCAATAATATGTGTTATGGAATAAGTGATATAAAACTCTTTTGTGAAAATTTCAGCAGGTACGTTTATACGAAATGCACTGCAAGCATGATTGTTGCAACCATGTGGATGCTGAAATTAGATTTGTCATTTGCTTTATGATAAATTACATAACTAAATAGAATTCCTATACGCTGTCTAGCCGTAGTGCGCGACAGGAATATCCATGTCACCAACGCTGCTGTCAATTACTGCTGACGGATATGAAATAACAAACAAATTAGGTTTGTAGCTGCAAATGCATGTAGTTGTATATACATTGAACAATAATCCACTAATGTATATGTTTGTTAACATCTGTATAATTTATTAATATATGCATTATTTGAAGCAACATTTTAAGTAGCAGTAGAAGATGAATATATAAATTTTTACTTGTTCTATACATGCAGTGTTGTGATACTAAGAAATTCGTTTACAAAAATAAAAACAGAACATACACAAATTGAAGTATATGAGGAAGACGCAAGTAAACGGTTTTAAATATATGCACGCAATATTATATAGAAACGAAAAGTATGACAGCGGCATAAACAACATGATATAAAATCAGCAGCTAGTATGTACATTGCATTGCGAATAACTTTTATAAACCAGAAAGAAATATTAAGGAAAACAAAATTACACTCTTTAGATTAATATACATGCTGATATTGATGTGAACGAATCTTGGCTGATGAATGCAACACAGAAATCATGAGATAATGTCGCAGAAATGAAATAAATAGTAAGAGATTAGGATTATTGATTTTCTTTAAATATTTTTTTATGGCTGTATTTTTTCCAAATTTGTTGCACACATACACGTGCTCGCAAATATATATATATATATATATATATATATATATATATATTATAACAAACCAGAAACATAGAAACAAAATAAAATAATAATATTTAGGAAGACTTTTGATTGTACAACAAACTCCAAATATGAACTGTTCTTATGAAGCCGAAACTGAAACATATTTTTTTAATTTCTTCAAGTAAGTCTAAAAACAGAAGATATGGTTAAATATTTATATACTTCCTATTTCTTTAATTTGCAATATATAATTATATAGGGCATATTCACTTATTAAAAATATTTAGGATAATTTAAGGAAAGAGTGAAAAAGACATCACTTATTAAAAATATTTAGAATAATTTAAGGAATGACTGAAAAAGACAGCAGTATAGAAAAGATTATGAAGGACACACCTGTGATGGTACGAAAATATAATACATAGGATGGGCACTACAAGCTAAGTAAAGCAGCCATGGAGGGAAGGAGGATGGACAAGCAGATGGCTACAAAAATATGGAATAGTGCAATTGCCGAAGTTCTGAAAACTGAAGGAAAGGCATTCTTTCCTCTTCGATATCAGCTTTCTAGCCTATTGCCATGTCTTTCCTTCCGTTTTCAGAACCATGTGGACCATATTCTACTATATAGAATAATCAAAAAAAAACGTCGACCCCTGAAAAGGATATAAGAGAAAACGATTCAGAAAAAAAAAACACTACAAGAATTATGTTAAAAGAAGACGTGGCTAGAATAGAGAATAGCGAAAAGGTGGGATATTGAATATAGCTGGACTGAAGAAAAATATATTGGGGGGAATGTGTGGAAAATAGGATAGCAACGAAGGATATATCATAGACAGGTGCATTTGCTGAAGACTTGGGTGACAGAAGAGGAGTGCATTTATTATAAGTATATTATAAGTATATTATAAGTATATTATAAGTATATTATAAGTATATTATAAGTATATTATAAGTATATTATAAGTATATTATAAGTATATTATAAGTATATTATAAGTAGGAGGAATCGAAAAGGGTGGACAGTGGAAAAGAAGACGCTTTCAGGACAAGTTGATCAATCAAGGAGGAAGCGACTTGATATAATGGGTGACAACGGCGGGATGGGATGTTATGAATGGATGTACATGGTCCCTGGGAAGGTAAAAAGGCGTTCTGCGACCAGGGAGGCGGTTCGGTGATAAACTAGGTATTAGTAAAGCGATCGAAAGGGATGAGCTAGTATATATCACAGTAGATAATAAGGGGAGTCAGACAATGTGCCGGTGGAAGTGGTAGTATGGTGGATGAAAAGAAAGAAGTAACGGGCAGCACGAGTTGGACCAAATAAAGCGGAAATATCAGTATACAAAAAAATGAAGCCCTGAAGGAATTGAAGTATCAATAGGTGCACACGATACTGCTGTTGCAGAGGATGATGGTTTATTCTAGAGTAAAGCATCTCAGCTACAATTTGTCGGGCCGGAAATACTCCACATTTTGATAGATCAACCATCTCTCTAGGATTTTAAATAAAGAAGCTACAGACTTTAAACAGAGGAAAAACATGACATTTCATCATTTACACATTTTCTCAGCGCTGCAGCGCGAAAATGACCAGGGCATGGATTTTTGACCGATCGCTATTAATATAACGATTTAGAGGAGTTCGCTCTAATTGCGAATGGTGTAAATTTGTGACTCATCGTTTCGTGAAAGATGCTGGAAGATCATTGAAGAACCTAATGCTCGACAGTAGTTATGTTTTGACATTAATTTTTGAGTTAATTCTATTATTTCAGCGCTATGAAACGTGTACGATTTATAGCGAATGCTAATAGCGATCGGTCAAAAATCGGACCCCAGGCCCAAAGAAAATTGTCTAGACTCAATCTGTAAGGCTAAAAATACTCTACATTTTCACAAATAAACCATCCTACTACCATTTAAAATATAGATGCCACAGAGTTGAAACAGAGGAAAAACATGAAATTTCATAATATTCATATGGTCTTAGCGCTGCAGCCTGGAAACGGCTAAAGCTAGAGAAATGCGTCTAGAATCAATCTGAAGGGCTAGAAATACTCTACATTTTCAGATATAAACCGTCTCTCTAGCATTTGAAACAGATATGCTACAGAATTGAAACAGGGGGGAAACATATAATTTCATCATATTCACATTTTCTCAGCGCTGCAGCGTGAAAACAGTAAGTGCTAGAAAAATGCGCCTATCGTGAATCCGTAGGCCTAGGAATACTCTACATTTTCACAAATAAACTATCTGACTAGCATTTGCAATTGAGACGCTACAGAGTTGAAACAGGGAAATAACATGAAATTTCATCATATATACATTTTCTCAGCGGTAAGGCGCAAAAACGGTAAGAAATAGAAAAATTCGTCTAACGTCAATCCGTAGAGCTAGGAATACTCTACATTTTCACATATAAACTGTCTCTATAGCATTTGAAACAGATATGCTACAGAGTTGAAACAGGGGGGAAACATGGTATTTCATAATATTTACATTTTCTTAGCGCTGCAGAGATAAAACGGTAAGAGCTAGAATTATGCGTCTATCATCAATCGGTAGGCCTATGAATTTTCTACTTTTTAACATATAAACTATCACGCTAGCATTTGAAATAGAGACGCTACAGAGCTGAAACAGACAAAAAAACATGACATTTCGTAATATTTACATTTCTCAGCGCTAAAGCGCGAAAACTGTAAGGACTAGAAAAATTCGTCTATCGTCAATCTGTAGGGCTAAGAATACTCTACATTTGCATATATAAACCATCTCAGTAGCATTTGTAACAGAGACGCTACAGAGTTAAAACAGGGGAATAACATGAAATTTCATCATATTTACATATTATCAGCGCTAAATCGCAAAAACGGTAAGAAATAGAAAAATACGTCAAACGTCAATATGTAGGGCTTGGAATACTCTACATTTTCATATATAAACCATGCCAATAGCATTTGAAATAGATACGCTACTTAGTTGAAACAGGGAAAAAGCATGGAATCTCATCATATTCACATTTTCTCAACGCTGCAGCGCGAAAACGGTAGAAGCTAGAAAAATACGCCTATCGTCAATCTATAGGCCTGGGAATAGTCTACATTTTCACATATAAATCATCTCACTAGCATTTGAAATAGATATGCTACATAGTTGAAACAGGGGGAAAGCATGGAATCTCATCATATCACATATTCTCAACGCTGCAGCGCGAAAACTGTAAAAGCTACAAAAATGCGCCTATCGTCAATCTATAGGCCTGGAAATACTCTACATTTTCACATATAAACCATCTCACTAGCATTTGAAATAGATACGCTACAGAGTTGAAACAGGGGGGAAACATTTTCTCAGCGCTAAAGCGCGAAAACGATGAGGACTGGAGAAATGCGTCTGGCAGAATGGCAGTCAGAGGGATAGCAGGTTTGTTGAGAAAATAAGAAGGATAATGCGGAATGGATATATGCACGACGAGAGCTGGAGAGAGCCAACCAGGTACAAAGGGGATTTTGAAGGTGTATGTGAAAGGAAAAACCTGGAGGAGAATCAGAAGGTGCTAAAAACAGTGTGTGTGGATGAAGGATTTGTAGGAGATTGCCAGACAGCAGAAAACAACGGTGGAATGGTAACATAGTATACGGTGTAAGGTCTGTGATGCCTGTGTGAAGCAAATATTGTTGATTGTAGCTGGAAGTGTAGAGATTTCGAGAGTGGGATCTAATCAATAAGGAACAAGGCTGGTTTCTGAAGGATTTGATAGGACTCGAAATATCGACGCCTATGACGGTGGCCCTGTGAGAAACGAATCCAATGCGCATGTCGTGGGTGGTGACGTTCGAGGAAAGATTGCAGGAGCTGGGGGAACAGAGATTGGTCCGGGAGAGGTGGATGAGCTATAGGAGTAGGACAGTGGACGAAAAAAGGACAGAGGAAGGATGTATGAAAGCGTTGGTATGTCACAGATGTGGGCGAAGTAGAATCTAAGTAGAATGGGAAAGTTAGGAACTGAGGTTGGGAAGGAAATGAGGGATGTTGAGTGGCAATGAAGGAAGTTAAGAATTATTGGGAGCTCATACAACCCTAATTATGTGGAGTGGCAAGTGTGGGGAAATCCTCCGAGCCGCATAACCAGTGAAGTGGGGAGTAGGAAGGACAAAGTATACTTGACAATGGCAATTTGCGGTTCGGAAGAGACATAAAGGAATGTGTGGATGGAAAAAGGATGTACCGCGGGTGTGTTGTGTAGTAAAGGGTGTCGCACGTGGTGACACCTAGGCACCGAATGCGAGGAAATGAAAGCAGAGTGGATGTGGAATTTCAGAAATATGAGTGAATGCTTCAGACAGGATGAGAAAGGCGTGGAAATTTGCAAAAGGCTAGCATGGGAGGGGAAGTCGTTGAGAGTAGAGAAGTAATAGTGGGAATAGATTTTTATATAAACGTAAAACCCAACTCAGTAGTGGTTAGAGGCGTCGTCCGTCTCGTACTGAACATTGGGGAGCCTGAGATCGATCCCCAGCGGGGAGCGAATTTTCGCGAATCACCTTTCACAGTTTTTCAGAGGTTTTCTGTGAAGTTAAGGTAAATACCGAGTGATTAAACTCCTCTAAGCTTCTCCCTTGACTAGCGGAAAAGCTTCACTGCTGATAACCCAATAAAGATAGAAGTTTTTTTAAAAACGACAAATGTCTAAAACAGCAACATAAAGTACAAATATCTTCCATTTCCAGCTGAGATATGTCAAATGTGGTGTCATGAAAAGGTAGTCGTGGTCCCAATAGATTAAGGTTCCTTATATGAAATTCCATAAAGTACAAATACCTCCCACTTGGAGCAGAGATATGTCAAATGTGGTATCAAGAAAAGGTAGTTGCTGTTCCAATAGATATAGGTTTCACTTGTGAAATTCTAAACCATCTTTTTAAAACTTGTGTAAACTCTAATATATACCGAAATATGCAATGATCTGTAATAATAGCTACTCATGGTATTGTACGCCAAGTCTTAAGTGACAGATAGAAAACTCCTACATACATAATAAAAGTTACCTTTGCTGTAAAGGCCGGTTTAAGGACAAGTCACCAAACTGTAAAACTACATCATATCATATTCCGCCTTCAAATTCGAAAGATCGTACCATTATTAGTTTAAAATTTTAGAGAATGAGGCGTAGCGTTATGATGTGAAGTCGTGCCGGAGTAAAAACCACGTTTACGTACAAAGATGACGAGTAGATGGTGCCATTAACGTGAAGTGCACCTCTCAAAAACACTAATAGAGGAGCCCGTTAAATCTCGACAGTGACAAAGAGACGCCACTAAACGGCCTCACCTAGCTCACGTATCCGCCGCCGCCCGTAAATTGAGGCGCTACCCCATAAAACAGCCCGAGACACTATCGGTCCGCATCAGCGCTACGTGGCGCACATTAGAAACCGTGCCATACACCCCACGAGTATGTATGAAGCGGTCCCTGATTATTAATGGATTCTTCCCGGGGAGAGACGCACAGCCGCGTGCACATATCCATCCGCCGGGGGTTAATTTAATGCCGAATTACGTACGGGCAATCAAAGCGCCTTCATGCAGCGCCAAATGTTATTAAAATATTCATTGCGGCTTGTTTACATGCGATAAATAAATTTGCGGTGACAAATCACGGTGTGTGTATGCGAGTGCGCCCATTGATGCGTGGCGACGATCCATAAATTGTTACTAAACTCGAGTTGTGCGAATTCAAAGCCCCACCGCCCCCGGAAGAAATATATTAACACTCGCGTGAAAAGGGCGCACATATATATCGTCCCTCATCTGGCGCTGTGAGCGTTTTATGTGACTGTTCAATCCGAAATCGGCGAATTGAAATGCAAAAAGGGCGAGCGCAAACAAAGGGCCGCTTGATAACAGAAAACGTTATCGGGGAAAAACTTAACAAAACCGATACAACCAAAACGTTTATTAGCTGGATAAAATACCCTCTTGGGGCACGGACATCGCACGCATTCAAAGGTCCTAACCTCCAGCTGTATATATCTACTTAACACGTCGTGGCAAATCTCTGAAAGCACTTTGAAGTTCGATTGTGCCTCGGGACGGCTTTAATGGAACGGCCGGTAATAAACCAAAGAGGACACAGTTTGCACATTAATCTATGTGTTGTGATGATAAAATCATAATTAATTTCAAGCTATCATGACTAAGAGGGGGATGTAAATTTGCAAATTAAATTTTAGGGAAACCAAGAATGATTATGCTTGTAGTACAATGCAAGCATGAGTTACTAATGCTACTATTAGACTTATAACACTATTTGTCTTTTCTACTTATGTCTTGTTATACCTATTGAGAAATTGCCCAGTTTCTTCACTGCTTGCACTATAATTTTAGGTTTATTTATTAATCAAGAGAAATTAATCACTTTTAGAAATTAATAAAATACATCAATCAGTTCTCATTATAACAAAGGGTAAATGGTTTAAATTTTTGGCATTTTTTTTACTATATCTCCTGTCTGTTTATATAATACAAATCACACATCAACGTACAGTATTGGATTTAAATGTAATTTCTACTACAAGAGTAATTTCATATTTTAACTAATTTCATTTATAAACAAACCGATATTTATGATCGAATATAGTTAAGAAATTAGAAAATCATCAATACAATTATTTGCTACATATAACAATGAAATCGTCATACTGATAAAATATCGGTATGTAACGTTTCATAGTCGTCGTTTTATTGCTAGGTCATTTCATCAGCGGACGTTTAATCGCCAGACCATTTCATCGTTGATTTGTTTGCAAATTATGGTGTAGGTTAATATCAAAAGTACTTTCTTGGCGTAGCCATTAATTAATACGAAATAAATTTACCTCAACATAATGCAAAAAGGCAATTATTACGATGAAAAATGGTGAGTTATTCAATTACATCTATTTAAAACGATTTTTGTGATGTACAAATGACATCAAAAAGGGTACGATTTAATCGACCGATGAAACCAGGGCTTAACTGACTTATTTTGTCTTTTTACTAATCTCATTTTATAGGTGAAATTAATATCCTTATCCACATAACAACTGTGTAATTCGAATGCAATATTAGACAACAACTAATTTCGTCTTTCTACTAATCTCATTTTACAGGTGACACTCATATCCTTTTCGAAATAAAAGTTGTGTAATAAGTTATGTCGATAAGGACATGAATTTCACCTATAAAATGAGATTAGTTAAAAGACGAAATTAGTTGTCTACTAATTTCGTCTTCTAACTAATCTCATTTTACAGGTGAAATTCATGTCCTTATCCACATAACAACTGTGTAATTCGAATGCAATATTAGACAACAACTAATTTCGTCTTTCTACTAATCTCATTTTATAGGTGACATTCACATTCTTTTCGGCATAAAAGTTGTGTAATTCGATCACAACAGAATCGAATGCTACACAGTAAATTTGATGAACGTTGATCATTAATTAATACATAACCCCCGTCCCATTTCCGCACAATATACAAATTTTAAGACACCCCCATCTTAGGCCCGACCGTAATTTCTCAGTTAAATCCAGTGTGAATCTTTAAGCACTGCTGGCCGGAGCCCAACGGCCTCCCCATTAGGGTTAATAATTAGGTTTGTATCTGGGCGCAGGCAGCAGCCAGGCCCATAATTGCTAGATGATTAAACTGCTTACGGCCGCCCTTTCTTATCCCGACGCCGGGTCCTTAAGGCGAGGCGGGGACAAAAATAAAGGCGATAAGGGCTTTCCGCGGATTAAATTAAACAGGATTTATTTGTTTATCCGGCGCATTATAAAGGCCCGAAGATGATTTAACGGCGCCCCGCCTAATCTATCGCGTAAATAAATCTACTGACTAAGAGTTGCGACTGTAAATATTGTTAACTCGATTACATGCTCCCCAGAGGCTGGGATTTATGTGGGGGCACAAGTATTTCTTCTGATAAATAAACACATAGTAAACGTGCATTTAATTGCTTGGCTAAACAAGCGTGAAGCGGCGAGCAAGAAAAAGTTCGTCCCCACCCCACTCAGGGGACCGCTTGCTGGTTTAAAATGGGAAGTTAAGAGCATAGCAAATGCAAGGCACTACCGCCGCGTAAATAATAAACCAGCATTCTTCCAGCCCATTTAAAGTAAGTCGTAACGCGTTGTGAAATATTTAATAAAGTAAACTGTAAAAGGGTGCCGGCTGGCACAATGTCCAGTTCATAACGGGGCGGACGTTATCTCGCGAGGGACTTTGGGACCCGGCGCGGTCACCTTATTAGCCCACCAACATCCCTCTTCATGAATATTATGTTACAGCTGTGTGTTTGTTATTATTTTACGGACCTAGTTTCATTATTATGACCTAGGTTATTATATAGATTAATTAGCATAACCCAACTCATAATTATGAATCCACGTTGGTAATATTACAGAAAACATATAGCTTGCTCTAATATTTCAAGTAAAATAATGATAGTATTCGTAGTATATTAGTAACTGTAATTTACAGATACTACTGTGTAAATAATTAAGAAATGGCTAAACGGTTAGACAACAAAGAATAAGACAACAAAGATAATATGAAAGGAGATGTTTGATTAAAGATTAGAAGAGGAAATGTAAATTTGTGGAAGTGTAAGATATATAAGGGAATATTTGTTGATTGAATGTGTATTTCTAAACAGGGGCGATAGTGCAAGGATGCATGAACGAGGAAAGGTTGGGACATGTAAAGGAAAGGAAGAAATCGGGGAATTATTTATATAATATAAAAGTGTAAATCCAACTCTTAGCAATCTACATATTTAAATTTTGATCTTGTTAGATCTCATTTATGTAGCTCCTGAGCTAATAACTAAAAGGAGCATTCACACTTATATATTATTTAAGATTGGCTACGTGGTGCTATCTTAAACACTCTGTTGGAATATTATTCCAATATAGGGTACTACTCGGTGATCCTGATGGCATGAGCATATCAAGCATCATTCACATAGAGGTTTGTGGAGTTGCATCGGTAGTGCAGATAGGTTAAATCAACGGTATTGAATGCAATCGTAGTGCAGATAAGTTAAAACAACGGTGTTGGATGCAATCGTTTAGATTGACCTGGCGGTAGCACAGTTCTGTAGTGGTGCAGTAGAAGCTAGCTAGGTTTTAACTTTTACCACCACACCGACGATTTCTACCGTATTATTAATGTTTCTGGTTTCGCCAGATGGCGTTAAACTGTTTCTCTGGAGAGAAAGTTACATTAACATGTTTACTATTATTCTAGTTTATCGCCGATTGAACGATCTGCACAGTGAGACTAGCTACAACAATCATCCTTTCTCTAATAAATAAATCTTGTATTACATATAACCTACAATATTAATTTTCTTTCTCGTTATTCCACCCTGCCCAACCACATGAATTTTACATTCCAATTAACATCGATACTCGTTTGAAAAACACATTTATTATCCGCGTAGCGCCGGCCATTTGTAAACGTTTACTTGAAACAATTTTCAGCGCCGGAAAAAAAACCATCCTATTCCAAAATCCATTCAGCGCCTGCTGAATTAGCAGCGAAAATAAACAGCCTATGGCCATTTATATTGCGATCGCTGTTTATATCGACCAAATAAAAACTAACGCGCTGCCGCTGCGTAAAAATAGATTTTTTTTTCCAATCGTCGCCTTCTTGTTTCGGCGGCACGGTTTATTTTCGGCGCGCCACAGTACATTTACCTGCTGAGGCTGCGAAATGAAAAGGAGAAAAGAAAGAAATTCCCTCTCGGCAGGCGCGACGGTTCAATTTGCTGCGGGTGCGCCAACAAATAAACAGCGGGCGAGAAAAGGGGGAGCAAAAATGTGTTTGGGCGATTGTTGAGAGTGAGGGATGTAATTGTAATGGGGTTCTTATCATTCTGTATTACATTAAAAAAAAGAGAACGTGTTGGGGTTGATTGTAGTAGAAAATATGCAGGAGTGGAAGTGATATTTTTTAACCTGTATGATTCTGAGTTGTTGATTTCTTTTATGCAGGATACTTTCTTGTATATGTTTTTATTTTATACCTCTGTTTCTATATAGCAACGTCGCAGTATGGCCCAAAGTTGTACAAAGTGTCGTTTGAATCACGGATTGAAACTTAACTCGAGTGTTATTTGGTTAATGAAACCGGCAACCAAGCCTATACTTGGCGAGGCCAAGCAATTGAGCGATACAAACGCGTGATTTGCTCCATTCTTATCAAAAGCCGATTTTCTCAATTCTTAAAAGTGCTCGAGAAGATAAACGAGACAGACAATCGAGAACATTAATTAACAGAGAACCGCAAATCGAGATTGAAGTAGTTATGGCTATATAATTATCAAAACAGAGAACTTTTCAAAATTAAATCATATGTATTACAACTACCTTACCATAAGTACAAGAGTTATAAATACATACTAATAAGGTTCCCGGTGCGTGGACCTCGGTTTTCGGTTCTCGGGTCTCCGTTCTCGGTTGTCAGTTCTCGGGTCGTGGTTCTCGGTACCCGATACCTTACAAAATTGTTCTGGGTTCTCCTTTGTCAGTACTCTTTTTTCAGTAATTGTTTCCAAGTTCTCGTTATCCGAATATTCTCGATTCTCAAAAGTTTTCGATTCTACCCATCACTAGTCTGAGCGGCATTTATTTATATGTAATATTAATATATAATATAGTAAGATGCATAATAAGACTTTATGTTTAGTCTTTTTATGCATCTTACTTTAGGATCTATACCATCATGCATCAAAGGACTGTATATATTTATATTATATATAAATGTTGTACTGTGACACCCTCTGCATATTTTTTGTATCAAATCGGAATTTAGCACGCTGCAATAAATAATTAAGTCCCGGCCAGACGAAGTTGCGGGTTTGGCTTTAGTGTTCGCTTGAAGTTGGGAACTTTGCGCGCTCATTTCGCCGCTGCATGGTACTTTATTCAATCAGTCTAATCAGTTGGCAGACAGTGGTCGCGCGCTATCTCGCAAACTCTGCCACGAGGGGTTTACAGATGGGGTCTGTCTACTGTAAATACACATATTAGACCAAACGAGCCTGACGCAATCGGGACATACATTGAAGGGAAACAAATTAACTAAAAATTTAACTGAATTCCTTCCTGCTGATTTAATTCAAAACGAATTATTGAAATATTCCAATTTCGCATATAGTTCTAGGCATAATATATATATATATATATATATATATATATATATATATATATATATATATATATACAATAATGTATATGTCAAAATGTAGAGTATGTAGGACTACAGATTCAGTCGAGAAGCATTTCTTTACCTCTTACTGTTTTCGCACTGTAGATATGAGAAATTGTGAATATGATGATTTCATGTTTTTGACCAGATTATACTCTGTAGCATCTCTATTTCAAATCTTAGAAAGATGGTTTATATGTGAAAATGTAAAGTATTTGTAGCTCTACAGAATCAGGCTAGCTCTTACGGTGTTCGCACTGTAGCGGTGAAACAATGTCAATATGATGAAATTTCGTATTTTCACACGATTTAAACACTGTATAATCTCTTTTTCAAACGCTAGAGAGCTAGTTTATATGTCAAAGTGTAGAGTATTTCTATATAGTATATTCAGGCTACACTATTTTCTCTAGCTCTTGCCGTTTTCGCGATGTAGCCGTAAAAAATGTGACCATAATGAAATTTCATATTTTTTCCGGTTTAAACTCGTAGCATCTATGTTTTAAACACTAGAAATATGGTTTATCTGTGAAAGTGTAGGGTACTTCCATCCCTTCATATCGATACTAGACGCTTTTCTGTAGCTCTTACCATTTTCGCGCTGTAGTGGTTAGAAAATGTGAATATGATGAAATTTCATGTTCTTCCCCGGTTTAATCTCTGTATTAAACCGTCTTTATATTTGAAAATTAGTAAAAAAATGAACATTGTATATACGAATTCTAGAACTATTCTAAACCAAACAAGGTATGTTTAGTGTATTTTTGTAAATGTAACTCGAGTTATGAAGATTTGAATCGAACAGAGTCCGAAATATTTGGATGAATAAGTTTGAAAATTCGTAAAAAAATCAATTTTTAATGAAAATAAAAAGAACATTGTAAATACAAATTTTAGAACTATTCTAAATAAATCAAGATATTTTTGGTGTAATTTTGATAATTGTAACTCGAGTTATTGAGATTTGAATAGAACAACGTTCGAAATATTTGGATGAATAAGTTTGAAAATTCGTAAAAAATCAGTTTTTTTATGAAAAAAATTGAACATTGTAAATAAGAATACCAGAACTATTTTAAACAGAAGAAAATATTTTTGGTATAATTTTGATAATTGTAACTCGAGTTATGAAGATTTGAATCGAACAATGTCCGAAATATGTTGATGAATAAGTTTAAAAATTCGTAAAAAAAATCTATATTTACGGAAAAATATTGAACATCGTAAACAAGAATTCTAGAACTATTCTAAATAAATCAAGATATTGTTGGTGTAATTTTGATAATTGTAACTCGAGTTATGAAGATTTGAATATGACAACGTCCGAAATACTTGGTGAATAAGTTTTAAAATTCGTAAAAAAAATCAATTTTTACTCAAAAAAAATTAAGCATTGTAAATAAGAATACCAGAACTATTTTAAACAAAACAAAATATTTTCGGTGTAATTTTGATAATTGTAACTCGACTTATGAAGATTTGAATCGAACAACGTCTGAAATATTTGGATAAATCACTTTGAAAATACGTAAAAAAATCAATTTTTAATGAAAAAAATATTGAGCATTTTAAATACGAATTCTAGAACAATTTTAAACAAAAAAAGGTATTTCTGGTGTATTTGTGAAAATTGTAACTCGAGTTATGAAGATTTGAATCGAACAACGTCCGAAATATTTGGTTGAATAAGTTTGAAAATTCGTAAACAAATCTATGTTTAATGAAAAAAATTGAACATTGTAAATACGAATTCTAGAACTATTCTAAACAAAAAAGGTATTTATGGTGTATTTTTAAAATTGTAACTCGAGTTATGAAGATTTGAATCGAACAGCGTCCAAAATATTTGGATGAATAAGTTTGAAAATTCGTAAAAAAATCAATTTTTACTGAAAAAAATTGAGAATTGTAAATAAGAATTCGAGAACTATTCTAAATAAATCAAGATATTTTTGGTGTAATTTTGATAATTTTAACTCGAGTTGTTGAGATTTGAATCGAACAACGTCTGAAATATTTGGATGAATAAGTTTGAAAAATCGTAAAAAAACAATTTTTACTGAAAAAAATTGAGCATTGTAAATAAGAATTCGAGAACTATTCTAAATAAATCAAGATATTGTTGGTATTATTTTGATAATTGTAATTCGAGTTACTGAGATTTGTTTCGAACAACGTCCGAAATACTTGGATGAATAAGTTTTAAAATTCGTAAAAAAATCAATTTTTACTGAAAAAAATTAAACATTGTAAATAAAAATTCTAGAACTATTCTAAATAAATCAATTTATTTTTGGTGTAATTTTGATTATTGGAACTCGAGTTGTTGAGATTTGAATCGAACAACGTCCGAGATATTTGGATGAATATGTTTGAAAATTCGTAAAAAAATCAATATTTACGGAAAAAAATTGAACATTGTAAATAATAATTCTAGAACTATTCTAAAAAAATCAAGATATTGTTGGCGTAATTTTGATAATTGTAACTCGAGTTGTTGAGATTTGAATCAAACAACGTCCGAAATACTTGGATGAATAAGTTTTAAAATTCGTAAAAAAAACAATTTTTACTGAAGTCAATTAAACATTATAAATAAGAATACTAGAACTATTCTAAATAAATCAAGATATTTTTGGTGTAATTTTGATAATTGCAACTCGAGTTGTTGAGATTTGAATCGAACAACGTCCGAAATATTTGGATGAATAAGTTTGAAAATTCGTAAAAAATCAATATTTACGGAAAAAAATTGAACATTGTAAATAATAATTCTAGAACTATTTTAAATAAATCAAGATATTGTTGGTGTAATTTTGATAGTTGTAACTCGAGTTATTGAGATTTGAATCGAACAACGTCCGAAATACTTGGATGAATAAGTTTGAAAATTCGTAAACAAATCAATTTTTAATTAACAAAATTTAACATTGTAAATACGAATTCTAGAACTATTCTAAACAAAACAAGGTATTTTTTATGTATTTTTGAAAATTGTAACTCGAGTTATGAAGATTTGAATCGAATAACGTCCGAAATATTTGGATGAATAAGTTTGAAAATTCGTTAAAAAAATCAACTTATACTGAAAAAAATTTGACATTGTAAGTAAGAATTCTAGAACTATTCTAAATAAATCAAGATATTTTTGGTGAAATTTTGATAATTGTAACTCGAGTTATTCGGATTTGAATCGAACAACGTCCAAATTATTTGGATGAATAAATTTGAAAATTCGTAAAAAAATCAGTTTTTAATGAAAAAAATTGAACATTCTAAATAAGAATACCAGAACTATTTTAAACAAAACCAAATATTTTTAGTGTAATTTTGATAATTGTAACTCGACTTATGAAGATTTGAATCGAACAACGTCTGAAATATTTGGATGAATCAATTCGTAAAAAATCAGTTTTTAATGAAAGATCAATCCCCAGATCGAACTCAGGCTCCCCAATGCTCTGTAAAACAATTTAACAAAAGTAAAAAAGAAATAAGATTAAGTTTTAATGACACTATCAGTAATATGATGTGAGATTTACAAGAATACTGAATCTTATTTGGTTTTAATTTATATCGTATGATTTTTTTTGTCTCTCGTATACATTATACGACCCATGCCATCATGGAGAGAGGGAAAAAACAGCAAACGACAACAAAGTAACAAAAGTACATAAACAAAATATGTTGCATAATTTTTTTATAGGCACAGCCTCTAAAATCGGCATATCGAGATAGGAGCGTAAAAGTTAGAAATTAATATTAAATAGAAGGAAAAATATTCCAAGATAGAGATTTTCCATTTTCTATTGTTATTTTGTTATAAACCTTGTGTAATTTTTTCAAATTAATTGTATGACGGATTCATGAACAAAAATAATAATTTACGTTACAACATATATTATACTACAACGCCTATAAAAATCATTAATAAAAATATATAACTATATATTATGGTCCACAAGACATATTCAAAAGAATCGTATTGTATTTTATAGGTGGCCCCAATTGGTCAGTATACACGCAAACAATGCAGCGTGCGCGCGGTATAGAGGCTGGGATCTTAGAGGTTAACTTCACACCGGTGTTATAATGGCCTGAATTGAGTGTAGTTAAGTTTATGAATATATACCGTTTCTCTCTAAAACTTATATGCAAATATTCATTCACATAAAATATTTAATTATACAATAACCTCAAGTGTTCATACGTAAGTAAAGCATAGTACTCGCAAAGTTATGATATAAAGCTACTCGTATAACAGAGCTCAATAATGTATACTAATTAAAGATTTCACGTGCGAAGTTTGGACGCAATCTCGCTAAGTGTACGTGTAAATCTGACATGGCAACGCAGCTCCCAGGTGACCACCGCACGCTTGCAGGTCACATCGCCCCCTAAACTTCTGGCCACTCATTTTTTATGGCCACCACTATTTTTTTTATACGAATTTTCCCCTAACACCCATACACTGCGCTGGATGCGCCCCCCATTTGTTTTCTTGAGTTGTTGCGTGCTCTTGAGAAATTAATTCAGGAATAAATGTCTGTTTTGTTTGGAGAAGTAAGTCATAACTTTACAGGTATTAGTTAGCATTAGCTACAGGGGCGTTTAAACTTTCTGGGATTCATACAATTATTGTACTCAACAGGCTTATTTATATAGACTTTATAATTTAATAATGTTATTGATATAGCCGTATTTTGGTTTGCGGTAAAATTGTCGTTACACAGGATACTTAAGAGATGTGATATGGCAAAACATAGGCCTGTTGAAAAGTTAAGCAATAATCAACAAGACCTGTGTGAGACCTATTATAACATATGAAAATTGAAACCAGAGCAGAAAACGCTACAACAAAACGACTTTTAGTTCAATAGAGATGAGAATTTTAAAATTTCAGTTATTTTTTTTACTGAATAGTATTTATGTATTATTTATGTATATGTAAGATTAATGAAAAACATAGTAGGTTGCAGCCTAATGGAACATAATAACCGTAGACATTAGAGCGCAGTGAAACATCCAAGATCTGGTCAGATGAGCCCGAAATAGACCTATTATAACATATGAAATTGAAACCAGATCAGAAAACGCTACAACAAAACGACTTTTAGTTCAATGGAGATGAGCACTTTAAAATTTCAGTTATTTTTTTTACTGAATAGTATTTATTTATTATTTATGTATATGTGATTAATAAAAAAAATAGTAGGTTGCAGCCTAATGGAACATAATAACCGTAGACATCAGAGCACAGTGAGTCATCCAAGATCTGGTCAGATGAGCCCGAAATAGACCTATTATAACATATGAAATTGAAACCAAATCAGAAAACGCTACAACACAACGACTTTTAGTTGAATAGAGATGAGAACTTTAAAATTTCAGTTATATTTTTTTACTGAATAGTATTTATGTATTATTTATGTATATGTTAGATTAATAAAAAAGATAGTAGGTTGCAGCCTAATGGAACATAATAACCGTAGACACAGAGTACAGTGCGACATCCAAGATCTGGTCAGATGAGCCCGAAATAGGAGACCTGAGTGAAAAGATTATGTTGAGAGGATGGACACTACCAGACTACAATAAATGTGGGATATCCACGATTAAATAGTTCTCCAGGACAGAGTTCGGCGTCTTAGCTGCAGCTATAAATGTTAAAGAAAAACAGGGTGCAATTCTAAAAAGAATGAGAAGGAGAACATCGATATAGATTTTGCAATTCAGTTAACATCCTCAAATCGTTGAAAAAATACTTGGTGTTCTGTTTTTTTTTAAAGGCAGTACATATAAAAAAATGTCGATATCGCTTGTGAAAACAACGTTGCTATACGCAATAAAATCTTACTATGACTATGAATATAAATTTGGTTTGTGCAGCAGAATACTTATATAATTTAAGATGTACTTATACTTATGTATTATAAGTCGAGTTTATAAACATATCACGAGTTTTGAGTTTCGCTGAAGAAACCAGCCATTAATGTTGTACATGTATAAAGTAAATATTTAATTAGTAATCTATGTAAGAACATGTTCTTATCTATAATTTCTCATTCTGCTTTCAATTAGAATCCAGACTAGAAATCCAAATTATTAATAGGTGTTAATTAATATAATGAATACCAGCACTATCGACCATTAAACCCGTCAGTGAATTATACATGCGGGAGTGTGCACGTATGAAATACGGATTCCGAGGCGGTTTAGGCCAAAATCTGGCACGTCCATCCCATATTTCTGTGCTCCATTTTCGCGGCGTTACCTGCATGTGCCGTGAATACGCGAGCGGATTATTTGCTTTCAATTCAGAATATGAACTTCGGGCCGACGATGATGCACCGCTTATAGATCGCGTTTTCCTATGTGCTGCGGGGGTTGGTATTTTTCGAGCCACCCTGTGTTTTATATGTTAATACCCCGCGGGCACCCAATGGTGATATACGGCACGGGGGCACTCGAGTAAGAATAGGAGCAGATAGTTGTAAAATACTGCGTAAGAAACATGATGTAGTAGAGTTAGAGTGTTAGGAATGTAGGTTGGAGAGCTGATACGGCTGGGATACTTACTGGGAGTTCGCGGTTTAAAATTAATTTGTTTTACTCTATGCATTAAAATTTTGTTTATTTTTCATTATAGGTGTTTTCGTTAATCTTTCTAGCTGCCCGAAAGGTTCGCACCAGAGCTACTCGCTGATAAATGAAACAACTGTGAACTTTCTTGGAAAATTATATACCAATTTAAATAGCGAATGTTGCTTGACCTGATGAAAAAAAACCTTTATAAGTTTCTATAATTTCGCAGAGGGGCATGAGGTACAATCGTGCGCTCTAGGAGTCATAGATAATTGAACACGAGACGAACAGCCCAGAACAGGATCCGAACGATAAACGAAAGCGGCTTATAAGCTCTCTTAATTTGTTATGTATTATTATGTATGTCTCTAATTAATAATAATAAATAAATCAATATATGAGCATATGAGAATGAAAGTGGTGTAAGTCATATTTGAATTGTTTTGAAACGGAGAAGATTTTGAGTTTGGTATTTATGTACATCGACGTGTGCAGTTACAAACTTGAAATAAAAAAAAAATCTTTATAGGGCTATCAGCCGTGAGGCTTTTCCGTCGGTCAAGAGAGAAGCTCAGAGGAGTTTAATCATCCGGTATTTACCTTAACTTCACAGAAAACCGTGAAAGGTTATTCGCGAAAATTCGGTCCCCGTTGGGGATCGAACTTAGGCTCCCCAATGCTCAGTACGAGACGGAAGACGTCTCTAACCACTCGGCCACTGAGCTGGGTCTTAAAAATCTACATTTTTATTTACGAATTAATTTCATAAATAAAAATGTACTGCGTACGTCGATTTACATAAATACCAAACGGAGAATCTTCTCCCTTTCAAAGCAATTTAAATGTGACTTACAACAGTTTTATTCCCATAGGCTCGTATAATGTCGTAATTGCAAAATCTTAAGAGATTTGTCTGTACAATAAATTAATATAAAGTTTATGTTCAATATTTTATATTAATTTATTGTGTAAAATGTAATGCAAAATTAGAATTTTTGTAAGATTTAAATAAGGTGTCTGTTATTTATGTGCGATGATTGCGGAATATAGAGATTCCTTTGCCATTGTTTTTAAGCGTATAGTAATTGGTTTCCTCTTTCTCTCACAAAACCACAAACATTTTACCTTTACCTTCCGCAAATATATTCACTAGTGATTTATAACTAGCATACATGCTTATCTTCAAAATAATAAAATTATATTCCAAACATTTCTTTACTTTGTTTTCTTAGTGAAAACACGATTGAGTTTAGTGATGTAAAAATCAATGTAATCGTCCTCTATACATTGTATAAAACGACACCCAGCTTCACTGCGACAAAAATGGGCGGTCAGCGTGAAGAGACGCCGGGACGAATTACAACTACATACGTGCAAGTGTGTTTTGCGACGTCCTCAGGGCGAATTTGAGCCACGAAGTGTGCAGGCCTGCGGCCACCGCCGTACATACTGATGTGCAGGGGCCGAACAGGCAATTCGGGGCCAGGAAATGACGTTAGTTGCCGTACTGCATTCTTATGTTTCCCGTTTTGTTTGAGCTAATCACGTTAGAGCCAAAAAATCCCCGAGCATCGAATTATTAACATAATTTCGCTATTTATCGGTAATGGGATTGTCGTTTATTTACGAACTCGTTTGTTGTTTAGCATAGCCATTAATGTAACAAGCTGCAACGGAGTTAATAACATAGGAGATGGTTATGGTTTAGAGTTCCGAAATAATTTATAACAAAATTGCGAATATATCATACGATATTCGCAATTTTGTTATACATTATTTCGGAACTGTGCCGAAAAATGTATAAAATGGGACGAGATCATTTGATCCACCAATTTCCTTGTTCCCAGTTCATGACGATTTTATTTAAAAATACTTTACAATGTTTTAATATTATAGATGTCTCTATATGTTCATATATCATGTTCAAGATAAAAAATGCACTTCTCTATACGACACAATACAATACAATTGTTCCACATGGCAGGAGAAGAAAGCGGTATAGTGAGGTCGCCAACCTTCAGTAATGAGGACGCATAACAAGAAGATACGACACATAATTATATGTAATACAACAAGGGTTGATTTTATTGTATTTATTCATTACTTACTTCAACTTTGAATGGTAAACAGGTTTCAGGCCCAGAAACTCGTACACGGATAATATAAGTACTTCAATTACGGACTGCATCTTCTTTCACCAACCCCATCGAACCCGAGCTTCGATAACAATTAGGAAAAAGTGCCTAGAAACACCCTGTAGGATGCCCCGCACTACAAGGGAAGCTTGAAGGATTAAAAAAACTAGAATGGTTATAGTAATTTTATTTAAAAAAAAAGTTTAAAAAAACGATAAATACGTATTCACATTTAAGTTATTTACCATTTGCGGGACCAGAACAGTAATCTTATACAAATATATATATATATATATATATATATATATATATATATATATATATATATATATATATATATATAATCTTTTAAAATCTCTTTATACCGTTTCGGATGTCGAGATTATTTAAGTTATGTATTTTCTGTAGGAATTCCTTCCAGTTCTTCCTATTGCTCGCCATTCTTCTTGCATCCTGCCATCCAATGCCATTCCTCGTTAGTATTTCATGTATGTTGTCTTCCCATGTTTTATGTGGTCTACCTTTCTTTCTTTGTATTCTTGTGTTCCATACTTGTTTTGTCTGTCTGTCTTCTGGCATTCGAATGTCCATACCATCCGAGTTGTTTCCTTTCCATTGTTGTTTGTATACTTTCTATCTGTAGAGTTGTCCGAATTTGCTCATTTCGTATTCTGTCAATTCTTATGATCCTTAGTATCCTCCTTGAGTACTTAATTTCTGCTGCTTGTATTTTGCTTTTAAGTCGCATCCATATATCAGTTGGTCTATATATTGTTTTGAATATTATGATTTTTGTTTTATTTGATACCTACTTATTACTAAGTATTATTTTGGTTAGCAACAGAAATCTTATTTAAATTATTACATAAATTTTAATTTGAGTCTCTTACGTTGTATTCTATATGGTAATTTATTGTGCAGTCAAATCATTTAAGCTTTTGCACAAGTAGGAATTTATATAATTATTATTATATATTGTGTTTATGTTTATTTTGTAAATAAATGTAAACATGTACAGATATGCCCAACAAAACGTTTATAAAAATCCGTCAAACAATTCACGTTTATCTCAACTACACATTAGTTCCGCATCAATCACAGTCCACTGCGATGCAAATTTTTCAATTCGCCTAGAGATTATACGTGGCCCCGGCCCCCCTATAGTTTATTTAAAGTGCCGCCGCCTTCGCAGCCGGCCGTCCCTTCGCGCGCAAAAAATATGCGCATATAAAGCATACATTCAGCGGCCAAATCTAAACGGCTTTATATTTCGTGTTCCACTGGATCCCTAAATAATCCCGGCCGCCCCATAGCGCCACCTCTATGCGCCCCCCCCCCCCCCCCATCGTGCTTGTGAAATGCAAATGTTTTCTTTGTACGTACCAACTATGAGATATTAAGGTAACAAATTTACATGAGAATGGAATAAATTGAGAGGCGGCAATGGGAACTAAAGGAGACGGATCGCGTGTGCGTCGACGGTGGCCCGAAGAAATGTGACAAATTCGCGATTAGTTCTTTGGGGCTTATGCAAATTTCGGCGAGCTGCGGCGACGCGTGATTAACGGCGCTTGAGAGGGTTTTTTTTTAGGTGCGACGACCGGATGAGGATTAGGGGGGAGTGCTGAGACATATCCAAGAATTATATACTTGTAACAAATAAATTGCGAGCAGTTACGCGTCGTACCTTCATGGATTCATAGTGAGGTTTCAATTTGAAGGCCCACAAAAAAATATTATTTGAATAATATCAAACGATTATTAATTTATTAATAAGTCGTGAAATTGATTTATAAGTTTGGAACATATCGCACCCCCATTAGAAGAGTGACAAAAAAATCAGTTTCAAGATATTCTTGCCATTTAGTTGGAAAAAAGTTGTATCTTTTTGCCCTATGGGGGTTGAAACGATTTAGTAGCCCTTTGGTAGCGCTTGCAGCAGACTTCTGTTGTGAAGGATGGTAGTGGGATAATGAGTTGAGTCTTTTGCAACTAGCATTCAGTAGTGCCTATTTAAACATATTTTCTGTAGAAAGAATTCAACATACAATTTCAAAAATTAAGGAAGATAAATGCAGCAGGCAAATACAATACTTAAAAGATTTTAAGATTACAACAAAAGTAGAATAAACGCAGTGATTGGTAAAATAATCTCACAAACGCATATAATCTACAATATTCTAGCTTAAACTTCTGTAGACTTTGAATATTGTAGATTATTTGCGTCGTGAGCATTCAATTTATAAAATATAATCTTGATGTTAATTTTCCTATACACCCAACTAATTGTATGTGGGCGACAGTACTATTCCAACACATGTGAGACACTGTCTCAGTGATTAATACCCCGCCATATACTGTTGTTTCCTGCCATAATGCAACCGGAAATAGCGTCGGATGGTGAGTCTGCGACACCGGCGCGTCGCTCGTTATCCTGCGGTATCCGCTCCCCCACCACAATCGCGTTATATTAAGAATCATTCGTCACTTATGACAGTCAATAGCTCCCGCAACTCTATATTAAAAGCATATTTTTCATCCCAATAACCAGCTACAAAATAAAATCACGTCTCGTTTCAAGATAAAAGACCCGATTGGAATGACCGGGCATTTATGTCGCCAGTTAAAACTAGGCGAAAATTGTTTTAAATTTCCCGGACGCCCGTAAAGCCGGCGACAAGTAGTAAAACTCCAGTCTTATCAACATTTCACTTTAATATTATTTTGGCCGGCTCGCACTAATCGCCGCCGAGGCAAACTTTTATAACTGAAATTGCGAAGGCAACACTAATTCTGCACTTGTGAAAATAAAACACAGCGCACCGTAATCGATCGAGGGCGTTAGCGGCCGGGAAATATTGAAGTTCCCGAACTGCAAAATATGGAGATATAAAATAGTCTAGTGAATATTAATACCTCCCGATATTTTCACGGGAAATTGAACAGGCGAAAACTTCGAAGGCGTTCGCAGAAGTCGTTTTCCCGGGGCCCCGCAAATCAAGCGCAGTGTCGTTTGTACGAACATTAAAACGGGCGGACGAACTTGGGGCTTGATATATGATCGACATTCATTACAGATTTTTCTAAAGATTATAAATAATACTAGCTCCTTCTGTAGATATTTTTATAAAATACTATCGTTCAAGTTCTTCTTGGAGATTATAACAGTACATTAAGTTTGACTTCAAGGATTCACACGGGACTAGTTTGTGACAATATCAATGAAATTCATTGCAGATTTTACTTACTATACCTATAATATAAAAGGCATAGTTTTGAAACCGGTCGACCTGTCAGGCAGAATTTTGTGCTGACAGTGCAGCAATTGCCACAAAAATGCTTATTGCACGACGGATAACGAAGAAATAAATTTTTAATATGTAAAAAACAAACCTTAAATAAAAGGCATCGCAGACGTAATGATAATAGTTTCTAGGTCGATGGTAATATTTTGTTTACAAAAATGATTCTGAAAACCATTCACATCTAACGAGCTTATGATACCAGCAGTAGAAAAATATATTTGTAAAATATTATCGTTAACGTTTTGTGAGATTACAACAGTACATTAGGTTTATCTTCAAGAATCCCCATCGAAATAGTTTGCTGGCTATTAGGCGCGATATGAACGATAATACGGTTGTCCGCTAAAAAGTAATAACCAGGTCCAAAGGGGGCCGTTACGAGGATTGCCACTGGGTGACCAGCTCAGCGCAATCAGCGGCTTGTCTGGCGACGTCGCGAGACTCTCGTTCCAGTGGCCACTTAACTAAACGCTGAAATAGACCGATCCAATTTAAACGCCAACCCCCTTTTATTAAAAGAGACACCTACACGAGGACCTGCGGCTGATTACTTCCAGGGGGAGTAAAAAATATAAACGGAATTAACGGGGTAGTCGCACGGCCGGATTAGCTTTGGAGGTTGTTGCAGGGCAATTTGTTTGATTTTGGATAATGGGGAACGTGATAGGGCGGGCGAATGTGTTGATGAAATTAAAATCTTATTGTGTTAGCTGCGCTTCGGTTTCATGGGCCACATTACACCGTCTCTGCTATTAAATTTTATGATTATAACGAGGTTTTCAGAGGACATGGAGAGGATGCTCTAATAAAAAATATATATACTGTTTTGTATAGTGTGGTCCAGATTATCGTGACTTGGATAGTAATATTAGCTGTTATTGAAGATAATATAAAATATTGAGTTTATATAGGTCAATAAAAACAGAACAGTGAAATGCAATTAACAAATTATTCGGAGATTAAAACTAGTTGCCTCATATTTCATACTTAGCATGCATAAAAAATAGATTTAAGTATTGTGTTATCACATTCATTTAATAAAGACTATTTGAGTCAGAACGTGATGCTGTGAAACCTTTTTCATTTTTTAAGATTTGCTTTTAATAAAAATCCCCCAGCCGACGGAAGATTTTAATTATTTTTCGAGCCGTGTTGAGGAGAACTTTCTCTCTAATGAGAGGTTGAACGAAATTACAAAGTCTAAAGTTACACAACAGCACTTCAGTCCCTAATACAATAAGCTAGGCCTATTAAAACGAGCCAAAAAATAAATAAAACTTCGACTCGATGTGTTATTTTAATACGAGCTGCCAAATAAACACACATTTTTATATAATTATGAGGGTTGTAAAGAAAGTGGTGGCAATGTAGATAGAAATCAATTTATATTGAACTACAAGTAAAATTGAGTCGGTGAGTGGAAAAATAATATAACTCCAAAATCGTAGTATAGATAAAATTTTGTGGGAAAAGTATACATATCACAACAATTAGATGTACATGAGAGTTGTAGAGGATGACGTTCTATCTTGTATATATAATTGTTGTGAGATGTATACTTTTCCCACAACACAGATTGTTATCTAAACTACGATTTTGGAGTTCTAAATCATTATTTTCCAAACAACATAATCTGTGAAAGGATAGTTATCGTTATGAATATAGTGTATGCTAATTTTGATATTTTTTTCCAATTTTTTATAATATAAACGAGGATTGTAAATAAAATATTCGCAACATTAGGTAATTAACGTTGCTGGTGATTATATAGAAGGAATATAATGCAATTGAATCGGTGAGTGGAAAAAACATATAAAATCGTAGTATAGATAAAATTTTGTGGGAAATGTATACATGTCACAACAATTAGATGTACATGAGAGTTGTAGAGGATGACGTTGTATCTTGTATATCTAATTGTTGTGAAATGTATGCTTTTCCCACAAAACAGATTTTTATCTAAACTACGATTTTGGAGTTATACGTTTTTTCCACTCACCGATTCAATTGCATTATATTCCTTCTATATAATCACCAGTAACGATAATTATCTAATGTTGCCAATATTTTATTTACAATCCTTCGTTTATAGTATAAAAAATTGGGAAAAAAAATTAGCATATACTATATTCATAACGATAACTATGCTATTCTCATACTACAATACTGATTGTAATGTAAAAAAATTCAATTAGTTCGTATACGAAACTGATTTCATGATTAAATTAAATCCACCCCACCTAAGCCAATTAATAATGAACAAGTAATATGAGCCAATCAATGAGGTCTCAGTTGAGCCACTGTGATTTCCTCGTTAATTGTTGGGTTTATATAGATTAGGCTGCGCATCGCAATTGTAATCTGGTTTGTGTAATATTAGAATCTTCTAGTTAAATAGAATACGAAGACCGAGCGGCGTCGACCTGCGCAAACTATTTGGAGCCCGTTTGCGAAATATATTTGGTCGGGTGTATATTTGCGGCCGACTCGACCCCGAAATAATGCCCGAGTGATGATTACTTAACAATTGTGCGTGCAAATAGTTCAGCTCATATAAACTAGTTTGTTTATACTTAATATTATATTATCAAATACAGTGGTGGGAATGGTTCCTCTAACCATTCCCACCACTGTATTTATATATAAAAAATTCGCCCCGATGAGGTTCGAACACAGGCTCCCCAAGGCGAAAAGAGGTTTCGTCCGTCTAGTACTCTTGGGGATGCCGAGTTCGAACCTCATCGGGGTGAATTTTCGCGAATCACCTTTGACAGTTGTTCAAAGGTTTTTTGTGAAATTAAGGTAAATACTGGGTGATTACACTCCTTTCAGGCTTCTCCTTTGACCGGCGGAAGAGCCTTACGGCGGATAGCCCTATAAACATACGTTCTATAGTGCTTTTTTATGGTTAAACTTACGTCTTAAGAGGGACTTTATTATGGAGGTACATATTATAAATATACTTCATTGTACAGCCCCTTTTCTATTTTCTATTTTCTATTTTATAAGATATTGGTTAATCTACGAATCTAGTGGCTATGATAGAGAGACAAAGATATCATATAAAATCTGTATTACATTTTATAAAATAGAAATTACATATTCTAACATAATAAAAACTTTCATGCTTTCACTTTTAAGCATCTGCTTAAAAAAAAAAGAATCACCCTCCAAACGTCTCCTTTATAGCCGCATTATCAATGAAAAATACCGCTAATATCCCGCCCCCGCCCGAAAGAAACGAATTAAAACTTCTGTGGGCGAACAAAGTACTCAAAAAAAAAAAATCTTCCCATCTCCCCGGACACGAATAAAAACGTTTCAATTTAAAAAATTAATGAAGCATATAATCACTCCGCTTTTCAAAAACACACCAACTTTATGAATCATACCCCCCTCGGCCGCTCGCGCGTTTTTCACCGTCGCGCCCCGCTAATCTCCCCCGGCCCGCCGTTTTCTTTTTTTGTAATCACATTAAACTTCGTAATTAATACGCGAAGTTGGCGCGGCAAACAGTCGAAAAAAGCCGGCCGGCGTATCGATCTAGTGGGCGGCAGTTCAGCGTTTTGCCGCGGCGGAAAACGCAGCGTCCCCGACAACACCTGCCCTCTAGCCGGAAAAGCCTGAACTTACTAAAGTGTCGGTTGTAAATGTAATGCGAGGCAATTAGTGATGGATTAATATTTGCTTACAGGCATGATTTTGTGATTCGGTGTGTAATAACCGGAAGCAGTCCCTTGTGATTGATATTGCAAATCCGGAAACATACAAAAAACGAGGATGTTTGATTTTGTTAATTAAATTGATGATGAAAACAATGATGGGGAGTATATTGTGGTGCGATTCGATTGTTGGGGTTGTGAGGTGGTAAATTCATTGGCACTTTATCGGCATGGTGCTGCTTGGTAAATTGAGTTATTTTTTGCGCGCTGTGTACACACACACATGCTATTTTTCCCGATCGCGATTGCGTTATTTGGTATGAATATGGTGGGGGTAATGAAGTTACCGAGCTGCAGCAGGTGCAAGCAGTTGATTATCCACATCCTATAAAAACAGCAAACAATGTTGTTTTTATTGGATGTGGGCGGTTTGATTCAGTTTGGTAATGATATATCTGTTTTTTTTTGCTGTTTGTTGTTGTAGGGACTAAAAATAATTAGATCCATATCGTAATGAGATTTAAATGCACCGGCAGATTTATATAAACAAACCAGTGTCTACTAATGTAATAAATTAATCACGAAATTATAAAAAATAAATACATACATAATCAGTAATAGTGACATACAGTAATACCAAATAAAAAAACACATAATTTTCAGACTAAAAGATCAAAAACAAACACAGGCGTTAAAAACTTAATAAACTAACGTAGAAAAATATAGAACGCAATTCTAGGCCATCTTAATTTTTATTTTTTATTTTACTAAAAATAGTAAATTTAAAGTTTTAATAAAATAACTATCTTAATTTAAAGATTTAAGAAATTTTAATTTTTGTAATAATTTTACATTTTATAGTTAATTGGTCTGAAAATAAACTACTTTTGGATCAATTTTGTAATAATGTCTGGAAGAAGGATTTTGTTGCACGCGCTGTTAAATTAATCCTGTTATAAAAAATTATAAAAATTCAAAGATTTAAGAAAATTCAATTTGTAATCATTTTTTCCATTTTATATTTAATTAGGCTCAATATAAGCAATTAGTTTTTTATTTTCACCCAAATATAAAGTCTGTAGCTGTTTTAAATTAATCCACTGAGTTAAAAAATCAAACATTTAAGATATTTAAATGTATGATAATATTTAACATTCTAAGCTAATTGAGCCTAAAAAACCGTTTTTGATCATTTTCACCCAAGAAAAAAAAGTCTTCAGGAAGGTTTTTAGTGTACGAGCGGTTTTAAATGAATCGGCGGAGTTATAAAAAATTATAAAAAATTAAAGATTTAAGAAATTTCAATGTGTGTTATAGTTTTACATTTTATACCTAATTAGGCTCAAAATAGTCCATTGTCTTGTCATTTTCACCCAAATATAAAGTCTGTAGGAAGATTTTTATTGTACGAGCATTTTAAATTAATCGTCTGAGTTATAAAAAATGATAACAAATCAAAGATTTAAGAAATTTAAATTTATGATATTATTTTACATTCTATATTTAATTGGACTCAAAATAGGTAGTTTTCTGATTATTTTCACCTAAAAATAAAGTGCGCAGGAAGGTTTTTAATGTACGAGCTGTTTTAAATTAATCGAGTCAGTTATAAAAAATGATAAAAATCAAAGATTTAAGATATATTATTCTACATTCTTAATTTTATTGGACTCAAAATAAGCCTTTTTTTATGAATTTCACCCAAAAATAAAGTCTGCATGCAAGTTTTTATTGTAAGAGCTGTTGTTTTTGTACGTGCTGTTTTAAATTAATCAACTGAGATATAAAAAAATGATAAAAAAATCAAATGTTTAGGATATTTAAATTTATAATATTATTTTATATTGTATATATTTAATTGGTCTCAAAATAAACAATAATAAAATATAACATGCTTTGATCATTTTCACCGAAAATTAAAAATTGCTGGAAAGTTTATATTGTACAAGCTATTATAAATTATTCGACTGAGTTATAAAAAATTATATAAAATCAAATATTTGAGAAATTTTAATTTTTGTAATTATTTTACATTTTGTATTTAATTGGGCTCAAAAGAAACTACTTTTGGATGATTTTTGCCCAAAAATAATGTCTCGAAGAAGGTTTTTGCACGAGCTGTTTTAAATGAATCCATGGAGTAAAAAATGATAAAAAATTAAACAATTAAGATATTTAAATTTATGATTTTATTTAACATTCTATAGCTAATTGGGTCCAAAAATAAATCATTTTTGATAATTTTCATTTGAAAATAAAAAGTCTGCAGGATTTTTTTTAATGTACGAGTCGTTTTAAATTAATCAACTGAGTTTTAAAAAATTTAAAAAAATCAAAGATTTAAGAAATTTCAATTTGGCTCAAAATAAGCATATTTTTTATCATTTTCACCGAGATATAAAGTCTGTAGGATGGTTTTTATTGTATGAGCGTTTTTTATTAATTGACAGAGTAATAAAAAATGATAAAAAATCTAATGTTTAGGATATTTAAAGTTATAATATTATTTTATATTCTATATTTAATTGGGCTCAAGTAAAAAAAAATGATATAATTTTCACCCAAATATAAAGTTTGTAGGAAGGTTTGTATTGTACGAGCGATTTAAGGAAATTAAAATTATGATATTATTTTACATTCTTTATTTGATTGGGCTCAAAATAAGCCATTTTTTGATCAATTTGATTCAAAAATAAAGTCTGCAAGTAAGTTTTTATTGTAAGAGCGGTTTTAAATTAATCAACTGAGATATAAATCATGATAAAAAATCAAATATTTAGGATATTTACATTTATAATATTATTTTACATTCTATATTTAATTGAGCTCAAAATAAAATACTCTTTGATCATTTTCACTGAAAAAATAAAAACTGCCGGAAAGTTTATATTGTACAAGCTATTTTAAATTAATCGACTGAGCCTTAAAAAATATAAAAAATCAAAGATATAAGAAATTTTAATTTTTGTAATTATTTTACATTTTATATTTAATTGGGGTCAAAATAAACTACTCTTTGATAATTTTTGCCCAAAACTAATGTCTGAAAGAAAGTTTTTATTGCACGGGCTGTTTTAAATTAATCCACTAGTTATAAAAAATTATAAAAAACCAAACATTTAAGATATTGAAAGTTATGATATGATTTTACATTCAATAGCTAATTGGCCCCAATATAAACCATTTTTGATAATTTTTACATGAAAAAAAGAACTCTGCAAGAAGGTTTTTATTGTACGAGCTGTTTTAAACTAATCGACTGAGTTATAAAAAATTATAAAAAATCAAAGATTTAATAAATTCCAATTTGTGATATGGTTTTTTATTTTGTATCTAATTAGGCTCAAAATGAGTTATTATATTTATCATTTTCACCTATAAAGTCTCTAGGAAGGTTTTTATTCTACGAGCTGTTTTAAATTAATCGACTAAGTTATAAAATGTGATAAAAAAATCAGATTCAAGATATTTAAATTTATGATATTATTTTACATTCTTTATTTTATTGGGCTCAAAATAAGTAAGAGCTGTTTTAAATTAATCAACTGAGCTATAAAAAATGAAAAAAAAATTAAATGTTTAGGATATTTAAATTTATAATAATATTTTACATTCTAAATTTAATTGGTCTCAAAGTTAAAAAAAATTCTATAATTTTCACCCAAATATAAAGTCTGTAGGAAGGTTTTTATTATACGAGCAGTTTTAAATTAATCGACTGAGTTATAAAAAATTATAACAAATCAAAGATTTAAGAAATTTAAATTTATGATCTTATTCTACATTCTATATTTAATTTGCTTCAAAATAAGCAGTTTTTTCATAATTTTCACCTAAAAATAAAGTGCGCTGGAAGGTTTTTATTGTAAGAGCTGCTTTACATTGATCAACTGAGATATAAAAAATGATATAAAATCAGATGTTTAGGATATTTAAATTTATAATATTATTTTAAATTCTATATTTAATTGGGCTTAAGTTAAAAAAAAATGTTATAATTTTCACCCAAATATAAAGTCTGTAGGAAGGTTTTTATTGTACGTGCTGTTTTAAATTAATTGACTGAGGTATAAAAAATGATACAAAATCAAGGATATAATAAATTTTAATTTATGATATTATTTTACATTCTATATTTAATTAGGCTAATAATAAGCAGTTTTTTTTATCATTTTCACACAGAAATTAAGCCTGCAGGAAAGTTTTTAGTATACGAGCTGTTTTAATTAGTATAAAGCTGAACTACATTGTATCGAAATTTGTTTTAAATATTGGTCCTCTTCAATAGTCAGACTTGGTGCTGATTGTCCAGAAACTGAAGCGCTTGTATGTTGTAATGTACGCAAAGCTTCCAGTAGTTTAACCTCAGACTAATAAATAAATTTATATATATATATATATATATATATATATATATATATATATATATATATATATATATATATATATATATATATGTATATATAATAACATAGGAATCATCTAAATTTGAATATTCATTTTGGTAGTTACGATACTTATCATCTCACAGTGTGAGATCTGTTATATCCTTTAGAGTTATAACTTTTATATTTTTAGATCGAATATTTGTTTAATTTGTGTATAATAAAAATACATGTGCAAAGTAATAAGTATTATTTGGCACTATTACAATTTAGCTAATATAAATTATTTATAAGCACCCTACCACACAAAACCCACTTCAGAATAACAACAAAAACAAGCTGTTTGGCCTTTTATATCCCATTACAGAAGGATAACAAAACTTTTATAATTATTGATACGTATTATATAACTTTTGCTTTATATAGTTAAAATGTTTGTGTTTGTTTTGAGTGAATGGTTCTTCCAGATGAGTTATTGCCCAAAGTTCGTACGGCTCATTCGAATTAGAAACTTGTTAAACAAAGCGATCTCCACATATACGTCTTTGATTGTTATCGCGAACTAAAATCATACGAGTGCCTCGCTCTTGGAGAAGTTATTAATAGACTTTGATTAAAATAAGCGTAACTCGTGCAGTTGTCACTTAGAGCGGCTCTATGCATTTGCAACGTATATACAAGTGGATCGTATTAAATGCATGCGTGGCAAATGTGGGTCGCGGGGTAATAGATGCAGCAACTTCAAAGCAAACTGATATGGTGTATGATAACTTGAGGATGGTTAAATTATAATAGTGAATTAATTATTTATAGTCCAGAAAGAAATAGAAGGCAGTTATTGTGTATATGAAAAACCAGAATTAACCACAAGAATAACTCACTTATAAACATTATAATATTAATAACTTGGTTCTAATTCTCGAGGGATAATGGAAGGTAGTTTTGAATTCAGATCAAACAAGTTGCACTGTCCTTAAATATACTACTGTATTAAATAATATCCAGCAACAATTGAGATACGTTAGAAATAACCTCTTAGGATGGACTGAAAAATATAACCGTGTATAAATTTATGATTAGGTATTGCATAAGATGAGGAATGAACAGGATTAAAGTAATTGTAAGATCAAGCTTGTTTCTAATACAGTTCTCTTCCGCGTAATTTGGTGCGTATCAAAATAAATTAGATTTAATTTGTATTTAATTGTATACATATAATTTAATTTTCTGAGTTTATATGGAAGAACAGAGGTTTGCATTTAGGCATTTCACATTTTCAAATGTTCACATTTATTATTGAAAAATCTTAATCTGATTTAGTGAACCGATTTCGCTCAAATTTCACAGATTCGCCGGAGCGCGGCCTCGCATCCGATTTTCAAATTTGTTCGCCATATGTTGTGCCGTTTTCCCGCTGTGAGCGTTATATTGTCCGCCACCGCCCCCAATTAAGCTCCGCGCGTCGTGTTCGATTCCTTCACTGTTAGTGAACCGATTGTGCTCAAATTTGTAGTGAATCGTCCTGGATAAATATTTGCCAAATTTGGTCGCAATCTGTTGCGCGGTTTTCCCGAAATTTTGTTCACAAACAGACATACGGATTTTCGTTATTCGTTTGATGTCTAAAATAGACGAAATAAACCCGATATTTGCGATGTCTTTGTGTGGTATACACAGACATCGCAAATATCGGGTTTATTTCGTCTATTTTAGATATAAAACGAAACGAAAATTGTTTTTTTTTGCTAAATGGTACACGGCAACAATACCTTCCTTCTGGTGTAATATTTTTCCCGAGAAGTTTTCGCATATTTCCACAATCTTAGTTTGAAAACGTGAAGACGTTTTCGGTAAAACAATACCTTCCTTTACATCAGTGATGTATTCGGAGAGTAAAAAAGCGAATCTATGTGATTTTCGTTTTGTTTCGAATTAGCATTTATAACCAAAACATTCTTAGTACAGAATACTTTTTTTACGATGAAACAAGTATGCCGAAAATCCACTGTAAGATACGTAAGAGTATTAATATCTTATAATTTAACACGTATTTGAAAACTGTACATATGTTTTGCTCGTAGAGGTATAATTCCGCGACTGTAACAGCCGCTTAAATTCTAAAATAATATTTCATTGAATTTGACTTTAAATACGCCAATCCCTCCTCTCCCCAATTTAAAATTTCACCCTTGAATTATTTGAATATGCAATTTATTTGTAACATCATTTCACGCTGAATGGGCGTCTCGCGCGCGCTCCCTCGACCTTTCCACCTTCCTCCCCGGCCCGCTGCTTTTCTTCCAGTGCTTTTATTTCGCGCCGCGCGTTTATTTCCAGAAGAAAAGTCGAAGGCCGTCTAGCCCCCCAGCGCGCACACAAAGAAATTCTGAAATATCGCGCCCGACCCCCGGTAATTATAGAATGAATGGAACGGGGCGGCCGGGCCGGGGTTTCCTTGCTGGGAACTGGGACGTGCGTAAATCAAAAAGTTGTAAATTAGATAGAGAAATCGGCGCCTTTTCGGACGGTTTTAATCACCAGTCCAAAATTATAAACGTGACATTTTTGTAATAAATTTTTTTGCTGTCTGGAGAGGCAGCGATTATGATAATTAAAATGGATACGGTTTTTTAGATTATTTTTATTGCGTTGCAGGATTTAAAATCACATCCACCACGTGTATTTTTAATGATCTTTTCATTAAAAAAAAAACATAACTTGGTATAATGAAATACAAACGACCGTATTAATTATCTATGCTCCTCGTATGCCGGTTTTAATAATATTAAAATGTAGCGATGGTTTTCTTATAACGTGCATTTATAATGAACTTTTCTTGAATAAATAAGTAATTTAAATTAAAACGAGCTGTTTGATTACCAAAGTTTTTCTTTGTAGATATCTCCAGGCCTTATGGGAAAAAGTATCCTGTGATGGTTTTTATCCACGGCGAGTCCTTTGAGTGGAACTCTGGGAATCCGTACGATGGCAGCGTTTTGGCTGCGTATGGAAAAGTTATAGTGGTGACACTTAATTTTCGTTTGGGAATTTTAGGTAAGGTAGTATTAAATTTAAGAAACATTTCGCCCAAACTGATCAAAAGTTTCGCCGTCATTCATTATGAGATGAAATTAATTCCAGAATAATTAAAATAATTTCATTGTTATCATTATGATTTTAATATTAAGTTTGAAAAACAATCTCATAATGAATGATTGTTTTTCAAACTTAATATTAAAATCATAATGATAACAATGAAATAATTTAAATTATTCTGGAAGGAATATTTTTCTAAGAACAAAACCATTATACATCCTCCATAGTAGGATTCATATTTGGAATTAATTTAGTCCATCATGCAAAGCAAACATAAAATTGAATTACATCTTAAATAACATTACTACTCCCTTATTCTCCTCCAAAGTGGCATTTATTTTTCCATTTGCCAGTGATTGGTAAGCTCTTTCGGTCGGCAACGCCGAGTGCCGACGATAAAAATAATGAAATTAGCGTCGGAGTTAACAAGATAAGTCCGCCGAAAAAATCTATTTACAGTAAATAAAGTCGTCCTGACGGCGCGCCACCCCCGCTCGAATGACGTAATTTAATATCTGCGGGGCCCCGAAAGTGTCGCTAAATTGCGAATGGCGAGTTTGCGAAGTATAACGTTGTGGGGGTCCGGCCGCAAATGAGTGTGCGGGCAAATATAAATTTCCCCGGGGCGCGGCCACAAAGAATTTCGCGCGACCGCTAAAAACGAGATGGAATCCCGCCGTAAAAATGACAGCTCCTCTTTCGCACAATATATACGCAATCTGTATTATACCGTATTTGTCCCGGGGGGTCGTCGGCGCCCCTTTTTCGTGAGAGGACATAAAGAAGATTTCGTTGCGGACGCACACCACACACACACACACATCGTGGGGGGCGTGGGAGATTTGATATACGCAAAACGAATCTGTGAAACCACCTTCTGTCGCCGCAACGTTTTTTTACAGGTTACACGGACATACTTATTTATTGTGGGCGCCTCCGCACGACCTGCATTTTACAGGCGAGTTTTATATGGCGCTAAAGTTATACCCGTGGGGTAAATATAGATAACTATTCTATAAACATTTTTATTGTGCCATAAACGGGCGGCTGCGTTTCATCACTTAAAATATATTAGAATATGTCAGGGGAGAGATGCCCGATGCATTATTTATGACAAATTTGTTTTTATTTGTTTAAAAATATAGTGGTGGTGGCGATGGAAGGTAGAAAAATTATATCTTTGATGTGTATACTTATTGTATAAATAAGTAAAGGGTGACCTACAGTGCTGCGAGTTCAATTCATTTCAAAACTGTCATAAATTTCAAAAATGTCCAAAATGTCAAAAAAATTCAAAAATGTCGAATGTAGAGATAGTTAAAAATGTCGAAATTGTTATGAAAAATTAAATAGTTCATGTAATTCGGAAAGTCGTGTGGTGCCCACACCAGACATTAAAATATAAATCCACGACGAGTGTATTTAATTGCAGAGATATTTGTTTGTGTATGACAGAGCAAACAAAAAATTATTTATTTGTACTGTCTATATTGGTTGCTGCGTTCACTGAATGACTTCATTCGGATAATAAGATAAAAATATTACATTCTTAATATCACGAGGAGGTTATTTATCTCGTTAAGTTTTGGTTTGTCAACCACTAATCAGCTATATACAATATAAAGCAGTATGATATAATAATTAATAATTTAAACCTTTGTTTGGCAATGATGCTAAAAGATAGAAACATACAAATAGAAAATGGAAAATATAACACATGACGAAATAAAATGAATTCGCTAACAGTGGCGAATTCCGGTACCGTCAAACGAGGCGCGCATAATTGTATTACGATTTAGTATAAAGCCCGTATGATATTATCTAGTTTCCTGTATCGTTTTATATATAAGAATTGTTATATTAAACTGTATAACTATATCTAAATGGAAAATGAACATTGTGTATTACTGTGCTGTTATTGTTAAGTGAATTTATTATTATTCCGCCGCTATATCATTTTCTACATGTGTGTATGACACTATGTAGTTTGTGTCTGCATCGAAAACGATATAAGAAACTAAATAATGTCATACGGACTTTAGAAAGGCCCTATATGAATAATAAAATTGCCACTGATTGATACCCATCACACTAATTTAAGACAATGAACAATGAATTATATAATGATAGTATATATAATAGAGAATGTACTTACATTATTACATATGCGGCCCATAGCACCTTCCATATAGCTTGTAATCACTAAACACTACTCGTTATCACTATAGTTCATCTTAAATTAACCGAATTAACTATATTTTTGGGTTATCTTTGTTCCGCGAGCCGCAGCACGGCTGTCCGGCCAACACACATCACTCAACTGGTCGCGACCAGTCGCGTGATTCATGCGTTCGACTGTGCATATCGCTAACATGACGTGCTCATCGTCCAATCACAGCAGTGGATTCTGTTAAAAACAAGTTAATAATAGACATGTCTTATCGCGGTATTAGTGGACTTTATATTATTACAATAAAAGTATTAATATTAGAAATTGAATGGTTGTGGCGAGTTATAGTACAACAAATGCTGACTCAACAAGAGATAAGCCTTATAAGCAATCGTCATCTCAACAGCCGGCAGTTCTAATCTTAACACCGAGCTCAAAATCACTTAGTTTAATAATAGTTCTCACTTAAAGGCTTTTATCGCTTTTATTTTATATATCTTCAAAGTGTATCGATAGTGTAAACTAGTTGTAACCTACGGAAAAACAAATAAATTTGTTAGATCTTATTATAAAGCCTCTCGGCCGCGACTCAAATCTAACTGGCGTCTACTGCGTGATAATTAATTTTCAAAGAAGGAAATGAATAAAACTAAGTACTATGTAAAAGATAAATAAAACGATTTTTGACTTTGTTTTTTATCACACTTCAGTTACACTTTGCAACTAGTTTCGGCTAAGCTCTAGCTACGTTCGAGCTCCTCCGATGACTGAATAAGTTGTAACCGATCGATCTTTATATAATAAAAAAGAAAACATACAATTACATGGAAACATCCTAAGTAAAATATATAAAAAGGGGGCTGGGGTGGGTTTTCTATTAAAAAATAACGTTGCATTAAATACCTAGATGTTTTGACAATTGGTTTTAGCACTAAGTCACCGATTAAATCCTTAACTGGCCGAAATCACTAGGTAATATTCTTAACCAAGGATTAGTGCTACGCCAATCATTAGTCAATTAAGCACCCCAATTGAGCAGGATGACCTGTTACAAGTCTGTACTCTAAGTTGTAAACTATTATAAGCCCATAGACCATGATTTTAAGAAAATAAATGCTATTTCTATCCTGTTGTCTATCGGGGGTGCTCAATCGGTTATCTCTCCCTATTTAGTGCTTTTACAAGGTGAGAAGCAAAGCAAGAAAATGAAACAACCAACTAACCAAAAATAAGTTATCAAAATATAAAGATCCATTTTGCATTTAATAGCTTTATTATATATATTGTCTTCATTCCCCTGTATATAATGTTAACTGTTGAATAAAGATTTATATTTATATATATATATATATATATATATATATATATATATATATATATATAAATAAATATAAATCTTTATTCAACAGTTAACATTATATACAGGGGAATGAAGACAACATATTTTATTTCTTACTATTAATTGGTCTTAGTGAAAATGGCTATAGATCTAAGGTCTTTCTGCCCGGGAAATCGATTTGGTCTATTCAGTTTTAAGACATACTGTCTTATACGTTGTTTTTGTCATGTATTTCTGTAATAATCTGATTGAGTATTTTGTTTGGATGTTTATATTTGCGTATACCAGATGTAGGAATTTCGGGAGACACAATACTTGTTGAAAATGTTGAAGCTAAATCTGTTTAAAAGAAATGTTTTCGAGCAAATATTGCACTCTTTTATTATTTTGTTTTAGATTATTACAGCTTTTATTAGCATAATATAGAGTTTTTCATGAAATGTAATTACTATTGTTGGACAAATCCGACAGATTCCATATAAGAGTAAATTGAAACATTTTGGTTTGTATTTATTTTCAGGATTCCTAAAAGTAGGTTTACAAGAAGATTCGAGTAGTAACTTTGGACTGGTTGATCAAATTGCTGCGTTGTTATGGGTTCAAGACAATATATCTGCATTTGGAGGGGACCCCAATTCCATAACATTATTTGGACATGGCACTGGAGCGGCTTGCATTAGTTTGCTTATTTTATCGCCGATGATAACAAGAGATGGAAAACGTAAGTAGATTTACACAGTAGAGCATGGCAACTACTCACATCCGCAACGAGTTTCAGTAGCGTAACAATTGATGCGCCAGGATGCAAAATATTAGGGCCGTAGGGTTGTGCGGCGCGGAGCATGTAGCTCTGAATTTTAATTAGGCGCCCGTTTGCATTGCCCGCAGTATAATAACATACTAATCTCCATAATCAGCTACGTTCTATACATTTATTAATAGATATGGAATCCATAATTAATTATAGGAACTACAAATGTATTTGCTAGAGAATGTAGTTAGTTATTGAAGGAGAAATAAAACGATTTTTTACTTTGTTTTTTATCACACTTTTGTTATACTTTGCAACTAGTTTCCGCTAAGCTCTAGCCATTTTCCGATGACGTGTGACAAAAAACAAAGTAAAAAATCGTTTTATTTATCCTTTAAAATGAATTATCACAAAGTATATAACTAATATCTAATTAATATTGGATTGTTAACTCGTCTACTTTGTGATAATTCATTTTAAAGGATAAATAAAACGATTTTTTACTTTGTTTTTTATCACACGTCATCGGAAAATAGCTAGAGCTTAGCGGAAACTAGTTGCAAAAAATGGCTGGGTTCGAATCCCACTGGAGAGTGAAATTCTACTTCATCAATAATGATGAGGTAGTTGTCTGAACTACGAAAGATTGGCAAAGTACTAAAGCCTTAAGAAAAATTTAAAAAGAATAGCGTGTTATTGCTGTACCACCCCAAGGAACTAGAAACCCACGGTTTCTGTTTTCAACTATACATATACAGCAAGAATCAAATTTAACTTATTATTATTGTTTTTCTTTTTTAATATTTCTTATTTTTGGGATACAGCGAGGCCAGTGAAACTCCTTTTATAATATATCAATATTTCGCTCGTTTAATTTCGAGCATCATCAGGATAATTATGCAGAGTTAATGAACATAGAAACTGGCAATTAACATAATTTACAAAATTTTCAATTCAGATTTGGCACTTCATTGACAAGATCATAACAAATTCGCGGTTAACAAAGATATCATATCCTCGTTGTTTCCCAAATATATATATATATATATATATATATATATATATATATATATATATATATATGATATATTCGATGAAATATATTTCTTGTTGCTATAATTACCGATATCGGTATCATATCAACTGATAAAATTATAGGACGTTATTGAGCACAGCAATTAGTGTGCTTTTATACTGCGATCTATGCAAATAGGCGATTAATTAAAATTTAGAGCCACATCCACCCTGCATTTCATCGCACCATACAATCCCACGTTATTTTGCAGCCCGGCGCATGCACCAATTATCACACTACTGAAATTCGTTTGTTGATGTAACATGTAACTACCGATAGGTGCCATAGCTATATATTTTCTGCAAATTTAGTAGCTAATTATTGAATTAAACCATGATAACTAAATATAATATAAAATTTCGGTTTTAATTTCTATTATATATTTGCTAGCCTTATTTCATCGTGCGATTCTAATGAGTGGCACGGCGTTATCCGACTGGGCGCTGGCAGGCACCCCTCGTCAAGTAACATACCAAGTGGCCGAAGCCCTAAACTGCCCCACCGATGAAAAATTAGCGGCGTGTCTCCGCAAGAAGCGCCTCAATGAGATAATGAACGTGGCGGCGTCGACGAGAGATTATACGACCCGATTTGGGCCGGTCGTCGACGGCCGTGTCGTCCCCAACGACCCTAATAAAATAATGAGCACGTACCACGACATCTTCAGGCGGTTCGAATTGATGTACGGGCTGACGGAGCTGGAGAGTGTGCATCTACTTGAGCCGGTGGCGTTGACGTATGGGCTGTTGGAGAAGGAACGTGATCAAGAGTTGAGGAAGTATTTGTATACACGGTGCGAGTATAAGCCGGAGTTGTATTTGGCGCACACGTTGGCGGCGTATGCGGGGGTCGATGGGAATGGGGAGCATTTACAGACAGGGTATACTGGACATGAGCCTGATAGGGCGTCGGTTGCGAGGGATGTGTTGCTGGATATGCTATCTGATGCGAGATCGGCTGCTCCTGTTGCTCTTATGGGGAGGTATCATGCTGCTGTTAATCCTCAAAGCTATTTTTATGTTTTTGGGCATACAACTGCAGCTAGAGAATTTATTGTAAGTATAGTTTATTATATAATAATTTAAGTTTATTATCGTTTCCGTTCCTAGTGGTTTCACAAAGAAACCAACTTACTAATAAATTATTTCTAGAGATCCAGTGGTAGCTTTAAGAAACCAAATTGTAAATATAGTGCCATTTATTGGCTCCTAACTGTAAATTATGTTAATCTTTGTCGGTAAAATAGATTTTCATGCTCATATTCAGAAATTTGAATATTATTATTTTCCATATTTATTATGATAGTTAAAACGAATCAAATTTTCCAATATACCAATTATCTTCAAACAGACTTGCAATTTCAATATTCAGTCACACCCGACACTGCTTTATTGAAATCGAATCCGTCCCGCGCGAGACAATGTAACATCCAGCGGGAGCAATCCTGCGGAGATCCCGCAATATCCCATCTTTAATCGAAACATACGACCACTTATTTAGTTTTCAATCTGCTATAAATTTTTCGGGCGTTGCGGGGGAGGCGAGTGGGGGTTCGTGTTACGAAGTCCTCGTGTCTCCAAAGAGCCATATGTATCCGCTAAAGACATTACTCGTCCCGTGCGACGCATTAGCTCCGAATGCCGGCCGTAATACCTGCCCCGTTGCTGGAATCAAACCACATTTAATTTTATCGCGCCGCCACCAGATAGAACAATCATTGAGGGAGGGAATACTTTTTCATTCCGCAACAATAAATCCCGCGCGCGGTTATTGCTTTTTGACCGCGTTTGTCATTTTTGTGCGACCCGGATTCTTTTAGATAAAAAAAAATGTCGCATGAAAAATGGTTCAATTTAATTCTTCTGTGTTAAATAAATCCTTTGCGCTGCACAATGAGAGTTGCCGCCTCACACATGGTTGTTATTATGAGTCTGATATTGTTATGCTGCAGCGCAACAAGACTAACCACGGCGAGGAGCTACCTTATGTCTTCGGCGTGCCCCTGGATGGCCCCAAATTTCATTTCGCAGACCATTACAACAACCAGGAAAGACTGTTCTCCGAAGTTGTTATGACGCTGTGGAGCAATTTCGCCTATTCAGGGTAAGCGAGTGCATTATGCTTTGTTTTGTTTTGGGAGGTTTGAGATTTAATCCTCGAGCCCGTCGAGGGATCGAATCCACGCGCCGCCACAATAACTCAAGATGATTTAACTCGGGGGTTAATTGAATTGCTTATTACTGCACACAAAATGGCTATTACCTATGGAAATTGTATGAAATCTAGACGGTATTCGATTAGTTCCCTCTCCTTTCGACGTCTAATAGAGTTGGGTTGATTGTAATTAACAGTATGACGACCGTCTACGGTATTCGCTGGGGTATTGTAAACATGTATTAAATATTCCATTGGTAGGTAAACGATTAACACGGCTTGAGTAGCATTTAATCTGTTATCAATTATATAATCAGAGAGATTGATGTTAGGTGAACCCATTATCGCATGAATCTTGTAAACCGCTCAATTAAATCTAATTCCCAAGCTTTTGGAATCTCACGAAAACATTAAATATCTAACCACTTTTTTTGTTTCATTACATCTCATATTGCATTATTGCCGTTCCTTATATTATGTTACTATAGGTAAATTATATTCTATTATAGGGGCAGTCGTGGCGCAGTGGTCAAGAAACAATCAAAAGTGTTTTCATATCTTTTGGTGTTTTTTATGTTATGTTATGTTATGTTTTTATGATATATGGCTTCGAAGAAATGTTCTTCGATCCAGCCGCGGCGCCCATATGCCTGAAATCATATTTAAACACAAATGATATAAATATAAAAATGATACAACTAACTCCCTAGGAGGAAAGTTAAACGCCATCTGGTGACACCACATCAATTAGCAATGCACATCCATATGGTAATAATCGGAATCTAGATATGTAGATTGCTAAGGGGTGGATTCACACTTATATATGATTTGCTAATGGCATAATATTGATTTTCCAATAAACCCAAACGATTCTTATGTATTTAACCCTTTATAAGTGTTTACGTCTACAGTGCATTAAACAATTTAGCTGCATCTCCTCTAATTTAATTTTATAAAATTTTATTTCTAGAGACCCCAATATACCTCAACGACAACATGACTACATGTCCCTAACACCATACGAATGGCGACAATATAAGGTTGATTGGCCAGAATTTGATCGCAAAAATGAGCACTACCTCTACCTAGGTAATTATAAAATATTTATTTAAATTCGCATAGAACTAATTATGTATGCACTTTAATAAAGGCATTCCTCCGGAAGTAAGGACACATTACAGAAGCAAAGAAATAAACTACTGGAATGAAATTCTTCCTGCCATCCTGAGCAATCATACTAACATGCAGTATTATACAAAACCACCACCACTTAAACCAACTACATTTCCTTTCATGAATAAAGCAGTGCCTAAAAATATACCACCTTGGTTTCCTTTTGATAGAGGAACTTCAACAGAGAAGTTTAGAAAGCTACCGGATCACAAACCGAATGATGTGGCATATGGGACTGTTAAATTAAAACCTGAGGAGGGTGTGATTCATAACAATATGAAAAAAGAGTATGGCACTATTATAATGTCACAACCACAACCTAAAACTGGAGGTACTGCAATGATAGTACTTATAATAGTTGGAGGGATATTTCTATTGGTAAACGTAGTTCTATTTGTAGGACTGTATTATAAATGTTCTCGATTGAAAACCCGTGAAACCAGTCAAAAACGTACATATGCAGACCAAATTGATCCACATGAGGGTTCATCCGATAAGCGCCAGAAATTAGACGATGATGAATTAGAAAACGGTTGCAGTATTATGAAAATGATCAACAGTAAATCATCGAAAAGTGGCGAAACGTACGAGGCTGTTAGGGTTAGCGAGGATGGTTCATCGAAATATAATCTCTCGCGACATATATCGCAAAGTACTATCGATCCACATACGAAAGTGCGTGATTGGATTGCACATGAAATAGTTCAGAGGTGTAGTCCTAAATTTTTACGAAGACAAGACATACCAATAGTTCCAATGAACAACATAGCACAATCAAATTCTCACGTGCGGACTGATTCTAAAACGACTGAAAGCTATTCAAGTCTAAATAGAAGCCCTACAAGGCCTGTAACGCCATGTGAAGGTGATAATAAAGTCAGTAACATTCCTAAGCCTCTAAAAGTGTCAGTTGCAATAGATGCTACGCCAGGTGCGAGAAGCCCTAGTGTATTAAGACAACAACCTATTGAGCTTACAAAATCACTAGATTACACCAGTACGATCCCCCATGAAGCTTGTATACGCAGATCGGCTACATTGGATAACTTTTTAGAAAACAAACCAAACCAAGAGCCGACAATTGTTAAAATTGAACATCATCACTCAAAATCAAAATCTGAACCTATTACCGATATGTATGGTGATCCAATATATGCATGTCCCGCTAAGAAAATGACTACATTCGATCCAAATTTGGATATTAATGTGACTTCTAAAGAAAAAGACGAAGTACCTGCTTTATCACCTGAAGAGTCTTTAATGATAATAAAACGAAGAAATTTCCCTAAAGTACTTCCAGATTACCCAGATCGACAGTATTTAGCACAAAAACGCCGCTCAATGCCCGCACACACACATTTATTCCTACCTATACCTGAAGGCCCTTCTTTATCACAACCAAACTCCCCCACAAATAAATCCTTAACCAAATTCCCACCAGCACCGCCACCACGAGGTTGCTCTACATTAGGCCGCAAACTCACCCCAATACAATCCCCTGCAATACTAGCTGAAGAACCTCCAATGCCCGAAGAACCAGAAATCACCTGCAATAACCTCTACGTGGGCCCTTTAATACCAAAAAGCGAAACCGTTTTAAACACACAACCCATCTACGATAATTTACGTTCGTTAAAAAATCAGGATGAACCCAAAACAGACAAGCCCCCTAAAACTATAATAACAACAGACCCGAACAATCCGATTAAAAAAGCAGAACCTAAAATAATAATCAAACCCACGATAAACAAAACGGCGGATGCAGTAAGAAATAAAACAATACCCCGAGTGGTGGCTAGAGATAATATAAGCGATGACGAGGGTGTTAAGATTGAGCACGAAAAGCCTACTGTTAAAGTAAAAACGCCCTCGCTTATACCCAAACTGATTAAAAATTGCAATCAGAAGGAGAGCAGCTCGGAGTCGTCGCCGTCGGATGAGTCCGAAACGGGCACAGTCATTAAACGCGTATAATATAGATAAACAGTACTGATTATAATTGATTTTAGATTCTAGCGGCAGTATTTATAATTTCTCAGTATTTACGTGTGTTCAGCAATTACACTTTTATAATATGTTAGTGTGTGTTTTCGGTTGGACTTTGTATTTTTGTACAATTTGTAAGATTAATAATGTTTAGGCGATAAGTGATGAGAATAGAATTAATTGAAATATTATGCGTGTTTTTTTTGGATAATTTGGTTACCTGTAGGGTGGGGGATTTATTTGTGTCCCTATTTTCCTTTGTCCGGGAGCGGTTGTTGTGTAAGAAAGCAATATGTATGGAAATCAAACCGCGGGGATGCTGTTTCGTGCAAGTTAATACTTTGCTGACGTTATTTATTTTACTTTGATATGTTAAAATATGTTTATAACTATAATCGATAGTTATATTAACTGCTATATATATATATATATATATATATATATATATATATATATATATATATATGTATATATATATACATTATATCTCCGAGAGTAAAAAAGCCAAATCTTGCTCACGTTACTAAATTAAAAAGCTAATAGATAGCTATTCGAAATAGAGATTAGATTAAAATATTATTGAGTTTGGAAAATACAGCTCACAAAATATGGCTGTTCTGATCTTTGCGACATCTATCCCATCTAATTTATTTCTTAACCCTACTACATTCCAGATTATTTCTAGCCCTACTAATAGAAGAAAAGACGATTTGCTCTAGCTCTTAACATTTTGATGTCATAAAAAACACTTTCCGCATATTAAAATGTATATTATTTTATATATTGCTTTAATGTGAATAACTTGGCTAGGTATGTAGGACTTACCTATTAGTCGTATAACAGTCGTCCTAGTTTCTGAAATTAAGGATTGTTCGTAAATAAAATGGATTGGCATTTGAAAAGGAAACAACTAAAATGTTTAGTGTAGCAATGAATTTGCATTTTAATTTGGCTCATAGGTAGTTCTAAAGTTCAGTTCAAACTATAGAAACTAGTGTCCAGAGCGCCCCTATAAAAATAAAAATCACTTCTAAATCTATTTGTCTTCACAAAAATTTGATTATGATCAAAGCTAATTTTATGTAATATAAGTGTACATGTGCGTTTTCTTGCAATATTAATGTTATAATTTACAAATTTGTAACCATAATAGAGCAATAAAATACGTTACATAATAATTTATAAGTCTAAGTTATAGTCAAATGCTTATGAAGAATAGATTTGTAGAAAACAACTTATATCAAATTTATTGTTATTTTTATAAAATTTTAATTATTACTAACTTCTTATTTATCTACTGAGAAGAACTCAAAGTTAATATCTTTATAAAACATATATGACTGGCATATAGTTTTAACATTGTAATAAAACAAACATGTAAATGTAGTTACAAACAATAATTTTACAGTAAATAAAACAACATTCGAAGATTTTAATTAAATCTTTATTAATAATTAATATGTCACATTTTTTTTGTTTTTAAAACATCTGCTCTTAACAAGTCCATAACATAACGATAACAACCTCCAGATATGAACACCTGACAGCGCGATTACCATTACCCACAGACATCTAGTTCCAAAGTTCACCGAAAAAGGTTATACATGTTGTTTGTGTTTTTGTTTAATTGTTCATGGTTAATATATACAATTTTTCCTATATAAATCATTAATTAAAGCTAGTAAGTAGACTAGATTTTTTTTCGTTGAAGTTTGAAACGCTTCTACGGTTATTGTTTGTCATTATTTACAGTGTTTTGTTGGTAAAACGGATTGTCCATAATGTGCAGCACTGGATACAGTCCATTTTTTGTTTAAATTTGGCACAAATATGTTTGGAAATAAACCGTTTGTATAAAATACTGTGCTAACGTGTGATATATGGCAGTTTTTTTTATAATGGAAAGCATAAAATAACAAGATTTAAAATTGTAATATTTTCATAACAGTTGAGGAGGGTAACGAGCCGCCGAAAATAAGGAAATTAGTTTTCATTTGGGTGGGTGTAGGTACACTTATACATACAAACATTTATAATAAATTTCCGTATGGTATATACAAAATACAGTAGGAATCGAGGCCGATTTAATTAATTGTAGGCCACGTTTGAAAATTTAGTAGTGTTCACATTTGGACGTATTGAGTTATAGTTTTTAATATTATCACACCCGCATTTCACTCATAGCGGCCTGAGGCACTCGCATATTTCCTTTTTGGTTGTGATGCGTGAGCAGTGGTTGGGATTCAGGTGGCGATTTCGCTCTGGGGGGCGGTGGAGGTCTGGGGACACTCATGTGCATCGTTGCGTTGCCGTTGGGGGGCTGCACGATTCCTTGCTGCTGCATTTCGGCCACTATGCACGCAGTGTTGTTCATTAGGGACGCATTCTTGGGGAGCGTCATGCATCCGTGCTGCTGGGCGTAATTCTGCACGTAATTGCTGGCGTTTTTCGGTAGCGTCATGCAGTTTGGCTGCTGCATTACGTTAGGGCTGGGTGGCGGCGCTTTCAGGGAATTAGTCATTTGGATGTTTTGTGGGCACAAGTGCTGCTGCATCTTATTCACATCCTGCTGCGCGTTTGCGGCGAGAATCATGGCGGTTGTGTCCTGCTCCACGTCGACCATTACGCTAGCGCTTTGCGAGTGCCCCATGTGATAATGGCCGTGCTTGGAGATCGTCTCGAAATTGGCTTGGTTCCGGTTTTGTTGCTGCTGCAGCGATTTCACTTCCATCCTCGTTTTGTCTCGCTGATAATAAACACCAGCGAATATAAGCACGTTGAGGATCAGCAGGGAGCACCCGATGGCTATCGTCACACTCAACGCGGTGCTATATGCGGCATATCCTGCCGCCTCCAACATCCCTAACGTATCTGTTGTGGTGTTTTGGTTTTGCAATGTTTGGTGATTGAAATTACCCGATGACACCACGTTCACACATGTTGTCACTATTGTGTCCATAGTTGTAGGCGCTTCTATATTGGAAGAACTTGTGTTTGGTCGCCTCCTGAAGAGTTCCATTGTAGGGTCGTAGTAGCTCACCCGTGAGAGCGGATCGGGTCGTACCGCTCCATCATACAATTCGGCGTTGTTGTGGTTTCTGAAGAGGTTGTGTCTCGCCACTACATCCTCCATGCCAGCTCGATGTAGCTCCGGAATTAATCGCAGCCACACGCTCAGCTGGTGGGCCCGAAAGTGATTCTTCATCCGGGGTTTCATACCTGTAATGCAAGAAAAAAATTAATAACGTGCATTGTAGACGCCGCCTCCGACACAACGGCGGCTGGTAGGATTGCCGAAGTCATATTATATTGCATTGTGGGGCTGAGCAGGGCTTTATGCAAGTCGCCATTGTGTTCTTGTGCCTTTCTATTTAAACAAAGCCCCAGGGGCGGTTACATTTCGGATTCTTATTTAGTTGATGCTTGAGCCATATATATGAAACGCGATTCAATAGACGATGTTTTATTAGTTTCAGAACATAGGATTTACTAGATATTAAGGGTTGATTATATTAAACACACGACAGGAATAAAATAAGAGAAATTTACATATACAAAAGTAAACGATAGAATAAGGTTATTTATGTGTGTTGCTGGTTTAGGCATACAAACTTTCAAGTCATGCTTTTGCAAAAGAAAATTAGACCTAAAAGCATTAGTTGTCATTGAAACGAATAAACACATTTTTTAATGTACATAATTTACATAGATAGTGGTATAATGTCAGTTATACCGCTCTCTAAAGTCCGTATGACATTATCTAGTTTCCTATATCGTTATATATATATATATATATATATATATATATATATATATATATATATATATATATATGAATTGATATATTAAACTGTATAACTATTTCTAAAAGGAAATTTAACATTTTGTATTACGGTGCTGTTATTGTTAAGTGAATTTATTATTAGTCCGCCGCTATATCATTTTCTACATGTGTGTATGACACTATGTGTGTGTTCGCATCGAAAACGATATAAGAAACTAGACAACGTCATACGGACTTAACAAACCGTATCTATCATAAATATTTATTTAGTTAGCCTGGGAAATTTTCAATTTCTATTTGAACGTAAAATAGATTATAAATATTTAAAACGAATTTATACAACCATTAAATAGTCCTTCAAAATAATTAAATCTTAATAATTACTGTCCCTATTCATTGGTTAACAGAATCCTAACGGCCCTTTAAGATGCTTATTAATTTTAAATAGGGAGGAAAAGGAAAAATTTGCATTTTAATAGACCCTCAAGTTTCATAAGATTCTACACGAATCAATAAGGTTATTAACGTAACAAGCCAATGAGAGTGAGTGGCGTACGGAAGTAGAGAAAAATTACATTAAAAGGATTATAATGATGTAATTTAAAAGTACGCTCAAACATCAATTAGTACGTTGCAATTAAGAATTAGGTTCACTGTCTAGCATTCTTATAAAGACTGGCAGCTGCTACTCAAATCTAAATTAATTTTAAAAGATTACAATATGCAACTCATTGGACCTAAATAATTGTCAATTATAATTATCATCATATAATTGTAATTTGTAGAATTTAATTTATTACAATTTTTTTAAGAAAAACGTTTTTATCGTAAAAAAATATGGTATATTGAATTTCCCAAGACTCGTTGTTAATGAATAAAATACACATATTATACATACTTTTGAATTGGCAAACATATTATCACTTAAGCCTAGGTTTCCTAGAAAGAGGTGTCAACAAAAGCGGCCATATTTCACATGATTTTGACGTCACACATTTCCTTTATGTCTATTTAAATAAATCTGGTAATCCAGAGAGCGGTATACTTCAAAGTATTGAGAAAATATCATGAATTACACTAGAATCTGGTGAGTTATTCAATTACATGTACTTAAAACGTATCTTGTAATATGTAAATGACGTCAAAAACGGCCGTATTTATCGACACCGCTTGCTAGGAAACATTAGTTATAGTTTCCAAAATTGAATTTATCATTAAAAACAAATAACATTAAGATCTAATCGACAATTAAATATTTAATAAACATATAATGCTTCATTATGAAGCTAAATAAGTGTTAATAATATTTATAACATTATTTAGTTTTAATATCAAGAATTGGATTTATTACATTTCTTTAAACAAAAAGATCTTATCGACAACTTATTTGTCTTGAATATTTTTGTATTCTTACGTTAATAATTAGCCGAAATAATCAGATATCATTTTATTATGAAGCTTAATAAGTGCCAAGCATAATTAAAATATTAAGTAGTTTCAGTTTCAAGAATTGAATTAATTGCGATTTTTTAAACAAAAAGTTTTTATTGAAAATTAATGTGTCTTGAATGTGATGTCGCATTGAAACGTTATTACATTACGAAAATAAATAAGCAATATATCATTTTGAAGCGAAGTTTTATTAAATCGTATGTCTAAGACAAAGACAATCACCCAAACGATGACACTGAGGCCCTACGATTTCAACTAGAGGCCCTAAAAGCCGACAAAGCCAAGACAGACCGAGCAATGGGAAGGATGTCCTAGGACCTAGCAACTGCGCCCCAGTAGTCAAACAAAGCCCCGAAAACGAAAGAGGAGGCAGGAATAAAAATCCGAAACACATTCCATAAAACGGGTGTAGGCGCAGCGGACTTACTAGCCGAAAACTAGCTGATGACCACCTTCAAAACCTTGATATTGATCAAGAGGGGCGATATAATACCCTGTTCAGACACCGCTGCAGTTCGTCTGATGCTCCGTCAGGAAGAGCCGTAACCAGCGACGAAGAGGCCGAGAAGACCATACAGGCACTAACCTGATGCGACAAGAGGGATGGAGAGACAGCCACCATCTCTTAAGTAATCGAGGCGCGATACAACAAGGACCCATTGGACAACATACCACATTTTGGCCAGCAACACCTGACACCTGTCTTTGAAGGCGCGAGAAAACTCAAACAGCTGGCTGAATCAGAGGTCGGAGGGCCAATCCGAGCTGAATTGCCGAGGACACCTGCAGTGCGAAAAATCCTTCAGTATCATTACGTAGGGTCAACAATCGACGTGCTGTTCAGGGAAAATGAGCAAAAAAACCGACTGAGCGGAGAAAAAAGCTGGAAAATCGAAGGGGAGTAGGGAGGAGGTAATAATTGTCCAGCCCACAGAAGGGCAAAGTCATGCCGACCTCGTCAAAAAGGTCTACCATGAAGACCACAAGATAACGAGAATGGCAAAGACAGACGTGACCACCATTTGAATATAAATGTCAGGGGCAATTGCTCCAAGGTGGATGCAGTATCCGGTGCCATAAAAGCAACGGGGACAGAGGCCAAAGTACAGCGACCTAACGTACCCTTCCATATCCGGGGGTTAGATGTACTCAACACCAAAACCGAGGTGGAAGAGGCAATAGAAACAGCGGCTGCTGGATGCGGAGAGTCATACGAAGAGCCCAGGCTGGTCCGGAACAGCACGAGAGTGGTAACCGTGATCGCCACAGAGCCGAGGGCAGAGAAGCTGTCGTCGATAAGATTCTGGGTCGGGCTGGTGCTTTGCAAAGCCACGGATGGACGGGCACCGCCTGCACGGGCGAAGACAGAAGAGGTCTATGTCTGAGGTGCAGCGAGCCGGGACACCAGGTTAGGAAATTCAGGCGAGAGGTACCCTTATGCGCAGTCTGCATAGAAGAGGGCTGCGAGCTGCCCCACAAAACGAAGGGCCATGGAAGAGACTAGAAGAGAGAGGCCGCCGGAATAGGCCAATCCGTCCAAAAATGACCCTGCGAACGAAGGTGCTGCAGGCGAACATCGGTAGGGCGCGAGCAGCCCACCAACTACTGCTCGTCACTGCGGCAGGGATAGGGGCTGACGCCGTAATGGTTAGCGAGCTGAATACCTAAAACTGGATATCTCATAAGCGATGGATGGGCCCATGGGGAACGTGGCTATCAAGTTTCTGGGCGGCCACCATGGGCTCACAATTTCGAACGGCTTTCTCAAGGTTAAGGATCGCGAGAGCAAAAGTGTGGGACTGGACACTAATCGCGTGCTACCTGTCGCCGAATTGCTGCAGGAAGTACGCGAGGACGTGAATTGGGGATCTCGAATAGACCATAAGGATGGTGGGCGGACAGACCATCGTGACGGGCGACCTGAACGCCAAATCCGTCCACTGGGGATCGTTCGTCACAGATACCAGGGGGGCAGACATCATGGAACTCGCAACATACTAGACCTCGTGATTTGTAACGTAGGTGGGGCACCGACCTTTATAGAAGGTACTCAGGTGTCACACATCAACATTACGATGGCGTCATCCCGCCTGGCTTCTAAGATTCTCCTTTCAAGGATGGAGTGTGCTGGGGGGAGCTACCACCAGAACATAACGAGCATAGCACCGGACTCAGTCGCCTAAAAAAGACTCATGGGGCCGCCCGTATAAGATAGCACTCAAGAAGATCGGCGCTTACTCCCCCAGGTACCGTGGCGTCAGGTCCAGGCGGACGCCTGACGTCACGGTACCTGGGGGAGTAGGGGCAGTACTGGAGGCCCTATTCCCGACCAGCCTTGTGTCCAGCACGAAGGACGAGGAAGAATAAAACCCTGGACGAACCAATAGACCTATGAGAAGAGAGAGAAGTGAATCATAGCCAAGCTGCCAGAAAGCAAGGCCCTAGACCCCTATTCGCTACACAATGGGAGGCGGCCCCGGCGATCACGCCGCTGCTTACACGATAGCAAACAAATGGCCGGATGATTCTTTTCCGGTCGCCTGTACAGGTAACTAAGGCTGTGTAGCTTTGTCCACACACACGTTCAGGTTTACTGGTACAGGTCTTTGCGCAGGTAAACCTCTCCGGTATACCGGCTTAAGGTTCTACAATTGTCACAATATTATATTTTTTATATTCGTTGCTATAATTATAAAATAATTTTGTTTTGTAAAACCTAAAAGGCAATAAAAGGATTGTAAGTAGTTGTTATAGTGTTCTGTTTTATAATAGTGGAAATCTCATATAACCACCTCATCTAATATCCAATAACAATTTTTGATAAAGTTAAATCTTCAGTTATTTTAGTTAGTACAAGGGCCCCCTCTTAATGTTCACTTCATAAATCATGCAGAGTCCTTACAATCGCCCGTAACCGCTACCAGGTGGAAGTTCTTTCTAAATCAACAACAGTCAATCTTGACGGCATTGGCCCGAAAGAATTATGGGCTGCCGCCGTTGCCGCCGCCGCATCCACGATCGATTTTAAATTTGCGAACGGTAATTCGTACAGGGTTTCGTTTCCCATTGGAAATTTAATGCCGCACAATTATATTTATGATTTATCGCTCGGCCGGGATGTCTAGCACCAACCAGAATGTCGGATGTTATTTAAGATTCATATTATACCGCAGTAAATGTACAATTTATATGCTAAACAATGCTGGGGGAAATATTGTTAAAATTTGGGACAGAATTTCCAATCAATGAGTGCTTATTGTATACGAGGCGCTATAAATAGATAGTTGGAAACTGAAACTTGTATACCCTTATTTTCTTCAGTAGCGTTTATCACTCTGGACTGGTACGGGCTTATTGTTTCTTGTTCTATTTGCCGCTTCCGCGCATAATTCTACCTTGGCTCTTACAACCGGCAGCGCACGACCGCAAGACCTGAGCGATACTGCACGCCACGGGGGCGACTAGCAATGCTACACCATGCTAAACGAAAGCGCCTTTACTAATCGGTAATAAAATGTTTTTTTCTTTTTATGTTTCTTCGTGCTGTGATATAACCAGAACTACTGTCTTGGTTATATAAGAGCACGAGGCAGTACAAAAAGATCCAATAAGCACGAAATATCATATGTTTATTATTAACTTGAGTACAACCACCCTAGGCTGTATGCACTGCGGCTCCCATATATTGACAAAATATATCATATGTCCCTGTTCAAGACATAGATTTGCCGCCCTATATTCTAAATGTTACAGACATATGTATGTATTGAGATTTATTATATATATTTACTTTAATTTGACTTAAATTACTGCTCAAAAATTCACTCTTAATTTTACAGGCATATGAATTGAGAGAATTTCCAAATTAAAGTCATAATATCTCTCAATTCATATGCCTGTAAAATTAAGAGTGAATTTTTGAGCAGTACTTGATGTATACTGATATCTAGAAAACATTTCTTACTTGTAGTTTCAGGTTAATTGAAAAATGTTTACCGTAATATGATCTTGCAGAGAACCCGTGATGTTTCTAGATGCAGGGTGCCATCTAGAAAAATCACAGCCCGTAACTGTATGAAGCACTAAAAGATATCCACCTTATATTCATTCAAATAAATATCCCTTGCTATCCGCTCGTTGCATTTTATCGCGCTATCATTTGCAGCTCCAATAAAACACAATTTGCAGCTAAAACATTTACACTCAGCGCGCACGGTCTTTCAAGAAATTTTTATGTTGATGGAAAAATCTTGTTGTGACGCAGTGTGTCCCCTGGATTCGCTAGATAAATAAAATAAATTGAATTCCAATGAAAGATGGAGTTGTGTGCCGCTGTGTTTATTTGCGCAAAAGGCATGCAATTTCGCATCGGACTCCGGGGCAGAATGGCAGCGATGCATCAACAAACTTGCCATGTGAAACTTTCATAAATCTTATCCCCCCGTATGCAGGAAATATTGATTTAAGTAAACAGAAGCGTATTAGAATAGTAAATGATTGCGAATGTTCACCGGGAAAAGCATGCAATTACAATTCGGTAACTGAATGATTTGGGACCTGTGGCGCTTTGCAGGCAAGCTTGAACTGATCTCGGTTAGTTGAAAAATGGATCACGTGCAACCGCTTTCCCGACAAAATTAGGAACAAAATCATTCCTGGGCAGGGGAGTGTATATAGTCGCGCTTATAGAAGAGTATTATCGCTCCCTCTGTTTCTCCCATTCAGGGCGCAGCTTAAGGCTATCTCGTATGAAACGTAGTAGAGTGTTAACGCGTCTACCCTACCCAGTGGAATACTAATTGCAGATATGAAACAAATCTTTATAACTAACGCAATATTAAATAGATAAGAGTTTGCGGGAAAGTTTGATTGACAGTTGTCAGGGGAAATTAAATCATGCACATGCCGCCCCGAGTTAAACTTGAGGATTTGGTAAATATGTAATGATATGTTGAACAGTTCCACCGCTACCAAAGGGAATCGCTAAATAGCTGTTTAAGAAAAGTTTTCATGAATTTACATTCAAGCTTAACCCATTAAAATAAACAGGATGGATATTTTAACACGCAATTGTTGGAACAGGACAATCCATGATTTATTTTGATATCGCAGCGCTCAGCGTTATTTGTCCCAGTGCGAAACTATAGGTTGACATGTATAATCTGACGTAAATTGCGCGCATTTGTACAAATTACGCTGTGCTGTCACGCCGGAATTGAAAAGTCAATGGCGTCATTATGAAAGCGTTGTTACGGATCATTGTGAATCGGGCTAGTTGTAATTCAAACGCAGGAATTAAAGACCGGCTTAAAATTTTAAATTCTCGGGGTAACAAACGATCACGCGCCGGCGACAAAGTTGGAATATTGATGAACTACGACCGATGGAAATAGATTTTAAAATTACCTCCACGAGGGCTGAAATATGCCCTGCAGGAGTTTGTTTCTCGGCTGAAATATACTCGCCCGCCGTGAATATGATAGATGCTTCATACGCTATCGGAAGTTTATACTTCATGGCCGGGTATAAGGCCTTGTTATGAAATTTACGAGACTTGGGGCAAGTTTATCCGGGGCCAATAGCTGAAAATATGTACACACCATCATCTAGTGCGGTCTGCGGGACTAATGGAATATGAAATATCATTTGTTAGGCAGTAATAACGCTGACGGGTTGCCGCAAGCCTCGCCGCACGCATTCAAACTGCAATTTATCATAACTTTGTGCGATCTGTATCAAATAATTATTATGGGGATGTGTTCAAGGCGAGAATAGATTAATTAATTTCTCAATGTTTTCTATTATAATTTCCGTGTTCTGAGCGTGCGAGATTCAGGACATTACTAACACCTCGTGCACTATCCTCTATAGCACAGAGGATAGCGCGCAAGGTGTTGCTGATGACCCTTTAAGTTTTTTTTTAAATCTTATAAATGTGCGTTACAAAACAAAACCAGAAAATAGCTAGATATTAGCCGAAACTAGTTACAAAGTGTAACTAAAGGCGCTTTCGTTTAGCTATACCATGCATTACTAGTCGCCCTGCGGCGTGCCGTATTGCGGTCGTGCGATGCCGGTTGTAAGGGCCGAGGTAGAATTGTACGCATCGGAAGCGGCAAACAAGAACCAATAAGCCCGTACCAGCCCAGCGTGATAAACGAAAGGCGCTTAAAGTGTAATAAAGAACAAAATAAAAATAATTTGATTTAGCCATTACAATATTTTTTTTTTCACAAAAAAAATAGCTATTGTAGACACGAAATAGAAAAACGGTATATTATTATATTTATTAAAACAGTTCACAGCCATCACGAGTTATTTGATTTAAAGTTTAAACGAATTAAAAACATATTCTCCTCGTATGTAAATGACGTTGGAATAAATAATCATTCCAAACACCACCTCTATTTATATACACCATGTACCCGTCAACTTAGCCGCTAGTTATGCATCAAACAGCATTGCAAACTATCGACCCAACTAAATCCTCTCTAAAATGTATGCAAGCGAAACTGTCCCATGTGTATGCCCGCCCCCCTTTACAAAGTGCCCGCGATGTATTTTTAACGGTGCACTCAAGAGTAAACTTTGTTTAAATCCTTTTTCATGATTTATCAGGCCAGCCGCCCGGCCGATCCGCGTTTTAATTAAGCCTTAAAAAAGGTGCCACCAATTAAAATCGGACCTAACGAGATCCGAGCGAGATACGAAGCGGATCTGTTTAGAAACAAAAAAATATTAATGAACACGGCGACAACAAAAACTACAAGTGTCGCGCTAGCACGATCAAGCCTTTTTGCAGACAAATAAAATGTTATTTAATCTGTTGCGTAAGCACAATGCTAAATCATTATTATTTTAAATTGTCTAGAGCAAGGATTTGTATAGTTTTTTTCAAATACCTTTTACACTAGGTACAAACACATACAATAGTATACTGTAGAGGTGTGTTCCTGCTGTATACTTTTGTTTTAATATCTATTTTTTTTCAATTGCAAAGCAAATAAGTGTATATGTTATCCTGGATTACATTCACTCATTAAAATATGAATATCTCGTGGTGTGGAACATAATTCCAATGGAGTGTTCGAAATATCAGCACAAAGACAACATTACAAAATATGTGTGTGAATCCACCCATTATAAATCTACGGATCTAAATTTCGATTTTATTATATCACTGGTGTTTGGGAAAATCATCATATTTTTGATGAAAATAAGAATTTTATGTTTTTTAAACAAAAAATTCTGCTCTTGCCATTGGCATTGGCTTGTAAACTTTAAATTTCCTGACTTAAGCCCTTTTGCCCAAACACCAGTGATATCTCATCAGTGCAGAAGAGATATTGAGGATCAATTAACAAAATCCCATGTTGTTTTATGTAGTTAGTTATAGTTTTTCCAACATTTTTCACCGCCCCTTCTTAAATATGGGTCTCTTTCTCTGCCAATAGTGCTGGCAACTGGTACTACAGTTGGACGTACCGTGAAATCACGATCTTCAAGCAGCAGTCCGTTGCCTTACCAATGAACTACGCTGCTCCCTGTTTTATATACCTACAAACGAATGCAACTTACTCTCTAATGATAAAAATGTGTGTTTCAATAAGTATTATTGTTTTACAATGTGCTATTTGATATTTGAATTGTTCCGAATTTTATTGAAAGGTATTCGTCTCTATATATATTTTATTAATTTGAAAATAATGTTTCATCGTATTCTCTCTACCAGCCACTTAATTAATAACCTTTTAAAATCACTCAAAACACAATTATTCACGCCGCATCGATTGTTACCGGAGCTGATTAATCTTTAACTATCACACCGCGTTCGGCGAACAATTGCTCCAATTTTAATGCACCCAGCGGAAGGAAGATTTGGAAAGCAATCAAGTATGCACTTCACTCACCTATTTCTAAGTATTTCTGGTGCACGGCGTCGTACTCGTCCCAGACTATCGACTTGAATCGATTCCGCTCCCTGGAGGCCGCCAGCACCGGCTCCTGCTTGTGATGCTCGTTCGGATTCCTGCGAACGAAAACAAATATTAATCGTCTCATTAGGCGATTGGCAAAGTATGCAAAAGAAAATTGGGGTGGACGCCGAACGGAGTTTGTTTTCTTTGATTAATATTTACTGCTGCGATGCGAAGCCGGATTTTAAAGATATTACTGAAAAATAACGGGATTTTCTATTCAGCTAATTCGAGAGAAGATTTTCAATAAATTACAAACTACCGAATAAAATCAATGATCTAAGTTTAAATAAATATAAAATGAATTTTTATAATGAAAGTGAAGTTTTAAGCCACGATTTTATTGATATTATTTAACTTTCTCAATATTCCATACACTATATCAGTAATGATACTACACTACGGAGATACATGTCACGATTCAGGTTTAAGAATCATCAGTTCAAAAAATAGTATTGGCGAGGGAGATTTTAAACTATGGGTGAAATCATCTTCCATGGTTTTCGAAGGTTTTTTATGCAGCTAAGATAAATACCGGATGATTACCCTTTTCCAGCGGAAAAGCCATCGGCCTGATAGTTATAGAGATAGAAGTATTTTTAACATCTAAACAGGTGAACAATAACAAGGAATAACCAAGTAAAGAAAATCTGTATTATGAGCCTCTATATTTTAATATTAGTAAATCATTAGGGATTATCTTGTGATATATTTTTAGCTGTAATTTATTAATTTAATGGTGAAATATTCCATTTTTTTTAACAAAATTCATTTTTAAATCATACAATTGTGTAGAAACAATGTTCCCATAAAACAATCTCAGAACACTAGTCTAATTTCCTGCAAAACACATTTGTGCGAGTATAAGATGTGCATTAAATTTACAACCTCAACATCATCTTTATAGTGGTAATTAATCGTTTTGAGCTGATGCATGTATGTGGCAGTTTAACGCGCTGCTGTTAAGATTACAAAAGCACATCGTAACGTTTCGCATCCACACGGCCATAAATACATAGTGGCAGTAAACTGCATAACTGATTAAAATAGCGTCAAGTGCATTAAATCCACAAACATCAATAGGCCGACCACCGGGTGACCATTTCCCATTACTCCATTAGTATCACGCCGTCAGTTTCTAGTTATCAGCAAGTTTGGAAATGTGTTTGAATAGAATTAGAGCGGTTAAAGTGCTCGCTGTGGATGTTACTGGTTCACTTAATAAAATGTAACTGAGTAAATTGCTATACGGAATGCATTTAGAATTGTTTTACTATACATTTGAAATGGAATGTAAATTATAATATAATATTTATGTTTATGTAATATAAATAAATCATGCTATATATATATATATATATATCTAAATAAAAAAAAATATTTACTCTATATATACCCTTTATTATAAATGTGTAGTTGGTCCACGTTATTCTAGAAAATTCAACCGTACTAAATTAAATATAATTATTATTATTAATGACTATTATTCTTTATATAATGCAGAAGATACTACTGCTACATTCAATGTTTTATAATAAATAATACACCTAAGAGCAGTGATTCTTAACCTTTGTTCGAAGTCAGGGAGCACTTTTGATCAAAAGAAAAACTAGCGGAGCACAAAAATCAAAGAGTCAATCACATACAGTAGATATGTTGTATGTGATTGACTCTTTGATTTTAGTTATATTTTCTTTTGATCAATTCATTTCGGCTTTCATAATTTCTCGGAGCACTTGCTACAATCTCGCGGAACACCGGATAAGAACTATTGTTATAGACTTTATATTTGGGTGACAGTTATCAAAACTAGGCTTATTTTACGCCCAATTAAATATAGAATATAAAATAATATCAAAAATTTAAATTTCATAAATCTTTGATTTTTTATAATTTTTTATAACTAAGTCGATTAATTTAAAACGGCTCGTACACTAAAAACCTTCCTGCAGACTTTACGTTTGGGTGAGAATTATCAAGATATGGCTTATATTGAGCTCAATTAAATATAGAATGTAAAATATTATCATATATGTAAATTTCTTAAAACTTTGATTTTTTATATTTTTTTATAACTCAATCGTTTAATTTAAAACAGCTAATACAATAAAAACTTTCCTGAAGACATTATTTTTCGGTTAAAATTATCAAAAAAAGATTTGTTTTAAGCTTAACTAAATATAGAATGTAAAATAATATCATAAATTTAAATATCTTAAATCTTTGATTTTTTTTATCATTTTTTATAACTTAGTCGATTAATTGAAAACAGCTCGTAGAATAAAAACCTTCCTGCAGACTTTATTTTTGGGTGAAAATTATCAAGGAATAGATTATTTTAAGCCCAATTAAAAATAGAATATAAAATAATATTATAAATTTAAATTTCTTAAATATTTCTTAACTCGGTCGAATAATTTAAAACAGCTCGTACAATAAAAAAAACTTTCCTGCAGACTTAATTTTTTGGTGAAAATTACTAAAAAATTGTTTATTTTGAACCGAATTAAATATACAATGTAAAATAATATAATAAATTTAATATCTTAAATCGTTGATTTTTTAATAATTTAACTTAGTCGATTAATTAAAAATAGCTCGTACACTACAAACCTTCCTGTAGACATTATTTTTGGGTGAAAATCATTAAAGAATGATTTATTTTGAGCCCAATTAAACATAGAATGTAAACTAATATTATAAATTTAAATTTCTTAAATCTTTGATTTTTCTAACATTTTTTAAAACTCAGTCGATTAATTTAAAACAGCTCGTACAATAAAAACTTTTCTGCAGATTTAATTTTTTGGTGAAAATTATTAAAAAAATTACTTATTTTGAAAGTAATTAAATAGTGACTGCAAAACTATATCATAAATTTAAATTTCTTAAATCTTAAATTTTTTATAACTCAGTTGAATAATTTAAAACAATTCGTGCAATAAAAATCTTCATGCAGACTTTATTTTTGGGTGAAAATTATCAAGATATGGATTATTTTGAGCCCAATTAAATATAGAATATAAAATTATATTATAAATTTAAATATCTTAAATCTTTGATTTTTTGTAATTTTTTATAACTCGGTCGATTAATTTAAAACAGCTCATACAATAAAAACTTTCCTGCAGATTTTATTTTTTGGTGGAAATTATAAAAAACAAAGTTCTTATTTTGAACCTGATTAAATATAGAATATAAAACTATATCTTAAATTTAAATTTCTTAAATCTTTAATTTTTTATAAGTTTTTATAACTCAGTTGAATAATTAAGAACAATTCGTGCAATAAAAATCTTACTGCAGACTTTATTTTTGGATAAAAATTATCAAAGTATGGATTATTGTAAGCTCAATTAAATATAGAATATAAAATAATATTATAAATTTAAATTTCTTAAATGTTTGAATTTTTTATCATTTTTTAAAACTCAGTCGATTAATTTAAAACAGCTCGTACAATAAAAACTTTCCTGCAGACTTTATTTTTTCGTGAAAATTATTAAAAAATTGCGTTTTTTTTTGAACCTATTAAATAGTGACGGCAACACTATATCATAAATTTAAATTTGTTAAATCTTAATTTTTTTATAACTCAGTTGAATAATATAAAACAATTCATGCAATGAAAATCTTCCTGCAGACTTTATTTCTGGGTCAAAATCATCAAGAGATGGGTTATTTTAAGCCCAATTAAACATAGAATATAAAATAATATTATAAATTTTAATTTTTTAAATCTTTGATTTTTTTGTAATTTTTTATAACTCGGTCGATTAATTTAAAACAGCTTGCACAATAAAAACTTTCCTGCAGACTCTATTTTTTTGTTAAAAAACTGCTTATTTTGAACCGAATTAAATATAGAATGTAAGATAATATCATAAATTTAAATATCTTAAATCTTTGATTTTTTATATTTTTTTATAACTCGGTCCATTAATTTAAAACAGCTCGTATAATAAAAACCTTCCCGCAGACTTTATTTTTGGGTGAACATTATCAAATAATGGATTATTTTGAGTCCAATTAGAATATAGAATAATATTATAAATTTAAATGTCTTAAATCGTAGATTTTTAATAATTTTTTATAGCTCAGTCGATTAATTTAAAACAGCTCGTAGAATAAATACTTTCCTGCAGACTTTATTAATTGGTGAAAATTATTAAAAAAATAGCTTATTTTGATTCGAATTAAATATAGAATGTAAAACAATATCATAAATTTAAATTTCTTAAATCTTTGAGTTTTTATCATTTTGTATAACTGAGTCGATCAATTTAAAACTGCTCGTATAATACAAAGCTTCCTGCAGACTTAATTTTTGGGTCAAAATGATTAAAAACAGCGTATATTAAGCCCAATTAAATATAGAATGTCAATTAATATCATAAATTTAAATTTCTTAAATTTTTGATTTTTTATCATTTTTTATAACCCAGTCGATTAATTTAAAATAACTCGTATTATAAAAACTTTACTACAGACTTTATTTTTTAGTGAAAATTATCAAAAAAATGGCTTATTTTGAGCCCAATTAAATATAGAATGTAAATAATATCATAAATTAAAATTTGTTAAATTTTGTAATTTTTTATAACTCAGTCAATTAATTTAAAACAGCTCATGCAATATAAACCTTCCTGCGGTCTTTATTTTTTAGTTAAAATGATCAAAAAATGGCTTGTTTTGGGCCCAATTAAATATAGAATATAAAGTAGTAATTAAAATTAAAATTTCTTAAAACTTTGATTTTACATAATTTTTCATAACTCAGTCGATTTATTTAAAACAGATCGTACACTAAAAATCTTCATATAGACCAGTGATTCTTAACTCCTTTGAAGTCAGGGAGCACTTTTGATCATAAGAAAAACTCACGGTGCACCAAAACTAAGGAGTCAATCACACACAGTAGATGAGCCAACAACATTCGTTTTCGGCTTTCATGATTTCTCAGAGCACTCGCAACAAGCTATCTTTATCAGCACGAAGGCTTAAAATAAAGAATTAAATTAAATACTAGGCTAATAAGTTGGAATGCATACATTGCATTATAAATCGAATATTTCAGTCGGTGCAGAACATATATCCTGATACCAAAAAAATATCTAAATATCTATTATACGATGAGAATTGTATATAATATATTGCAGCGTCGGTCAAATGACGCTAATCATGTGATCAGATAGATTTTGTGGCAACGTAGTAATGGAAATTAGCCTGATTAGATCATAGACACCAATTACCACAAGATTATCGCAAATTCCGTATTCAGAGTACCTCCATATAATCACAATACCGTGTTTGTGTATTCACAGCAGCCGGCCGATACTTGTTATCATGCTAGGAATGAACGATGTTTAATTAAAGTTTATGGGAAATACTTTATTGCACCTGCAATATTTGTAGTAGTATTGTATACACTGTATACAATGATTATATAAAATATCAAAGCACTATAATATCAATTAATTTTTAAGCAAAATATTATTGTTTTACTAAGGGCCGGTTCTACACTTTACATTTAACTGGAGAATAAGGTTATTCGTGGAATAAGTTTGACATATTGGCGTTAATATCTCAAACTTATTCCACGAATAGCCTTATTCTTCGGTTAAATATCTATTGTAGAACTGACCCTTAAACAAATTTTCCATGCGGTACACTAGCAAACTTTTGAAGCGAAAAAGCCAAATGTCGAGGGCCATGCGTTTTTTCATTATACATAATACTTTACACCTATATTATTTTCCTTGTGCAGTCACAGTTTGCCAACGCCAAAATCACTATTTCATTCGAATAAGTGGTCGAGTGGCAAGAGGCGATTTTTTCAAAAGGATTTTCCATTTGACTATACTAACTTGAGTCATAGTGAATTAAACTGCATACAATTTAAATACAATATTTAAAATAAGTCAGAATTTCAAACTGGTAGTTATAACATTTATGTGAAATAACTCGAGTTTTGGTAAAGAGAACTTAAATAGCATGAAATTAAATGTAAGATTTTTAAAATATGCTTACACAATCTGTTATATAGTATTTCAAACTAAAGGTCGTAAGACAATTTCTTGACTCAAAAGTTAGTCAAGATGCGAGACAATCTAAATTGTCTCGTATCATACAGCAAATTATTTGAAATATTGAATTGAACGGTAGATCGAATGGAAAAATATAACGGTTATATTTGTCAAAAATAAATTGTATAGGAGGATATATGAATTAATTTCTTGAACAACTTTTGAGCGAAGAAATTGTCTTGTCTAAAACGACCTTTAGTATATGGAGGGCAACAGGGGAAAATATATAAAAACTAAAAAATTCTGGAATCATTCCAGTCGCACCAATTCTAAATATGTTCAATTTTCTGTTTGTGCAATTATAAATAAATCCGTGCTTAGTATAACTAACTATAACTAATCTATACTAAGCTTGACACGTAAATAAATGTCATAATTAGCTTGGACTATTTCACATTTTCTTATATATCGAAGTTGCGATCGGAATTTCAATCTAGTTAGAAATATAACTACCGAATTCCGGTGATAAATTCAAAACTCCACTCGCACATCCCTCCCAGATTGATGTCCTACACGATTTCATACAAATGAAACGCCCGCAATCCACACCCCGGCAATTTTTTATCCCTCGCCCGACCGGTTATAAATCGCGTGTGTGATTATTGCTTCACTTTTAAACACCCCCATCCGCCGGACGTCTTTGTTAAAAGCCACCAGGCAGGCGGGCGGTTGGCTCGCAAAAAGGGTCAGGATTTAAAGGGGGCCGCGCGCGTTTTATATTCCGCACCGCCGAAATGCATTTCACGGCTTAATGGCAGCGGGCGCGCGCGAAATAAATAAAAAAACACGCAGAAAAATGAGCAAATAATCACGAACGCATCGAACAATGCGAGAGAATTTTGCAGCCGGGGAGATTATCGAGGAGCGGCGCTTTGTTTTTTCCGTTCGGGCCCCGGTTTATGGTGGCGCTGATCGAGATAAATGGGAGGGTTGGAAAGTGATGCGAATAAATAAGGAGGGTAGGGTAATCGTTTTGGGACACTTATGGGGAGGTATTGGTGCTGGAATTTTACTGAATTGATGATTCCAACATTATTTAAAACACCACATTTATTATTACTATAATAGCAATAGTACCAATCATAATAGGGCTAATGGAAGAAGTACGTACCCAAAGACCTACACAAATTATAGTATAGCGCGACGTCAATATTTCACACTACTACCCTACTACCACTACTACTACACACCTATCCGTTTGGTTACTACATAGTGACTAGTAGTAACCAAACGGATAGGGCCATAATTATTAAATTATGTAGAATAAATAAGCCAATCTTTATTGGCTTATTTATTCTGCATAATTTAATAATTTACCTAGTGCCTAGAGGCAAATTTTCGCGAATAATTTTTCACAATTTATGATGAGGATTTAGGATAATAAAATACTACTATTACGTATGTTTGAAGAGTCGTCTCTTAAAAATAAGCCGAAACATACATATTTTCTAATATTATAGCTATTTTTGATATTAAAAAGCTTAAATTCCCCATACTTTAATTTCCATATCTCAGTATTATCTCATATTCCATTAGAACATTTTACTGTTAACCTTTCCGACTAACAGCTTTTATTTTCATGCCAACGGACTCTACAGAGAATCCCATTTAAGCAAACTATGCGAACCTCGACATCCGCCCACCTATAAAGCGTGCTTTCACAGTCATAAAAGGATCTTTAAAAATGACGAGATAGACGCTGTGAGTAAACTCTGCGAGAAATCCGTATAATTACATTTATTTGCTGCAAGTTTAATTAATACACAGCGCGCAGGATGAAACAGGATTGCGATCCGTTAATTAATCCACTATCGAGTTAATTAGTTTGATCAGAGCGTCGGCCTGTCTGGCGCGATTGAAGTGCTGAAAAAGACGCATAATTCATGCGCAAATCGCATAATCGTGCGGAATATTAAGGGCCGTGATTAATTGCATTCGCGGGGTGAAATTTACGGGCGCGGACTTCAGGTGGTGTTGTGCAGTGCGTTTTGTTTAAGCTCCTAGGTGTACGCGACGGATTAACAACACTCGCGTAATTACAATTACAAATTGGTCGCAGATTTCTGCGGGGCGGACAAATCGTAATGCCCTGCCATGGGGCGAGCAGGGGCTTAATGGGGTATGTGCCAGTTGCATGGACGTGATAATGCACTGTGTAACCACGCGGAATTTAGAGGACGTTTACAGCGAGGGATATTTAATTAACTATGGCGGTAATTAGTTTCCCTTGTACATATCCAATTTTTTTTTGACTGGAATAAATCTAAATAAATATTTATTTGAAAACGCAATGAATTCTTAATACATCAGTGTTTTTTAAAAAAGAAATATATTTCATCAAAAAAAACTATATAGATATACGCTAAGGTTAAGCAAGATTTAACTAAAATCCCCATTCTGTTTATTAGTTAGAATTCAATTATGCAAAGCAAAGCGCAGGTATTAGGGTAAAAACTAAATTTATTCAAAAATATTTACAACTTATGAATAGTAACTGTATAAACAAACGAACAATCCTTACAAAATCGTCTAATCATATTATAATGTGAAATCGAATACTGAGCCGTGTTATTAAATACATCATTATCCTTAATCACTGGGCAAGGTCCTGATAACGTCAGCGCTTCCGATTGAGTCCTCTCGTTCCTCATAAGAATTTCAAACTCGTACTTTTCGCCATTTTCGGGTCGTTTCATAAGGAACACACACCACCTCATGTAGCCGTAAGTATAATCAACATCCCAAACGCATGTAAAAAGCTCCCCATACGCCTCCAACATTAATACATTACAAAACCTCTCCTTATGACTTCCAACAAAATGAGGAACAACATCCCGTTTACTATTCCCAATCACAATATTACTATCATGCACATCCGTACAGTGCTTTAATAAATCCGGATGAGGCCCACTCCAGTTACAATTAATAGATTTCGAAAATGGGCAGGTTACATAATTGCAGCTCGCCTCATGTAAAAGTATGTTCGCACCAACCTCAGACGTTTGGCAGTTACGAATACGATTTTTGCAGGGTATAGTCGCTTTGTGGTAGAATTTTTCCAGTTCGTAGTCACGCCATTTTGAACTCACTGAAGTTTTGCATACTTGACACTTTTTTGAACCATCCATGCAAGGTTTGCAGAGTACGTGCCCGTCTTCGCAGTTATAAATAGGCGGATGTTGGAATTTATCGCACTTTTCACACTGCAGCTCGTTGAGGGTTAATTGTTGCAAGTCCATGTCTACTTGTATTGTGTAATATCGTGCGTGAGAAGTTGAAGTACTCAATGGTAATTTTGAAGCGGTAGGGTCTTTTATATGAAGCATGAAATTACCCCCCACCCCCAGTTGTGTCTGTCTCACACTTATTTGTGGTATGGTTGCACCAATTCAGCTAGAGTTTGAGTTTATGTAAAACAGGTAATTTGATGAAATTAATGCCCGTTTGCATGTTAAGAATGTTTTATTGAAAATTTCTATAATACATTCGGATTGAATTAAATAATATTAATTTTTATATTAAACCACCAATAAAATCTTGAATATATATGGATGAGGATAATAGAGATTGAATTATAAGGGATATATTTAACAACAAAATAGCGCCCGTTTGCACGTTAAGAATGTTTGACTGAAATTTTCTATAATATATTCGGATTGAATTAAATAATATTAATTTTTACATTAAACAATCACAAAAATCTATAATATCTATTGATGAGGATAATAGAGATTGAATTATATAGGATATATTTAACAACAAAATAGCGCCTGTTTGGATGTTAAGAATGTTTGACTGAAATTTTCTATAATATATTCGGATTGAATGAAATAATATTATTTTTTTGTATTAAACAACCACTAAAATCTATAATATATATATGGATGAGGATAATAGATATTGAGGGATAAAGACGTGTAGCTTGTATTCTCTTCACAGGGCCCTTCATTAGGACTATTTTGGGTATAACAAACATGTATCGTAAATATTGTAGGTAGGTAATATAACGTTAGCTAATGGAAATATTTTCAGATGATATAGCTCGATTTAAAAAGAATTTGTAATGAATCAATATATATCTAAATTGCGAATTTCTTTGTGTTTTGAGTTTGTGTTTCATTGTATTTGTTATTAATGCATATTTTTTAACTGCCAACTTTTCTGTTCGCAATTCTACGTGTTTGGCAACAAACTAATTAAAACAAACAATTATACAAATTTGTTTGTTTTAATTAGTTTGTTTAAAATTTGTAAATCATTAATTGATTGTCTAATGTTATCATCTTAGTAATGTTTCCTGCTTGTGTTATGTTATATTATTCCAAGTGTTTATTTTTTTTTGTCTAATTTGTATACAGATTTTGTTGTTTTATTTTCGTGTAATTTGTTGTAATACATTTCAATGACACATTTTTATCCCCTGTTTTTCTAGCATTTCTCAAGTTATACAGTACATGATAAACTTGTTTTATTTTCTAGGGGATATAATTTAACTTAAAAAATGCTATAAAAATAGGGGAGAAAATATGTCTCATGAAGCAGAGAGTTTCGCCTATACGCTAGAGAGTTTAAGAAACAAGAACAGGATCAAAAATCAAAATGAGTTAGCGTATATTGAAGGAGCTAACGAGGAAAGAACTGCAAGTCCACACGGAAATAAGAAACATAGCGAGAGAAGAAAAAGAAAAATTAAATAAGACAAAAATAGGATATACGAAACTGGTGATAAATGGCCTCTTAGCAATGAATGTGAGGGTGTGAAAGCAGAGTGGGTTGGAAATTGCAGAAAGCTGAATGAATGGTTAGGAGAGGATGGGTAAGGCGTGCAGGAGGCTGACGTGGTAAAGGAAAGTGGCAGAGGGTAGAGGGTGTGTAGGATTATTTATGCGGTTACTATGTATTTTGCTTATTGTTACTTTTATTTTTATTTTTTATGTATATAATTTTTTTTGTGGTTCTTAATGAGCATTGTATATTGAAGGTATTTTGTATTTTTTTTAGTTGTCATGCCAAATAAAGGTTTTTTTTTTTGTGATAAATGGGAAAGTTAGTAAAAATGGGATAAGAAGTGAAGCGATATCGGATTCCAAAAACTGGCAAAAATTCAGACAAATGAAAACACTACGATGAACACACGAAAAAGCAATGAGAAAAATTAATACAGAAACGCAATACGAATAGTATATTATTGATATTTTAAAACTTCTGTCTTTATACTGTGATTCTAAAAACGTTCAACACTGGATGAACATTTTAAAATCACTAGGGTAGAGATAATTCCAAAAATTCAGGACAATTATCTGTTGAATAAGAATAAATAGATATTCAAAATATATGGTTACTTTTATTTAATTGTGGTGCTAGTCATAAATGTAACAATAGTTTAATTGAAATGTTACCAGTTAAAACATGTTATATGTGACCGCTGACCGGTCAGCAACTCAGAGGGGGTGCACTTTTATGACCGATTTTAATGTTTTCAATAAAGTCAATGATTTTATTTATTACTGTGGTACTGTTAGTTAATCACCTGCAGGTGTACACTACCATATAATCCAGTAAATGCCAATAATTCACAGAACCTATAAAAACTGCATTTAGATTTAATTTACACATATTATAATCAACAGACCAACCATTAATACCACTATAATTTTAAATCTATAAACATCCTGATGAGATGGTTTATATTATTTATAAACGTTTTTAAATATATAAATTTTTAAATTTGAAAACAATTTGTAAATAATATAAATTGTATCGACTAGTCAAAAAATGTTAATTTTCTGAAATGAGTAGAAACATCAGAGGTGAAATACTGCTGGATTACCTTAGAAACAGAAAACCTATACTGCATGAATTATTATTTTAAAAAGCAATGGATCTAGAAAAGTCCAAACTGCTAAGTAATAACATTGATTACATTAAACAAAATTTAGGCGCCCAGCTCAGTGGCCGAGAGATTAGGGAAGTCGTCCCCGTCGTACGTTGTAGCCAGCAATAGAAACCCTACGTTCCAACCCCATCGGGGCGAATGTTCACAATTTTTCATAAGTTTTCCATGAAGTTAAGGTAAATATATTATCTATTTGCCTTTTACCTTTCGGTGTAGGTCAAGGAAGTTAGGGTAAATACCGGATGATTAAACAGCTCTGAGGTTCTCCCTCGACCGGAAAAGCCTTGATAGCCCTATAAAGAAAGTTGTTTTGTTTTGTTTTAGAATATCACATGGAAATTCATATCGAATTTCATATGGTTCAACTGTCTTTCAGCTTTTTAATGTTTTGATAGCATAGGGCACTTCATATTTCATTATGTTTAGTCCCTCTGTGCTATTCTTTCAGTTTCTAATCCTGATACATACCCACTCTTTCATACATCCTTCCTTTATCATTCCTCCATGTGCTTTCTGTCATATTCCTACATCTCATCCACACATCCCGATATACTACAAGAATTGAGGGTTCCTCCAACTCCTGCAGTCTTCTTTTGAATATTAATTAACAATGTTCATGCAATATACCGGAAACTATCTTAATTATTTTCTTCGTCTTGTAGTCGTATATCATAATTATAATATGGATGTATGTCTTGACAAGATCATACACCTACTAAGGGATGTAAAATATGTATTATCTTATAAAACTAACCCAGCAACCTCACCCAAAAATGGGTGATCAAACTCTTTATAGTTGAATTGCACGATAACTATGGATACTCTCATTTTAATTGCTGATATTTTTAAATATTTCTATATATAGCTAATTCATTAACAATATTTATAAACAAAAACATGACCACCTATGAAATATTTACCTATAATTTGATTAAACTTATAGATGATTTCTAAATTTCGAATATAATCTTTGTCGTGGACGCGCGAACACATTTTTCACAAATGAGCTACAAATAGAATCAACAATTAAATACACAGGGAAAAGCTGGTGGAGTTATTTACATGCTGGAAGGAATTCTTGGATAAATAAATATTAAATAGATAAAGAGTATTAGGTTTGAAGGTGGCAGAATCATGTTTTGTGTGAAATTAAATTTTATTCGTGCGAGAAGGCTGTTTCTCGAATTCGTTCTTAATAATTGGCTCATTTGGGAAATTTACCTTCCTGCACTAATAAAGTAAATTACTATTTTGAGCCACTCATATAGGCCTGAAAAACATTATATATTGTAGTTTACTGGACATTTTATATTACTTCGTTGTGCTAATATTTTGATTATAATATATGTAATTGGTAAGAATTGTAATCACTATATTTTATATATGTCTATATTCTAGTAACTGTTAAGCATGGTAAATATATTATTATTATTATATATGATTTAAACTTATATTTTGAAAATAAAATATTTACGTGGTAAAAAATTTCAATGTTTCTCATAATGTATGTAATTGGTAAAAATTATAATCACTATATTTCTATGTCGATATTCTAGTAACTGCTAAGTGTGTGAAATATATTATGATTATTATATATGAATTAAACTTATATTTTGAAAATTAAATATTTATGTGGTAATAAATTTGACTAGGAATTCCCAAATACGTCTTAATGTGTACTTCCTCGAAAATATTAACGTCTACCTGCCCCCAAACCCATAACCCCCACCCCTTTAAACTCCAATAAACCACAAAAGAGTGCAATAAATTAAAAATTGCGCAAAAGTAGTAGGGATAACATTATTTAATAAACCAACAAACACACATTTTCAACACATTAGTATCACTTATCCCGTACAATGGACTCATACGCTGTAGAACACCTCATCACATCCCTACAATGCCCTAGCTGCCAACAGTACATGCAGCCACCAATCCTACAGTGCGCAACAGGCCATAGTCAGTGCTTCACATGTTGCAAGAAGAATAACAAGTGCCGGTGTGGAATTGGAATAGTTTGGGCACGAAGAAACTTAACACTGGAATCCCTTTTTCTAAACCTACCACTGCCTTGCAAAAACACCAAATTCGGATGCAACGCAATCATACTCGGTTCCAATCTACAACTACACGAATTAGAATGCACATACGAACCATGCCCAGTGTTTTGCGGATGGCAGGGATTCAACTACAGGGTCAATCACCACATCAAGAACTTCCACAGCGGGCTACTGTTCAGCAACAATGGTCTAGAGAGGTTGGTTTATAAGAACTTTATTGAAATATCCACGGAAAATAGTATAGTTAGCAACTTCTTCATGGAGGCGTATGGTGAACTGTTTCAAGTCAGTTGGAACGCTACGTATCTTAAAGGATATGTGGCTTGGTGTGTGTTCGTTTTGAGGCCCACGAATGAGGAGTTTGAATACCGGCTTACTTTGGAGAATGAGAACCCGGATGGGGTTATTTTCAAGACGGATAAGTGTACTGTGCTACGTGACGCTTTGATGGTGCCCGATTTTTATAAGTTTGATGTCCAATTGGTTTCACTGAGGGATGTTCAGAGGTGTTGTGTTGATGATGTGTTGTCTTTTCATGTAAGTGTGACGAAGAGTAAAAGCCAGGATGAAATGAGCCAAGAGGATAGTGATAGCGATGTGTCTTATGAGGAATCTTATCAAGAGGCTCCAGCAATTCAAATTGATTAATTTGTATTGCTAGAGGCATATAAATTAATTAATTTGAATATACTTTTATATATAATTTTATGTACTATGCTACTATTTTTGCTTGAATCTATTTTGTTTTTTTTGTACTATGATATGTACTATATTTGTTTGAATGTAATTTATGTACTAAGATATTACTCTATTTGTCTGAAAATTATATGTATTCCATCTGATTTGTCATTCGTTTAGTAACTATTTTATTTATATGTGTGAACTATATATACAGTGTAATTTTAATAAATTTATTTCTATTCTAACATATTTTTGTTTATTTTATTCCTTTATCTTAGTTGTTCGTTTTCTGGAATGTAGACCCTAAATAGAAACAAAATCAACTGGTTAGACGCCGCGTGACATTGCACCGCTGCGTCTATCTCCGGACCTTGTAGCTCAATGGAAGAAGCAATTTTTTTTGGTTATATTGGTATCATTCAACTGTTGTGAACAATACTATATAAACATTTTGAAAAAACACAATTAGTATTTTATGATATACGTGTTTTCAAGTATCGAAGAAATACGTTATTTCAAGCAAAAAAAAATAAAAGTAAAAACTTGAAAACACGTATTTCTTAAAATACTAATTGTGGTTTTTAAAATGTTCCCCTGACATTTCAAAACATGAATTGTTGTATTGATTATGTTTTTTTTTAATTTAACAACAATCAATTTGTACACACTCTGGTCTATCATGTCCATTCAAAAAAAAGTTTTTTTTACTTGTCATGGGAGATATTTATCTTATATTAGACAGTTTCTTGACCAGAATTTATTCAAGAAATGAATTAAAATATTGAATGGCAAATTCTTGTTTATTTGATCTACATGAAACAGATACAATATTTGGTCCACGTATTTTAACACCTTAGTCCATTTCTGGAACCATGCAAAGTATGGAACAAAATTCTGAGAATTACTCCCTCTGCTTGATCTCGGTATATCTAGCTAATTGTATATTATATATATATATATATATGCCTTCGATGTAGGCTGAATTATACTAATATATAATAATAAGGGCCTTATACTGTCAATCCTAGTACTGTCAGTATTTGCTCGAATTCTCCTTCAATATTTATCAAGTAATCAATTACCAGGATAAACATCAGTATTCTATTCATTCCATCATTACTACACCTTACACGATCAGTAATACTGTCTATATTTTAGAATAATGAAAATTTTAAAGATATTATCCTACAGTAATGCTGTCATTATTCTAAATTATAGACAGTATTATTTACCGTGTAAGGCACCCTACACTTGCACTTTACACTTAGAATAATGGCAGTATTACTGTGCGATAATATGTTTAAAATGTTCATTATTCTTAAAATGTTGCCAGTATTACTCACCGTGTAAGGTATAGTAATGATGTAATGAAGAGAATACTGATCTCTATCCGGATAATTGATTACTTCATAAATATAAAAGGAGGATTGAAGCAAATATTGACAATACTAGGATTGACATTATTATTGACCGTGTAAGGTGCCTTTATAAGGTAACAATTATAACGTTTTATTATAGGCAACTTAAAATACTGTATTACTATGTTTAGTTTTTGTTTTACAACATAAATAAATGGCGACATATATGTTCTTGTGGCTCCAGACTAGTGTATTTCTGAAGGCAGCAAACATTCCTCGGTGATAAAAACGGACGTACGTATTGTATTTTTGCTTTCCGTAATCAAAGAATGTTTTAAAATTGGTGTAATCGTATATTTATATTAGTTTTATTTCTATTTTCGTCTTATAAACAAATAACCCGACTGTCATGTCCATCTGTTTATCAAAATATTGTATGTTTCTACATACAAAAATAATCAATTTCTTCAATATATTACAACCATTACCTGAGGTATTTTAATTAGTACCCATGGCATAAATAAACATCTAATGTGGTCAATATACATTACTTTTAAGATCATATTTACTCAACGAAATAAATTATCTCGTAATTATTTCCATGTTTGCCCTCCTAATGATTACATATGCAAGGTGGCGTTCATCCGCTCTAATTAATGGCAAATCGATGCCGTCGGCGTCTTGCATTGCCAGAAGAAAATCGCGTTTGCCTGATGGAGATATATCGGCTCCGGCTCTGTACGTACACGATCGTAATAAATTTTACGTTGGGAACACATGCGCTGATTTCCCCGTAATATGAATAGGATTTATACGCGATTGTACGACGGTTTCGGTATAATTTCGGCAGCCCGTTCCGGACGCGACGGCGGCAGCGGTTGCCGGATTTGCATCGCCGGCGTTTGACGGCTGTATAAATAGCGTTAGAGTTTATTCTAGTTTCTTTGCCATGTCAGAACAACTCTAGTCCCATTTTTTAAATATTGCATTATAGATTTATATGCTATATTATTTTCTACAAGCTTTACTCAAGTTTCACCACACCCATTATTTTTAATACTAGTGTTAACAGCAGATTTTTATGTTAGTAGGGACCTCTCATTTTATATTTTTGTTCTTAAAACGTAAAAGTTTTATGGGGTGTTCATAGATTTTTATTATGCCTTTGGGGTTTGGTCTCCTGCCACTAAATTAAATATGAAAGAAGAGGAGTAAGCCAAACTGCACCTGCACTTGCAATCAGGGCCGGTCCTAGGTAGTCGGCCGCCCAGGTGCAAACATAATTTGGCTCCATTATTATATATTATATTAGGGTAGGGACATATGTGAATAAATTAATAAATCATTTAAAAACTCTAATCGGTGAAAATAATGAGAAGGCGAGTTCAGATTTTATATTTAGAACTCTTTCGATAGCTCATACCACTGATGAATTTGTCGCCCCTAACTTTAGGCGCCCTCGTGAGACGCACACCTTGCACGCTAGGGCTGGCCCTCCTTGCAATACTGATGAATGCTTTGAATATATTATCTTTAAACTATGATTTTTTTAAAGAAAACAATGTATGGATACAGAAGTATTGCATTGTTTCTAAAAGAAAAAAACAAGCATGTAATGAATAGAAAAAAACTAGTTCCGAGAAGAAGCTTGACGGGGAAGCCCTTGAGCTGTATTCATATGGTAGTTTTTATTTAAAATTTCACTCATTAAATATATATGATTTAAAATTTAAGTTGATATTATTAATTTCTGAACATATTCCAAAACTACTACCATTTTATGGATATAGAAGTATTGTATTGGTTCTAAAACAAAAAAAAGCATGTTATGCCTAGAAAAAAACTAGTTCCGAGAGGAAGCTTGACTGAGAAGCCCTTGAGCTGTATTCATATGGTAGTTTTTATTTAAATTTTCACTCATTAAATATATCTGATTTAAAATTAAAGTTGATATTATGAATTCCTGAACATATTAGCTCTTACATTATTCTGCATTCTCTCGGCACAATGAACACAAACGTATTAAACGTCCAACTATTAATACGATTTCGTTCCTAATGCTTGCGTCCCTAATTACAATTTGTGTATAATAAACTGGAAACAACAGCCCCGCGTCGTGAGCAATTTATCAAAACCCTCCAAACTTTAAACTCGCTTAGCGCGAATAAATCGCGCTACGCCGGCCCCGCGGAATTAATCAAATCGTGCTTAATAGCCGTAGAAAACCGCGCACGGCATGCATCATGCTGTTCATTCCACTCGGATGCACACAACCTGCAACCTCCGTGCGAGGTCCACAACCTCTCTCCAAAACTGTTATTTCCCCGCATACACAATTACGTTAACAGCGCACGTAGTTGTTGCTCGCGCGCTTATTGTGCGCCCGCGACACATTCGAAAGAGAAACGAACTTCAATAATGCCAAACGGGGATTTTTTTTATGGACTTGTACTGTTGTTGCACCGGGGTTGAGGTGAATGTGTGCTGCATGTTTTCTTAGTATAGACAACGAAGAAGCGTGCAAAATAAACAGGGACACATTTTAAATGACTGAAAATTTATTATATTTTTAGGTAATAATACTAAAACAAGTTGCAAGCATTTTATATTGTGCTTAAAAATCACATTTAACTTAAGCCACTTATGCGAACATTATCTATTACCTGGAATTAATATAAGACTGTTTTTATTTAAGAAAAAGATTGCTAAATCTAAATAATCCGGTATCAATATAATTCACCTACTTGACATTTAATAATATAATCCGTTTACCAGAAGACCACCGGCGCGGTTAATCCTCTAATACTACCGCCCCTAATAAATAGTAAAATATTCCTAGAAATCTAGCTTGATGTCTATTATATATAAATACCTTCCGATAGCAAAATTAGTTTCATTTCATACGTAACCACAGTAACATATCTTTGAAAACATGTCATCAATTAAAGACTTCCTCATTCATGAACTTAAGTGTCCAGTTTGTTCAATGACGATGACGGCGCCTATTAGGAAGTGTTTTACAGGGCATAGTTTTTGCCCCAAATGCATCCCAAGGATGGACTACTGTCAGGTGATGGGCTGCAATATGTCCATTTCGGATACAGCCAGAAATTTCGTATTAGAAAGAGTTTTGGAGCAGATGACCATACCGTGCTGTTATACCAATTACGGGTGCAACATTCAGGAAACCGCTGACAAAATTGCAGCTCACGAGGCGATTTGTGAATGGTTGCCATGTCCTATTGAAGGAGTTTGCTGTTGGAGAGGTGGCTACAAGGATATAGTTAATCATACGCAGCATGTGCATCCAACAGAATTTTTCAGGAGCCACTATACAAACTTCGAGATCAAGGATTTTATAAATGAAGTGAAAATACGTTGCATCATTCTTGAGACGGATGGCGAAATATTTAGGCTAGCATATCAGGCCAACAAATCACGTAATATGCTGGCATTTAGTGTAACAATTTTGCGACAACCCCAGGACGAGCAGAGATATGAATATGACATTCATCTGATGCACAAAGATGATATATACAAAGAACTACACGGAGATTGTTTTACCAACAACGAAATTATAACTGAAGATACTTTTTACAATAAAAAAATCAGTTGGATAAAATTGAGTAGCCTCAAATCTTTAATATTGGAAGATAAACTGGAATTTTCATTGACGATCAACGGGTACAATTTATGGGATACAGATACGGTAGTATTAGATGAAGATGAATATATGGATGATGATGATTCGAAAAAAAATATGAACTAAGGACAATCGAATTAAATAGTGACGAAGGACGAATATGCCAGTGTTAAGACCTACAGATTTTATTGTTTTACATATATCGTTGTATAAGGCGCAACATGATATTATAAACATAAATATTTTTTACGAAAAATCTATAAACTACCTCAAAATTAAATCTTTGAAGTTTTTATTTTGAGATAGTTTGCCGTAAAATATTATTTATGTTTGTTATATCATGTACCATTTTATTTTGAGATAGATATATCGATTTTTACGACAAATCCAAGGATATTTCTACCTCAAAATAAAAACTGTCTTCTTTATAGTTATAAGTCTAGGGCTTTTCTACTGGCCAAGAGACAGAACCATTGTTTAATCGATTTACAAAATAATATAGTTGTGTCATGTTGCGCCTTACGGACGATTTATTTTTTGACTCGATTCTTGTACTACATGTATTGTAAATGCCGTATATATTTTAAATAAATATATTTGTACTATTGTAATCATTATTATATTGTAGAATTATAAATAAATTATATTTATACAAATACGTTTTTTTTTAACATTTACATTTTCAGTTGTTTTCTGTCGGATACTATGCATCATAGTTGCGCCCAACTGGTAAGAACACAGCGAAAGAAAATAAAACAGTTAGACCAAGAGACATTAATTTAGTTTAAAACATGTAGTTTAAAAATGGACATAGTCATCAGAAAAAAAACTGGAGTCACATGAAGAAAGTTTTTTTTAAACTGTTTTCGTATTTCGCGAGAATTATTCGAGAAATTGCATGATTTGGTAAAATGGAGGTTTGAAAAATGCACACTGAACTGGAGAAAACCGATATGAAGATGAAAAGTATGAAATCGTCTACACCGGTGATTGTGCGGTCGCAGAAAAAAAAAATTACAGATCATTCAGGATTTTTCTAGACATACCCATTCTCCAAGGGGTTATTTTAAATGTTAAAGTGCTAGGTGGTCGTGAACCAAAAAGTTTGAGAAACACTAGTCTACACTAAATTCTGAATATATTATTGATATAATGTATGAATTTATAACTCGCTATAGTTAGTGTAATAATAAGTAACTAGCTATAGTTAGTTACTTATTTCAATCAAGTGCAGTATTTAAAATTTTATTAATTTATAATAATAATAATAATTTATTGCCGTTTATATACATGTGTGTTATGCAATGCATAAGGAAGTAGAAGCCTGCAGCATAAACAATAAACCCAAGAAATTATTATTAATATAATAATAATATTTTTTCAGTCAACAAAACATATTTGCATTAGAAATTAAAAAAAAACTGTAATGCTAATATTGGTTTTAATATCCGTGTATCCGTATATCCATGTCCTATCCTATTCCACTTCCTTTATTGTGATTTGCACTGTCTCTATAATCATTTGTTTCTTAGTTCTTAGCTTATATTCTACAAACTATTTATTTAGTTTTAATTTTATAAATCGCTAGATAGTCATGCATCATAGAATGAACATACATATTTTTGTCAGAAATTAACTGATTTTCAAAAATGGTTTGATTTTTTAAATCGATGACTGTGATCGTTTAGAAGATTATTGTAGCCAATAATTATCTTATAAATCATTAATTTAATCGATGTCAAATATTTCATGTCATATTTTATAATTGATTCCAGGAAACATACCATACCAAAGACCGTGCGAAAAACAAGTAGTAGGAGGATCAACCAAACTAGTATTCATTCCAATATTACAACCAAATAAATTTACAATGGATGATATGTACGAAGTAAAAATGGAATTATTCAACGAGTTAAAATGTAGACAGTGCAGAGAAATATCATTTCCACCCTATCGAAAATGCATGACGGGACACCTTTTCTGCAAAGCATGTTTAGAAGGACTACATTTTTGCTCCTGTTTCATGCCGATATCATTAATTTCCCGAAATTATGCACTAGAGCGTATAGTTGATCAATTCAGTTTGGAATGCAAGAACAAAGGTATGGGTTGCAAACAGAGAGCATTAGGTGCTCGTATATTAGAACACGAACGGGTTTGCGAAAACACACCATGTCCTTCCGTTTTGGATGAACGATGTCTGTGGAAAGGGCTTCAAAGAGATATTGCAGGCCATTTAAAACAAAAACATCCTAATATTATATTTAATAAAAGTAAGATCACGTTACTACTCAAGAATTTTCTCACGAACCCTATATATTCTAGAGAAGTACGGTCGTTTTATCTAGAAACAGATGAACGATTATTTCAACTAGCTATTAATATAAACCTTCAGGCACAGTTCGCAAATTTTCTGGTGCTACATGTGGGTTCGCCGGAAGATCCACAATTGTACAGGTATAAGATAGAGGTGGTTAACAGCATGGCGAAACAATGCCATGTATTGCTTAAATCCAACTGTACACCCACACGTCAAGTTATGGTAAAGCACAACTTCTACACCCACAACTATTTTCAAATACCGATAGTACATATAGAGGCGCTACTGAAGGATAACGCGTTTGTTTTATCAGTGGAAATTGGTAAGTGTGGTCTCGAATTTCCAATGGTGGCGACACAAATGGATTTGGATAATAGTGTTGCACATAAAGTTAAGTTTGATACGCAGGAGTTTGACGAGAGTGATTTTGATGGGTGTTTTTAAAAAATATTTGTTTTTATATATAAACTGTATATAATTAATTTGATTGTAATTTATAAAATAAATTAAACGGTGTTAGATTTACTTATACTTATTACATTAAAAAAAATTGTAAATTTAAAAGGCACCTTATGGTGTCTATATTTTAGAATGTACGATAATATATTTAAAATTTTCATTATTCTAAGATATAGGCAGTATTCTTGATCGTGTAAGCTATACTAATGATGGAATGAAGATAATATTGATGTTTATCCGGATAATTGATTACTTGATGAATATTGAAGGAGGATTCAAGCAAATACTGATAGTACTTGGGTTGACAGTATTATTGACCGTGTAAGGTGCCTTTATAGGGCCGTGAGGTTTTGTCGTCGGCCAAGGGAGAAGCTTAAAGGAGTGTAATCAACCCATTTGCCATAACTTCATAGAAAACCTTTGTAAACTATGTAAGGTGGCTCGCGAGAATTCGCCACGATGGGGTTCGCACTCAGTTACTGAATGATACTTCGCATTAGAATAAAATTCGTATGTGGCATTTTTGCCCTGAAAACGAATTTCTACCACTTATCTGTAAGCCATATAGTTTCTGAAAAGAAAAAAGTTATACAATTTTGGACACATTAATTAGTCTAGTTTTAGATAATAATGATACATTTTAGGTCAGTAGTATATTTTTTGACAAATCGAGTGAAAACGGCGATCATGATATTCGAAATATTCTATCGAGTGTTTATGATTTATAAACTTACTAGCTGAAAAAATAGCTGAATTTCTCAAACTACATTCATTTGTAGATGCAAAATACAAATATAATAATTGAAGCTAATTGAAAAAAATGTAATCGGTCAAAATTAAATATTTTCAGACTATTTTAGTAACCTGTGAATTTTATAATTATTTTATAATGTGACATGAATGCCATTTAAGTTGTTATTATTTGAAATCTTAATTTTTAGTAAAAATCATGTTTTGAAATAACATCTAAATTATATTTTTCACAAATTTCAGCCGAATACTGCTATATCAATTTAAATTTTGATGCATACCTTTAGCATTTTACATTAAAGCTATCAAGTTCTTAGACTCTATCTAATTTACTATAGCATATGAAATTCAACAGCGCCGGGGAAGATATTTAATAATTACATTTAAACTTCGTGGATAATTTCCCTCGCCTGTCGGAGAGATATAAAAGTTACAAAAACGCGGAGACACAGACGCAAAGTTTTAGGCGGCATAATAATAAGATTTGCATTTTAAAATACATATATACCGAGGCACCATAAAAAAGTATTTTAATTCCGCCGTGCCAGACAACAAACAGATACAGACGCCCCCGGGGGAAATGAGCCGGAGGCAAATTGAAATAAGTGCGGCAAATAAAACGATAAAAATTATTAAAAGTTATTGTGAATAATAACGTTGTAGCTTAGCGGTGGGGGTGCTAATTATTGTGATTAAATTTACATTTAATTGGATTGCTTGCGATTGTACTTGTTATATATGGCGCGCAAGACTTCATAACGAAAACATTTATTTACATATATTTGGGTATCAAAAGAACAAAAATTGAATATTGGGAATATTGTAACATATCACACTATAAAATGACAAGTGTAGTAACTTCAAAATGAATTTTCAGGTTTTGATTTTTGTTTTGAAGATTCTTATCTATATTTTAACGCTCCTTTAATCCTTATTTTGCGTTTAGAATAAACAAAATTAATATTTAAAAAAAATAGATAACATTATACTCAATTGTAAAACATGTGGAACTATTGCAATCTTTAAAATGTATCTATCTCTATTTTTTAGTCATTTTTTCCCGCCAACAGGTTCGAAATAGTTTTTTAATCGCATTGCTCATTACAATGAGACAGATGATACCTCTAATTATTAGGTTACTAATAGTAATCGATTCTACAAAACTTATTATAATAAAATATAAATTTGATTATTGGAATTTGAGGGTTCAATTGTTAGGCACTAGGTGTAGCGGGTTAGCCTAAAGAGCTCAATAACGCGGTAAATGTTCTTTCTCTCACCATATATTTCAATGTAATTTTATTTTGCTAAATATAAGCTATTCAGTATGGCAGAGAAAATAATCAATAATCTTGCAGAGATTATGTTATCATTTGCTTGCTTGCTTGTATGTTTATGTCACCCGGCGCCTCCACCATAACCGCCGGCGACATTAGCGACACAACTCGCAACAGTTTTAATAATTCAGGCTGTTACAGTCGCGGCTTATGCACAGCGCTAAGCTGTGGGGGTGGTGTGTGTTGGGGTTAATAGAGCGGAACTTCAATGTGTGTTTGATTAAATTTTCTTGCAGCGCCGCCAAACAAAATGCACTCTTAACGGTGCGGGATTACAAGTTAATTAAGTTTGCCGGCGTCTGAGAACTGACAATTCCTGCTTCAAATTTAATTCCGAACGATTATATATATATATATATATATATATATATATATATATATATATATATATATATATATATATAAGGCTGGATTCAGATCTCGATAACTTCACGGACGATTATATAATCATAGTTTTTTATTGCGATGGCGTTTTGGGAGAGATGGTTTTAGCAGTTTTATTACCAGATAGCTTGGAACGACTTGAATAAATCTTAATTTTAGTAGTTCATTGTACCTCGACACCCAACACGTGTACAAGAGGACAAAGACCAAGAAAGAAAGTGGTTCATTGTGTAATATAATCATATACATACATCATTCGTGAAGTATATTTATAGCAATCGTTATGTATAATTATTTTTCATTTCTACTTTCTTGTCCCTATAATGAAATATATCTATCTTAACCATTTTACCACATTTCCCAAATGTAACGATTTTTGAGTTCTTTCAATTTACTTTAGTTTTATTTAGTTCACAGTACTTTGCTAGATTATTCAAGCCTATGTATGTATGTATATATATATATATATATATATATATATATATATATATATATATATATATCTGTCGGCTGCAGAATACCAACTAAGTTTATTGTAAAAAATAGTGTATATTAATTATTTATGTATTGTATATAAACAATATTAACAATATAAATGACAAACAGTTAACATGCTCTTAATTATTCAAACGAAATAACATTAGTGCCAATTAAACCGCGCCTCACGCGCAGAATTCAAACTATTCCGCTCGGCACCGCTGCTGTGCGCGTATCAACCCCGTAATGGCATGCAAATAAATTAATTAATGATAATTCCGATTAAATTAAGCATTCCTGGATCAATTAACTCGAGTAAATATGGTTGTACGTTGTGCGGGGCGGCGGCATGTATTTGCGACATTTCCAGCAATTCCGCGGGGTCGTGTCGCGCATTGACAATTTCTAATTTGGCGGAAATTTCATAATGTTAGATGAGTGTGTGTATGTGTGCGTGTAATCGCACGCGTAAATATGCGCGCAGGGCGCGCCGGGATTAATTCCGAGCCAAGATGCTGGGGGCGCACACGCACACACGAGCAGCGGGTTAGTAGCCCGCCCTAAAGTTTCCAGACGCTGCAGCAAGAATAATTAAATTTGGGGATCAGGGATGGAGCCATGGTATTAGTCATCATGTTTTATAGAGCATAAAGTTAGAATAAGAATTAGAAATATGTTTGTAGTTTTAAGAATGTTTCTTCTTGGTATAATTTTTAAGCTTGATTTTTTTCACATATCTTAACTAACGACTCTTTATAAAATCAAGAAGGTAGTTTTTGAGCGAACAGTGATGGCTTGGGAGGCTGAGAAGATGTATATGCCAAAAAACAACTACAATAACTAGGAATATCTACAAAGACATAATTAAGAAGTTGAAAGCTGCTATACAAAAATACCCCACAATTAGAAAACCATGCTCTTGCACTTAAGCTTGATTTTTTTAACATATCTTAATACTTTATAAAACCAGGGAATAATTTTTTGTAGTAGAACGTTCTAATACTTACATACACACACATACACATACACATACACATACACATACACATACACATACACATACACATACACATACACATACACATACACATACACATACACATACACATACACATACACATACACATACACATACACATACACATACACATACACATACACATACACATACACATACACATACACATACACATACACATACACATACACATACACATACACATACACATACACATACACATACACATACACATACACATACACATACACATACACATACACATACACATACACATACACATACACATACACATACACATACACATACACATACACATACACATACACATACACATACACATACACATACACATACACATACACAACACATGGCAGAAGCACCCGAAGGTCGATAGCCAGTTACAAATTGTAACAAATACAACTTCTATTATAGAATTAAGTATTAGGGATTTAGTCTTTGTATTAATCATAATGTATTGTAGAGCATAAAGAATACAAAATAAAAATATGTTTACTAATAAAGTTTTCTTATTGGCATTTCTCATCAACTGAAATTTTTGTTCATATTTTTGCTAACAATTGTTTTAAGCAGTTTACATAAATTATTAACTTCAGAGAGGAATTAATTAAAAACTAAAAACGATCTCAGTGCGAATTTCTAGCTAATTGGCGATGATATTGAATACTGAAGAATTTCAATTAATATTCGTAACCCCTTAAGAAGGATAAGTAAGATAAAGTGAATTTTTTCTCATAAAATTCGAAAATGGTTTTCTAACATAAATAGTCAACTTAGAGGAAAATGAACAGAAAATTAAAAGATTTCAGGTGGAATTTGTAGAATTTGTAGAATTTGAATAATTTCAATTAATATTCTTAACCCCTGAAGAAAGATAAGCAAGATAAAGTGAAGTGTTTCTAATAAAATTCGAAAATGGAATTCGCGAATGGTTTTCTAACATAAATGATCAACTTAGAGGAAAATGAATTGAAAATTAAAAGATTTCAGGTGGAATTTGTAGAATCTGAATAGTTTTAATTAATATTCTTAACCCCCAAAGAAGGATAAGCAAGATAAAGAGAAGTTTTTCTAATAAAATTCGAAAATGGAATTATAAAATGGTTTTCTAACATATATGATCAACTTAGAGGAATACTAATTGAAAATTAAAAGATTTCAGGTAAAATTTGTAGAATTTGAATAGTTTCAATTAATATCCTTAACCCCTGAAAAGGATAAGCAAAATAAACTAAAGTTACTCTCATAAAATTCGAAAATGGAATTCGGGAATGGTTTTCTAACATAAATGATCAACTTAAAGGAAAATGAATTGAAAATGAATAGATTTTAGGTGGAATTTTTAGAATCTGAATAGTTTCAATTAATATTCTTAACCCCTAAAGAAGGATCAGCAAGATAAAGAGAAGTTTTTCTAATAAAATTCGAAAATGGAATTCTAAAATGGTTTTCTAAGATATATGATCAACTTAGAGGAATACCAATTGAAAATTAAAAGATTTCAGGTAAAATTTGTAGAATTTGAATAGTTTCAATTAATATCCTTAACCCCTGAAGAAGGATAAGCAAAATAAAGTGAAGTTTTTTCATAAAATTCGAAAATGGAATACAGGAATGTTTTTCTAACATAAATGATCAACTTAGAGGAAAATGAATTGAAAATTAAAAGATTTCAGGTGGTATTTGTAGAATTTGAATAGTTGCAATTAATATCCTTAACCCCTGAAGAAGGATAAGCAAGATAAAGTGAAGTTTTTCTCATAAAATTCGAAAATGGAATTCAAAAATGATTTTCTAACATAAATGATGGATTCTAACAGAAAATGAATTGAAAATTAGAAGATTTCAGGTGGAATTTGTAGAATTTGAATAGTTTCAATTAATATGCGTAACCCCTGAAGAATGATAAGCAAGATAAAGTGTAGTTTTTCTCATAAAATTCGAAAATGGAATTCGAAAATAGTTTTCTAACATAAATGATCAACTTAGAGGAAAATAAAATGAAAATTAAAAGATTTCAGGTCGAATTTGTAGAACTTGAATAGTTTCAATTAATATCATTAACCCCTGAAGAAGGATAAGCAAGATAAAGTGAAGTTTTTTCATAAAATTCGAAAATGGAATACAGGAATGTTTTTCTAACATAAATGATCAACTTAGAGGAAAATGAATTGAAAATTAAAAGATTTCAGGTGGAATTTATAGAATTTGAATAGATTCAATTAATATCCTCAACCTCTGAAGAAGGATAAGCAAGATAAAATGAAGATTTTCTCATAAAATTCGAAAATGCAATTCGGGAATGATTTTATAACATAAATGATCAACTTAGAGGAAAATGAATTGAAAATTAAAAGATTTCAGGTGGTATTTGTAGAATTTGAATAGTTTCAATTAATATGCTTAACCGGTGAAGAAGGATAAGCAAGATAAAGTGAAGTTTTTCTCATAAAATTGGAAAATGGAATTCGAAAATAGTTTTCTAACATAAATGATCAAGTTAGAGGCAAATGAATTGAACATTAAAAGATTTCAGGTAGAATTTGTAGCAAATGGACGCAGATATGAAACTATGAAGAATTTCAATTAATTTCTTCAACCCCTGAAGTAAGATAAGGAAGACAGAGTGAAAAATTTTCCCAGATTAAAAAAAATGGTTTCCTAATCTAAATTATTTTTTTTTTTTTAAATTCAGTTGCTTCATTTTTGCCCAATAGCGGTTAAAGTCCACCTGATGTCACTGATTCGCGTTTTAATAAGCAAGCTTTTTTCTTATAAACTGATGAATTTCTATATATTCCTGATCAGTTACAAAATTAAAAACACATTATGTAAAATACTAAATTGCGGCCTGAATAAGGCTATCCGTAATATGCCCCGCATATTACGTATACAATAAAAAAAACTATAAAATGTATATTCAATTATGTAATATTGCTTATTCAAGATCAGTTACAAAGTTAAAAACAGATTAGATATATTAAATCGCATATATGTGTAATTTCAACAATATTTCCAGCAACAAATTCTGCATTATAAATATGAAATTTGAAATGTGTTCTTTTGAGAATGTGGTTTTTTATAGTATCAAAAATATTCGGCATATCGCTGCTTTCAGTAAAAATCTGTCGCCTGTACGGGTTCAACCGGACATAAAATATCATCCCTATTTACCCGGGGCCGGATTCGCAGCAGTCGGCAGCATACGATTTTTCCCGGAAATCCTCCCCAGATCAATCATAATCTCTCAATGCCCTCCCGCGCGCCGTCCACAGCACCGCCGTCGCCATTAACGTGATTCGTATAAACGCGCGGCTTTAAAACGCTCCCCATATGCGGGGGGGTTGGGATTGTAATGCGAGTCCCCCTAGACAAATTGATGGCGCGGATTAGGAGCCCGTCTAGGGGGTTTTCGCCGAGTAGGGGGGGGTCTGCGCTCGCTAAACTTGGCAGAACTTCCAATTTACGTTCGCATTGTTCATATGCACGCCTCGCGAATTCCGCATTCATGGAAATCTGAATAAATTTTCCCTATGCTAATTCCTCATAAGGACCGTACATATGTGCATGGGGCGAAAAGCGAAAGCGGATATAATATAATGCACCTTACACGACCGCCTTGGTTTGTTCTGTCGCGCTACCAGCTCAAGATTTATCTTTAAAACAAATTCCTCCCCTGTGAATAGTTTACATGAATAACTCCTGTCTCCGCGACGGTTTCACACCTATAAATAACCGGGAATATAATCAAGCATTACGTTAGCACATTATTCATCCGCGTTAGCGTCTGCAGTCTACCACAAAGCTCTACAACAAAAAAACTGGGAAATATTTGTGCCAATAAATAATATTGTTTAATTATAAAACTTAAAATACAGGTTTTTAAATTTATTATGATGTGTATTCTTAAAGGTGGAATTACGTCTATATTTTTCTTATGGTGTGAATTGTGTTGTGAAAGTATTGAGCTTTTACCAAAAGCTATACAATAGAATAGTATACAACATTATACAACTATCCTCCTAGGAGGAAATTTAATCGTTTAATTTTTGTATATAACCACTCGAGATATTGAATTCATCCTTCCTTACTAGCTGAACTACACTGATGAGATTTAATAAGATCAAAATCTAGATATGTATATTGCTAAGAGGTGGATTCACACTTATATATAGAATAGCATACAATTGTACAGGTTTATTAAAATACTTCATTAATGGCCATTACAATTTTTTTTAAATTGATGGTCGTAATTCGTATTTATTTAATGTAAATTGTTATCAAATCTTATAAAATAAATTCAGACCCAATCATTAGGAGGTTTATAGAAGAACCTGTAAAAATTGGACTATAACTTTATAATGCAAAATTTCTAGTTTAGTATTATAAAGTTATAATATATATATATATATATATATATATATATATATATATATATATATATATATATATATATATATATTAACTTTATAATACTAAACTAGAAATTTTCTATTATAAAGTTACAGTACAATTTTTACAGGTTCTTCTATAAACCTCTTAATGATTGGCTCTGAATTTATTTTATAAGATTTGATGATAATTTACATTATTGTATATAAAGTATGTTTATAATATATAAGCATATAAAAATAAAATAAAGAATAATTGTTTACTCTACTAAATTCAGACATTATTTATTCAATAAGATATAAACCCTAGCTCTTGCCTCTTGATAGCGAATGTATTTGAATAACTCTGCATACAACTCTATTTTCGTTTCATGCAAATGTTATGCAGATCTTGGTAGTAGTAGCAGCAGTAGATCGTTTGGGATATCTCGGCGCCAATTTATAAATCCGCTGGTGCATAGGGAACGGCAGAAATCAGCGCCGCCGGAAAATTCCATTGAAAATCACTGCGGGCGTGCAAATAAGCCACTCGAAAAGCATTACCCACTAACAACCCCATTGCTGCCATTAAAATAACAATAATACCCGAATGCGATTACGAAATAATTGGATTCCGAATAAATGAACCAAAAAATAAAGCCCCCTACTCACTAGGATGATACCCTGTTAGTGAGTGAAAGAATTCACGCCTGTTTTTTTGTTAAAGGGGGCAATAGAATTATTCGAAAAATAATTGGAAACTGCTAGATATATTTAGAGAGAAAAGAAACGTATACTTTCTCTAAGTAACATAAATACAAGGCAGAATTTTTAATTACGTAGTTTGTTTCTCAATCCTGAAACAGATAATAAAAGAAGAGTATGGGCAGGTTGTGTATAGACCGCTCGCCTGGTGCCACACATGCTGGAAACGCCCGACAAATGGGACTCGGTGGCTCGCTTCGCCAGAGCAGTCATCGGCGCAAACCACCAAGACGGGCTGGTAGCCAACCCGCCAGCCGGAAGGCAGAGGCAGAAGCGATAAAGTCCTTCAGACAACGCCTAGCGCTAAGGCAATGCCTTGAGGCGGACCAGCGCTATGGTATGAGCAAGGGTTAGGATTTAGACGGTATTCCCTGCATTGAACTGCAGGGCGAGTCCGACACCACGTGCGTAAATGCATTCCCCCCAATGCAAAAAAGATGGTGTATAGACCACATATCGCGTGCTCGGAAGAAAAGCGACACAACCCAAAAAATCGGTATTTTTTAGGAGTGGTAATTATGTCAATATTCTTGAGAACTGGGAAGACTACTACCCGTAATAGTAACGCAACAATGTGCGCTCAGAAGGCGTTTACCTAAACTACAGTTATGATTTTCAAATCAAAAGGGCATACAATTTTACAGTATGTGATGCAATAACGCAAAAAAAAACAAGTTTTTTTGATTTGTATAGTTTTTCTTCCGATCAAGCGATATACGAGGGTGCATTGAAAAATTCGCGAAATGAAGCACATATGGCTGCATCAGTTCGAATAAAATATATGCAATAGATGATACTAACTGTCTTGTGCACAAATGTCAAATTTTACATTCCTATGTCAAGTAGTATCAATTTTGTGCTCCGAAGTAAAGCTAGTTTTATAAAATAGTTAAAACTGAAACGCGTGCTGTTATCAGATATTTTGTATTAAACGGTTGGAAGGCAACAGGAATATATAAAGATATGCAGGACACGTTAGGAGACTCTGTTCCATCATTTACGACCTTGTATTAGTGGTTAACAGTATTTTACCATCGTAGTGAGAGCGTAGAAGATGATCCGCGCAGTGAACGGCCAAAAACTTACAGAACTTAGATGGTTTCAGTTAACATAATACATTATTTATAAGCAAAACGATCTTACTGATTTTGCTAAAATGTCCTAAATATTTGTTTTTTTTAAATTCATAATATAACATTCACATATATATATATATATATATATATATATATATATATATACTATACACGACAGAAGGCGAGTTCCTTCTGCAGTGTGTTAGATGTATATAGTCAATTACATTTTTTTTTAAATATACAGCATGTACTACTGATAATACTGCTAGAAAATAAATATATAGTTTTAAATTCATGACCTGAATTTTTTGAACGCGACCAACAAACACAAAACCCCCTCTCGGGGTGGTAGTTTTCGCTAAAATTAGAACCACCGTCGCTGTATATGGCATTCAACCGAATCGTAAATCCCGTATGCAAATTCGGCATTTGCGAGAAAAGTGGATGTGAACACTTTTAATAAAATTAGATTATGCAAATTCCGAAATACATGTAGAAATTGTTTCGGCACTGTGGGAGCGGGCAAATTTTAATGAAAACGAAACAAGCGGGCCCTCCCCCACATACTCCTTTCTAATTCCATTTAAACACAGCATTCGTGAATTAATAACCCCCCGCCGGCGGGTGGTGCGGACAGGATGATTGTAATTTCAATAGACTGCAAAATATCAAACTCACCCCGTTCTGGCAAAATTTGCGATGTAGATGATGACGGCTTCAGCCAGCGCCAGCTCGGACCGTGTGTAGTTCCTCGGGAAGTGGTTGAAGCCGTCCACTAATGGTGCGCCGAATATGTATGGCAGCTCCTCCCCGTGCACCGTGCCCATCCTCTGCAATAACACAAAAAATATAACGGGGGTGGTTAGGATGAGGATTTAATAACGCTTAAGAGACTGGTGTTATTCGAGTGCCGGAGGAAATTTCGCGTCTGCGGGTTTTATATACACATCCATCATGTTCAGATGTAATGGGTTTCTCTAGTTTTTCCTGCGCGACAGGCTGCAGGCCGATTTTATAATTCGTTTTGTCTCTTCTATTTTCATTTAAATAGAAACCGGCTGACGGTAATGGTTTTTATTTTCTATAGGAAATTCATTTAATATAGTTTTGTACACCCCACCGCGGGTAAATTTTCTTGAAACACCTTTCAGCAATTAGCTCTATAGTAAATATCGAATAATTAAATGCCGATTTTATAATTTGTTTTGTCTCTTCTATTTTGATTTTAATAGAAACCGGCTGACGGTAATGATTTTTATTTTGTATACGAAATTCATTTAATATAGTTTTGTACACCCCGCCGGGGGTAAATTTTGTTGAATCGCCTTTCAGCAATTACCTTTATAGTAAATATAATATATTAAACGCCTTTCCTTCTTTATGGGCGGAAAAGTCTTACGTCCCTATAAACAGTAGTACAAGATCTTGAAGATGGAAATTTGTACAATAAACGCAAAATTAATTACATACTGTTATTCTCAAACTAAACTACATAAAAAACCTCTATTTTATGTAGTATTTAGTTTTAAAATAACATAATGTAATTAATTTTGCGATTATTATACAAATCTCCATCCTCAATAACTTGTATGCAACGAAACACAAATGTCACGTTAATTTTAATTTTAATTGTGATTCAAATAAACTATATATTGTCCAAATCTAAAGTCCATTATTAATTGAATTAATAACAGCCGAGAACACCAGAAGGATAGGCCTCACGTGGGCAGCATTCTGTCAAAGGGCAGATGCAGAGAGCGATGTTGAAAACGAGTCGACCATGTGGCATTACGATTGGCGACTCAAAAGTTTTAAGCCTCATAACACGAGTTATATCATAATATACGTAAAATCATAACAATTTTCAATTTTAAAAATTCGTCGAATAAAAATCAATTGAGATTGTATTGCTGTCAAAATTTGTTGGTAACTTTATGGACACTCAGCATATATAAATTCGTTCGATTTTGATACAATACAACTCGAGATAGATTTAAACACCCTATTATAATTGAAAGTGTAAAAAACATAAATAACAGGTCGGTAAGCTCTAACTCTTATCTTGGCTTTTGTGTAGGTATATAATAGAAATAAGGTAGACATATATAAGTGTGAATCCACCTCTTCGCAATATCTAGATTTCGATCTTATTAGATCTCATCAGTGTAGCTCAGCTAGTGAGAATGAATTCACATAATATCTCGAGTGGTTATGTACAAATATAATACAACTAACCCCTTTGGAGGAAAGTTAAACGTCATCTGGTTATTACCATATGGGTGTGCTAATTGATGTGGTGCTGCCAGATGGTGTTTAACTTTCCTCCTAGGAGGTTAGTTGTATTATAATAAGGTAGATATTATTTGCTGTCATTTTATTCTAGAATTAAATTAATACTGAGTCCTAAGCAGAATGTAAATTATGCATGTAGAACATGCGATCATTCTATGTGTATACGATTTTTTCTTTTCATTTTACATTCCTATAATGCTTACGAAATGAATATGTGCACAAATTAAACACCCTTTGCACTGAACAATTTTTCAATCCACTTACAAATTAATAGTCTGCACAATATCAAATAACTACAAAACGCACACCGGGCCCCCGTCAACACGTATATTACTTTAATTATTTTAATTAAATTCGCAGGGCGTTTGTAATTAAATTTTACACCACGGCGTGACGCGGTGCGCAGCGGCGGCCACATGAGAAGTTTAAAGAGAAAATTCAACAAAAAGCAGTGCCGCTAACAGCATAATATCAAATGGTAAATTTCCTGTGTGCTCGCCCGTACAAAATCCTTTTTTTGTGAGCCGGGGGGGCCGCCGAATCCTGCATGTTTGATAACCGGCGCACGCCCCCGTCCCCCCAAAAAAGATACGCTTTTTTTCCCTTCTTCCAGATTTCATCCGCCTGTCAAATACGATCATACCCGTTTCGCCCTTAGCTGCGCGGACGCCCGGAATGCGAATTGATTTCGATCTGACCCAAAAAATCAAACCGGCGGAAACCGCATTCGCGGCGCTTAATGAGCGAAAAAAATAGTATAAATAATATCTGTGGGGCGAAAGTTTTAATTGGAGCGACGTTTAAATTGATTTTCGTCCCATTTCATAATTCCACTCAATTACAATGCGGGCGGCGGCACGTGGATTCTTTTTTATTGTGGCGCAAACACAAAGCACCACCGCCGCCGCCGTCGTCGCTCCGGAACCATTTGTATTCCCCCCCCCCCCCCCCGCATTCATATTTATGAACGTTTCGCCTTCATTTAATTTTGGAAATACAATGCGAAACGAACAAAAAAAATTGTATCTTTGTGCGAATAGATTAGAATTGTTTATGCTCGAGGTGTTGTGCGTATGTGTATGTGTGTGTGAAAGAAAAAGTTTGTAGGGGGTTCGGTTGGGCTCTGGTGCAGATAATTAAAGCATTGTAATTTGTTTTTATTTAAATTGGAATGCTGAAAATTTTAATGTTGTAACAAATAAAAACAGGGGAAATTTGTTTACTTCATCATATGAATTATTGTACTGTTGATTGCGAATTTTGTGTATGCCCTGGTTAGCTATAAACTTTTATACCGACCCGGTATGTCAGCAATATAAAACATATAAGTGTGAATCCACCTCTTAGCAATCTACATGTCTAGATTTGGATCTTATTAGATCTCATCAGTGTACATCAGCTAGTGAGGATGAATTCACACAATATCTCGAGTGGTTATATACAAAAATGGGGAGAGAAGTGTCACGTGGTGGTACCTTAGCAATGAATGTGAGGGTGTGAACGCAGAGTGGGTTGGAAATTGACAGTTGAATGAATGGTTAGGAGAGGATAGGAAAGGCTTGAAAATCTGCAGGAGGCTGATGAGGGAAAGGAAAGCGGCGAGGGCAGAGGGAGTGTAGGGGTATTTACGTTGTTAATGTGTATTTTGCTAATTGTTACTTTTATTTGTATTTGTTATGTATATAATTTTGTTGTTGTTGTTTTTGATGAGCATTGTATATTGGAGCGTTTTTGATTTTTTTTGAGTTGCCATGCCAAATAAATGTCTTTTTTTGTACCAAAATGATACAACTTGATGATATGACTTTGAACTTTCCTCCTAGGGGGGGCCAGGAGGAAAGTTGTAGCCATCTGGCCAAATCAATTAACAATGCACACTCATATGGTAATGTGCATATGTGGTGTCGGCAGTTCCTCCTACAAGGAAAGTTGTATCATGTCAGGAATATGTTTCTTTTTAACTCTCAGCTATATTAAAACAATGTTTCGTATAATACAAAATGTTCTTTTTTTTAAATTTCCAATGGCAGTCAATAAGGAAACTGTATTGATTGTATCTGTAATTTAATAACAATTAATTCGTCGCAAAATTAATTAGTCGTAAGTTAGCCCAAATGACAACCTCTCGTGCGCGTGATAATTATGTCCGCTACACAAGTGTAATATTCTCAACAATTACCTCACTGGGGAACAAGCAAAATAAAATTAGTGCTCTCTTTGTATTGTGTAAAAAAATATTCGTTTATAGGTTCTAACTACTATAAAACTCTTTGTGTACGTCGTACACAGTTTAGTTTTATAGGGATAGCTTTTGTAAAACTATAAATCAATGTGCATCCTCTCAATCGAGTGATTTCCTATTTATTACCATTTATATTATATTTCCTCTAGTAAACATGTTCTCGATAATAACGGCTCAAACATATTTATAGTCAATATTAAATTCATGCAGCGTGCGGAAACTCACAGTGGCAACCTCATCATCCTTGAACGACTATAAACTATACCCAATATTACTATGGGGCACATGTTGCGAAGACGTGCAGAGGGGCACAAATACCACGTGTGTCCCGACACACATGTCACTTATAACTAATAATTCCCCATTCGTAACAATAACTCTAATTGTAGCTGCGGCATTTGACGTGCCCGCAGACAACTTTATTGCCAGCTCCATTAAGCAGCAAGCGCACTTGTTTCTGGTATTCACCCGAGCTTTTAATATGAGCAACACGTAGCCTTGTAATTATAATATGAAATAAAATGCGGGCAATTATTTCAGCCAAATAGCAGTCGTTGAAATATTTTATTTATCCTTATCGGCGTTCAATCGACATCAAAGGCGCCCTATTGGGGACGCATAAAAGAGTTTTTTTTTGGCAGGTAGAGTTTCAAAGGCATATTGCATTTTAAATTGCGGGCTTCATCGGGAATGCTGATGTATGAAAACGGTTACATCGGATGGCGTTTAAATTAAAAAAAGATTAAACAAAATCCTCACCTGCGGATAATCGCCGTCCTTTGTCTGGTAATCGAACACATAGAAGAAGGTTTTGGGCCCTGACGGTTCTTGTCCGGGTTGGGGCGGTTTCGCACTTAGTAGGTCTCCGGTTTGCACTAAAGGCGCTACGAATTGCGCGTCACTCAACGCCGCGACGGCGGCGTCTCGCGTGTTAATAGGATGCTGCACTGTCCTCTCCCAGTCGGTGTATTCATTAACGACCGTGAAGAAAATTTCACTCAAGTGATACGTATACGCGTTCCTAACGTAGGTCCTTATAATTTTATCGCGCCGCTCCCCCTCGAAACCAGCTTGAATGTCAGCGGCGGAGAACCGCCAAAGGGCTTCACTGGTGACGACGCCAAAGAGGATGTCGTAGGGGTTGCTCCCTCGCGGCGTCAAGCTAGCCTCGCTGCGTTTCATGTTCGCGTTCACTGGGCCCACGAAATTTTGCAAATCCGACGGTTTAAAATACGTCACTAGTTCCTTCGCGAAATCCGTTTTAATCACCACCCCGTCAACACTAGGCCCGAACGCGCTCAAATACGCTGGCGCCGTCACGTCTGCCTGCAGTAAATTATCCAAGGGCGTCTCCCGCAGACAGTCCACGATCGATTCGTGATCCTTGGCCACGTCCTCGGGGATCGAGCAGTTCACCTCCTTCGCCAGCTTGACCGCGTAATTCACCGGGTCCTCGACAAGCGCCCAGGACGACAGCGCCGAACCAGACAGCAGCAGCGTGCGGTGGAACAACCCCGGCATCACCGTCGGGGAAATCATCAGGAAATTTATGCACGCCGCCCCGCTACCATGCCCTGCCAGCGTCACATTCCCCGGGTCGCCCCCAAACAAGGCGATGTTCTGCTGGATCCAGTGCAGAGCGGCTATTTGGTCCATCAGACCGTAATTCGCCACGCGGGCCTTCAAATGCGGCGCGGGATTTGCATTTAAAAAGCCTGCAACACACGAAAACATGGGCTGGATTAAAACGATCCACGAAAAATCTCCATATTTAAACGATTTATCATTTCTTTTTAAATAAAAACAACGCACCATAATAACAAAACAGTTTCATACAACCCAACACAAAATTAATTACGCTACTTCAGAACTGCATGAACAGTAGATGAACAAAAACACCGTACTATAGCTACTATAAGTAACTTACTGTAATAATATTATTATTCCACTGTTCTAGTTCAGCGAAGCAGTTTTCTGCTACACATTAATTATTATGCATCATAATTACAAAGTTTTGATTCGCGTCGCGCTACCAACTTGTTATTTCACCTGCATCGTGAACTTCGGGCAAAGTTGCCCAACGTCTGCAAATTGTGTATTGAATTTATTGGGGGATTAGACAACACTTATGTAAACTTGCGGCGAACTCGCAAACAACGCGAGGTCTGGTGTATAATGGGGGATCGTGGGGGAGGCTGTAGGTGCAAGAAAGTTTAATTGGTCATCTCTCGCGCGTGTGTACCGGAAATAATCAATCATTGCGAATAACGGCGCGGGGGCGTTCGTATAGCGGACGTCTATTATGGTGTTACCCCGCTGCAAACTTAATCAATCAAGATAATAACCTAGGCGTTATCAACAAACCATGTTATGTCATTAATTATGGGGGGTTGTATTGGTGGGGAATGTTATTCCTATTTGATTCGGTGGGTAATTATTAATATTGGTGGTTTAAAAAATTAATATATATATATATATATATATATATATATATATATATATATATATATATATATATATATATAAACACTGCTTAACATATATCTTGATGCCGCCCTGAAACAATGGAGAAGGAAATGCCATGGAATGGGAATGCCGGTGGGTGATAACACCCTATAATCCTATATACACTGCACTATGCTGATGATCAGGTCGTTGTGGCTCAAGACTACGATGATATACAGTACCTGTCCCGAAAACTTTCTGAAGAATTCGGAAAATGGGGATTAGAAATGAACTTTAACAAGAGTGCATGTGCATTGGTGGTAGAGCTACGGATCTGATTATAGAATATGGCGACAAAATAAAAACCTGCAGAAAGTATACTTACCATGGCACTGAAATTGATGACAATGGTAAAGTGGAAAGTGATATAAAGAACCGTATCACCAAGGGTGGGAAAGTAATAGGGGCACTAAACTCTACACTGTGGCAGTCTAATATAAGACGCCGAACGAAAATGCTCATCTATAACTCGATCTTTAAGAGTATGTTAACCTACAGATGCGAAGGATGGCCTATTTCTAAATTGTTGGAGAAGAACCTTCTTGCTTAGAGATGGGTTCTAGGCTCGACTAAATACGAAATACGGTGATTAGAGTCAAAATGATAGCGAAAGACACAATCATACATGAAATACAAACAAAACAACTGATCTGGTTTGGGCATATGAACAGGATGCCAGCTGAACGACTACCGAAGCAGCTTTATGAATGGGTCCCTTCGGAAAGAAGACAAGAAGACGAAGAGGTCGCCCAGCGCTTGCATGGAAGGTTGAGATCATGAAATCGATGTCTGAAAGGAATCTCAAGGAAGGAGATTGGCTCGATCGCCGAGACTGGAGGCAGGCTACCGAAAGGCGAAACCACTCGCTATAAACCCGGATTTATATATATATATATATATATATATATATATATATATATATATATCCCTGCCTCCTGCCTTGGCACCCTACCAAGGCAGGAGGATGTAAAGAAATGGGGAGGAAGAAATGGCGAATTCAGGGTGAGATTTTTCAATATAGCTAGATCGAAAAAAACGTGGTGTAAATGTGGGAAAGGAGCTGGAAGAGTGGATAGACACAAAGAACATAGTGGAGTTGCATAGTTGACGTATGTATTTATAGAGGTAAACGTCGTGTCCAGAACAATACTTGAACAGTACGAGAATATTGAGTGGAGTGAGCAAGTATAGATCAGAGCAGAGTTAATTAAAATCAGAGCTGCCATCAGAGGAAAAACTAGGCCACAAATGTGGTTGTGATTTATATTGATGGAGACAAGAGGTTCATCAAGCTCCCCTCGCCGCGATATCCGTTGTTAAATGGGCCAAGTGAGCTTGAGAAGTAAAGCAGCAGCCGTTGATATGTGGCACATCGGAAAAGATCTAACAGCTTTGACGAGACGGAAGATTAGGTCTCATTTACTCAGGTAGGCAGAGTAACAAGATCGCAAGAAATGATTAGCAGTAATTGGAGTGGGTGCAAGCAGAGGCGAGAATAATTTGAGAATAGATAAATGAAAATGGAAGAGGTAGCTGGATGGTAACCTAGTGATAGCGTGTAAGATCTGGAATGCGTTTGTGTCAGCCAATATTATTTTATGGAGTGAAACTGTGGCCACTCCATAAAATAATATTGGCGTCACACATGCACTCCAGATTTTGCATGCTATCAATAGGTTACCAGGTTTGCGATAGTGGGATTTAATCAACATGAATCAAGGCTGGTTTTTGTAAAATCTACTAGGACTCAAAAGATCGACGCCTATATTGCTGCTCCTGGTCCAGGACGAAGTAAATGCTCCTGGTTAAAGAACATAAGGGACTGGACTGGTCTGGAGTCCCACTCATTGTTCAGAGCGTCACAAGACCGTGCGTAATTTGCCATGATTGTTGCTAATCTTCAGTCATGGAGAAGGTACCTAAAGAAGAGTTGGTGCAAATCTACAATCTCTAGTGTAGTAACACAATTTCTAAAAGTTCTGTGACGTCAAAAAATCAATCACTAAATTTTACATAGTTCTTTTACATAAGTTTTGTATTGATCTGTTTCTTTTTAGTTTATGTTGTAAGTTATTATAAATAATAATAATAAATATTAAATTTATTATTATACTAAAATGTATCGGGTGCTGGCACCTAGATTAGGATGATTTAAAATGATTGAATTTAATTTAAATATTATAATACGTTATTCGGTGACAAACAACTGATGCAATATAAATGCATATATATATATATATATATATATATATATATATATATATATATATATATATGTATATATATATAATCAATCCATATTTCAGTCCATAAAATATTTGATGTAATAAATAAAAACCTGTTATCAATTTCCATTCTCCAGGTCAGTTGGAGCGGCAAATAACGGCGCCATACATGCACCGGTTCGTTTTAAATTCAATTATTTCCAATATTTTCACGCCCATTCGATAGTGAAACGTAAAACTACAATTTATCGTGCCGCTATAAATCTCTGTTTGCTTTAAATGAGCTGTTTTGCACAACAACACTAGCAAAAATAGAATTACACGCCCGGCACACTTTTAACAAGCCCATTTACCCCGCCGTACACATAGTGAATAGGTTGTAAAGCACTCGGCCTCAATTAACCACCCAGGTGGTAACATAATACTCACCTAAAATGCCGAGGCGATAATTAAGTGTAACGACCACCAAATCTGCATATGAAGCCAGCACGCTTCCATCATAGGGATTTCCGGAGTTCCACTCGAAGGACTCTCCGTGTATGTAGACTATAACGGGATGCCGCGCTTCAGCGCTCACTGCAACAGAAATATGAAGAGAGGGGCGATTAGTACCATGGCTAAATCACAACTCAAGTAGCACTCGAGCTGATTTACTACAGCTAACTTTATACAAATGTCTTTCGGTGGGTAATTGAATAGATTAAGTAGTAAGTACCGTTTTTGTTTGAGGATGTAATAACGACGTTGCGGCTGCTGTAATTTACGTTTACATATAAAGTTGTATGATGGACGGTTTGTAAAGTTAAATTGAATTTTAGTATGGTAGCGAAAAAATTAATTGTGGCTTAAAAGAGTTTGCCAATTATTTTCTCTAAAGTTTATCACCGCGCGCACTGCACTTACGGTATTAAATATTAAACAACAGCACGCCGCCGTTGATATCGTAAAGTTTTAAATATTATAAGGCCGGAAAACTTTTTTAAATGCAAGTTTTATAACAGCCAACAGTAAATCACGTAAAATATTAAATAAAATTCAACCGGCAGCGCGGTACAGTTTTCCGCTATAAATTACAGTTTAGTGCCGGAAAATTATCATGTATGTGTGCACTGCGCCAGCGAGTTTAGTTTGGATTGATGTTCGACAAACAAATTAATTACAACCCTCCGGCCCACCCAGCGGCAGTCCCCCCGCCTAGCCGTCCAGAAGTTGGAAACTTGCACGAATTAAAACTTTAAAACAATCGGGAGGGGATTACTGGCAACTTCGCGGATGCACGGAGTTTGTTTTGTTGTTGCCGAATCGCGCGGCCTGGTTTATCGCCTGCATTAGCATCAACTGTGCGAAATAAATTGGAAGGAAAATATCAAAAAGTTTAGCAAGCGCTTGCTTCTTGGCTTGCTGTGTTTTGCATTGAAATTTTAAATTAATTTCTGAACGAAGGGGTGGAGAGAGGTTGCAATTGGTATTATGCGAGAAGTTTGTATGTGGGTTAGCTGGTTATCATCATGCAGTTCGCATGATTAATTTAAGTTTATTAAACTAAATATTGTGGTGGCTGTTGCGGGGGAATGCTAACTGCATAGTTGTGTAACCCATCAGGGGGGAGCTTATTTAGCTACTGGAGTTGGAATACTGCGATGAACTATAGCAAGATTCATAACATTTAGAGTGAATTTTGAAATTGAATGATTTCTATGGAGGACAAGTTAATATCGTTCCAGGTTAAAAACATGGATTTACTTGTTTTATCACGATTAACATAATTCATACTTCACATTTCTACATTTCTTCTACATTTATATAGTCTAATATTAACTTATATATGAAATGTAAATCGACATCCTTCATGTTTCATATATCTACGATCATTTATACAGTCTTTATATAAATTGATTTCATAATAATATGTATGGACGAAATAATAAAGAAATGCAAAATGGTATGCAGAAAGTACACAGTGGGATACACACAAATGGAAAGAGTGCAGATACCTGAGGGAGCATTTGCGGACGATGTAGCCCTATTTGCAAATAGCGAAAAGGCACAACAATAGTAAACATAGTAATATGGAATACTACTTTAAAAGAATACGGAATGAGTAAGAATAGAGAAAAAAGTAAGATGAAAACTAAAAGAAAATAAATATAGGAATTTATAGATCAGTGTAGACATAGAGGAGATCAACAATAGAGTAGCGAAAATTATCAAGTGTGCCATACCATGAACAACAAATTAATAAGCAAAAATTAGTAACAAGAGAAGCGAAAATAAATAAATATATATATATATATATATATATATATATATATATATATATATATATCTATATATATATATATATATTTATATATATATATATATATATATATATATATATATATATATATATATTTCACACGCATTTATCCCCTCTATTCTTTTTCTTAAATTATGAATTGTATTGAGGTTTTAGTTCAGAAAATTTGCTCTTATTTCCAAATATTTTTTTGGAAAAATTAATAGCTGTATTTCGTAGTTACTAGGCATTGTAATAATCAATTCTTACAAATTGAGTATCAATCACCTAGTTTTTACTAAAAGCTCAACACAATTTCTAGATTCTGTCGTAACAAAATGTAAACGACCCCCACAGCCAAATTCGGACATACTGGTGAATGCGCCGGGCAGTATCTATATCTTACATACTTTTTTAGTAGTTAGTATACTACTTTTAATTTTTTTAACTAAAATTGTATAACATTTTCTCTGATTTTCAATGAAGTATATATTCTTGGTAATATGAATTGCCTTGTCATTCACTAGCATTTCACGAGTTTTCACTAAAAGTAGAATACAATTTCAAAATTCACACCATACGATATTATTTATAAATTTATTTATTTATAAATATTTGAATATATTCTTAAGTTTAAAGAAGAATGAAAATTTATAAATACTTTCAAATACAGTGACGATTCTAAATGAAATCCGCAATTAATTGCTATTATACTGCAATAATATTTCATACAGCTAACTATAAACTACTTTGTTTTACTCTAAACCCAGAGACCTTAATCACAACCAGAAAACCCTCTACACAGTTTCTTCAACGCCACTCATATTGCGGCATCTTACATCTCACGGGATTTAATAATATTTCATTTCAAATAGCAACGCCGGAGTTTCTGGGTCTATTTACAAATCCCTCAACCGCTAAACTTGTCATCGCGAAAATATTTACAGAATCCCTGGCGGATGCCGCGATCCTTTTCGTCATCATGTTTACACTGCACTAATTAGCGACCGAGAATTAACGTAGAATTCCGCATTGCCCGGGAGCGGTGGACGCCGCACAAAGTGGATACATATTTACCAGCCGGATCGCACCGCAAACTACTAAAAGCAACTATTTTTTGGGCGTAAACTAATTCGTTAACTTCGGCTTTGAAGCCCCCCCCAACCCCCGTAAAAACAACATGAAAGCGCACCGATGGTTATTTATTTTGTAAATTTAATAACGTTTGAACAGTATCGACTGGCAGGGGGTAGGGGGGGTATATAAATATCCGCAATATTAAATTTTGTTATGGATATTGTTTTATGTCGCTAAGCGGATTCGTCAATATTTTATATATATTTTTTTCTCGATGTTATATTGAACGGATTTGATTGCACAATGATTTCCACTCGGCTCGCTTTTGGCGTAATCGGTTTACGGGTTTGAACCGAAGGACACGTGCAAACATACGTGGTGCATCCTGCCGGGGCCACTTCGACTTCCGTGCCAGGAATATTCGCTTCTGCGAGATCAATATTTTATGCCTCAACATGTCCCTGAGAGGATCGAATTTAATTTTAGATATAACCGACGCGTGCGTTACGTCGGAAGTTTATTGAAATTATTCCGTTGGTTTTTCGCCCTTGTTTATTGCGAGCATGAGCGCCGTGGGGAACAATGCTGGTGCTTTTTTAACGAGCCGGTGTGTTTGCATATCACATACCGCAAGCACTATTGTTCGACTTGCTGGAGTAATAAAATTCAAAGTGCATTTTAATTTAAAACAAAAGTTTGTGGGGTAATTTTAAGTAACACAAGGTTTTATGATTTATTTGGTAGTATATATGTATAAAATGTGCATAATACATGCAATTATCACATACAATCCCCTGAAAATATTCCAAATTTGTACTTGATTGTCTTCACAGAAACTAAACATTCTTAAGTTTAACTTTACAAGGCTAAATGGACGCCTTTCTGCATAAAGTAACCATCTCACATAATATTAAGGTTGAGAAAACAGGGTTCAACGATTTACAAAAATTAAAAATTAAATATTCATCTCAGATTCATTTTAGATTTCTAGAGCTTCATGCCCGTATTCACCAATATTCCATATATTTTATAGGTCCCATAAGCTATTGAATGGGTAAATTGACAACGTTATTGTGACAGAATATGCCAAAACAAATGTCAAACAACTTGAATAGCGCTTGTGATTGGAGCTTTGATGGCACCTTTTGTTCAGTTATTCAGTATTTCCAATAGAGAGAATCTAGAGTAACTACATTCCCTAGAGAATTTATTTATTGTTGCTATAACAGCGAATACTGATGAGTTCAATAGCTATTGATAGATTTATGGAACGTCGGTGAATACGGGGGTTAAAGCTTTATTTTATTTATTTTAAGTTAAATTGTTTAGCTTGTATATAAAGGTAAGACAAATAAAAATATTTGGTGGGGTGGGACCTTGCTGCAGAAAGGAGTCCAAATATGAACATAGCGAATAAGTACCGCGAGGGAAAGTTGAAAAGAACTTTGAAAAGAAAGCTCAATAGTACGTGAAGCTGTTCAGGGGAAAACCTGGGAAATCCGACAGGTCGAATTGGGAGATCCAGCATGTCTAACTATAAAAAACCCCACTTCGTTGTCTTCATAGTTCAAATTACATGTTAATTTCAATAGAAAACTAAATGATAATAACTAATATTTCTATTTGAGTAATTGTACTGTTTTGTATTTGGAGCATGTATTACAAAATGTTATATCAAATTAATTGTGGCTCAAACATTGTTAGTAATTTTAGATAAACACACCCCTATCAAGTTCTTAATTCAGTCCATAGACATAATACACAAGTCTGAAACACGCAGAGCGAGGTCGTCGTCACCTAGAAAGGCCTTGTAATGAAAGGGGACTTAATTACTAGCGACCATTTAAAAGCTCAAAGCGCGTTTGTGCCGTGTAATGGGGGCACGTCGGGCCAGAGAATTATGTCCTCTACCCAACCACCAGCTTCCCAACCGCCCCTCCACCAAATAAGCAACAAACAGAAACAACCGTTTATCCTGAAACTAGAAAAGTAACAAAGCAATTACAGCAATTTAATAAGAACCCCACTAGCCGACAGCCCACTAAGAGCATCATGAAATATTAATCCGCAGGTTAAAAATATCGCACGTCCCCTACTAAATCGCAACTGCTTTTATAAATATCGCCTAATGCGCTATGTACACATTTATAGGGGGAGGGCGAGAGTAAAAAGTTTCGTTGGCTTTTACCGCAAAGCTCGCGCGCCGGGCCCATTAAATATTAACCAGTTGGAACTTTGGCCGCCCTCTCTATATCCCCTATATATATATAAGTGCGACAATAAAAAACAAGCCGAGTTTGTCACATTTTCGATTATTTTTTTATCCCACATACTTTTCCTATCGCTTTGCGCCCCGGAATTAAATGGAATTTAAAGTCGCCCGCCATATAGAAAAACGTGCTCCGCCACCTAAAACGCGAATAAAAAGACACCCGAGCAACAATGCCATACAAAACTGCCGCCGTGCACTGATTGAAAACGCCGATTTCGTATGCGGAGCGCTCGTCCTCCCAGTTGAATAAGGAAATTGTGTATTAGTGCGATTGCAAATCGAATCGTTTAATTATGACGCTGATTTCATCGCTGGGTTTAAGTTATTACCATTTCACGGACCGTGGCTTATTTTTGCAGCCGCGTGCGAATTTATGTAAATATTGATGGCTTTTGACACACAGCGCTCATAATCTGGGGTCGCAATTATCGCCGCTCGCTGGTTTGTTCAGGACTTAGCCAAGAATTTACAGTGACCGTTGGCAAACGTTCGGGAGCCGGCCATGAATAGCAGTTTGTACATTAAATTGCTGCGAGGGTTCGCAATCTGCAGGAGCACCCGCAAAATGTTTTCTTATAAAATACAGGGGGAGAGGCTGAACGCAATTATAAAGGCATAGGTTTGAAGGATAATGAATTGCTAAAGCAAAATGTTATAATATTTGATTTGTGAGTGTTATACTTTAAACAGGGAACTCGTACATGGCTAGAGATTAACTGAAACTAGTTGTGAAGTGAAGAACTAAAGTTTTATTAAAAAAAAACAAATAATTTTTTTAATTTTATTTTTAGGGTTTTCAGTTGAATGGCTTTTTCAGTGGGAAAAAGAGAAGCTAAGAGTTAAAACACCCGCTATTCATCTTAACCTCACACAAAAATAAGAATCTCTGAAAAAAGGTGATTCGCGACAATTTGTGAGCGATGGTATTTCATCTTTCGCTTCCCAGTACTCAGTATGAGACGTACGGTCCTAGGCCCGGATAGCCAGCATCGGCAACTCGTTTTTCTATTGGTGGGAATTTTTTGTTTTTTACAGTCAACAATATTTTACCTTAAATACCTCAAATTCGAAAATTACGTTTGAATATAAAAGTGTCCTTTTAAATATATGATTAAAAAAAGCATCTGATATCTAAATTTGTAACTATCGTGGTTAAACGAATATCGGCGAAATTAAATTCACCCCTCACGTATGGTTCCGTTTACATATTTTGATGGCAGCGCTGTAATATAACCGCCGATAAATCACAGAAATGAAATTGTACATGTATTCGAACAAAGCGACCACCGGTATGGGGTTGGAAGTATTGTGTGCTGCAGGCACACCCCCTGCATTAAACCTCACTTTGTATCGCATGGACGAATTCCAAGCGGGTGGCAACGTTTTCTAAGTAATTACTAGCGAGGGCATGAGTGAAAACTGTTTACAAATGAAACAAAACATGTAAATCGAACATGCTTAACATTAAATTATTAATACACTTTCCAATACGAAGTTAACTTGGATAAATTAAATTTTATTAGGGTAGGACGGACTGGTTTTTATATTTAGAAACAAAGAATGTTTAATTGAACATCTAAATAATCCAGATATTTATTATATATTTAATACACTCACGATGCATTTTGACAACTCGTACATGCTCCTTGCGTCCTTCTGACACGATGGGGGGTTGCTATAAGCCCAACCGGAAGTCCCTGGTATTTCTTATGGAAGTTTCAGCCAAATAACCCTATTATATACTGATTTTGGTGTTACATTATGTATTTAATTAACTTTAAAATTGGTTTCACTAACTGTACACACACAATTACTACCCGGTGAAGTTTTCCATTCTTTTTATTGCTTCTCCTCAAAGGAGGTTGGCGATTATATTTCTGTACTTGCCCCAATATTGTGCGAGAGAGACGTATTAACGTAGATTACTTGAATTTCGAAATCTTGATTTCGAACCATTATCGAATGTTTTGTAATCAGGAAATTCTTCTTCTTTCGAACTTCGCGTAGAGAACTCTAATTTGCCCATTACCATTAATTTCAGAAATTGGTATTTACTATTTCAGTAGATATGTCATGTGTGTTCCCTAGCGCTATTATCCGTGTCTGTTCTCCTGAATACTTTGTTTTTTGGTACCTTGTCCAGTAAATTTTCAACAAACATGTTCCGGTACAGCCACATCTCAAAGGCTTCAAATGTATTCATAGAAGTTTTTATAATGTTGTTGTATTCTCAACATTCTTATATCTCATATATTCATATTTCATATATTATTTCATTATAAACAGCAAAAGTTAAAGCAAATAGTTCGATTCACATTAGTCGCGGAAACATTTAAAATATTTTGAGAAAGCAAGAAATCTCCCAAAAGCATTAACAAAACTAATTGTAGGAGTAAGGTTATAAATAAGTAGGACCTAACATAATTAACAGTTCTAGATATGTACAAATAAAACGATTAGGATTAGTAATTAGCTTAAGAAAGTATCGAGCCCTTGACCGGCCAAGCAATTAACATTTCAACTCAAATAATGGAGGTAGAAGATTGTTTTATAAAAGTGTTCGAACAGTAGAAGAAGAGTCTCGCAGTTAGTCAGTTAGACAAAAGTCAGAGTCAGACAGTCAGCACAGAAGTACAGGCCTAATAGGAGATACTTATAGTAATTAAATAAATATTTAATATTTATACGAGTTACTTTATTTCCAACCCTGATTTGCCCGTCAGAGGTTTTAACAACCATCGAGGTTACTACTATATATATATGTGGTACCAGCGGTGGAGGTTACATCATTATTTGATGACATCGGTGGTCCTTCCATCAATCAACAACAATCTCCAGACTCCGTACAATAATACCGAGAAAGCGTAACATTTAACGGGTTCTACACCTGATCTTTAGTGAGAGGTCCCTATTATATACTAAGGCCAGGAGTTTTCAAAAGTTTTTTTTTGGCTATTTTAATTCGTGTTTTATTATCTGCTGCCGTTCATTGAGCCAACTGCCTAGATATTTGAATCGTTAGAATGAAACATGAATGAATAGTTCTAAATTATTATTAATTATTATAAGTAGTACATTAGTACTATGCATTTTCAATGCACAAATAATAGTTGCAATTTCTGCACCTATAAATTCATGCCATAAGCGACAGCACATCACCGGCGCACTTATTTCGTGTTGTGAATATATCTAAATAATGATTCCTTGGTGAATTGTTTGCAAACCTACAGAGAGTACATTTCAAGTGCTCCTCGCCGTGAACTCTTGAATTTATTTGCGCCTCGCTCGACCCCCATTGGAATGAATGCTCACCAGCAATGCTTAGCCCCCAACCCCACCCGTCGGCATGCGTACATTACTATTTAAATTAGATCCTTCGACTCGCTCTTGACTTAACTCTTGTAAATATAGACGTTACATCTGGAATTACCAATGGAATATATGAGACGGGGGCTTGTTGGAACAATTCGAGGCGGGGCCGGATATGAAACGCGATGTACGAGCTAAAACGAAATTGAGGTTTTTGATCCCCACAATTTAACTATAGTCTCGAAAGTTTCCCATTTATATATATATATATATATATATATATATATATATATATATATATATATATATATATATGCAGCAATAAAAATGCTTATATTTATTTGGAATACACTTTAATTCTTCAACATTAGCCATATATTAAGCTACAAAAGGATCAATAACTTAAATACTTTCTTGAATTATTAACTAATTAGCGACGAAAAGTTCAAGTCATGTCAGTTTTCTAAAAATGTTTTATATTCAAAAAATTGTAATAAATCATCTTTTAGGATTTCAAGAATTATAAAGACAGTTTGCATTAGCTATATATTAAGCTACAAAACAATGTATATCTTGATTATTTTTTTGAATTATTTATTAATTAGTGACGAAAAATTCATATCACTATTCCAAAAATTGAAAAAATTGTAATAAATCATATTTTAGGTTTTCAATAATTGTAAAAGCAGTTTTGTATTAGCTATATATAAAGCAATAAAAAGATGTATAAATAGATCATTTTTTTGAATTATTAACTAATTAGCGATGAAATGTTTAAGTCATGTCACTTTTCTAAAAACATTTTATATTCAAAAAATTGTAATAAATCATATGTTAGAATTTCAAAAATTATAAAGAGAGTTTTGTATTAGCTATATAATAAGCCACAAAACGATGTATAAATGTTTTGAATCATTTTAATTAGCGACGAAAAGTTGCAGTTGGGTAACTTTTCTAATAACAGTTCTAACTCAAAAAATTACGATTTTGAGCTAAAATGGCATTAAACTCGCTGTAGCGAGCTCTATATTTCTGTATTAGTGCTCTAACCTTAGTACCAACAGTGATCTAGACAGCACACTAAGTTAGAAACTAATTTATAAGCGAATTTAAATAAAACTAAATTTCAATAGCACCTTCCAAAAAAAATTGATTTTAGAGAGAACAATTTTGCAGAGAAGCAACAATAGTTTCTTTACTCTAAAGAAGATTCCAGTATATTCTACAGCAACATCTGTCTTCAGGTTAGTTTTACAGTATGACGTTTTGTGCAATTTTAAATTTTCCAGTGTTGTTGAATATTGTGTTTAATTCGAGTTGAAAAATTAATTTTCAACAGTCGCAACTTTATTTATACATTATTAACGCTG